>CM050516.1:9137500-9737500 GCA_027563665.1 Antrozous pallidus | reverse complement strand
AAATGATTAATATCAAGTTTCCCTCCCCTCTCCCCCCAATGTAGTTTACATCTTGCCAAGGAACACAGGCATGTGGAACATAGGCCAAATCATGGAGTGGAAGTAAATTTGGTGCATACGGGAAAGCAGCCATATATGCCAATGGTATATGGGTGGTAAAGAGTTCTCCCCAAGCCAAGTTGACTGGAGTGATTCTGTTTCCATTTGTAAGATTTAGTCCACTGTGATGAGATATTACCAACCTCATTCTCTTGTTTAGGAAGGCAGTATTAGTGAGGCTTTTGCCTGACTGATATATCACTTCTTTTCAAATTTTAATGTCACTAAGAATTATCACCCAGAGCCTCTCAACCTAGTTTCACTATACTACAGTCTCTACTCTTGAGTTGATGGAGCATTGGGCTAGAAATTCACTGGCATTGTGTGGACTATTTTTTACTATTATTTATATGTTCACTTTTTAAATTATATTATTATTCATCACAACGTTTTTAGAAAGATAGGTAGCAGATAAGATTCACATATTCTAATTATAAGGAGCTCTCTCATCCTCATAGAAGTACCTGGACACCTGATTGCATGACCTCAAGAAAAGCTTGATGAATTAATTGTTACTATCTTACCAGATTAATAGCAAGATTAATTTATTCAAAATGTTTATTTAACAAAAAGTGTGTGCATAATAACAGGAGAAACATCATAGGAAATACTATACAGGTAAACACAGACCCTGCACTGAAAAAGCTTGCATTTTTTACTGGTGAGACATATACTCATAAAAATCTTTTGGAAAATGTTCAGTTGATTTGTCAGGAAGAATTTTCTTTAGGATTTTCTCAAAATCTCGTTTAAAAAAATATAACATTTGCACCCGATTAGAATAGTTTATCATCCTGAATTTTAATTGTCTGCTATTTGTTTTTATCACTCCCCAAATTACAAAAACTAAAAAAGTGAGAAAGTAGAGGTTAACCATTGCCTCTGATGACTATGCATATAAATAATGAAATATGTATTTGTTGGTTGGACGTTCATGAATACATAATCATATGCTTTCTCTGCTATATGGCACATTTGCATTATTTGTTAAGTATGTTACCTAAGTATACATAATTTATTTAGTATATTTATATCGTTTATGCCTTACGTATAAGATAAGACTCATTAGGATATTGTGTTCTATTCCATTTTGGAAAAAGACTTTATCAGTGTGAACATCTTTGCTTCCACAGATAAACTAATGCTTATCTACCCTTAGTGTGCAAATGGGCACCATCGAGACTTGAAAACTAACGGTGAATACCAAATATTTTGCATAGGCACACTTTATATCTATAAACACCAATTTATTCCTCCTACAGAGAAGACATACCCTATCACAGTAAGTGCTTTCCATAAATTATTTAATTTTTATCCTCACAACAACCTTATGAGATAGGAAATGGTTTTTTCCAGCATTTGATAAATGAGAAAACTAAAGTAAGTTAGCTGTGGTCATGAAGTTATGTAATAGGGAAAGCAAAATATAAGTCTAGAGAACAAATTCCAATATCTAGTCTTTAATCCCCCAAGGCAGTGGTCGGCAGACTGCGGCTCACGAGCCACATGTGGCTCTTTGGGCCCTTGAGTGTGGCTTTTCTACAAAATACCATGTGTGGGCGTGCATGTGTAGTGCGATTGAAACTTCGTGGCCCATGAGCAGAAGTTCGTTTTTGGCTCTCAAAAGAAATTTCCAATCATTGTACTATTGATATTTGGCTCTGTTGACTAATGAGTTTGCCGACCATTGCCCTAAGGCACAATACTGGGGTCTGCAAACTAAGTGCCCCTCCCAAGCCAAATCCAGTAGTTGCCTATTTTGTAAATAAAGTTCTGTTGGAGCAGAGCATGCCCATTTCTTGAAGTGTGTTCTGTGGCTGCTTTAGAGCTATCACAACAGAGCTAAATAGCTCTCATAACCCAGACAGTGTAGCTCAGTGACTGAGTATTGCCCTATGGACTAGGAAGCCACTGTCGATTCCAGGTCAGGGAACTTGCACAGATTGCAGGCTCTATCTCCAGTGTAGGGCGTGCAAGAGGAAGCCAATCAATGATTCTCTGTCATCATTGATGTTTCTATCTCCTTTCTTCTCTGAAATCAATAAAATATTTTTTAAAATAAATAAATAGCTATCAGAGAACCTTTGTGTCCATCTTAAAATAGTTACTATCTGATTGTTTACAGGAAAAAAAATTGTCAATCCTCCTATAGTATATAAAATGTTATTATTCAACTTTATGAATTAAATGAACAGCAGTCCTATAATTTTGAAATGTGTGTGTGTGTGTGTGTGTGTGTGTGTGTGTGTGTATATATATATATATAATGAATAGTTGTCCACCCCAATTTTTCTTTCATATTTCTAATTAGTATATAGACCCCAATTCATCATCATTTGCTATATTTTCTATCATGTGGATGAATGGCGTAGAAGACAGTGTTAGAGTCATCTCGCATTAGCTCTTGCTAAACATTCAGAACTTAGTTCAGGGATCTATTGGAAATATATGCATATTAGATTACCATTTAAAAATGTGCTCTTCTTAAACAGAGTGCAAAATATTTACAGTTTGAAATCTCATATAGATGCACACAAGTCCTTTGGTTGATCTCCAATGAAGATTTGGCGGAATTCTTTCAGGGTAATAACTTCAAAATATATTTATTTTTAATTATATTTTCGTACTGAGCTCTATTTTAGAAACTACAGAAAAACATACATTGTAAAATTGCTCATAAATTGTAGGAGGTTGTGCAGCATATTTTTCTAACTCATTTTAAGGAGGGTTTTTTTAAACATTATTGTGAATCATAATTATGTCATTATATGTTATAAATATATTACATGTATTTACACTACATAATTAGATCTAATTCTAATTATGTAGATTCATGGTAATCAGCTAAAATTTGCTTTAAAAAACCAAGATAATTCCTCTAACAGATGCTACCTTAATAGAATATTAAGTTTGAGAAAACCTCATGAAAAATATGAAAATTAATAAGTAATGATTAAACCTCTAACATACAAGTGGGATAAGATTCCATGTCACCACTTATTCAGAGCTTTATTATTAGAAGTGTTTTTCTGAGATACCCTCAAAAATTCGGTCAGTCTTGTTTTGGGCAAATCATCTCTTAAACGGAAAGAGAAAGCAATGCAACAAAAAGACCTCAAAGTTTTTAGGATTTATTTTGACTATAACACAGATACTCTCTTTTCAAAGCTCCTTATATATAAAAACGTGTCTTTTCAAAAAATTGGTCTAGTAACAAAGAGGTAAATAAAAACACTATTTCCCCCTGGATCTTGCTCTCTAGATGTTAAATCTGGCATCATTGCTGTAAATTGCTAGTTGTAGTCTTTGACTGACATGTTTACCCAGATAATGTAACTGTTTTTGTGAAAGAAATCTACTTAGTGTCTGGATGACATGAAACATGTTTCTCCTGTAAGGAAAAGCCCCAAAGTGTTCTTTCAAATGGGAGCCTTTTCTATCCCAGTCTTTCCAGCTGATAACAAATGGTGTAATTTGTTTTACTCCCTCGTTTACCCAAAATGAGGAGTGTGCATCTACATACACTTTTAAGTTCCCCTTGGTGCCTCTGTCCTTGACTTTCTTTCAGATTAACATTCTGCTCTGAGTTGTAGAGGAGCTCATTCTGCACAAGATGTTTGACCAAGGAACCCAGGCGGGCTGTCTTGAGTGTGCTCTGTCTCCTCCAGTGGGTTTCCCTTCCAAATGCCCAAACAACTTGCAGATACGCTTCGAGTAAAGGAAATCATGCATTATTTCTAATATTTCTTTTTCAATAGGTGTGAAGGACACTTTTTTTTTTTTTCTTTCTCAGTGAAGTACATTTTTTTCTTCTTCTGAAACTGCCTTAGATGTCAAATTCACACGAGGAAAATAAAGGCTGTTTCCAAAGCATCTTAAACTTGTGCAGGTGACCTTGATTTTGACATGAACCATAAGCCCTGACCTTGTGAAATAGCAAGTCCACAGAAGCAAAAGATCCTCTTCTCAGAGAAGTTGTCCGAGTGGGGAAAAAAAAAAAAAGGCCTCCTAGAAAACTTGTGGATATGAGGCTCAAGAATGGGTCTGGGCCAAACTGCTTTACAGCCAACTTACCCGCAACTGATAAATCCAGGGCTTGTCTTAACTGGTCACGCAGTCACACTTCCCTGTGAACTTTTGTGGCCATTGCCTAGAGCAGTGGTCGGCAAACTCATTAGTCAACAGAGTCAAATATCAACAGTACAACGACTGAAATTTCTTTTGAGAGCCAAAGTTCTTAAACTTCTTCTAACACCACTTCTTCAAAATAGACTCGCCCAGGCCGTGGTATTTTGTGGAGGAGCCACGCTCAAGGGGCCAAAGAGCCACATGTGGCTCGTGAGCCATGGTTTGCTGACCACTGCCCCAGAGAAGCCCTCCCTCGCCTCTGGTTTGGGGCACCAGCAGCACAAGGGGCTCTTCTTGCCCTTTTATATCCATGTATAAGTCAGTTCCCAAGGCTTTAATCTCTGAGTTAATAACCCCTTGAACATCTCAATTTATTAGGCCTACTCTAGTGGTCGGCAAACTCATTAGTCAACAGAGCTAAATATCAACAGTGCAACAATTGAACTTTCTTTTGAGAGCCAATTTTTTTAAAAAACTTAAACTTCTTCTAACACCATTTCTTCGAAATACACTCACCCAGGCCATGGTATTTTGTGGAAGAGCCACACTCAAGGGGCCGAAGTGCCGCCTGTGGTTTGCGAACCGCAGTTTGCCGACCACGCGCCTAGTCTCTGCACTGGAACAGGCTTTCCCAGGCTTGAAGACAGTGAAACTCAAGTTCATTCTCAATTTTTTCTCAGTCTATTTTATACTAAGAGGGAAATTAAATCTACCCTAATACAAAGAAATCCAGTCACCCACGTTTTAGATCACTATCTACATCAGTCCCTCGGTGGTTAAGGATTTAATATGTGTGGTTTCAGTTACTCATATGTCAGTGCTATTTTCTGCCAAGATACACCTTTGATTGAGCTGGGTTAGCTAAGAGTCATTTCATTGAGCAAGGAACCCAGAACCTTTGTTCAGGAAGAGCTTATTAATGGATTTTCATTGTGTGTACAGCAGCTGAGGAGAAGTGAACAAAACTTTTACTTTTTATGAACACTGGCTACTAGCCTACCAACTCCTAATCTTAGCCACTGAATCTGGAAGGTTAAGAAAAGGGATGGTTTGTAAGTAGGAAAACATTTCATGAATCATCTTTAAATGCATTCAGTTTTTATTTACAGGAATTATCACATCATTTATATGGCACATTTTTAGCCCAAAAGAAGAACAAAGCATTCCTAAAGACTGAAACCATACCACTTTCTTAGGAAAGTGGCTTCATATTTAATCTTAACAACTCAGAAAGTAAGAGAAATACAGAAGAACACTAGAGAAGAGTTATATAGATTACAGAAGAAAATGTGTTCCAAGGAAGTCAATACTTTGTGTGACTACATATATTTTTTAAATAAGAGAGTGGCTTGTTTTATTTTTTGTTTGGCTGGGATTTTTTTTTTTACACTAGAGACCAGATCACTAGACCAGTGGTGGGCAAACAGCGGCTCATGAGCCACATGCAGCTCTTTGGCCCCTTGAATCTGGCTCTTCATACAGTACAAATGAAACTTCGGAGCCCATGCACAGAAGTCGGTTTATGGCTCTCAAAAGAAATTTCAATCATTGTACTGTTGATATTTGGCTCTGTTGACTAATGAGTTTGCCGACCCCTGCACTAGACCTCCCATTTTCATATGAAAGACTATGTTTTTGTTTTTGTTTTATGACATATCCACAGAGCCTGAAATATTCCCTAGGGAAAAGAAGAGGCTTCCTTAATACTTAGAAGTGATCTTTATGTTCTTCATTTTGTTATTTTATATATTCATTTATGTCACACAAAACATCATACCATAGTCTCATCCTATGCTTAAAATAATCCAGAGAGCAAGTCAGTGAAAATGACTCGGAAGAAACGGGCCAATGGGTGTACTATGTGCTATTACTGCCCTTGCCTTGTCCAAGGCAGATGTCCTAAATGTATCACAGCCCTATTTCCTGCTGGGCCTGGACGCAAACCAGGGCTCCCATCAGCCACGACCAATCAGCCCAAGAAGGCAACTATTTCCAAAACATTTGCTGCTGTTGGACTGGACCACGTTTCCCCAAAGCCTTACACAGAAGGGAGCATGGTCTAGTCATGAGACTGTCTCATCTTTCTGACAACCGCTGGGATTGTCTTCTGCATCTTATCCCATATAGGCAATTAGTCTCATAAGTGTAAAATGCTGACTTAGCCGCAGGTGTGTTATGGATAGACGCTATGTAAATAGCAGCTTCTCAGCCTTCAGACCTGTGATGCAAATTTCATTGTTCTGTTTCTGCATTATTGCAGGGAAATGGAAATTTTCTAGAGAATGATTTGCAATGCATCATCATCAAGAGAACTACAGCATTGCCTTTTGCTATCGGCAGCAATTTTAACTACTAAGGGAATTTTTGATTTTTTTTATGTTTGGTTAATCCTCACCCAAGGATATTTTTCCATTGATTTTTAGAGAAAGGGGAAGAGAGGGGGTGAGACAGAGAGAGGAACATCGATGTGAGAGAGACACAGCTATGGGTTGCCTCCTGCATTCACCCAGACCAGGGCCGGGGAACCTGCAACTAAAGTACGTGCCCTGGCCGGAACCAATCCCAGGTCCCTTCAGACCCTGGGCCAATGCTCTACTCAGAGCCAAACCTGCTAGGGCCTACTCAGGGACATTTGACAGTGCCTATGGACATATTTGTTCTTTTACAAATGGGGGCAGGGAAACAGTACTATTGGCCCCTCCTGGGTAGAGCCCAGGGGTGCTGCTAATTAGCTTCCAATACCCAAGACAGCCCCTCTGCAACAAAGAATCACCCAGACCCCAGATGCTAAAAATGTTAGTCACGTTGAAGTTGACAGATTCTGTCCTAAACTATTAAAACACGTAGTTCTAGCATACATATTGAAGGAGATAATTTTATAACTGAAACATTTATGCTACTGATATTTAAATAGTTTCCCTTAAAAATTAAAATGAACACTGGCTTCTAGCCTAAAATCTCCTAGTCATAGCCATTGAATTGAGAAAGTTTAATAAAAGACGTGTTTTGTAAGTAGAAAATCATTTTGTGAATCATTTTTTTAAAATATATTTTATTGATTTTTTTACAGAGAGGAAGTGAGAAGGATAGAGTGTCAGAAAAATTGATGAGAGAGAAACACTGATGAGCTGCCTCCTGCACACCCACCACTGGGGATGTCCCCACAGCCAAGGTATATGCCCTTGACCACAATCGGACCTGAGACCTTTCAGCTTTCAGTCTGCAGGCCAATGCTCTATCCATTGAGCCAAACCAGTTTCGGCTATTTTGTTAATCATTATTATAATTTATTCAGTTTTGATTTAAAGGAATTATCATATCATTTATACAGCAATTTTCAGCCTTTAAAGAAGCACAAAAGTTGGCTCAGTTGTTGAACATTGACCTATGAACCAGGAAGTCATGGTTTCATTCCAGGTCAGGGCACATGTCCTAGTTGCCAGCTCAGTCTCCAGTAGGGGGCATGTAGGAAGCAGCTGATCAATGATTCTCTCTCATCATTGATGTTTCTATCTCTCTCTCCTTCATCTCTGAAATATAATATATATTTAAAAAAACAACAAAGCAATGGCATAAAGTTTTCCAGTGTAGTCATATCTGTGTCTAAAAACTACCTTTGGGCCCACTGAAACCTATTTGATAAAGAAGATATTCCCCAAAGACACACATTCGGTGGGATGCCTAGAGACTACAATTGAAACTTGCTGTGTATTTATTTTTCATCATCAGTGAATGACCAAGTGTGAGTTCTTCAGTGCTTCACACTATATTGAATCACACACTGAGAAACTGCTCTTGTAATACAAGATGGATTTCAAGGGCTCTCCATGTTATAAGTGTTAAGTTTAGTCTAGCAAGATGCTTTTCTACCCTACAAAAAACTCCATGCTGTCAAACAGACCAGTTGTTCAGTTACGGAATGTTCCCATGACTTCGTTTCCCTAATGAAGTGACGGGAGTGTGAAAATTTGTTCTCATGCCCTCCCCGAAACAAAACTTTACTATCTGAGGATTAAATCCTCTATTCTTCCTCCTTCCATTAACAGCCCAAGATAGAGAAATGTCTTTTAGACCAAAAGATTCTCAAGGCACAGTGGTTGAGAACATTTCATAATAACTCAGATATATAAGCCTTAATAAGCCAATTTCCCATTCAGTTTAATCTATTTTCAGCAGATCAAAATAATTAAAAATGCTAACAGTTATGGTAATTTTAATACACTGCACAAGAAGCAATTTAGATAGCACCTTCCCCACGAATCTATATTTGTATAAATGCTGATCAAGAATATTTGTTCAATTTTATACAAATCAAACATGAATAATTTCTTCCATATTACTCCCTCCATTGTTCTGTTTTCCTTCTATCTAGTTATCCATTTGCTGCTGGCTTGCTGCTGTAGGAAGATTTGATTAAAATCAATAAGTTATTGGGAAGATGGCAATTAGCAGTCTTTCACCTATAATAGCACTGTCTGTTAAGCTTCCTTTGTGTTAATCACAATATTTTAGCAAAACTCTCCTATCTAGCCATGCAATTTAACTAAATGGAAGGTTTAAAAATATCCTTAATTTGGGACACTGGAAATCTACTTCTCTGTTTTTTACTGTTTTGATAGGAACACTCACATTTCTGTAATACATCAGAAATACTCACCTCCTTTGAGAATTTCCAAATTTTTAGATCTCAGAAATATCTACACACAGAAGTTTATACTGCATAAACCTCCGGTTGGTTCAATGTTGTATAAAGAGATACTGGTGGGCATCAATGTATAGATTTGTTTAACTATTTCAAAGGGAGTTGACAGTTTGTTTGTAATAGATAATTGACATGAAGGAATTCTCCACTTTGGCGGTGTGATATTGACTGGTAAAGGCCTGGATTAAAGATGGAGCCTTGACTAATACCCCTCAACAAGTCATAATTGTCAAGGTCACTAATTTCACATTTGTTACCATTTGCTTTTTTTTTTCTGAAGATTCCTTAGTTCATTTTGATCACTCTTTCTTCGGAGAAAACACACACATATTCATACATATACACAATATATACACTCAACTAATGTGGTTGTGATTTGTGGTTATTAGCAGGGTCACTTTTATCCAATAGTGACAATTGCTACGAAAACACAGGTGCTTAAGATAGTAAGTGAATGTTGTCTGTGTTCCTGTAACAAAAATCCTAGCTCATAAATTGAATAATCTTCTCTATTTAGAGATGTAATACCCCAAAAAGGCATTAAAATGGGTACATTCAGATAAATAGTGACCATTTAGAAACATTTCAAAAATCTTTTTAGAGCACTACCTATTGAGTTTTTACCTCTACACTAGGAAGAATTCTGATACTTTTTTTCACCTAATAAGTTTAAATGACTATTTTTAATAATAGTGAGTCTCTTATTAGACTCAAAAGAAAGTCAGAGGATTTTTTCTAGCTAAAATCTTAAATTCTTACTGAAAAATCATTTTGCAGGTGATGTTGACATTTAAGTAACATTTATTATAATATAAAGATTCTTCAAACAGATTTTGGACTAAGAATACCTGGGCAGATAAAATTTTCATTCAATTTGCATTTTATCTTGAGCACTAGAGTTGTTACAAGATAGGAGAGAGGTCTCTTGACCCTGGTTGCTAATGGGAATGGGGTTCTTGGGGTACTGCTGGAATAAGAGTTTCTGGAGGCCCCCCATAGGAGGATGACATGTAGTAGAAAGCTTTATTTTCATGGAATGACATCCCTTGGTTTCCCAAAGTCGCATTTGCCATAGTATAGTCATCAGACTAGCTTAGCTTGTGTTTCTGCACTCCACTTCATCAGTCCATTGCATGCGGCATCCACAGGGCTGTGGGCCATAGAGGCAAATGCAAGGAAGCAGGAGCAAAGGGGCCTCACAAGCCAAGAGTGAAGTGCAGCAAGAACCAGGAACACAAGAAAGCAAACTCCTTTGTCTAGGGCTGTGGTCGGCAAACTCATTAGTCAACAGAGCCAAATATAAACAGAACAATGATTGAAATTACTTTTGAGAGCCGAAAACCGACTTCTGCTCATGAGCCAGGAAGTTTTGGTGATACTGTACATGCACACCCACATGTGGTATTTTGTGGAAGAGCCACACTCAAAGGGCCAAAGAGCCACATGTGGCTCGTGAGCTGCAGTTTGCTGACCGCTGGTTTAGGGGAATATGTATCCTCCAATTTTAACAGGCTTGCATATGCTCTGCCAATTTTGGCCTATGATCTCTGTCCCCAGGTTTGACTGACAGCAAGCATCTTTTCTAGATCTCATCCTCCCTCCCCCAGCTTACTGGCCATGCATCTATCTTGCCTTTGTGGTTCCTGAAGAGTGCAAAGTTGCAGCTTCCTGGGGAAGCTGCCCAAATGACATGTCGATAATATCTGACCTTCCCTCTTTGCTCCCTTCCTATCATTAATAACGAGCTAATTACAATGGTGTCAAGATTGCTCTTACAATTTACAAACAACAACAACAGCAACAGATCAGCTAGGAATCTTGAGTGCTGTCTCTGGGGATTCTGATAAAGCATCTAATAGGTGGTAAAGGATGTTTCTTCATTTTAATGGACATCTTTGTTGATTGAGATGTAAATGGTCTGAAGTTCACAACTTGAGAAATACTGGGCTAGGAAGGAAGAGAATCCATGCTGTCTGTAAAAATTTCACCCATGTTGAAGTTAGCCACCATTTATAGCTACTGAATCAGATGTTATCCAAATATTTGCTCAGTGGGATCTGTGATGCTAGAAGCCTCACTAGAAATGGTGTAGGTTTTTGTCCAGTTTCTCAAAGGTTCTTAAACACTTTGTAAAATATTCATAATGAGAGCCTGGTTTTTTGAATTTCAAGATGCTACCAGATCCCCAGTTAGCTTCGTGGCAGGCTCGTTGAGCGGTTTGTCCAGAGCACCTCTCTATGAGACATTGCTTCCGGTATAGTATGACAGAGGAAACGATCTTTCACAACTCTTCTCCAGTTGAAAGGATTAACAAGGTTAACTGCTTGGGGCTGAGTTTGGCAGTAAGTGAGATTCCCACAGTCAATGCTTGAGTAGCTTCAATTCCATTCCAAGATAGGAGAAGCCTGGTTAACTGAAGGGAATATATTTTGATGAGTGGGTGATGAGAATTGGGAGGGACAGAACTGAGTCTCTTGGGACAATAGAGATCATTTTCTACTTGTTACATGCCTTTCAACAGAACCAAAGTCACTTCCCAAATGCTTCAACTTCCTGAAGGTGCAGCAGTACGCATTGATCATTGTGATTCATTCCTTGAATATATTTTTACCATCTCTGAAACATTGGTGAATTGAAAAATATTTAAAATACATTGTTTTTGCTCTCAAGGATATTTAAAGTCTGTTTGAAAAGCATGCAAACAAGAGCACACCCTGGCAAGAGTGTTCTTTTAACAATACATAGTGCAGTGGGAACCCAGAGAAAGCTAAAGCTGGTTGTGCCTGAGGGCATCTGAGAAGCTTCAGAGGATAACATGTGAACTGACAAGACAACAGAAGCCTAACAAGAGAAGACTTCGTGTTCTGAGCAGTAGGAACAGCAGACACAAAGGCAAGGGTATACCATAAACAGAATGTTCAGTAAGTGACTAAATTGTTCTAAGAGTAGAAGAGAATGTGAGGGAGGAGCGGAGCCGCTGAGCAGTGGCAGAACTCAATCCTGATCTTCATGCTCAGACATGGACATTCTTGCATAGGGGACTTAGTCAAGACCATTAATCTGCATTTGAACTCGTATTTCAGGTGAACTGCATTGATATTGAAATATATTCTCGCTTGATGCTTGGAAACAAAAACTGTTTTGAGCTGGATGTGTGCATGGTCATACTAGCATGTAAGTTCTTTCTAAAATAAGAGTAGAAAATACAGGTGGCGAGATGAGAGAGCAAGAAATTAGGAATCCAACAGACTGTCAAACTTCAGAGGGAAAGCAGGGGAGGGGGAGGGAGAGGTGATCAACCAAAGGACTTGTATACCTGTGTATGAGCAAAACAAATGGACACAGACACTAGGGGGAGTGAGGGCAGGTGCTGGTGGGTAGGGGGTGGCTGGGGAGAGGTCAATGGGGGGGGGGAAAGAAACATATCTAATACTTTAAACAATAAAGAATTAAAAAAAGAGGGAGAACCAAGATGACGGCATAGGTAAAACACCTATCTTGCCGTCATACTCAGCAATTTTAATACTACAACTTAATGAAAGAACAAACACCTTCCAGAATCACCAGAAAGCTGGCCGAGTGAAAATTCCACAAATAAAAGTGAAAATAAGACACTGTGACTCGGAGGAGCGGCGGCGGACAGCTTTGAAAGATTCACGGGGAGAGAGGTTTGGAGCACACGCAAGCAGAGAGGGCGGGTGGCTGAAAACCGGCCAGTTTTCTCGAATGGGGAGACAAAGACGTCCCACTGGACTGATTCTCCAGCTTTGGGTGAAGTCCAGAGAACCCACTATCATACGGGGTGAAAACTGGACAGTGGGAGGGCACGCTGAAACTCGGGTGCTACAGGGCTCTCCCAGCTTGTGGAGAAGGCAGCTTGCGCACGAACAGCTCAGCTGTGTGACCGCGTAGAGAGCACTCTGTGACTTGTCTCTCATTCGGAAAACTGTCAGTCTGCTTTGTTTTATGACCCTGGGTGAGACATTGGGTGTGCAGAGTCATTTGGGGAGAGTCTGAATTCCCTGGTAGCCAGTGGAGCTCAGCAGCGGCTCTCTCTCAGAGGTGCTGGTGGCCATTGCCCCCGGCGCAGGGTCCCTGGGGCCGCACAGAGCGGAGCTAACGCTGTCTGCTTGGCCTGGAGACTCCGCCCATCCAACCTGAGCACAGCTGAGCTTCACAGACAACTGGCCTGGAGGTCAACCCCTCCAAGTGCTAACAATGATTAACTGAGCTTAACTTCAGCAAGACTGTGCAACCCATATCCACCTCAGGTAACTGGGGGAGGCTGAGCCACTGTCCCTAGTAGGAAGTCTACCACACAGAGCTAATTGACCAACTCAGGGAAGCAGCCACCATGCAGAGACATGGACAGAAATCAGATGTGAAAGAAATGGAGGGAAAAAAACGACTGGACATGGAATTCAAAACCACGGTTATAGGGTTTTTCAAGAGGCTCCAACAAAAGGTCGAGGCCTATAAGGAAATAAGCTAGACCATAAAGGAAATGAATGAGTCCTACAAGGAAATGAATGAGACCTGCAAGGAAATGAGGGAGACACTCAAGGATATAAAGGAGACTCTCAAGGATATGAAAAAGGACCAACCAGAAATTATGCATACACTGACTGAAATAAAAAATATTATACAAAGACCTGAAAGTGCTCTGGAGCACCCCAAGAACCAAGTTAAAGATGTGAAATACAAAGAGGTAAAATCCACTCAGCTGAAAAAGCAAAAATCCAAAAGAATCCAAAAAATTGAAGATAGTGTAAGGGACCTCTGGGACAACCTCAAGAATACCAACATCCGAATTATAGGGGTGCCAGAAAAAGCGAGAGGCCAAGACAATAAAAACCTATTTGAAGAAATAGTGACCGAAAACTTCCCACACCTGGTGAAAGAAATTGACTTAGGAGTCCAAGAAGCGCACCGAACCCCAATATATAGGAACCCTAAGAGGACCACACCAAGACATATCATAATTAAAATGCCAAGAGCAAAAGACAAGGAGAGATTATTAAAAGCAGCAAGAGAAAAACAGATGGTTACCTATAAAGGGAGCACCCATACGATTGTCAGCGGATTTCTCAACAGAAACGATGCAGGCCAGACGGGAGTGGCAAGAAATATTCAAGGTGATGAACAGCAAGAATCTACAACCAAGATTACTCTATCCAGCAAAGCTATCATGCAGAATTGAAGGTCAGATAAAGTGCTTCGCAGATAAGAAAAAGCTAAAGGAGTTCATCACCACCAAACCAATATTATATGAAATGCTGAAAGATATTCTTTAAGAAGAGGAAGAAGAAAAAAGATAAAAGTGTAAATTAGGAACAACAAATACACATCTATCAACAAATGAATCTAAAAATCAAGTGAATTAATAAGCTGATGAACAGGATAAACTGGTGAATGTAACAGAATCACGGACATAGAGAGGGAATGGACTGACAACTCTTGGGGAGAAAGAGGGTGTGGGAAGTGCAGCAAGAGTCTGAACAAAAATCATGCAACTATGGGAGAGGGCAGTGGAGGGGGGTGAGGGCGGAGGGTGGGATGGGTACCAGGTGGAGGGGAACTATAGGGTGAAAAAAAAAGGGAACAATGTAAGTAATAAACTGAACAATAAAGATAAAAAAGAATTTAAAAAAGAAAGAACTGAAAAAATCTAGACTGAAGGTGATATGCTTCTCAACTAGGCTCTTGGGGATTTGCTCTTGGGACTTGAAATGTGGAAGTTGGGCACTGGTGAGGCGGCTTCCTCATGGATTGTGCCAAAGCTTACAGCCCACGAGAAGTCAGATAAGAACATGGATGGACAGTGCGGGAGATGCAGAACAGACTGGAACCCACAAGCATAAGCTGGATCCCCACAGAGATGGCCTGAAACCAGGCCATCTTTCGTTTCCTCTGGCGATGGGGTTGTGGATGTCCTGTCGAACCCAAGGCCCATCCTGATAGAGTTAAACAGATATTCCAAGCCCAGGAGTCAAAGGAGTTTAAGGGGGATGGAGGGGAGCGGGGAGCATGACAAGTCCAGCCACTGACTCACATCCTCAAGGCAAGCCAGTGGATCACCAACAACATGTGTGAAATACATGGGCTCTTGCTTCACTGCCACTCACCAAATCTCCCACAAGAAATGTTTCTTGGGGCCCAAGGTAACTGGAAATATATAGGACAGGGAATTCTGGGGAATGTAATTCAGCCTAGCTAAGCTGATACATTTCAAAGCCACCACAATAGCTATATCTTTAGCACCTTCAGGGTGCCTAGCACAGACACTAAATTAACATTTACCAAATGGAAAAATAAGTGCATTAATGAAGGGCTTATCAAATGCTAACATGAGTTCAATGAGCAAGGGCAAAATAAGTCTTTAAGCATTGTTTATTGTGTTTAAGAATGGAGTCTAATGCAAGATGAGAAAACGTGCAATTCTGTCTTTCTCTGATGCACATGCATGTGAGGACACGAGCGCGCGCACGCACACACACACACACACACACACACTTACTTGCACACACACACTCATGCACATACATTTTTTCCTCTAAATGTATAAAGTGTAGGTAATGAAATAGTTAAAATAGCATTGCCCTAGTTTCCAGGCTATAAACTCATCTCTGTAATAACAACTACAAAGCCTTTACAGTAATGGCACATGAGTAGAAATTTGTGAGATGAAATTTTTGGCAGTTCATTAGTAAATTTGGGTTTTGCCTCAGCCTTAGGGAACAGAAGGGATCCCAGAAGGCACAGCAATCAGCAGATGAACTAACCCTCCCCTCAATAATGTGAAATGCTATTTAAAAAAAATTAAACAATGAGAAATAATGCCCGGAAAATGAAATAATAGCTTATTAAAAATAATCTTTTATGAGTTATGTGGGATGGGAGAAAATTCAGTCTAATCACTGGCGTAATTTAAATAACTAATGTCACAGTTTCAAAGGATTTTTTATTGTATATTCCCAAAAAGTCTTTTCACACAGGTTAGCAAAATTCTTCAAGGTCTATATTTTGTTTGAATTCATTTTGTGTTCCTGGAAATTATCAAGAGTGCCAACATATCTTAATGGCCAGTAATATTTTTTGGAAGAACAAATGAGAGAATGAATGAGGAACATCTAATAGGAAACATGACAAATACTCCACAAGTTTGCCTTGACTTAAGAAGAGGCTGAAGGTAGCTCATGAAACAGACTTGAGATGCAGGCTAAAGCCTTAGAACACTAGGTAACAGGTTCTTCTGGAGGTGACAGACTGGTCTGGGACATCGGTTCCTCCCCCTGAAGTCAACCCTGAAGAAACTCAAGATGCTGCAGGAAAGCATGGATTTGAGGAATGAAAAATGAAAACCCTGGAGACCCCTGAGGAGTGTGATATCTGCCTCGGCTGTTTGAGATGTTAGGGTAGGTGTTGCTTAAAGAAAGGAGCAGAGGACAAAAAGAGGCCGGCATAAGGCATAGGTTGTAAGATCCTATTAAGCTTTGCTCCTGCACTTTTACTGCAGGGATTGGCTGCAATACCCCCAGTGGTCAGCAAACTGCCCTAGGCCTCCAGTGTCAGATAAGAGCAAGGATAAGATCAAGGCTGTGTGGAAGCCATACATCATTGTGACTGGATAAAGGCCTGCAGGCTGGACAGACAGGCTCTGGTGTTCACATCTCCATCTCTCCACCCCCCAGCAGTAAAGAATGAGGACCCAAAGCACTGCCTCCCCTTAGTGCCACTGCTTCTTAAGTGTCTAAAAGTGAAATGACGATGAGAAGTGTTGCCTGGTGGATTGGGGGAAAATGGGAGTGCTTAGCAGTCTTTCTCTTGTTTCTGGATATTTTCCCCGTTATATTCACCTGGAGGTTTACCAACCTAGCCCTTCAGCTCTTCCTGTCACAGAATCCACAGAGGACAGCAAGTATTCCATGCTTTGAATGCACAGGCAGAGTAACGGCACGCAAAGAGGGCAGCTGCTGGCAAAGAAAGATCACAGGGTACAGCATACATCATCTGGTGAAGGGTAATTGGAACATGGAAAAATATTTAAAATAGCATGATAAATAAACTTGAATATAAAGGATGATCCCAGAGGGAAGGCAGGGGTGGGTGGCTGGAAGGGAAGAGATCAACCAAGTACTTGTATGCATAACTCATGGACACAGATAATAGGGTGGTGAAGGCTAGGGGTGGGGCAGTCTAGAAAGGGTCAGTAGGGTTATAAAGAGGGCCTATGTAATACTTTCCCAAAGATAAATATTTAAAATAAAAAGGATGATGTTCACAATATAAAGACGGAACAAGAAATCATTCTTTAAAAGCCAAGTAGAAAAACAGGAACAAAAATTATTAGAAATAAAGTCTTGTTCTTCCAAGAGGAGACATGCATCTGAACTCCATTTACTAAAGGGTCCGTGGGCCTGCCCCTCCACCCGGAAGAGATATAATTACAGACAATTTCTACAAAGAGCCCTTTTTCCGTATTCAAAATGCCTGGCACAAACCATATTTTGTTGATAAATTTGCCTTCACTTTTGTTCTGATAGAAGAGCTCAATATGGGATGGATTCAGTTCTGCCCCTTACAAAACAGACTCATGCTGCAGGTCCATGGTCCTCTCTGAGGGAAGGAGAGAGATGGGGAATCCTCTTCCCACCTTTTCCTCTTGTTGACTCTTGGCTTCATAAGATGTCCCCTTGACCTTCAGCTGTACCAGCTAAGGATATAGAATTTATCTTGAGCTCCGATGTATTGTAGGGGAAGGGCCACAAAGATACATGTAGCAAAATAACAAACACCTGTTCTACAGGTTAGAGCAAGCTACCATTGCCAAGGTTACCGAAATAAAATGGAGAATGTTGAGTTAAACTTGAATAAGTATACACTAACATATTCAGTGTATGTCCCATACGATATTTGATACTTACCTTTATGATGACATGTTCGTAGTTCACATGAAATTTAAGTGTATCTGGGAGTTCTGGATTTTACCTGCTAACCCTAAAGCAAACAAGAGATATAAACACATTACAGCTGGTGGTTGGTTGCCTTTTGGAGGTGAAAAGATGGTGAGAGAATGAAGATAAAATGGTAAACTAAGAACAAACACAAAAAGGACATTGCCTAGATTAAAGGTGATAAACATTCTGAGGATAGTTAGTGAAATCTAAGAATAAGAGGGAGAAAAAGGCCTAACCGGTTTGGCTCAGTAGGTAAAGCGTCAACCTGTGGATTAAAGTGTCCCGGGTTCGATTCTGGTGAAGGACATGTACCTTGGTTGCAGGCATATCCCCAGTGGGGGGCATGCAGGAGGCAGCTGATTGATGTTTCTTTCTCATCAATGTTTCTAACTCTCTATACCTCTCCCTTTTTCTCTGGAAAAAAGGCAATAAAACATATGTATTTTTTAAAAAGGAGGAAAATGCTAAAACCAGTCTAGCTTAGTGGATGGAGGGTTGGCCTGCGGGCTGAAGGGTCCCAGGTTCGATTCTGATCAGGGGCATGTACCTTGGTTGCGGGCACATCCCCAGTGGGGGTGTTCAGGAGGCAGCTGATTGATGTTTCTCTCTCATCGATGTTTCTGACTTTCTATACCTCTCCCTTCCTCTCTGTAAAAGGTCAGTAAAATATATTTTAAAAAGTTATAAAAATAAGGGTGGGGGAATGGGACAATAACTCTTGGCATATAACTTTTGGAGAAAAAAAAATCTTCCTCCACAATTTATGGGAGCTTTATTATAAAAAGAGATATGGAGATTATGGTGTGGAACTGACTTGTGAGATTCCCTAGTACTTTGGGTTTTGGACTTAATTAACTATTTTTAGCTAAGCAAAATAGCCATTTTCATTCTTTCTGAAATGTTTATTTTTAGTGAATAAAAATATTAAATGAATCTGAGTGTGCAGTGCATTAGAATGTAATTCAGGGTTATAGTGTGATAACAGAATTTGGAGATACTACACACACAGGTAAAATGCATATACGCAATAATTACTTGAGCAGCAAAGAGCCTTAGATCCCATCATGCTCTGGTCTTCTGCCTCAGTCAGGATGAACAAGACTCTGGAATCATGAAGCCCTTAACCTATCATATGCCTTGGCATCTTAGGAGCAAAACCATCCTATGCTCTCATCAGCTCTCAGACAAACAAATTGTGTCCTCAGGGACACTGTGGCAATCAAAGCACTGGCATGAGTACCTTGCAAATCTGAAGAAGTGTGCAGATCAAAATGCTGTGTTTCTGAGCTCTTCCAAGCAGCCAACTCAAACAAGAGAGCTCGCTCCTGGGGACGTCCAGGTGAGCAGATTGCGGAATTCCACTCTGATTCTTTTCATAATTAAACCATCCCTGGGTGTGGAGATTCTCTTCTCATTGACAGCAACTGAAAAGGTTGGCATCAATGGAAAAGAAAGAACAGTCTTATAGACTGAAGAATGCAGTGCCTCTAAATCTCTCAGGCACATGCACAGGGAGCACCCATTTCCTTCCCTTAGTGATGCCCGTCATTCTTTCTTTATCTTACTAGCTGTTCTTCACTCTCTCTCCTCTTGTCCTCCCAAGTCAGAGCGGCCTACATGGGTGCATCATTATTTCTCACTTTAGGATGTGGTTCTGAAGGTTTCTCACTGTTCATCTGTACTTTCTACTTCTCTCACAGTAGGGCTTTATAACTGAAGAGCCTGTCTTTAGTTTATATTCCTGAGTTTATCACTAAGCAGCTGACACAAACTAGCAGTATATTTCTAGGAACAAAGATATTTGAGACAATTTTAATATTTTCCTAACAAGCAGTTAAGTGGCCTGCTGTGATTTAACTGATATCACTCACCTTTCAGAGCTGTAGTGTGGGATCTGATGTTACACTGTGTGCTTTGGAATGCAAGCTAAGGTGAATGGCCGTGTAAATATGTCAAACTGCAACTTCTCTAAGCCTGCATGTTCTAATATAACCAAATGCAATCTTTATTTCTTAATGCAAATCAAGGATTGGCCATGGCCATTTCTTCTTATTTTTCATTAACGTAAAGAAAAAGCAAAGCCCCAAATTAATATCTAGCAGAGTCCATGTCACTGAATTAGCACGTGGTCTTGGGTAGCTAATTTTGAATATATAGATGATATATGTAATGTGTCTATTTAATAAAAGCCTAAGCAACCCTTATGGCAGAACGACCAGAACAACCGGTCGCTATGATGCACACTGACCACCAGGGGGCAGACACTCAATGCAGGTGGTCAGTGCACTCCCACAGGAGGAGCTCTGTTTAGCCAGAAGCTGGGCTCACGGCCAGCAAGTGCAGCAGCCGTGGCAGGAACTTCTCCCACCTCAACAGCAGCGCTAAGGAACAGCAAGCAGAGCGGTAAGAAGCAGTAAGAAGCCAGCAGGTTGGCAGTAAGGAGCGAGGTGTCCTGGACTGAGAGAGGGCATAGCCTGGGTTGAGGGTCCCTCCCCCGCCACATGAATTTCATGCACTGGGCCTCTAGTTTAAGTATAATATTATTATGTATGCTATACATATTCTTATACTATATATATATATATATATATATATATATATATATATACACATACATACATATTATACACTATGTGAATAATTAAACCTGCCAGATATTATTGTGGACTTTAACAATTCAACAAATATTTATTGAATGTCTGTAATATGTAGCATCAGTCAATAAAATGGTCTTTTTAAACTTTCATTCTCTTTGGGGAGATGGGTAATAAGCAAGTTTGCAAATATTAAACACATATATATACCCATTAGAAGTAAACACCACAGAGTGTTCCCAGTTGAGCTATACTAGTAGAATACATATATATATATATATATGGTAGAATAAGAGAGTTTTACTCTTTTCTTTGTCCTTTTCTCTTCTAGTTTTTCATGGTAAATGTACACTATTTTAAAATAAGAAAAAAATGGATGCTTTTTATAGATGATGAAGGAACAAACTTAAAATGAGGACACGCTAAAGTCGTCAGTTATTCTTTGTTCTCAGTCAAGCATATTCTGTTTTATTCAGCAAATGCTACCTGAGCATAGGGCCGCCACCTTGAGAGAGCAGTAATGGCATGTTTGCTACAAGTCTGCAAGCTTCCAGTCAGGTCCGACAACTGGCACGGCAGGACCTATGCTCTAAGTGGAGCTTTCTAACTCCAAGCCCCATGTCCTTTTTCTCCTCTTCACTGCTTCCCTGGATGAAAGACGGGGTCATGCAGGGCAGCTCAAATACACAGGTAGGATCATCTTGGGGAGAACTATCAATTTATTGATGTTGGCCTTAGATAACACTATAAAGTAAGATGTATGTGAGGATTGCTTTAATTTTAACAAAATTAAACTTGTGCCCATAGTTTGGGAGGGCAGAAGATTTTTCACCTAAAAACGGGGCAGCTACACAAAATAGAGGTTAAATATTCTTCTTAGAAAAAAATATGACCTATTTTTGCTCAAACTGAGGCAGATAAAGGGAACTATATATCTACTGGAGGCCTGGTGCACGGATTCATGCACTGGTGGGGTACCACGGGCTGGCCTGTGGGAACTGGGCCAAAACTAGCTCTCTGACATCCCCTGAGGGGTCCAGGATTGCAAGAGAATGAAGGCCAGGCCAAGATCAAGGCTGGGGAGGGACTACAAGAGGGGTCCATGGCATGTCCAGCCCATATCGCCCAGTCCCGATCAGCTGGACTTCAGCAGCAAGCTAATCTACCTGTTGGAGCATCTGCCCATGGTAGTCAGTGCACATCATAGCAACTGTCAAATAGTTGAATGAATGGTTGGACACATAGCATATTAGGCTTGTATTATATAGGATTATATAGGATAACATAAACCTTAGAAAATAAATAAAATGATCTCTGGTAGATATTCACCATCTTCTTCGGTAGTCCATACTTTGTTTGACAACATATACTCTTAAACAGTTCTCACATTGTGCTCAAATTCAAGAAATTTTATCCTTATCCTTGAGACCATGTGTAAAAACCAGGAGACACATAAGTTTCTTTGAGGGGCTAGGATCCCAGAATATCATTCCCTTGCTATTTAGGAAGCTAATGGCATGATTTGGCCCTGTTCAGTACAATACTCTACATTTGAGTCCAACTTTATAAATTTCAAAAGCCTTCATATCCTCATCTCATGTAATCCTAACACCATCCTCTGGTGCAGTTTGGGCAGGGACTTAAAAGAGGCAGCTCAGTGTTTACATGACTTGCCTAAGGACACACAGCACATCTATGGTGGAGCTTGCAATAGAATTGAAATCTGGTTCTTGGCCCAGTTCTCTTTCCACTAAACCTCCCTGTTGATTTTGCAAAAGGGGATAAACACAGAGCCAGATGACAGATAGCTAGATTTGTAAGGACGTTTCACTTTGTTGCAAGTTAAAATGTTGGGTTTTTGGTTTTTTCTTTTTTCTTTTTTGGATCCCATATTGATTGCAGCATAAGTAAAGCAGGAACTGAAATAAGCTAGGGCACATTTAACCCTGATGTTATGTGTCAAAATACCATTTGGATATGTCTATTTGAATCTACATTCCAGGATTTCTCACAACGAAGAATAAATAAATACATGCGTTCTTAAGCACAGTGCTTCATGAATTTGGGAGTTTTATTTTATTTATTTTTTTTGCGATTTTTTTGTACCCTGGTTACTATTCCAGGCTTATCTTTTGATCTTCCAAGATTAAATGCTATTTTTTAAAGAATTGCTTTTGAAGTTGCCACTGTATTTTGGCTTTCATATGTTGTTCTATTCAACATTTTCTTGTTTTTCCTACTAAATATTACATTTCAGGGTCTTTAAAAAAAAGACCTTTTCATTTACAAAATTCCACTTACAGATTTTTAATAAAAATGGGTGTGGCCAGACTTATTTGTTATTGTGGATTGAGTCAAAATCCATTAGTAAATTAAAGTGAAATGACTTCTTTCACAAAGGAAGAAATTTATACATCAAGAAACCTCAGGTTACCATAGCAATCGGTGGCATCTAAAAATGAAAAACAGAGGCCTATATTCTACTTTCTAGAAAACACTTCATTAGAGACAAGATATATGTCTTCAGGGTGGAATATGACAATATGAGTAGATCATTACTTAATAAAAATACTTCCATTTTCCCCCCAATTAAAAATAATGTGAGGTGATTTGGAATGATTTTTATCAAAAGTGGGCATAATACTTCTGTTTGATATTTATTCAATAACAGGAATGGGGGAGAATTGCGGACTTAGCTGGCTTTACTTATTGAAAATACCCTAGCTTTTTAAAAAATTTTATGTGGGATAATGGGCAAAAGAAATGAAATTGGAAAGAGGAAGATTTAAAAAAAGAAGAAAGAGGAGAATCAAAGGGGAAGGAAGTCAGTTTTGAGGTGCACTTTCCATTGTAACGGACACAGAATTGTGTGTGTGTGTGTGTGTGTGTGTGTGTGTGTGTGTGTGTGTGTCTTTGCATGGATTCTGGTCTTTTGGCTCATCAAAAATATGCCAAATAGACCTGCTGCAGTGGACATCTGTTGTTTTTGCCTGCCCAACATCCATTCCTCCTCCTTTTGACACCAGCATTTCGATTTTCCTTTGAAAAAAGACAATTTGCCTAACATGTACAATCTTTGGGTAATGTTCATTCAAGGTGTCTTGCCGTCTGCTAGCCAGAGGGTAGGCACCTGACCCCGCTAGGGCAGTGGTCGGCAAACTGAAGCTCGCGAGCCACATGCGGCTCTTTGGCCCCTTGAGTATGGCTCTTCCACAAAATACCACATACATACAGTGCGATTGAAACTTCGTGGACCATGCGCAGAAGTCGGTTTTCGGCTTTCCAAAGAAATTTCAATTGTGCTGTTGATACTTGGCTCTGTTGACTAATGAGTTTGCCGACCACTGCGCTAGGCCATCAGACCCTCCCTCGGGCATCTGACTCTTTCATGGATGATACACGGGCAGGGAGTGCTTGGCAGCGATCCATGTCAATAGTAGCACCGTGAAGAGATTCCTGTTTGCTTCTTGCTATTTTGATGCTCAGAGTCTCCCAGTTGCCATCTTTTCAGAGTTGCCAACCTGGTTGCTCAGGTTTCCTTGGCATTATATATATATTTTAATTAGCTTAAGTTAACCAGACTTACTTTCTGTAACTTGTCACCAAACCCTGACCTTTTCA
The DNA here is from genome assembly GCA_027563665.1 of Antrozous pallidus. Classification (NCBI taxonomy): domain Eukaryota; kingdom Metazoa; phylum Chordata; class Mammalia; order Chiroptera; family Vespertilionidae; genus Antrozous; species Antrozous pallidus. Next base: position 9,713,399 of record CM050516.1, on the reverse strand, counting down.
CCAATTGGAGGCAAGAGACACATCAGACAGTTAGATTATAAATGTTTTGTTTTATGATTATCACTTGGAAAGCACATTCTTGCATTCTTTTTAATAATCTGAACATGAACATTTTTTTTAGGATTTGATTCTGAGCTTTTCACCAGGATCTCCATCCTCAAGGGAACTTCCATTATACTAGTTAACTGATTCGTTTTCAGATTCAGGAGACAGGGGAGGAAGACGCCTGGTGGGTTTTATATGTCTGTAGTCCGGCTGATTATTCCCGTGAAGCAGCAAAAGGGAAAAGAGAACACAGGCCAGTGATCCAGACACTAACGCATCCATTGGAAGGAGTTGGTGAGCCAAAGACAACACTAGACTTTAGCCACAGAATGATACTGCAGAGCATGAAAAAGTCAGACCACTCAGTCACCCAAGTAGCTTCTGTAAATAGAACAATTCATAAAGATTGTTCCAGAAGAGCTTCGAGAAGAGTAGTGATCTGTTTTGGGGAAGGACATTAGAGCCAGGCTGTTGCCGTGATTTGGATCCACAGTGCCATACTCTAGCATTCCTAGCATCATAGCCTCACCTTCTAAACTTGAGCTTTATTTTTGCTTGCTGGCCTGCATCTCCCAGTTGCCATATATATATATATACAATATTTTTTTTACAGAGAGGAAGGGAGAGCAATAGAAAGTTAGAAATATCAATGAGACAGAAACATCGATCAGCCGCCTCCTGCACACCCCCTACTAGGGATGTGCCTGTAACCAAAGTACATGTCCTCGACCGGAATCAAACCCAGGACCCCTCAGTCCGCAATGCGAAACTCTATCCACTGAGCCAAACCGGTTTTGGCCCACTTACCCTTTCTTTAAAGGTGTGGCTCAAAGTTACTGAGAACAATACGTTTGTTCCTTTCCCAACCAAAAAGAACGAGTACAATTAAATGCTCTGCGTGTGGAGAGCCTCCGTTCCAGTCGCCATCTACCTCCTAGGCATCCAGCTCTTTTTCTATTGGGCCTGTTTTAAGCTCTAAGTAGAGTCCATCCTTGGTCAACCTCCCTGGTGATTGATGTCTGTTTCCTCTGTTCTCCAATAGAACTGGTTCTAGTTATAACACCATTTTTGGGTTGCACAGCTCTCCTCCTCAGTAGACTGTGTGGTTGCCAAGTTTGGGACTCAGCTCATTAACCATGACATTCCTGGAGCCCTACACAGTGCCTGGCACAGGGCAGCACCTGGGAGTGTCAGCGAATAATGAGCCAACGAAGTCTTTATTCAAAATCCAATCGAACTCTACCTTTCAAGTACATTTTTAGAAAACAAAGCTCCTGATACTGGATGTCCTCCCCTTCCCTTGATTTCAATTATTTACATCAGGATTATTTAATCATGTGGCAGATAATTAAGGAATACATTATTTATGTTAAATAAATTAGCCTGACATCTCTGTCCCCTTGGCTGCGGAGCCTGATTTCCGTCATCTCCTAAGGAGCTCTGACACCTTGTGGGCCCACACACAGTACTACATGATTATGTGTTCTGCTTGGTCCTCCCACAAGTCTGCCTCTCGGCACTGTGGTCCTTTCTCAATCCTGTGATCCTTTCTCCATCCTGTGGTCATTACACCTCCATTTTCAGTCCTGAAATCTGCATGGCCATCGGCAGCCCCTGAACTTGTCTGGGCCTTAGTTTCCTCATCTCTTAATGGTTCGCAGAGTGGAAGGGATTTAATGAGGTATTGCCTTGGACCTTTTAGGAAATGAAACACCAGCTTAAACAATTTTATGCTCAAAAAAAAAATGCGTCAGTATACTATTATGTCTGTAGGAAGCATCTGTGTTTACCAGCAATAAATTAGAGCTACAAATCTATGGAATGCTAGAACTGGAAGCATTTTATGATACTAATCTACTCCAACTTCTCTTTCTACAAATGAGAACATGGGACCAGAGTGCATAAGTCTATCTTCCCAAGATTTACTCAAGTGTTAATAGTAATGATGAATATTTATTAATAATAACTAACATTTAATGAGCCATGGTCTGCACCAGGCTCCATGCTAAGGGCTTAACATACTTTAGTCCCTTTAATGATCACAGCAATACCTTGGAAAAGTATTACTATCCTCATTTGAATGATGAAGAAATGGAGGCAGAATTTATAGAATATACTCAAGGACTCGGAGGTAGTAAGTGGCAGTGTTCTGGCTCAAGCCCTGGCTCATCTTCGACCCAAGTTCTTGCTCATTATGCCCCATTACTTCTCACATCCATAGCCAATTGTGAGTAGGGTCCAGAGGAGGCACTGGCATTCTTAACCCTTGCTTCCAAGCCAGTGAAACTTTGTGAGGCTGGCACTCAGCCTGTGAAATGTCCAGCTGCCTGCCTTCCAGGTGTATAGCTCATCTCAGAGAGGAGGCCTTTTGGTTGCAGAAAAAGCCACCATAGGTCCCTACTGACCCTTTGATAGAGCTTTATGGCTGGGCTCTCCCTGCATCTATTTAGACACCCTCTTGAGGTTAGCATTTGTGACTGTGAAGCTTTAACATTGGTAAAGGCAGTCTCTCTCTCTCTCTCCCTCTCTCTCTCTCTCTCTCTCTCTCTCTCTCTCTCTCTCTCTCTTAACACTAAGCAGTAAGTGCTCTCTGAAATATCTGTTGAGTTTTCCCACCTAATGGATGCATCTGAGCACAATGATTAATAACAAAATCTATAGCCATAGCTATTTCCTGTTATTTAGGTAGTTGCTTGCTTGTGTGGTATATGACGCTTAGTTTTCTGTCAGCCCCCAAATGGAGCTCTTTGATTGCAGATGCTGAATATAACTGTTGATTCTAACTCAGCAGCGGTCCATTTTCCATGTTTATGTGGAAGCAGTGGAAGGCTTCAGGGAATTTATGTCGCATGCCAGCACTTTAGTTTACATGAGGGAAAGTGCTGTGCCCATATTTGCTGCATGGATTCTGTTTTATCAAAACTGCAATGATGGTCCAACTTGCTGTGTTGCTCCGAAGACAACATTTTCTCCAGAGAAGCAATCCTGTGTGTGATTGACAGGGCAGGTGACCAGAAGGTCAAGGTTGCTTAGTGGTATGGGCCATCTGTTACCTTGGCAAGTATTTAACCGGAGGGCATTAATGTGTTTCTAATTTCCCACTTGAACTGAATGAGGCTAAAAAGACACCGTTGCCATTGGGAGCTGCAGAGGAGTCTACCTCCTGGCCGGCTTCTTGCTGGGATTGGCATGGGCTGTGCCCAACTTTCCTTTATGTCCCCCTTCCCCCATCCTAAGTTATTGAGAGGGCAACACGTTTTGCCATGCTGCTCGTAGAGAACAGCAAAAAGTAGCTCTCATCAGCGGCATTTTAATAAACAGTTTTCAATCAGTCCAGAAGGTCTTGATTATTACAAACCTTTCTGTAGAGAAAGAGCCACCTCTTCAGTTTTGCTAGAAAGCAATGAAATCTCAGTATCTGCAAGTTCATTTCTCCTTGCCCCATTTGGCTGAGAAATCTGTGCTGAAACGGGATTTTGATTAAGCGCCTCACATGCAAGCAGATATTTACCTGTTGCTAAGCCTGCTGTGTGGGGGAGAATGGACCCGAGGTCTCTGGAGCTTTGGAGGTAAATGAACAAGTCACTTCCTTGTGCCTTCATCTATACAAAGCCCTCAACAAGGAAAGCATTTCAGAGAAAGATCAGCTATAAGATGTCCTCACAGCCAAAATGAAAGCACAGGTGAGCCATACTGACTAACAGGAAACAATCTTTTAATATTATAATGAGTACATCAGTGTTCACTGCTATCTACTGAGTTTAGCCAGCTCTTCCCTTTCAACTAAAAGGGAAGGACTAAAAGCAGGTAGAGAAGAAACTCCTAAGCAGACTATAAGTGAATCAAAATAAATAGCATATTTTCAGACATGTGCTTAAAAAAAAAAAAAGAATAGAGCCAATCACCCAGAGATCAGAGGATTTTACTAAGAAGACTGCTATTGCCGAAGTTTAGTTTTGGATAGGGAATATTAGCTCCCTGAGAAATGTTAGATTAGCAGAGGACCAACATGTGTAAGTTAAACTTTCAAGAGATATTTAAATACTTAAATATTATTAAGATAATTCTGGATCTCTCTTTCCTCATGATTTTTATCTCTACCAAAATCATGGCTGAAGACACTCAAGTAAATGTATAGACCTTAAAACTAGCAATATCTCTGCAAGGAAATCAAACCAAGTCCAAAAGATAAACTCTTATCTCAAAGAAATGAAGCGATTTGGGGGGTTTCTGATGGGATTTAGAGTAGGACAGTTTAGCTGTTTTGGAAATTATGATAATACTGCTTTGTTTTTTATTAATAAAAAAAATCCTAGAAATTATTGCTTTCTTTTTTTTTTCTTCCCATTTTTATTGCTTTCTTTATATTCCTCCAATATATTCATTTATTTTTCTAAGACAATTATTTAAAGAATGTCCTCTAGGTGTTGTTGTTGTTGTTTTGTTGTTGTTATAATAAGAATTTAAAAACTGAATGCCATAAAAAGATACCATTCACTGTACATAGCCATATAAGAAAAAAGGCAAGTGGACATATTAACAGCTAAAACTTCCACCTGAGGAAAAATACACATATTAGACTAGTGTTTACTGATTATAGAAGAATTATAAACCACTGTTATAGACCAGGTGAAAAGTAACTGAGAAAGAAGAGAACTGTCAAGAGTTTTTAAAAAGTTGTTTTGCCATCCCAATAAATTTGCTTAACTTCAGAGCAGATTAGTTGGCAATGATTTATTTAGCTTTTCTGATATATATTTTTTCTTTTTTTATCCTTCATTCATGAAAGATATTTTCACTGGTATTAAAATCTGGGTTGACAATATTTTTTTATACGTTAAAAATTCTATTTCTAGTTCCCATGGTTTCTGAAAAGAAATTTGCAAAAACTGTCCAAATCATTATTTCTCTGTAGGTAACGTGTTGTATTTCAAGGTTTATCTTTTTCTTTCACTTATAGCAGTTTGTTTTGGGTGTGTGGATATCTTTGGACTTTTTTCTGTTGGGAATTTTCTGAGCTTCTTGAATCTATAGATTTATGTCTTTCATTAGAGTTGAACCAGTATTTCTTCAGTTTATTTTTTAATATTGTACCCTTTTGCCTCTCTTGGAGACAGTAATAGACATTGTTACTGTCCCATAGGTTCGTGAGACTCTGTTCATTATTTTATCTTTTTGGCGTTCAGATTAAATAATTTATATTGTTCTGTCTTTAGATTCACTATTGTCTTTATTATCCATATCCACTATGGAGCCCATTCAGTGAAATTTTAATTATTGTATTTTTCTGTTCATTAGTAAACCAATTCTTTCTATCATATTTTGCTTGGAGGAGACTTTCTACTTTTCCATTTGCTTCAGGTGTATTTGCAATGTTGAATAATTTTTATGATTTACGTTCCTTATCAAATAATTCCAAAAGTTCTTTCATCTGGACATCAGTGTCTTTCCCCCATACAAGTTGAGGGTTTCCTGGTTCTTTGAATATCTGGTAATTTCGGGTTTGTTTGTGGATATTTTGGGTATTATGTTATATGACTTTGAATCTTGTCAAATCCTTTTTGAGCAGGTCAGGATGAAGTTATATGTTGCAGTGTGCCATCTTTGGGCTATTGCCTCAATGTCACTTCAGTGTTCAAATCCTTTGTAGTAGTACTCAGATCTTTTCTACCTGTGCCCCTCACTGACCAGTCTGGAAACTAGATCATGGTTTATTTGTTAGTTCAGCTTTCAAATTATTTATTGTGTTTATTAGAATTAGATCTCTACATGCATGAGTCAAGAGTTCATAAATAAGTTTATGGGATTACTGTCCCAAAGTTCTCCACAATCACCCCACTATGTTCACTTTCCCTGAAGTGCCCTTTGCAGTTCTTCATCCAGAATTTCGGGGCTTTGATAACCCAGAACACAACTCTTCCGTGTACTATGTTAATTATTCTGCATCCAGGGCCAAGAGGGGAGAAAGGAAAAAACAACACACCAAAATCTGCAATGTTCTCCCCATCCTCTTGGAACCACAGCTCCACCAAATAGAGAGGAAGGTCTTCCTCCCTCTGGTATGCAGCTCCTGCAGACTCCCATTTCCTTTCAGCTGATACTAGCCCAGGCTTGCCTGGGGACCAGTGTGTGAGAAAATGAAGAAAATATGGAAAGGAGGAAAATGGGGATTTATACTCCTTCTCTTGGTGCTGGGAGTTCTTCTCCCACTCTTTCAGCCAGAATGAGAGCGAGCTCTCTCTGTCTGTGCCACTTTCAGGTTTCTGATAACATAGAGGTCAGGCTCAGAGAGAGAAGAAAAAGTTGAGAAGTTCATTGCCCGTTCAATGGTACTATGAATCCTTGCCTCTTCCCCGTCTGTTTATTGCTATTTAGTCCTCAAATAGTTGCTTTGTGCATTCTCTGTAGATTCTATAACTGAGCACAGTGTGAGGGCAGTGGGGCAGGAGCATATTCCATCTTTTCTGATACTGAAACCAGTTTGCTTGATGTTGAAGTGCCAGTAATAATATGGCCAGTCTCATGTAAGCTTTTAAAACACAAAAGGAAGATTTGGAATTTATAATGTTAGTGCCACTATTCCAGCTCTAGTATTACTACCAAAATGCAAGCATAGCTATGCATTAGTGAACTTTAAAAATTACTCAATTTTTTGAATGCTGTCCATTGAGTGAGTAGCAATCACAAAAGATCATGTTTTCTTCAAGCCCAGAAATTGTTCTACGTGAAACTTCATAGCAACAGCAGTATTTTCAGTAGAGAACTATACCGTAAAATTGATTATGGCTCATCTTTTTTTGTGAATCGTTACTTTTACCAAAAGTTTGAATATACTATCCATCTTGTTAAATATAAAGGGGAAGGAAGGGCATAGAGAAATAGTCTATTCATCAAGATAGAGGTTCAGACTATCCATTTGTGCAAAAACAAACAAACAAAAAACCGCACAAAGAAACCAATCATTTTGTAAGACTTTTCTACATTTTGGAAATCTATACAAATAGTGGCATGTCAAGTAACTCTATCCCAGGGAACAGAGTACCATGAAGCCACTGGGGACAATGATCCATTTTAATTGGTGCTTTCAGCAAGAGTTATTCTTAAGAAGAAACTGAAGCAAAAGGATTTTGGCTCTCCAGACTGTGAGGTGCTACTGGCAGCCTTCTCATCTTTTCCTAAGTGGAAAGGCAGGTACAACTGGAAACCTGCTCCCTTGTAACATCGCTTGCCTCTAGTGGCACCTCTTTGTCCTTCTTTCAGATTTCTATAACGTACCTTGTCTTTTTCTAAGCCACCAAATGGTTAGTGATTTCTTATTAAAGTTTTGTCTGAAAACTGCTATATCTCTTATGATGGAACACTATTGAAGATTAGAGGGGATGAAAGGATAAAATCCCATGGGAGGATTTCAGGAATGTAGTTGGGAGGAGAGAGAATATCTGAATTAAAAGCAATCGCATTCCTCTAGAATTAAACCACGTGTGTAAATGTGCATTTATTGTTTATTGTCTTTGAAACACATTGTCTTTAACCCTATTGTTCATAAAGCTGGAAAGAGTCAATGCTATGCAGCATCACCACACAGGAGAAAAATTTAACCGTTTATTAATGTGTTGGGGGCAGCAGGTCCTTTAAGAAACTGTAACTATGGGTAGTCTCCCCGCCCACCTTACCGCCAGTGACTTGGTGCTCTTTGTTCCGTGATAACAATAATCGTTGTTCAAAAGAGACATAGAGTCTCTAAAACAATGTCTGATTAGGTGCAGAACCAGATAAATAATGCTTGATAGTATGGATCCCTGCATTCAGATATTTTCTATTTCTCAGTTTCCAAGTGACCACCTCCCACACACACACACACACACACACACACACACACACACACACACACACAAAAACACATCACGTTGTCCATGAAGTAGTAATACCAATAGCTGAAATTCATCAGGTCCTTCTCTGTGCCAAGCATTGTGTTAAACCCTCTTTATGCATTAGTTATTTACACACTTACCACACAACTTAATGTGGGCAAATACCGTTTTTGTTCATCATTGTGGACGAACATGCTAAGAGGTGAAGTTAATTACTCAGGAGAATTTAGGTAGCAAGTAGCAGAGCTGGCACTGGAACCTTGATGTGTCCACCATCAAGGCCAATGCCTTATCTATTCTTTTTTAAATAAATAGGAAACAGCTGTTGCTCCTAACCTTTTCCTTCACTTTTTATTTTTTCTACTTATCTCTCTTCACTTTGGCATTCTCAGTAGACAGCCTTTGTGACAGACCAAAGCTACTCTAAGTGTTTTAGAAATTCCCAGGCATTCTTCTAGGGCACCTAAAGTAGGTCATGGCATCTGGGTTTTATTCTTCTCTCATGTTTCCATGGAGCTACCAGAGGTCCCCACTGACCTTACTGCAGGGCCATCTCTTAGGGCCCTTGTTGGGTCCTGTCATTGACTCCAGAAGTTCCATTCTCGTAATAAAATGCATCACATCACTGTACGTGTACCAAAGTCAAATCCTCAGAAAGACCAGCACCGGCTCTTTCCCTTTCCTGCTACTGTCTAACTGCTCCAGTCATTGTTTGACTCCCTGTTCTTCTAACTCTTGACAAGTCCATCTTCTCATCTTGCATGTCTCTTCAAAGATCTTTGATCTCATCTAGGTCATAGCTATATTCTTCCTATTCGTGTTCATTTCTAACAGTTCACCAGCTTAGTTGTCTTTTCATTCACTGGATGGCCAATTCCATGACAATTGATCATTTTGTATTTTACTTGTGAGTGTTCTGAAATGATCAGCATTGTGCCTGGCATCTGGTAAGGACTGATAAACACTTGTTGAAGATGTAAGTGAACTTAAAGCTGTGTTGGAGCCCCTTAACCTAGGTGTGGAATTTATTATAATAAGCATATAATGGCAGCTGCATATTCACCAAGGTATAGGAAGAAAACGTTATAAGGACACATATGTTTTATATATATATCAGCAAAAAATTAAAAAATATATGTTTATATTATTTATAGGAATATAGAGGATGAATAATTGAATCACATTTTTATAGAAATTAACATAAATATTCTTGGAGAAGCATGGGAAATCCTTAAAATGGGGTGGTGACAGAGGCCCCCTTACTCCTTTGTCTTCATTACACAGATTGAGACACATTGCAGTTTACATATGCATTGCTGAGTGTATTTGCAGAATATATTGCCAAGTTTTAACTAAACTAAGATGGACAGTTTAAAGAGATTCTTACAAAGAAACTTTAGATTGAATATACTGATAATGGAAGTATAAATGAACAATTGAAAAATGAAAGAATTATTACTTGCAGTGCTAGAATGAAGTCTTCAGAAACAAAAAAAAAACAGGTTAAAAAATAAAAACCAAATAATGTTTATATAATCACATTTGACTGTGGCAAAGTCAGTGTCCACCTATTTAATGTATGAGAAAAAATATCTGATATAAGAGGTATATACTCTTGTAAAGGATCAGTTTTGCAGTAAGATTGTGTCATGCCTTAAGATATTAGCTAGGATGGAGTCATTGCAATCAACAAGACATTCAACAAGGAACCATTCAGAACTTGAAGGCAAATCCTAAAGCTGCTTCAGGGATATTTTAAGGGCATATGATGCTTATTTCAATACGTTACAAATTTATAACACTGAATAATTAATGTCTAGAAGCTATTTTGAGGTTTCTTACTAGCAAAAAATAAAAACCCGCATACTTGTCCTTCCTGCTGCTGCAAAAATAGCCAAAATAATATACAAAAATAACATAGAGCATAAAGTAGGATACTTAAATTTGTCAATAAATATTATAAAATGATGCATAATGAATCAGTAAATATTTGAAGAAACAATCATCATTTTTAATTATGAAATGAGGAACTTATCAATGTCATTTAGTAAATGTACAGCTATTATAATTGGTCCTGATTTATGGTATTTGCTAAATTTCTATTCAACAGTGTATTGCACAACTTTTTTTCTGAGCCACTGAGGAAAAATGCCCCAAAGAAGTTATTTTCTTCTGTTGCGAGGCGTCTCTAATTCTAACTATGTTTTAGGGGAAAGGATGGGGTTAAAACAGTAAGTGGAAAAACTGGTGCTATAGCTTCATTGGCTGGAATAAAACCAATATATTCCAGGGTTGAATCTATGGAAGAGACTCCAGAAATGAAATTTATTCACCCCCTTATCTAGGTGTAAAGTAGAAATGCTCATATGAATACACATTACCAGCAACATGGCTGATTTTATAGAAACAAGACTATTAAAATATAGAAGTGTCTTTATACAGGATATAACAAAATGGAGATTGATTATAAAGACTTCTGTCCCTCAGAGATTCTCAGTTTTTTTCTTCTCTGGGCAAATATCTTAAAAATGTTATTGAATTCAAAGATGAGTTATGTGTTAGTGTGCTCTAGAAGATATATATTTTTAAAAAGCCCACTTAAGCAGTCTCTATGGTGATATATTCACAGTGGATATAAAAGAAGTATATATTTTAAAAACATCATGCTCAAGGAATACATTTGCAAATACAATGTTTGATAAAGTTTACACTGAAAGGCAATTTTTTCCCCTGAAAACAATGTGTGTCATACTTAAAAACAGCAACAACTCATTTCAGAGCACTTAAAAATTTGGCAATGGCACTTTCATGCCTATTTTAGAATACTTTAAATAATATTTACAGGAAGGAACAAGTACAATAGATATTGTATGAGTCAGTCCACATTATATGCCTTCATTTTCCTAATATTCAAATGCAACCATTTCTCCATTCTTAAACTTCCAATCAAACATGAAAGCAATAACATGTCTATTTGTCAAAATACTGCTAATGTCTGCAATCTCTGTGGTAATAATAATAATAATAATAATAATAACTGTTATGAACATATTTTAGAAAGAACATCTTTGGATCATTAGTAAATTAAATACTATGAAGTTACACTTTATACTTACCTCATCCTCTTAAATATGCTCTTTCATGTGTTTTATATTGTATATTAATTGACAGAGCATAAAATACATATAATGTGCATTTAAATGAGAATATTAAATTCCTGCTGAACAAATTTCTATTGGGGAAGAATGTTCACTTTTAAAAAATCAGGTCAGATTTCTGTGCCTGGTCAGCAGCAGAGGCTGGTGAGCCCAAGCAGAACTTCTCAAGTAGGACATGTCTGTGTTTGAAGAGCAGCCCTCTCTAGCTTGCCAGTTATTTCCACTCTCTGAACCCCAGTCTTCTTCTCTGTACAAGGGAGATAAATTACACACTAGTACTTCAGACTACTACAATGAGCGGTATGTGATACAAAACGGCACAGTGGTCATACCCAGTAAGAGAGCAACACATTTTAACTTTTATAATATTTTTATTGATTTTTTTTGCAGTATAACTTATAATTAATAGTAGTACATGTTTTCCTTTCCCCCAGCAACATTGTGAGTTGTCACCAAATATGTGGGGAGGTTCAAATATAGTTATCTCAAGTAGTTCATTCATCTGTATACCTGTGAAAGGATGACAACACTCATGAGTTTGATTATAACAGCATTGCTTATAATGGTATCAGAAATGGAAACTGGGACTTAGTAGTTGAAAAGAATGTACAATTGAATCATATTATTTTTATCAAGTGGTCAGTATATGAAATGAAAACCAATGTACTCACATGGATATATCTCAACAACACAATTTTGAGGGTTTTGTTTTTTGTTTTTGTTTGTTTGTTTTGCTGGAAGCCAATTCCAGCATGTCAAAATTGCAAGAGTTTCATCAAAAGGTTGATGGAACTTGGGGACTCAACAAGGGCTGGGTCACATTTGTTATCACCTGTTGGAATGGCTAAAGGCATATACCCCAAACCTGAAAAGGATGATTGCTGCCAGACAGCTCAGGGCATCTTAATCTACATGTTATTGCCTCCTACTGGCCAAACACCTGAACAGTTGTAGGCTATTCCCCAACCTGACAATGCTTCTGTATGAAATCCTACCCTTTGAAGTGTATTTGCCTTAGAGAACTAATTGTGTTACTATAAAGCAGGGGTCCTGAGACAAGGAGAACTTAGTTCCTTCAACTAGGCTCCTCTGACTCCCAATGCCTTTCAAAATTATCTTTCATCTCTGAACTCCTACTTAATCTACACACAGCTTTTCTCCAGGTTACTGAACCCTTCTTAACAAGAACCCTGGCATTTTTTAAATAGCAAGGGGTGTGTGTGTGTGTGTGTGTGTGTGTGTGAGCGAGAGAGAGAGTGTGTGTGTATGTCTATTATAAAGCACATTGTGCAATATAACAACAGATGCAAAGTTTAGAGCAAAAACAAAATAGTTTTCAGGTAGATGCACAGGGAAGGAAGGCATGGGGCTTGCTTGGGAAGGACATGCACCCAATTCCTCTCAGTGCATAGAAATGGAGTGCACATGGCAGAGAAAAACAAGTACTTCAACTGCCTTTGCTAAGGTTTTATTCCTTAAGCTTAGTGACAGGAGCATGAACATTCATTATGTTTGACTTTTCTATTGTCATATTTTTTACTGTCAAAAGAGTCAAAGAAAAATATTTGTACAGAAGTAGTGAATAACCAACTATTTGAAGCTGCTGTCAAGGAAGGAAGGAAGAGAGGGAGGAAGGAAGGAAGGAAGGAAGGAAGGAAGAAAGGAAGGAAGGAAGAAAGGAAGGAAGGAAGGAAGGAAGGAAGGAAGGAAGGAAGGAAGGAAGGAAGGGAGGGAGGGAGGGAGGAAGGAAGGGCAGGAGGGAGAGAGGGAGAGAAATTTTGAATAAAAATAATTTGATATTTTCCTTCATCAAGCATCTTAAAATATATATATTGGTGGGGTTGGGGGCACATCTGGTAATGGGCTGGCATGTAATACTTAATTATTCCACTTTTGACACCGGGACAATGTTTTAACATCTTCAGCATCCAGATAGCACTCCTTGCATGAAGTCTGAGCTAGCAAAGGAAGTACATTGTTGGTCTCTATACCTTTCTTCCTTGTATTTTAATAAGAAACGGTATCATTGTAGGCAGACAACTTGATGGCATGTTTCTCTGATATTTTCACAGTTCATAGCAGGGCGCCTGTGCTCTGCAGCTAGATGACACGCAGGAAAGATCCCCCCCTTTCACATCAGAGCCTCAGAAACAAGCTCTACAGCACCAGGCGCAAAGACTATCAATAAACATCCCATCTTTTCATTTTTCCCTTTGTTATTTAATAGAGAAAAGGCAGAGCCTGGATCTTTAACTGTCAGGCTGTAAACATTTCAGAAATGATTTCTCCTCTCCTGGGTCTTTGATGACCAAGCACTCTCCTACCTCTGGCCTCACTGTGGGGGCCCAGTGGGTCGGCTGGGAGCTTCACTGGAAATGCCACTGAGAACCTTTTCTGGGCACAGTCACCCGCGTTCCACGGATCAGACTGCAGGAGACTGGGGAGAGGATCTGCGGCTCTTTCTGGCACCGGTGTGTGTTCCCTCCCTGGCTGTACCCAACCACATTCCCTCCAAGTCTTTCCTATCCGTGGGAGGGGCTTGCTGACTTACCTGGCGGAGTGCAGGCCACCCATGTAAGCACACCAGCCATGCAGCCAGGTTGCTAGGGAGCTGGCCTCTGAGCATCCCTTGATCTATTTTTAAATTTCCACGCTTGTTTCCTCTATGAAAAGCAGCAAGAACGATACCGCTTGGCTTTCTCTTCTCTTAAGAAACAAAGTCACCAACAAGGTTAAGACTTATTGTGAAGTTAAAAAGCATTTGCTAATTAAGCTTCAGAATGTTATGGTATTTGTACCCATCTAGTTTCTGCTTAATTAATTTCCAGATAAGCTGGCATCTCAGAAGAGGTGGAAGTGGTGTCTATAAGGAGTGGAGGTGACATTTGCTGGTACTTTAAAAAAATTTTTAAACCCATTATGAAACTCTTGAACCACTCTTCTCACAAGCATTTGACAATAGCCCATTGTGAGGCGCCCAGAACCCCCCCACCATGAGGAATAAGTGAGAAATTTGGAGGGCTATTGAACAGTGAGTGCTTGCAGCTGATACACATAGAAGCATTTAGCACAGGTGTTTCAGTAACTGTGAAATACTGAGGAAATTCGGTGTTCTGTGACACTTAGATTCACTGTCTTGTAGGGGATGAAGTCTTGTGGCAACTTGCAAAATATCTGTAATATAAATAAAAGAAGAAGTAGAACAAAATTAGCTTTTCACAGAACTCCAAAAATTGTTCCTTGCATGGAAAAGTCTTCCTTTTTGGCCATTGGTAACTAGCAGTTTTCTTGGTATTTTTTTCCAAGTGAAAACGATTCCAATTTCAAATGTTGCTGGTGAATTTTTAAAACGATGTGTTATATGCATGCAGGTGTGGAGAAATCTGGTAAATAACAAGTGTGCTAGTCTCCATGTGTCAGGATAATTTTTTCTGAGCCTTTAAGAAAAGATATTTTTCTCCTCCACGGCCGCTTTCAACCCCAATAGCAGCCGATCGACGTTGTTTGAAGATGAACATCTTTCAAATTAGAAAACTAGAAGTAAGTTTCACTTTCTAGAATCCATGGGAACATAAGAATGCCACTATTTGGGAAGGCATCAGCTTGGATGCTGCAGTTTCTCAGTATATCAATGTGAGCTTTAGGAACACAGATGATGTACTTTGTGCGAACTGTATTCTATATAAAATTTCCCAGAAGCTCGTGGTCTTCCTTTTATAGCATTCCTCTAATGTGTTTTACCAGATGAGATATTGTTAAATAATCCATGCATTCATTGGAGAGTTTATGTGGAAACCATTAAAATTACATTGGAATTTCTTCATTTAAGACCCAGAGTTTTCATTTCTAATAACATCTATTGACATCTTTCTGGGGGAGGGAATTATTTTCTTTTCTGGGGTGTGTGGGAAAATGAAAGGCAATGAAGAGATTAGATCATTGCCTTTCATTTTCCCACACACCCCAGAAAAGAAAAAGAAATACTATTACTATCCCCATTTTATGAGCTGAAATGACTTTACTTCCCTGCGAGGAAGCAATCTGTGCTAAGTCACTCAGACCCAGGTCAACCAGATCCTATAAACGTAGCGACAAAACCTATACACTTAGCTACTACCCTGTGTAATCCCCCTTCTGTGGACATTCAGTGTAAGTAACTGATGTTAACTTTAATTTTTGAAATGGCTTTTTGATTATACCAATCCAAGGAATTGACTAATCTGGATTCCTGAAAGGTTACATAGGATATGCCACTCTTAAGAAATTAGTCAGTGAGAGGCTCATTGGCCTTGGGCATCAGCAAAATATGGGTGTTAATCCTGGTCCCTAAACTGACCAGTTTCACTTTGGTAAGTCCATCTATAAACTGGTAATACTATGACCTCCTTCACAGGGTGATAATGAGGAATAAATGCGATGCTATACATAAAACTCTTGGTATGTTTCAACGTTCAATCAGTAGTAGCTAAAAATCGATACTTTCATTGTCAAAGTGTAATGTGGAGGCTGTAATCACAGATAACCTTGGTACTTTAGGGCTCAGGCTTATCCTTCTAAGTTGAAGGACAATGCTGAGCCCAGAGCCCACTTCCACATTTCCAGCAACATATGCTCCAGTCTTAGGGGGATGAAACCAGGCGGGCAGAACATGTGACCAACGTCACCTGCTGGGCACAGCTTGAAGCCCTCCTTTGTCCATCTCCTCAGTATTTTGGTGGGTAATGATATTCTTGGAAAGAGAAGAGTTGTTCCTTGTTGCCATTTGGGGGTTTTTGTGACTCAGACATCCTTTGATATCAAAAAATGAGAACGCTGGCGAGAAATTGGTTCTTGTTTTTTTTAGGATATTAGCTCATGGCTTGGAAGCCAGTAACTGACATTCCAAGATCTCCTACTGATGACTTTGTTTGTGGAAGAGGAACACAGAAAAATGTTGTGCCTCCGCAGGGAAATGTGACCTTCTTGCACTGTTTTTGTTGTTGTTGTTGTTGTTGTTGTTGTTGTTGTTTTTGTTTTTGTTTTTTTTGGTATCAGGCCTTACCTGGAATGGGACAAAGACTCCACTGTTACTACAGCAGCAGTAAGTTAAGAAGGTACCAAAAGAATATCCGAGAGTCACTCATGTTCTTTCATTACTGAGTCCACTACCTGCTCAACACAAAATACTCAATGTGCTATTCTGGGTACTTTGTATCAAATACTGCTAGATACTAGGGATTTAGACACCATGTACCTCCTCACCCCTACCCCCAGCTCAGTTGCATGAAGAAAGCAGGAAGGTAAATAGGAAAATGAGTGCCCTCCTTGTTCTTGAATAATACCAGGATCAGCAAAAGTAGGTATATAGTTGTACATGTACAAAATAGTTTATTCTTGTATTATTACTTATCCATTTTTATATTATTTTCCATACAGACAACTCTATACCTGCTTGTACTCACCCCTGTATTGCTGAGGGAGATAGAGGGGGTGGATTTTGTCAGGACTTGCCTATTATTTACTCCCTTCCCTTTGGCTAGAAATGAATATAGGCATGAGGTACGAGAAATCATCAGCTTCATTACAGTAAAGCAGAGTTGGAGGATGTGAGTAGGATTAGGAGCTACCGTGGGTGTCTGCCAGCCCCTGCGTCCTGCTGGCCAGCCAAGTGAATTAACTATCCCCCTGGTCTCGGGCAGAGGAGCCAGACTCCTGCATCGCCGGCTGGGCAGAGCTCCCTCCGTGGCTCACCACGGTGGGGAAGAGCCTCGAGGAGGAACATGAATGTGCAATAGCACTTTTTCTCTTACTCAAAGTTGTCACTCTGCCTCGCAGCAACATAAGTGAGAAGTGGGGTTGGAAAGGAGGAGGAGCACTTTCCCTCACCCAAAGAAGCCAAAAGAAGTTGTGTTTTGGCACAAGAAGAAAACATGTTTAGAGGGAAGAAATCTGTTCGCCTTACAATCATGTTTTAAGCCCAATCGTGAAGGGCAACGAGGAGCCTGCAGAAGAAGACGGGGAAAGCATTTCAGACCAACGACACAGGCTGTGCAGAAACAGAGATGAAAGGGCCCGGCGGGAGATCCAGGTGAATAAAGGGAAGGAAACACACTTACTTTTGGATTCATGTTTACGGCTCCCAATGTGCTTGACTATCAATATTTCCTTTTGATCTTCACAATAATAAAATTGTGAGAGCAATCGCTATTCTGCTTTTATATGGCATCTGTGATTGAATGAGCTAAGTCACATAAACACTTAGGTATCTAGACTCCTAATGGTAAATATTAGTCATTAATACTGTTGCCCGCTGTAATTATGTTTATTATTGCTACTGTTATTCTTATTATTGCTATTGTTACTAGCTAGATCCCATAGCTCATAGGTGGTGTGGCTACTAATTGCCATTGTTAGACATAGCTTGTATGCAGTACAGTTAGTACATCCTACATTTAGTAAGTGGCAGAACTGGTGACTTAGCGACATGGTGTCTAGTAGACGTCGGGGACTTAATAAGTGTGCTTAGGCAGTAAGAAGGGTCTGTGATTTTGCCCTATTTTATTAACAAGGTGATCTCATAGTCTCATGGGTGTTGGCACACAACACTGTTGGCTTAGGAGAAAGTAATACTCATAGCACAACAGGAAGGATGGGCTTCATGTTCCTATTGGTTCTCCTCGAACCCAAGTCCCACAGTGACATGTGGAATGGCCTAGTTGGATGCCACCCACACAGTGGACTGGAATCACAACAGAAAATTCCAAAATGTAGAAAACCCCCAACTGTAAAAGGAGTTGAATCTTCCCAACATTTTCTGGGAGGGAAATGTTATGTCTATTATCCTGGTCAGGAAATAAATCTGTCCTCTGCCCCAGAGAAAGACAAGATCCCCCAAAAAATCACTAGCTTTAGAAGAGGCAAAAATGAGATACTACTATCATTTGGGATGCAAGCATAGATTCAAGCACTGAAATTTCTCCTTTTCCCTCTAAAATGTCTGGTATAGATTTTAATAAATTCTTTAATTTTTAGAAATATACGTTCTTGGGCAAGCCTCTAGGGTTTCTTATTCAGTGAAATCTGAGGAATCCCTCCTTTGGAAAATCTCCCCTTGTGATTAGAGGGACCTGGAACTGCTCTTTTTGGACACATTTTAGTTTGTAGCTTCATATGTGAGTAAGACAAATTATTTTAAAATAACTGCTTTATCAGTGTATAGTTTAAGATTACCTTTTTTTAAAAGCCCTTCCAAACAATGTAAGGATAATTAAATAGTAATCTTTTAAATCCTATCTGATATTTGGCATTAAGATGTGTTATTTTATTAAGTATCTGCTCTTGGAAACTCTAATGCTTCCTTTTTTATTTTTTATAAGATTTTAAAATTTTAATTTAGAAAAGGAAGAAGGAAGAGAGAGAAAGAAAGAGAGAGACGAGAGCAAATCATAATCTGCTGCCTCCTGCATGCCTTCTACCAAGTATTGAGCCAAAAAAAAACCTGGGCATATGTCCTGACTGGGAATCCAATCAGCAACCTTTCCATGCATGGGATAACACTCAACCAACTGATCCACACCAGCCAGAGCTCTAATGATTCCTCTTACAACAAAATAGGTTATCACAGTAAAGGAGCTGTTCTAGATAGTATCCATGGGTTCTGTTTTTTGGCTTCAGAAATATTAAACCTCCCTAAATATACTCCAAAAGGGAAATTCACATTGGCTGTGCTCATTTCTGGTGCCATTCTAAACACATATTCATAATTCACCTTGTGTCTGTTGATTCCACCATCTAATCCCTAATTAAAAATAGGTGCTACATCAGCATAATCACATGCTACTATGACATTCTGTTTCTCAAGACACCATCAAATAATGCCAAGTCACCTCATAACTCTCTTCCACCTTTCAGTTATTTTCACGGAGCAGGCCTATCAGTCAGGGACCATGACGTTGTCTTCATGTTTTCCAAACTAACAGATCCAATCAACCATGGTGGTTCCTAGACAATAGATTCTGCATAGACACTTTTAAGTGCACATTGAACTACATAGAGGGAATTTTCACTCTTTCTCAAATATAAACATTCATGTAGAATGGATAGGCAGAGCCATATATTGTCCCAAGAAGCAGAGCTCATAGACACATTTTAGGACATTATGAAAGGAAACTGGATTTTTGTGTGTGTGTGTGTGTGTGTGTGTGTGTGTGTGTGTGTGTGGTTCACTGGTATTGTTTATGACATGATTGTTAAGAAATTTCTGTGTTATTTACTACAGATGTTTTGATATGTTCGAATTGGTTGTGCTAACTAGGGCTTAGAGAAAAAAATAGTGGAAATAGTTATACTCTCTAGGTTGGAGTGGGACTGAAAACTTTGGAAAAAGTAACATTCTATTCTGTTTTATATTAAAATGTCATTCATTCAAAACATAATAATTCAATGCCTTTTTGGGCAACATAGTAATAGACAACTAAGAAATATGCAAAAAGTTCATTATTTCATATTCCATTTGTAATTTAAACACCTCTTTGGTGCTTATTGTATTATTTTGTAAAGATAAAAGTATTACATTTCAGAAGATGGCTACCATGTATAGAAATAATCTAATCCAACCTCTC
Organism: Antrozous pallidus; assembly: GCA_027563665.1. NCBI lineage: Eukaryota > Metazoa > Chordata > Mammalia > Chiroptera > Vespertilionidae > Antrozous > Antrozous pallidus. Next base: position 9,693,725 of record CM050516.1, on the reverse strand, counting down.
ATTTTATAGCCAAGAAAACTGAGTCTCAAAGTGGTTAATTACTTATCCACTTTTGCAGGAGCTGAGATATCTTGACTTCATCCAAAACTCTATGAAAAGTGAAAGGCAGGAATGGGAAATATAGGAATAATCTTCTACCACAGTGGTCTGCAGACTATATCCGTGGAGTAAAGTGGGTGGGCTTGAGATTTCTCATCCAGCCCATGAACTGGTAAAAATATATTCCAATTAGTTTTGTATATTGGTCTTTCTTGTAAGATGTCTTTGAACAAAATGCCTCTGCTGCTCAAAAAATAACTTTAAGCCTTAACTGGTTTGGCTCATTGGATAGAGCATTAGCCTGTGGACTGAAAGGTCCCAGGTTTAATTCCAGTCAAGGGCATGAACCTTGGTTACCTCACATCCCCAGTAGGAGGGGTGCAGGAGGCAGCTGATCGATGTTTCTCTCTCATCAATGTTTCTAACACTCTTATCTCTATCCCTTCCTCCCTGTAAAATAAATCCACAAAGTATATTTTAAAAATAACTGTTCTCCATGAATTTTATTTGATGAATTTTTTCAGGTTTAATCCTGGAGCTGAAACTATACTGTGATCACACTTATGCATTTTTTTCTCTTACATCATTTTATCTAGAACTTATTTTTGTTACTTAATAAATAAAGGTTTTTAATAATTAGTTTTTCTATAAGGCCCAGTATGTTTTAAAATATCTGTAACTTCAACTAAATCAAAGTATGCCAATTTTGAATTGTTCTTTCATACTGCATTACATTGAATACATTGTAGAGAATTCTGGAACCAGTGATATATCTTGGAATAAGCTTTTGTCATCTAGGAAGAAAATATAGTTATATACCTAGTTTAAACACTTATTACAAGTAACTCTTTCATATAGTCCTGTCAAAAATCATTTTCTGTCCTACTACATACCTTCAGTACAACAGCTACTACCTCAGGAAGACACAGGATCAAAGAGAAAACTCTTCATAGGGGGTCTATATATTCTTTTGTGAATTTCTGAAATGTTTGCTTCGTGATGGAGTTTTTTTTTTTTTTTAATGTATCATACCTAGAGTCAGTTTTTTTTAAACCAGCTTTTGTTTTTAACCAGCTTTTTGTTTTTAACTTGTAGAGGTCCTGTTTAGTGTCTCTAGAAACACATTTAGATGACTAATCCCTCATTGTCACTTAGAAAGTTTCCAACTTTAAAATTTATAATAAACACCCATGGACCTTTCTCTGAGTCTCTTTCCAGTAAATCTCTAGGAGTTGAATTTCTGAGTGAAAGGGTGAGTCCAGACTTCAGGTTAAAAAAAATCATCAAATTGCCCATGAGAAATTTTACATTCCCAGAAGCAGATGAAGAACATAGAGGAACCTAAATATAGGTTTCTACTATAACCTTTCTTTGCAATAGCCCTGTGGTTTAGTTTTTCTGTATTTCTTTTGCTGCAAAGAATGCAGTCAGCCTCCATTTACTGAGAGGAAGAAAAGTTGTATCATCGAAAACATGAACTTAGCTTTGTGTTTCAAAGCCCAAGAGTTCCAAATGGATTCTACTGTTGGCCACATACACTCCTGCATCCCCAATCACCTGTGTGTTACACTAGGTGCTCTGCCTTGCTCACTGTGTCTCCCATCTATTCCTACAAGCCATCACTTTAGGAGGTACTAAAAAATATATCACAAACATTTAGAAGGGAGTGGGGGAACTCATTGATTTTCTGAAAGCAATTTGTTAATTAACATCAAAGGAATGAAATCTGACTTGCATAGCCTAGTGAATGGCATTTTTCCATAGTCCTGGTTGCCATGGTGATGAAGGAAACTCATTTGTTCTGGGTCACTCCTAAATTTGTGCAGGGAATCGTAAGAGATTATTCCTGTCTAATCAAGCTATATGGAAAAGTTGAAGGGGAGGTGCTGTGTTTTATTGCCATCAACCCTCAACAAGAAAAACAAAAACAGAAAAACACAATAGCTGAGAAAAGGGGATTATAGCTTCCTCTTAAAAACAGAGCTGAGAATGTCTAACTGACCCAAAGTCTCTTCCAACAGAATATTACTCCCCTCCACACCACTTCACTGATATGAGGAATGTGGAATCACGTTCCTTAAAGAGAATTAGAGTACATATTGAAAAATTCTACAACCGTACTTTGCATAATGAATAAGGAGTAGGGTGTGCATTCATTAAGCAATTTTACTTTTGAACTTAAATTCTACAGTGTGTCAAATGCCTCACTAGCTCTGCATTGCCAGGAAGCCAAGTTCTGTTACAATGAACATAATTGAGGAAGCTGGAAGCCAGAAGGAATGGCTCACCTCTTTTTTACCAGATGTCCTGGCCCCTATGGTATATAGATTTAAGCGTCTCTTGCTCATTCCCTAGCCTACCCAACACTTCAGTTACTTCTTAAGCAGATGGTGGTTTTATGTCATTAGTGAACTTCTGTTTTAGCCCAAACATTGTTTTTCTAAAAGACTGTGGCTTTGCCCTACCAGGTTTGGCTTAGTGGATAGAGTGTAGGCCTGCAAACTGAATGGACCCAAGTTCAGTTCCGGTCAAGGGCATGTACTTTGATTGCAAGCACATCCCCAGTACAGAGTGTGCAGGAGGAAGCTGAATCAATGTTTCTACCTCTTTATCCTTTTCCCTCTCCCTTCCTCTCTGTAAAAATATCAATAAAACATATTCAAAAAAATTGTGGCTTCACTATATTTTGATTTTTATTTATTCAAATGTGTTTTTTGTTTGTTTGTTTTTCATGAGACATATAAATGTTAATTCAAATCTTTATTTGCCCTTTGTTAACTGTGTGATTTGGAAAAAATCTCTTAACATTTTGATAGCTCAGCCTTCTTATCAGTAGAATGAGCATAATAAGGTTTAACCTACACAAGATTATTTATTTACATTAGTCATCTATTGCAGCATAACAAATTATGCCCTACATTTAGCAGCTTAAAACAGCAAACAGTTATTATCTCACACAGTGTCTGAGGGTCAGGAATCCAGAGCGGTTTGGCTGGGTGATTCTGGCGTAGCATCTCTCAGGGGATTGCAATCAGACATCAATCACAGCTATAGTCATCTGGAGAAGCCATAGAGGCTGGAGATCTTGCTTCCTGGCTCCCCCATGTGGTTGTTGGAATGCTCCCCTTCCATGCTTGTATTTGGCTTGAGGCCACTATTCCTTGTCATGTGGTCCTCTCCATAGCAGGAGACTTCCCCCCAGAATGAGTAATCCGAGGAAGAAAAGAGTGAGATCACAAGACCAAGGAAAAGCGCCAAACATAGTTTTTTATAACATAATCTGAAAAATGACTCTTGCTATTATTTATTAGCCACAAGTTACTGATACCCATTATCCCCAAAATGCCCACACTCAGGGAAAAGAAACTTAAGCTCCACTTCTTGGAGAGATGAATAGCAAAAAAAATGTGGATATATTTGTAAAACCACAAGTCTTCCCTAATCCACAAATTAATGTTCTTCTCACATACAAAATATACACACCTCCCCTACCCAAGGCCACCAAAAATGTCATCCCACTGCAGCCTTGGCTTAAATTCTGGAATATCATCTAAACTGAGGCCAGGTGTGGATAGAACTCTAAGGGTTTAGTTCCTTCAGTATGGCCTCTTGGGTTCGTTTTCTCTCTCTTAATGAAACTAAGGGCATGTATTTCCTGCCCCAACACACACAGTGTATATGCAAACACAATGATGGGATGGGCTTACGATAACCACTCTATGCATTCCTGATCCAAACAGGTGAAAATAGGCACAAAAATGTCAATGGTCCATACCTATTGTGAAATGCAGCTGGGCATGTGTTGGCTATTCGCTGGTAAGTTCTCAAGGTCTGGGAACAATTCTCCATGGCTCCACCAACTTATATCTTTGTTCTCCTTCCCATTTCTTGTGACACGTAGAAAATATTTTCTCAGCCTGCTTTCTGCCAGGAGAATTTTGGAAGTCTAAGAAGTCTCTTTTAATTCTCTCTCTCTCTCTCTCTTTCTCTCTCTCTCTCTCTCTCTCATGTTTCAGTCAGTTCAAGCTGGCAATGTTTCTGCATATAGAACCCTTGTAAGAACCTTATGAGTCCTATTTGTTTATTTTATCCTTAGTTTCCATTGCCCTAGGAACTGTATGGTAAAGATATTGCTATGACATACTAGTATGTCTGCTATTTTGCTGTCTATAGAGTCTTCTAAGATTTTTATGGTTTCCTGTCTTACATTTAAGTCCTTTAACTACTTTGAGTTTGTTTTTGTGTATGGTGCAAATTGGTGATCTAGTTTCATTCTTTTTACATGTATCTGACCAATTTTCCAAGCACCATTTATTGAAGAGACTGTCTTGACTCTATTGTATGCTCTTGCCTCCTTTTTCAAATATTAATTGAGCATAATGGCTTGGGTCAATTTCTGGGTTCTCTGTTCTGTTCCATTGGTCTCTATATCTATTCTTGTGCTGGTACCAGGCAGTTTTGAGAAGAGCGGTCTTGTAGTATAGCTTGATATCCGGTATTGTGATCCCTCCAACTTTGTTCTTCTCTCTCAGGATTGCTATGGCTATTTGGGATCTTTTTTTTTATTCCAGATGAACTTTTGGAGAATTTGTTCTAGGTCTGTGGAATATGCTCTTGTTGTTTTAAAAAACAGAGATTGCCTTGGAATCTATAAATTGCTTTGGGTACTTTGGCCATTTTAATGATGTTGATTTTACCAATCCATGAACACAGGATATTCTTCCACTTATTTATGTCTGCCTCTATCTCTTTTTGATACTACATCAAAATAAAAAGCTTCTGCACAGCAAAAGAAAGCATCAACAAAACCACAAGAAATCCCACTGCATGGGAGAACATATTTGCCAATGCTATCTCAGGTAAGGGTTTAATTTCCAAAATTTTAGTAACTCATACAACTTAACAAGAGGAAGATAAACAACCCAATCAAAACATGGGCAAAGGTCCTAAATAGATACTTTTCAAAAGAGGGCATACAAAAGGCTGAGAAACATTTGAAAACATGCTCAAAGTCACTAATCATCCAAAAGATGCAAATCAAAACAACAATGAGGTATCACCTCACACCTATCAGAATGACTATCCTCAGCAAATCAACAAAGGACAAGTGCTGAAGAGGATATGAAGAAAACAGAACCCTTGTGCTCTGCTGGTAGGAATGCAGACTGGGTGGTGCAGCCACTGTAGAGAACAGTATGGAGTTTCCTCAAAAAATTAGAAATGGAACTTCCATTCGACCCAGTAATCCCACTTCTGGGAATATATCCCCAGAAACCAGAAACAGCAATCAGAAAGGACATATGCACCCCTATATTCATAATAGCACAATTTACAATAGCTAAGACTTGAAAACAGCCTAAGGGCCCATCAGCAGATGAGTAGATTAAAAAACTGGTACATTCACACAATTGAATACTCTCTATAATAATAAAAGTGTACTATGCTAATTAGACCATACGGATATCATTCTGGACAACCTTCCAGATGAAGCCATGGTGGCGGGTGCTGAGGCAGAAGCGATCAGATCAGAGGCAATCAGGCAGGCAGGCAAATAGTTAGGGGCTATCAGGATGGCAAATAAAGGTCGTTAGGGGCAATCAGGCAGGTAGGTAGAGGGGTTAGGAATCAGCAGTCTTAGATTGTGAGAGGGATGTCCTACTGCAGGTTTAGGCCTGATCCGATTTTGCAGGATCTGGCCTAAACCAGCAGTCAGACATCCCCCGATGGGTATCGCTTTGAAAGAGGGTGCAGGCTGGGCTGAGAACCCCCTCTTCCTCTCACCCCCTCTCATGATTTTCATGCACTGGGCCTCTAGTGCTGCTATAAAAAAGAAGAAATTTTTTACCATTTGCATCAGCATTGTTGGACCTGGAGAGCATTATGCTAAGCGAAATAAACCAGTTGGAGAAAGATAAATATCACATGATCTCACTCATATGTGGGATATAGTGACAACATAAGCTGATGAACAAAAATAGATCCAGATATTAAGAAACACTGAACAGTCCAACTACAGAGAGAAAGCAGGGGAGGGTAAAAAGATCAACCAAAGGACTTGTGTGCATGCATATTAGCATAACCAATGAACATGGACACTGGGGCAATGGGGGCTTGTCCTGGGGCGAGAGAAGTGAGGGGTGAGGGGTCCATTGAGGAAAAAGAAGACATGTAATACTTTAAACAACAACAATAATAATAATAATAATAATGAATTGTATGGGTGTGAATCTTAGAGAGGATTGCTCTATTAGACAAAAGCCACACTCTAATTTCCTCAAGGTAAGCCCTTCTCTAACTCAGGATTCTGCAGAGACTTTTGAAGGACAATGCCCTCAAGATTCCTAGCACCCCTGTTGTTTGATTAATATCTTCAAAGACCCTTTTATCTGACCAAAAAGGAACTCGGAGACACTGCTATCACCCTTTCTGAAGACTTACAAATAATTTTACATTCTTGGCTTCCTATTTAGAATATTCTCTGGGTATGTGCTTTGCTAAGAAGTCATTTCTTAATTTGAGAAATATTTGCTATCTAGTGTGTCTTAGAATTTTCAAACCCATTATTCCTGCTTCTCTCTAGCTTAATCAGCTTCCCTTTGTTTTTCTCCTCTCACATTTTGTTATTAGAGATAGGAGGAAACCTGGCAGTACTTGAAATAACTTTCCAAGAGATTATGAGGTCGCAGTCAACTATCAGCCGTGACTATAGCCAATTCTAGGTCTGAGTAGGGTGGGGAGCCCACTTCCAAGTTTATTCCTGTAGTTGGCAGATTTTAATGCCTTGCATATCTATGGCAGTTGGCTTCTCCTGTATCAAATGATCCAAGATGGAGAAGCCTAGAATAGGAGAGTGAGGTAGAGCACTCAAATGGAAGCTTGGTTTTTTTATAACCTGATCTTTGAATGACATCCCATCATTTCTACTGTATTTTATTCATTAGAAGCAAGTTCAAAATCCAGCCTGCATGCATGAGGAGGGGAATGAATCTCCACCTTTTGAAAAGGGGAGTATGGAAGCCACCATACCCTACTCTTAGGAACTGAATGGTTTGCTCCCCAAACCCATATGTTGAAGCTGTGCCCCCCAATAATTATATTTGAAGGTAGGGTTTTTCCAGGAGGTAATTAAGAGTAAATATTACCTAATAATAAACATGTAAATTTACCATACCTCTGCTATGCCCACAGCCAATCAGAGTGAGTATGAAAATTAACCCAATAAAGATGGCGGTTAATTTGCATACATACATGGGTCCCGCGAACCTCCTTGGCACCCAGGTCACTCCCAGCAGTCTGTTGGAGTAGGGAGGAGAGCCCTTCCCAAGCCTAAAGCATTCACTGAGGCTTTAGGCTTGGGAAGGGGCCAAGCCTGGGATTGGGGGGGCGGGGGGAGTACCCGTTTCCCAAGCCTAAAGTCTGCGGCAGAGGCTTTAGGCTAGGAAATGGCTGAGCCTGTGACCAAATGCAGACTATACGGAAGTCAGTGCTGGGTTGCCCAGATGCAGCCTGGCGACCCAGCACTGACTGCTCAGGTGGCTGAGACACAGAAAGTGAGTCAGGGTCTGATTTGCAGCCTCAGTGGAAGCTGTTGATCAGTGTACTTCTCTCTTTCTCTCCCTATTTCTTTCTGATCTTCACCAGCAGCCAGGCTTTTCTTTCTCTCCAGGCCTCCACAGGGGGCAGCTATTAAGCCCTGTCTCTTTGATCAGGCCCAGAGATAGGCCTGGAGATGCTGACTGGCATAGGAATTGACCAAAGGTGGGTACTGTGGAGAGCCAATGGCTGCCTAGGAGGCCGGGCTTTTGACTCTGACTGGCATAGGAACCAACCAATGAGAACCAAATCTGAATGCTATGTGGAGCCAATGGCTGCCTAGGAGGTGGAGCTTTTGATTCTGACTGGCATAGGAAATGACCAATCAGAACCAAATTGACCAGCAGAGGAGGGCAGTTGGTGGCACATCAGGTATGCAAGAGAGCGCAGTTAGGGGTGATCAGGCTGGCAGACAGATGAGCAGTTAGGAGCCACTGGTCCCAGATTGTGAAAGGGATGTCTGACTGCAGGTTGAGGCCCGATACCTGGGATCAGGCCTAAAATGGCAGTGGGACATTCTGCAAGGGGTCCTCAATTGGAGAGGGTGCAGGCTGAGTTGAGAGAACCCCTCCATACAGGAATTTCATGCACTGGGCCTCTAGTGAATTCATAAGGGTGGGACCCTAGTTTTATAGCACTGGTATTCTTATAAGGAAAGAAAAAAGAAAAGAATCTCAGTCTCTCTCTCTCTCTCTCTCTCTCTCTCTCTCTCTCTCTCTCTCTCTCTCTCTCTCTTTCTCTCACTCCACACAAACACCCAAAAAGAGACCATATGAGGGCACATCGAGAGGCTAAGCAGAGTGGCCGCCCCAGAAAGTAATCCTGCTGGTATCTTGCTCTTGCTCTTGCAGCGTTTAAACTTTGAGAAAATAAATGTATATTGTTTAAGCCTCCTAAAGGGTCATGTTTATGATGGCAGCCTGAGCAGACTAGTGCATCAAAACTCTGATGGTCATAAGATCCAGGCCCAAATCTACCTGCCTATGAAAACTGTATTTGCAGTATTTTATTTGTAAAGATTATATTACAGATTATGTGGGATCAAATAAAATTGATGTTCTAGAACAATGTGCTGTGGTTATACTGTGCTGGCTTTGAGTCAAAGACCTATTACATATAGTAGGTGTGCAATAAATAGGTTTTATTTTTATTAAAAGTAGGCATTGATCTATATTAGTTATTCTAATCTTCAAAGAAAAAAGCCACAAAGAAATAGTTCTGTTAACTCTACTTTTTATCTGAGAAACTTGGGCTCAGAAAAGTCACTGGGTTTGTCCCATATTGGCATTCCCAGTAAGGAAGAGAACAGAGTGTATAGCATTAAAGCTGTGTTCTCTCCACCATACACAGCTGATTTTCCAAAGAAGTCACACTAATATTTTGAAACAGCTCTCACATCTTTGAAAAGTAGTATTTTAAATAGGAAAACTTTAGGATCCTCCAGTGGCAAAAGAAGAAAACCCAGTTCAAATTATTTTATTTGATAGTATCTTTGATTACCTGAGATTCATGTATTTTTACTGTGAGGGCACCCAGCCTACCATAATAACACATTCGGGTAAATGTAAACGAAGGTATACATTTATTTATTGAACATGGCTTGGGCATGCACACCCTGCAGGACATTGTATTAGTTTACTTTGGAGGTTTTAAAAAGACTCTGGAATAAGTAATCTGGTAAAGGAAATTAGGTTTGAGCACAAAAAAAGAGCCTTGAGTGTATCGGTTATTATTGCCATGGTGATGCTGCATAACAAACCACTCCAAAACTCAGTGACAACAATAATTTATTCCTGCTTGTTGGTGGGTTGCCTCGGCAGGGTTTTTTTTTTTATTTAACATGCTCTTCGCTTGGCTTGGCACAAGGTGATTAATTGTATGGAGTTAGGCTTCTTTTTAATTTTTATTTTTCAATTACCATTTACATTCAATATTATTTTATATTTGCTTCATGTATATAGATAGCATAGTGATTAGACAATCATATACTTTATAAAGTGGTCCCCCTGATATTTTCATAACCCATCTGGCGCCATACAAAGTTATCACAATATTATTGACTAAATTCCTATACTGTTCTTTACCTCCCCATATTATTCTGTAAGTATCAATCTGTACTTCTTTGTCTTCAACTTTTGCACCTAGTTGCTCAACTCCCCCGTGCCCCATCTGGCAACCATTATTCTATTCTTTGGATCTGTTCTTTGTTTCAATTTTGTTTGTTCATTTATTTTGTCCTTTAGATTTGACATATACATGAAGTCATATGGTATTTGTCTTTCTCTGACTGACTTATTTCAGCTAGCATAGTGCTCCTCTAGGTTGACCTATGCCATCTTAAATGGTAAGATTTCATTGCATATAGGTACGACAGCTTTTTAATTCACTCATCTATTGAATTGTTTCCATATCTTGGACATTTTACATAGGGGTGCATATAGTCTTTTGAATTAGTGTTTTTGGGATTTCATTTCTAAACCAAGAGTGGAATCACTGGGTCATAAGGCAGTTCCATTTTTATTTGTTTGAGGAACCACCATACTTTTATTCATAGTGGCTACATCAATCTGCATTCCCATCAGCAATTCACAAGGGATCCTTTTTCTCCACACCCTTGCCAACACTTGTTTGTTGATTTATAGATAGTAGCCATTTTGAAAGGTGTGAGGTGACAAATCATTGTGGTCTGAATTTGCATTTCTCTGTTGATAAATGATTTTGAGCATCTTTTCATATGTCTGTTTTGCCATTTGTGTGACCTCTGGAGAAGTGACTATTCAGGTCCTCTGCCTATTTTTTAATTGGGGTATTATATGAAGCATTGCATATTCAGCCATACAGAGACCCACTATGGGCAGAAGGGGAAAAAATATTAAGTATGGACAGAAAAAAAAAACAGCAGTTGACACTAAGAAATTATTACAATGGACAATAAAAAAGAGTGCAGTGTTGTGGAAAAGGAGGGAGTATCAAATTCAGAAGAAAAATCAATTGTGGGATAAATGAGGATCATGAGGAAGAAGTTGGAGAAATTAGTTATCTCACTGGAGAGAGAATTTTTAGTATGAGTCATGAGACCATTAAGAAAAGACAAGTGAACAAATAATAAAATTTTGAAGAGAATAGGAGAGAAGTTATGATTTCATCTAATGATCTGGATCTGGCTGAAGTCAGGTAGTATGTCTATTCTTTTTCTCACTGCCCCTTTAACTGAATCCCTAAACTCATTCTTTCATAATCTGGACAAAATTTCTGCTAGGTACTACAGTTTATTTGACCTCTTTAATATCCAATAGCAGCCTTATTTTCCTAAATGAATAGTCCCAACCAATGTAATATTTAATCTCAGAAGGTATTCAATATACAATGGTCTCTATTACCCCATTGCAGGCTTACTTTAGGCTTAGAAGCTTGCAGTGGGAAAGGATACAGGATTTCTTCTTCTCCCCCTTACTCACCTGGTCCCTACTCCTCATTTATATTTAACTCCTCAAGGATATGGCTAGGTAGGGAGCGGCTTAAGGGGGAAAATTGCTCAGTCTATATGACTAGAATAGTTGTCATCTGTTGTCCTTATTCTCTTGTGATGTAAAATTTCCGGTTCCATGTTTCTTTTGCTGAGTTTCTTAAAAAGTCACCTTTTGTTGAATTTCTCAAACATACTTTCACTTGGAAGTACCACTTACCGCCTCTGTAATCTGTAAACGTTCCCAGTTTGGCCTGCTACTTTCGCTTCCTCCTTCATCCCCAGACCTTCTGGTTGTCCACTTCTTGGTGGATCACGTCATCTCCCTATTCACCTCTGAAGAGGATCCTTGGCAGGCATTCTGTCTTGAAGGCCATTTCATTTCCCAGGGAATGTGCACCATTTCTAGCTACTGCTGGAAGCACACGTTCCTCCAGTGCAGGTCACTCAGGGCGCCAACTTTCTCCAGGGAGAGTCCCATGGCAGACCACTTCTGTAACTCAGCAAACTGCGGCTCACAAGCCACATGTGGCTCTTTGGCCCCTTGAGTGTGATGCTTCCACAAAATACCATGGCCTGGGCGAGTCTATTTTGAAGATGTGGCATTAGAAGAAGTTTAAGTTTAAAAAATTTGGCTCTCAAAAGAAATTTCAATTGTTGTCCTATTGATAGTTGGCTCTGTTGACTAATGAGTTTGCTGACCACTGTACTAAGATCTTCTTAGGGCCCTTATGAATTTTTTTTTTCCTCTTGATATAAGGTGAGAAGCAAGGACAAGATGTTGCAATATTTCAACGGTTCTCCTCAGTAAAATTGCCTCAAAGACTTCTTTCTCTTTAATGTCTTACACATTGAAAAGTAGTGGTGGGCCTGTGTTAGCAGAATTGGTTTTGAGCCATCTCCTTATAAGTCCTATATAAGTCCTATGTAGCTGGTTTCGCAACATACTTAAAAATGGGGGAGTACTTGGCTTCTATTGTGTTATTCTCAGCCAAGGACCAAGCAGAACATTTAAGACAACAGGAAGAGATGAATTTAACATCCTGATACATTAGTAAAATGGGAGATTAGATCATTTGTTGAGTCTGAACAAGGGCATTTAGGGATTTTTGTGGTTAATAAAAGAGAAGTAGGGCCCACAGTAGATGAGGTAGGCAGTCAATTAGCAATGAGGAAAAGATTTGGTGAATAATAGTCAGGAGTTTTGATAACGTCAATATAAACTAAGAGCCATCAATACAGTTATGGGAATTTTGCTGTTATAAACCAGTAATATGACAGCAAAATAGAAAAAAATAGAATCTTATTCCAATGACGATGACTGGCAAATGCTTTGCAGCGTAAGATTCTACTTATCAATAGATGAGACCTATAAGAGAAATCAGACTAGGTAGAAAGGGAATGACAATAACAACCTTAACCATTTATTAAACAGTTCCTGGATGCTAAGGAGTTGCTAAGGTCTTTATATACATACTAGAGGTCCAGTGCATGAAAATTTGTATACTCGATCAGGGAAGTTCCTTGGCCCAGCCTGCATCCTTTCATAGTCTGGGATCCCTCAGGGGATATCCACCTGCTGGCTTAGGCCTACTTCCCAGGGGGTCAGGGCTAAATCAGCAGTCACACATCACTCTGGCAGCCTGAGGAGCCCTTTGGGATATCTGACTGATGGCTTAGGCCCACTCCCTATAGACCAGTCAGACATCCTTAATGCTGCTGCAGAGGCTACTGCCACTGCTGCTACTCTCATAGTCATCAACCTGTGGCTAAGCAGAGCTCCCCATGTGAGAGTGCACTGACCATGACCAAGGGGGGGGGGGGGGGTGTTGAGGGGAGGGAGGACAGCTCCTGCATTGAGCATCTGCCACCTGGTGGTCAATGCGTGTCATAATGACCATAATGACGGGTTGTTACCAGTCATCTGCCATTAGGGTCAATTTGCATATCATCCTTTTATCAGATAGGATACTCCTGACATATTATCCTTTGCTTTAAAGTGCTATAGCTCTAAGTGGAGTAGGGGGTTTGAACTCAGATCTGTCCTACGTAGAGTTGGTACTCAGAGGTGAACCAGAAGAGTGCAATAGAATTGGAGATGAGTAAATACATAGATAGGTCCGAATGAAAAGAAGAGTTTGGTTAGTATCAAATGACATGATGGAACCTGTAAATCAAGAAAAGAAATTTAAAGTTACTATCAGAGAGTACAAATTAGATGCAAGTGTGGCTGTGCAAACGGGTTGCCCCAGGGGAGTAGAGCTGAAGGTTCCTGGAGTAGAAATAAACTTCAAAGGATCGATTCACTATGGTGTTGTTTTCTTGATCTATATGAGTAATGTACCCATTCCAGCTAACAGTGGATGATATGAAGCAAAATAAAGAATCTCTGACCTAGGGAATAAAGATGTCAAAGAACTTCAGGGAAATGCCACGGAAGTGACTGCCAGGGCAAAATATGATGACCAAATGGAAAACATTAAATGGGGCTGGCCTCATAAAGAGCTAGAATTGGTCAAGGAAATGAATGGCAAAAGAATAGGGAAGTGGGAGTGAGAGGTAAATACAATTCCAACACTGACTCCTCATTCTAAGGTGTGAGTAAAGGAGTTACCAGTAGAAGAAATTGAGCAGGGTAAGTAGTTTTCAAGGAAAGGAAGAAGACCATTCTTTATACTTTTCACTTCTCCAGCAAGGCATTTACTTATCACTCAGTCTAAAGTAACTCTTCTCCAACCCTGCTCTATTATATTAGTCACTTTTATTTTTCTCATGGTGCTTATTATTATACTAGAGGCCCGTTGCACAAAGATTTGTGCAATAGGCATTCCTTCCCCTGGCTGCTGGCACTGGTTTTCCTCCAGCACCTGGGACCCAGGCAGCAGTGGAGCCAAGCCTTCAGCTTTCAGGCTTGGCTCCGACCGCAGGCAGAGCCTTCAGTCTTTAGTTTTTAGTCTTCAGTATTCAATCATTGCCTACATAGGCAAATTAACCCACCATCTTTGTTGGCTTGGGTGTCATGGAGGTATGGTCAATTTGCATCTTTCTCTTTTATTAGTGTAGATAATTCTACTCATTTTTTGAATCCATTATCCATCACTAACACATGAGCAACATGAGGGCAGGGACTTTGATTTGTTGACTACTCTAGTTCCATCATGGAAAACAGAGCTGGGTCCATAGTAGGTGCTCAATAAATATTTGTTAGATAAATGTAGGAAGTAGAGTGCATGTTTGAAGAAAATCTTCAGAGTATGTTTCAGCTTTTAAAGACTATAATGGGAGTAACAAAGAGAAGCAGCAGGAAAGATGATCAGTTTAAGAAGAATGGATCTGAACTTATCCTTTGCTTTAAATATGGAAGATATGTTTCGGAAAATGTAATATCCACCTAACTTGAGAATTTTAATTTTCATTGGTAAATGGAATTCCCTAAATGATGGAAATAGACAGCCAGAATAGTAGCAGGAAGATAATTGGATTATAGTACTCAATGTGCTAAAGATATCTTTGGGACTTGGGTGATTTGTGGATTCTTTACCACCTGTGACTACCTGACTTCAGTGACTTCAGTTGTGACTGCAGAAGTAGGTATTAAGGACACTGAAAAGGATTCCTTCCTATTGCCATCCCTTTTTATTTGTCATACTTATGTTAAAACCATAAAATGATACTTTGCTTAGTGATAAACAGCAGACTTTTATTTTTGAGGTAAAATAAAGTGAAATGTTGATACTATTCCCTAAGTAATTGTGTTTCTTAAATTAAGAAAGCTCCTACTGGAAAGGACTTTAGGAGAAGAATGCCTACAAAATCATTTCATTTGTTTACAGGGTTTCCAATCATAGAAGTGGGGGAGAAAATAGGGCTATTTGGGATATGATTTTTTCCCCCACAACATTCAAGTTTTAACCAGAGCAATCAGAAAAATGGAGGCAAGCAAAAGGGCTGAGAAAGCTAGTTTGTAGTTACATTACAAACAAATGGGAATTTGGATGCCATGAATATTACAACTGTTACACAATATCAAATTTCCCCGGGCATCTACACAGGAGTTAATCAGAAGCAACCTCCAAAATGTCTGTGTGAGCATCTAGCTACTTGACCTTTTGTTTCAAGGGAGTAAGGTGATCTGCTGGTGTCTCAGGAACTCCAGGTCATAGAGAACTTTCCAAGACAGTCTACGCTCACGATAGTCTCATAAAATCCAGCCAAAGGGACAGGGCCCTGCCGTTTGCACTGGCAGTGCATTTAGACCTGAATTGACTGAAGAAACGAACATCACCCAAATGCTTTAAAAAAAATCGATTCTCTAAATTCTGACCAAATAGTTTGAAATGTTTGTTTATCCTAATGTATTAGTGCTCATTAGATAAAACTCAGGAATTGCCAGAGAGGATTAGTGTGGATTTTATTTGTGTGTTTGCTTATATTTCCTTACTGGGATTTATAAATTGAGCCACGAAAAGAAGGATGGATATTCAGCAGTGTCTGATCTGAAAATAAATTAATTAAAATATTGGAAAACAAGGGATTCAGTAAATGATCCAGATTAAAAGTTTGAATAAACAGGTGAGAAATTCAGAGAACAAGAGTAAAATTTAAAAACATGGTGAGGCAAGAAATCTCATTGTCTTTAGAGTCTATTTATAAGGATTGGAAAGGAGCTCTCACAAAGCCCCAAGAGGCTATGATGCCACCACATATGCCTGTGACATTGGAGGCTGTGTAGTACAATGGTTAGGGCTGATATACTCTGCAATCAGATTGCTGGATTCATGATCCAGCCAGATCACTTTTTAGCATATCTTGGGCAAATTACCTTGTCTCTCTGAGCCCTGTTTCCTCATCTGTGAAATTAGGAAAATAATGGAATTCACCTTATAGGTTGCATGAGGATCAAATGAGACAATGCTTAGAACAGTATCTGGCCATGCGTATTAATTATTATTTTATCATCATCGTCATTTCTCGTACCTATTACAATATCTGACATATGGCAGACACTTGACTAGCTACTTGGCCTTTTGTTAAATTGGTAAATATGTGATAACTGAATGAATAATAGCCAAAATGAACATTTGTACCTTTTGTTATTACATCTCAAGTCTATCCTGCATGGCTAAAATTGGGTCACAAACTCAGTATCTACATGGTCCATTTAGTCACAGTCTGTCAGTGAGTAACACACAATGTACAAAAAACAGAAAAACAGAAATGTGTTGTCTATCTATTTTTCACTTTCTCACTTTGGATAGATATGTATCCACAGAAATATTTTTGTACTCTCCATAATGTTTCAGCTCAACTGACCTCATCTAAGTCAAGGACGTGATAGGGAGTAGTGAGGTCTGTGGCACTGTGGAGAATCCATAACCTTGTAGAGCAGAAAGCCTGTCCATAGTCCCAGCTGATTGTTTCATTTGGAAATGCAAGCCTCATGTTGTCACTCTGTTGATTTTTTTCATAAGAACCTGGAAACTTTTTTAGACTTCTTTATTGTTGCAAGTATTATATGTGTCCCCTTTTTCCCCCATTGACCTCCCCCCCACCACCGCAGCTAATCTGCCCCTGACCCCCACCCTCCACCCTGCCTCAGGTTTTCAGCTCCTTAGTATCTGTATCTAGTGGTTATGCATATATGCTTACAAGGTCTTTGGTTGCTTACCTCCCGCCCTCCCCCCTCCCCCACTTCCCTCCAAGATTCTACACTCTGTTCCATGCTTCTACGTCTCTCCATCTACTCCATTCCTCAGTTTATTCTGTTACTTAGATTCCACATAGAAGTGCCATCATGTGATAGTTGTCTTTCTCTGACTTATTTCACTTAGCATAATACTCTCAAGGTCCCCTCCATGCTGACTTAGTTTTTGTAGTCATTTCTTATCATTTGTCTTTTAAATTACAATGAGGGTCCAGTGCAAGGGCCTCTAGATGGGAGAGTGACCTA
The DNA here is from genome assembly GCA_027563665.1 of Antrozous pallidus. Classification (NCBI taxonomy): domain Eukaryota; kingdom Metazoa; phylum Chordata; class Mammalia; order Chiroptera; family Vespertilionidae; genus Antrozous; species Antrozous pallidus. The sequence goes on along the minus strand of CM050516.1, from coordinate 9,676,677 downwards.
TGAAAGTGCAAATCCCCTGGAATGCATAGCTCCTCACACTGTTATCAGTAAGTGTCACTAGGAAGAGAACTGGTGGGTGAGAACATCCGGGGAAGGTAAGATAAAAGGAGAGTTGGGAGCAAGCCAGAGGCAAAATCTGCTTACTCCACACTTTCACTAAAACTCTGGACAGAATACAGAGAACTAGAAGAAAATAAGAGGCTATTTTTGAGTGATCATGAAGGAAGAGTTCAGGGCAATATTTCAAACTAAGAGTTCTTGGGAAAGATTAATAAATTTAAAAAATAACGCTATTTTGCAGTCAACATAAAAAGGGTGCAGTGGTTAGCTGTAATACCTCCCACTTAGAAATACAGTGTTGTTTTCCATTTACCTCCATCCATCCCATGTTTGTTTCTTAGATGCTCAGGTACATTAATGCGTTTTAATCTGTGAAATCTTTGGGGAATTTGAGAATTCTCTGTTTGCTGAGCACATTATTGTTCTGCCTAAACTTGTAGCTCTTGTCATTGATAACAGCCTTGTCACATATTCAACAAAACACTACCTTTGAGTTTGGTCTTGAAATATACTTTGAAATGTGTCTGGAAGCTCTCTTCACTGAACTATTTGGCCATACCACTGCTTCTGAGTAGGTACTGGTTTTCATTGAGTTAGGACCCATTGCATTTGTTTTCCTATTCAAGGAGAGTCCAGCAATAAAACAGATACGTCTTTACAAGAGTATGGAAAGAACAAAATTCCAAATTAGAAAGCAGGTGATAGGTTCAGCAGTCTGCAACTATACAGTTGTCACAGAAGTTGAGAGTTGAAGAAATGGAGTAGATATGGAAACTGGAAAGCAACATTAGCCTGATATGCAAATGATAGAAAGTAGACTGAATAGGTAAGTGCTGAGGAGATCTAGCTTGGGGTCACACACTGAGCCAAGAGGGATCATGAAGGAAGGTTTATTTGATTGAGGAGATTTGGTAGTTGATTTCAAAGGAGTTGGAGATGGTAGATTTTCTGGAAAAATAGAGGATCTTATCTTGGAGAAGAAAATTAAGCACACAGATTAAGGACATTAGTAAGACCTAAATGGGTGGGCTGTAAATGAAAATGAGTTGTATTTACTGGATTCATTTAAGGTCTGCCTTCAAATAACTCAGTTTGATGTATAAAATCCTACCCCTGGTATGAGAAACATTTATTAAAGCATTTGTCAGAACAAAATTCTTGTGAGTTTAAGCTCTTGTTTCCTGAACGGGAATAAAAGAAATCCTCTTATTATACAGTCTAATACCAGTCAAATCTGTCACTGTGTTCTCACCAAGGTCTCCAAATCCTAGGGCTCATATTCTGGGGGAAATCTGTCTTTCCCTATGGGCAATAGTCTAATGTAGCAGTTCTATCCAAGATCAGTGGTAAATGGAAAGTGAAACAACAGCCAGCTCCCCCTTGCATAGCCCAGGACACACAGGTTGTCACAAGTCTACAGAGGGGCCCAAGTGAGGCAGCAATCAGATATATCCAAGGAGAAAATATCTGAGAAATGCTTGCCTAATGAGCTGCACGACCCCAACATATTAGGCTGTTCTGTCCATTGAAAATTAAATCACCTTTTTAAAAAAATAGAAATTGAACTAGATTTAAAGTTTTTTCTTCACCTAAAACTATGCATATTATTTAAGGAAATCAATACAGCAGAACAGAACAAAGAAAACAACATTCACCTGGAAATCTTCCACTATGAATTAACCATTGTTATCTTCTGAGTGACAATTATTTTCCACATCTTTCTGTGCCTAGGTTTTTGTAAAATTTTACATAATTGAAAATCATATCATACCAGCTTACTGGCCACCTGCTTTTGTCATTTAATGATATACCATGGATTCCTTTTGATATCAACGTATTTAGGTCTACATCATTATTTTTAATGGCTGCATGGTACTCCTTTGTGTGGGTAAACCATCATTTCTTAACATTCATCCCCTTTTGAAGGGGACTTTGAAATGGTCTCTGACATTTTTGCTATTATAAGAAGGCTTTAATGAACATCTTGTGCACCATTGTGCACAGGTCCTATTATTTTCTTTGGATAAATTCCTAGAATCCCAAGACATGCTTAAAATAGCTGTTTGTGGATAACATATAAAAATTTCCCAAGATATGCCAGGCCCTTCTTTTATTTTTAATCATTTTGTATTAAATATGTATAACTTTCCCTTTCACCTTCAAAGAATCTTCAACCCTTACCCTCAGACCTTCGAGGTTGGTTGGAAGGAGAGAGCATGCATTGCAATTTTTATTTCTGTGTTCGAGTTGCTGTGAGATTCTGACAGTAGTTCTATGAAATGCACGGCTGCTGTGAGATGGGTGATTTCTGCCTGTATCTTAAAAGAAAGATGGAATTTAGGTAGGGAAACTGAAAGACGAATGAGCAAGGTAATTACAATGTGCTTGGCTTTGGGGAAGAAAGGAAGGGAAGTTTGATTAAAAATGCTTGGCTCAGATTGGTCCCTGTTTAATTCTCCAGACTATATCTCTTTATTTCCCTTCTTGATGTCTACCCCATCAAGGGATCGTCTTTCAACTTCTCAAACAGGGCAAGCTCTTACCTATCTCTGCCTATGTAACTTCCTTTGCTCTATGTCTGGAACATCCCTTCCCTGTCATTACTCTCTCCCTAGAATACACACCTTTCCCTTAACTGAGATGTGTACTAATGGCGTTCATCTTATTCCCAGTTTGGGGGTTACTCACATTAGAGAAGCTATCCTTGAATCTCCCAGATGAATTACTGCTTCTATTTGCATCTATCCTGCCAACAACAGTATATTTATTTCATTGGATTTAAATACTTAATTTTAATTATCTGTTTTCCCCATTCAAGGATGATACCTGTCATATACATCACTCTTATCATTAGTGTCTAATCCAGTGCTTGGAAACTATGGACACTGATGAATGTTTTTAATGAACAGATGAATAAGTGAACAAAATGCAATCAACAGAACATTCTTACTGGAATGTACTCATGCAAGTAGATGGTTGGGAATGAGGCAGGGGCATCAGATAGTTTCTGTTGTTGAGTGTCTTAGAGGCAAACAAGAGAATGTTAAAAATAGTTTAGCCTTCAAATCTTAATCTATAAGCTCCAATGGAATTCTAGAATCTAAAAGGAGAAATGCCAAAGGTTTTAAAAACTTGATTAAATGCAATTAATTACATTTTCTGACTAAATCAATGAGGGCCAGTGGCAAGCTTCAGACTAGCTACTTGGGAATAAGGTTATCACAGCAACTCAGTGATTTGTTGGGGAAATAATGGTTTCTCCAGAATACCATAAGTGAAAAGAAAAAGAAAACTCTGATTCTCTTTCAAGTTAGGACTAACTGAGAACAGCCCTTGCCAAAATAGTATTCTGCAGAAAAAAAATTCAGATTATTATAACAAATGTGTACAATGACAGTTAAGTTTGGGAAAGATTGCCTATAAATTCCACTTCTTGGATATTTACCACACACATTAGCATGTTAGATGTTCCCACAACTCCTGAAAGTTGTTTAGCTTTTTCTAACCTCATGTGATCCAAACTTAATTATGACACAATTTTTTAAAAGTACACATATGTATTTATTACAGAAAAACAAAGTATGAGGACCATTGTCATGAGAAGTCAGAGGGAAAATTTTTGAGACTGTTCTGGACTAATCATGTATTTGATATCACTCTTGTAACTATACTTCCTAGGACTTGTTGGGTCTTCTGTGCTCATATAATTCAACTCCTTATTTTAAATTATTTAAACCGCATCCCAGACTCACCACTTTCAGGCAACTCTATGGAGACAAAAATGTCTCAGCTAACTCTAAACAGTTTGGCTCAGTGGATAAAGCATTGGCCTGTGGACTCAAAGGTCCCAGGTTCAATTCCGGTCAAGGGCATGTACCTTGGTTGTGGGCACATCCTCAGTAAGGGGGTGTGCTGGAGGCTAATTGATGTTTCTCTCTCATTGATGTTTCTAACTATCCCTCTTCCTTCATCTCTATAGAAAATCAATAAAATAGATTTTTTTTTTTAAAAAAGTCTCAGCTAAAGCATACTAACAAATTATATGTTCATCATTCTTAGGTAGTCATGAGACCCAAGTACATGGGGAAGAGATGCCACTAGACAACCTTTAAATAATGATGTGAAAATAATTTAAGATTGGCATACTGTTTGTCAACAGCTACATGATTTCTATTTGTTTATTTTTAAGTGCCTCAAATGTGTTTTCTGTAGGAGGATAAATATTCTCAATGAACTCCTGCTTATCATCCTAATTAGCTCATTTCTAAAATTTTCTAAGTCAATGAATTTCAAATTGGAAGAATTTGAATTAATGCAATTTATATCAGAGGTCAAAAAGTTAGCATTTTTAAAAATGAAAATATACTTTCTATGTAGGTCTATGGCAGAGTTATGTAAAGTGTAAAAAGCCCCCTTCATATGAATAAGCAATCCTAAGAATGATTTAACACATTCATTTTTCAGACTGTGTTGTTTTCAAATACATATTCCAAAAAAGTTTTTCATATAAAAACAAAACAAAACAAAAAAGCTAATACACCAGAGCAGATAAAAGTGGAGTGGTTTCTTTGAAGTTGGGGATCAACATCATTAAGCAATGACCACAAGGTAGGATGCAGAAAAGTTCTTAAAAATTGATATAACTACATCTTAAAAGTAGAGACTACTGAATATGTCAAGGGCACATTGTGATGGGAGAGAAGGCGTAACTGGGTTTAAATTTCAGCTCATCCACTTACTTATTCTATAATTTTGGGCCAGTTTCTGCCTATAAAATAAGGAAAAGATCATTACCTCCTTTTTGTGGTTGTTGTAATACCTAAATGAGTTAGTATAAAGTGTTTAGCATATGCTGGGCACATAGTAGTGCTCAGTAAATGGTATGTATTAGTATTATAAGATTATTATAAGCTGGCTTATAATTTAGTCCTGATATTTTAATTTCCATAGCCCTTTTCAACTGTTTTAGCAGGCAACTATGTTAACTACATCTCTGTTTCAGTGCTCAGTGATACATTTTGCACATTGTGCATATTCCATATTGATTTTCTATTTTTGAGTTTATCTGCTAATATTTGCTGATTTGTTGCCTTTATATCCCTAAAATCCATTTTTCTGGCTTTTTTTTTTTCTTTGCTGAGTCTCTATTTGCCATGAAGAAGGGAGAAGTCTATCTTTTCTTCCCTCATCTCCTCATGTCATCACTAATTTCCCTCTCCTAACCCAAGAGATTGTTCCTTTTTCTGAGAGATTTTATTTTTAATAACTGGATTCTCTGTGGACAACATCCTTTTTGCTATTCATTTTGGCCTATTCTCTAGTTACAGTCTCCAGGTAGAATCTAGCTATCATTCCTACTGCTTTCTGTTTTGGTTTTGTTTGAAAGGCAAGAAAAAAAAATGTGTCTTTGCCCGTTATACCAGAATATAATATCCAGTAAACTTTAATGATTTTTTTTAAAGTGGACTTTGGACACAGACAGACCTAGGCTTATATTAACCACTTTGTTACTGGCTCTATCAGCTTGGCCATCCCTTCACCATCGGGCGCCTCAGCTTCCTCACTGGCCTATAATGAACAGACTACTAACTGCAGAAGAGTGAGGATGAGAAGAACTAGGATGGAAGGACTCTGTAAATGTTGACTCTGATCATTATCATGCCCCTGTTTAATTATAAAAAATCATCTCTCAGTTATAAAATCAAAAGCCAAAATTTATTTCAATATTTAATTTTCAGCAAAGCACTAGCTTGCTTAATTATCATGTATAATTTGAAGCTGCCAGGGCTAACTTCAGAATCGTCTCTTGTTTCCGCTGATGAAGCAGTATGCAACTTCTTTTCTTGTATAACAAACCGATAGGGAATTCACTTCAAATTTTAGAAAATTAATCTTAAAGATCCAAAGCATTGAAAAATTCCTTTTTCAATGGTCTGTCAACATTGTAGGTAAAGGTATTTTGAAGAGTCTGAGGAGCATCCTGTAAAGTACATCATCTAATTTTAGCTTCTAGTTAGAATCATATTTGAAACGCAACGCAGTATAAATGAACAAACATACATTGTGTGTGTGTGTGTGTGTGTGTGTGTGTGTGTGCGCGCGCGCTTATTCAATTGCATATCTCTCATCTCCACTAAGGAGAGAGAGAAATTCTGCCAAAATTAGAGCTAAAGACACCAGACTTTGAGACGCCTTGTGATTGATGTGGCAAGGGAGAATCATTGCATAGACTCATTCAAAAATGTGTTTGCTGGAGTGGAAGTCCTTGGCTTTGGAGCGTTACCATCCTGAATTCAGATGATCACTCATTGGCTTTGTTCACTTCTTTGATCGTCTTATTTATTTTGACCTGAGTACAAGTACCTACTCTCTATAAAATATAACCGCCTTGTCATGTAGTGATCACTCTGTCATTGCCATTATACTTTTCTCCAGAACTTCCCCTACTATGTAGCAGGAGTAGCTTTTAAAAAAAAAAAAAATATATATATATATATATATATATATATATATATATATATATATATATATATATATATATATATATATATATATATATATATAGTTGATTTCAGGGAGGAAGGGAAAGTGAGAGAGAGATAGAAAAATCAATGATGAGAGAGAATCATTGATCAACCACCTCCTGCATATACCACCCTGGGGAATGAGCCCCAAACCCAGGCATGAGCCTGCACCCCAACTAGGAATCCAACTGTGACCTTCTGGTTCATGGGTTTTATGTTCAACCAGCTGGGCTGCAAGAGTGGATTAAAAAAAAAAAAAGGATCACCAAGATATAGCCCTTGCCCTCACAGAGGCCTTGGTCTAACTGCAGGAGGAGAATAGACCATGATGCATGCTCCATGTGAATTTACACCCATGTGTTAATTTCACTCACTGATGCACTTTGGTCTTGAAAGTTGATTTATCCAACTAATTTCTAACACTACCACCTACTAGCTCTGCAAGTTTTGGCAAGTTACTTACTCCCTCTGAACTTCAACTTCCTTACCTGTAAAATAAAGCTGATAAGAATAATAGAATTACTTACATAAGTAGATATATATGTGAAGTATAAGGACTCAAAGAAAAAGTTACTATTTCTACTAAATAACTTATCCGCAAAACAGCAAATCTGACTGAGTCATATTTTTAAAGGACTTCTTCCAGTTATAAGAAACTCTAGGATAGCTCAAAAGGAAGTTAAGAAAGCTAGGACAAGAATGATTTTTATTATAGTCCATCTTTTTCAGACATTTAGACAATGGGTTCTCACTGAGCACCACTTTGCGGGCACTGAAGTTACTATTAATGATGATGACCCCTTTGTAGTGTCACAGAAAAGAAAGTCATCAGTTAGTTTTCCAATGTGCCTCTCAGGCAGTCTACCACTGCCTCCTCTAAGTGCTCAGAGTAATATCATGCTACAGATATCTCCATTCTTGTGCCAGAGTCTGCATTATTTGTTATCTCTAATCATAACACAGTGAGATTCAGATATTTTGCTCTAATTAATGTCATCTTAAAGGGTGTGCTGTGATGAATATATGTAAATATCTCATGAATTTGACAATGCTTTCAGTTCTGAACTCTGGCTTCTAGGAGTCAGTGTGAACTAATTGAATAACAGAAAACTCATAATTTAGCTACTGTAAAGAAACTGAAAGTGTCTTGTAAATTATGCAGCTAGGTCAGCATACATGGTTATCTTTAGAATAAAATCTGAAATAATCCTCCAGTTTCTTCTGCATATTACCTAAAGATATTAAATTGGAAGATGGGACATGATACAACTTTGGGAATGCATTTTAAATATAATTCCTACAACCCACAATGTCATACATACTATTTAGGTCCTTAGTGGGTACCTTGTAAGTGCTTGTTCATCACAAGAAAACACTGAAAAGTCACAAAGCAAATGGGTAGAACTCCTATGTGAAAATTTTTTCAGGGTTGTATTGCTGTGTATCCTCAGGCAATGTCCTGGATTTCTTTCTCTGAGCTGATGTTTCCTCTGTTGTTTGATCTTCATCAGGTCCCATTAGATCGATGAGTCTGTGTGGTACCTCACTTGGACCCTCCCATTCTGCACACATCTGCTAGACTAGTCTTATAGAAGATGGTTTTAAGCACCATGATGGTTTTTTATCACCCTTTTCGACGGACTCTAAAATGCTCTGAAACACACTTGCCTGTTTATATAATACTAGAGGCCAAGTGCATTAATTTGTGCACAGGTGGGGTTCAGCAGGGGTGGGTTGGGGTGGGCCTGTCAGAAGGAGGAGAAGGTGGGATGTGGGCTTGCCAGCCAGCTCCAATAGGGGCCCTAGAGTTCCGGGCCAGCTGGGGCGAGGGGCTGAGGGCAATTGGCCAGCTAGCCCTGCCCCTATTGGGCTTGGATAGCCAATTAGGGGCTGGACCAATTGGGGGGAGCGGCTGCTAGAGGTTGGCCAGCCAACCTCATGCCCTGATTGGGCCAGTTTGCTGGCTGCAGTGTGTGTCATAGCAACCTGTCGCTACAGCATTCTAGTCGCTGGCTTTTTCTATATATAGATAGCAGATTAAAAAAAAAAAGATTATAACCAAAGCGTATAGGCATAGCTGATAATAGTTATTGAAAATAAAGAGAAACCCAATGTAAACTGACAAACAGGCTAACAGAAACTATTGGGAAACTCAACTGAAAATCCCAATAGTTGTTTGGCTTCTCATGCTCCAGGCTCTCCCATCAAAAAGATGTTTTCCTTTGATCTTTGATGTCTTGGCCCCACCTCATCCCCATGGACTGGCTTCATTTTAAGTCAGGCTTTACCCTTATGATTATGATCATGGATACTAGCGACCCTGGGCATGTTCTCCTCCAGAAGAAACACATGAGTCTCTTTTCTGATGATATCTATAAATGTCCTGACATTCTCTCTCATTGGACAGCTTTGGTCACATGACCACTCCAGAACTAATGCCTCTTACCAGCAGAATGGAATTCCCTAATAGGTGGGTCTACATAACACACTTCAATCCTGGAGCCCCTGAAAGTGCTGGGTGGACAGATCCCTTCTTGATGGTGAGAAATTATTGCTGGAAGTCGGGAACATGATGGATAAGTGGCCCAGACAACACAAGTGTGTCATGCATGCTTATCAATTTACCCCTGTATACAGTACTAGCACAACTTTTAAACTGATGAACTTTTTTGAAATATGGAGATTTAGGTAAATAAAAATGTCAAATAATGCAAAGCATGTCACTTGCTGTAAATTCTCTGCAAGAGGTTAACCTTATATATGCTGGCTACTCAGAAGGTTCAAAAATTGCCTGAGAAGAAATGTGAAGAAACCACAGAGGATACTTCACCCTGCCTACCCACTTCAAAAAATAAAAATAAAATAAGTCTGTAGCTTTGATATGTGATATTTTAAAAGTTTAACAAATTATTCAAGTAAAAAAGGATAAGACAGATAATATAAAAAATAAGACAATAACTTGTTTGTCAAATGTAATCTATTAAATATCCTATCTAAAAAAGAGGGAATATTCTAATTGACCCTCACACTATAGCAAAGATGGTGCCGCTCACAGCCATTAAGGAGGGAATATGCTAATTGACTGTCACACCCTCAAAGGTGGCAGCTCCCACAGCCACAAGATAGTGGTGCCCAGTCTCCTCAGCTTCTGGAGTCCCCAGTTCTCTCAGCCCCCCAGCCACCCAAGGCCAGCCTGAAGCACAGGCAAGCCTCGGATGGCGGCTGCCCAAATACCTAGGGCCGCCTGAGGCTTGCACTGCGGGCAGTGGCAGCAGCAGAGATGTGATGGAACATCGCCTTCTCCTGATTGCCAGGTCACCTCCTTCCCCTTAGGACTCCCTGACTGTGAAAGGGGACAGGCCGGGCTGAGGGACCCCGCTTCCAGTGAATGAATATTCATGCACCAGGCCTCTAGTTTTTAATAAAATATCTGAAGGTTTAATATTTAAAACACTTTATGAAGATGACCTGTATACAGCATCTAATAGTGTAACTCATATTTGACATTTCTGCTAAATAAGGCACATGATTCCAGTACCACACAGGAATTGGAAGGGGGCAGGGAAAAGGATGATAATTATTTCATACAGATGGAAGTCTTGTGGATTAGTGAGTTGAGTTGCGTCTATTTCCCACTTGGTTTTATTCTCTCCCCGCATCCTTTCTCCCTCAGGTATTTTTGTGTGTTGAATTAATTACAATCCTAATGACAATGCTAGTGATTTATTTATTTTGCATATTATGTTTTTTAAAAATCACAGCCAGGTAAATGCTGCCATCCTCTTTCATTTTCAGAGTCAGCTATCCTATCCGCTCTTGCACAGGAGGCTATCTATCTTAACCTACATGGACTGGACTGGGCAGGGTTAGACATGAAAGCATCCGATATCCAGCAGACTCTTTTTGAAGTATCGCCACTCTACTGTGGTGGGAGACATTTGAAATCAAAAGAACAGAAAGCACCATAGAGGGGAAACTTCTATTTCCTGGAGGTTTGTATTCCTGGACATAGTTCTTGGAAGCCAGACTTCTGCCTCTGAAATGTTGACTTCCTGACAGTGAAAGAGTTCTTTCTACCATTGGGAGAGAGTCAGAGACTGAGAAACAGAGACTATTGAACAATGAGACATGGTGTAGGCTACTCTTACCATAGTAACCAGTGATCTGGGGTGGGGTAAAGGGATGGGGAAGAAAGAGAGAGGGAGAGGGAGAGAGAGAGAGAAGAAAAAGAAGAGAAAACAAAGGTGTTTATTATCTTCTGTATTGGAATGGAAGCTGATGACATCAGTCAGCTAAAATAGTAAAATCGTATGGTGTGACATGGATAATATGGTCTAGAGCAGAGATTGGCAAACAACATTTCGTGACATTGGCCTGTCACCTGTTTTTTTACAGCCCATGAGCCAAGAATAGTTTTTATATGTTTATATGTTTTAAAAAAATATCCAAACATTTCATAACACATGAAAATGATGTGAAATTCAATTTCGGTGTCCGTAAACAAAGGTACATTGGAACATAGCCATGCTCATTTATTTGCACATTACATATGTTTCCATGCTATAAAGACAGAGCTGAGCAATTTTGATAAAGTCCTTTGAACTACAAAGCCGAAAATATTTACTAGCCTTTCATAGAAAAGGTTTTTGAGTCCCGGGTCTAGGAAAAAGAGATTTCTCAGAGAATCATGGGTAATGCTGAAGATCTGGATATATTCCATACTGTTCTTCTTGTCTTAAAATTAACAACTTAGTAATGATTTTGTGCACAAATAAATTCCCATCATTTAAACAACAAATTTAAACATCCCTGCCTTTTTTTTATTGTTTGTTGTAGAAATACCAGATTGAGGGAGACCAGCGACCAGGTTAAAATGTGTAACACCTAATTTGAAGTCTAGGAGAAAATTTCTATTCTTCAGGCAGAAAGATTCTCTCTCTCTCTCTCTCTCTCTCTCTCTCTCTCTCTCTCTCTCTCTGTGTGTGTGTGTGTGTGTGTGTGTGTGTGTGTGTGTTCAAGTAAAATAGGACTACTTCCCTGAGCTTTGGCCACCCTTGATGTTTTGTGTCCAGCACTCCAGGTTAACATGGAAAGTACTTACGTTGTGACACGTATGACATGTGCCCCATATGAATCCATGTAGAAGCTAATGCAGTATAGATTTTAGACAAATTCACAGCTCTCAGTATTTAAGTGAGTTGATTTTAGTCTAGAAACATTGCTTGAATTCACAGAGAGGAGACCCAGATATCATGTCCATTAGACCTTTGTTGTGTGACCCATACAAGAGCCACTTTTCATTGAAGTGAGAGCATTAGCTTACCTTTTTTCTTAATCAGGTGGGAAAATGATATGTCTCTGCCTGATTAAAATAAAGAGGAATGTAGACAGATAGACGGTGCAAGTGTCTTTTGTTTCTTCAGCCCATATATTCTGAATGGTGATGGGGGACAAAACCTTTTTACCTGGTTAGACATTCTTAGAGTAGTTACCTATATAAGAAGTTCCTGTTTCTTTTGGTTTACTTTTATAACACCATTTAATTTCAATACATGAAGACACATGAATAGCCAGCATGGCAGAATTGCTTGTTTTACTCGAGCATTTCAGGTTATTACAAAAGACTTCCTAATTGCTTGTCAATGAAAGCTCCTGGCCTCAAGGTTTTATACTGTAAAGGAAGAACATGAACAAGTGACATAAAATTGAGGATCTAAAGGGGAATGTAGATGGGTTTCTTTCTTTTATGTGGAGACCTGGTAATAATTCATTATGCCTTATAATTTACAATTATAACAATAATAGAAATGCTTAGTATTATCATATTAGAAGTAATTGTTGATAAACTAAGTTTCATACATTATTCACCATTAAAAGGAGGGTATGTAAATATGTCTCTTAGCTATTTAGATTTACATTTTTCATAAACTCTGGGGTGCATAAGTGCACATAGAATTTTAGTCTTAGCAATACTAAGCAAACACAGTATAATGCTTGATATAATTAAAAATCACAAGTGATTACAGAAAAATAAAGCTATAATAAATATTAAGTCAGAATATAGTGGAAAGTTTTTAATCTGCAGGCAATAGTTATGTCCTCTTACATGTGTGAATAGTTATGGTGCTGATTTATAGATATAATTTTTTTGAATTTTAGGGAAGACCAAATCAAATTAGAAATTAAAAGAAACATTACATTGATTATAACAATGTGGCCACATGGGAACCATCAACAAAAGGGAAGGGACATACAATCAGATGGGCTCCCTTTATGCTACCAAACAAAATGTAGCTGAACTAAATGCTCACAATGCAATTATGACAGTAAAAGTCCTATTCTGCATGACCTGAACAAAATAGAATATGAAATTAGACCAGACAGGTACACAGTTCACATTAAACAAAACAAAACAAAGCAATTCAAAAACTCTTATTCTGCCTGAATTGGGTGTTGACAAATTTTAGTCCATGTGGCAAATCAGATTGTTCTTAGAAATAAGGAACACAGCCAGGCCCCTTCCTTTGCGGACTGTCAATGGGAATGCTGCATCCAGGTTACAACAGCAGAGTTGAGTAGCTGTGATGGAGATCATGACCTGCAAAGCATAAAATATTTATTATCTTGCCCTTCACAGAAAAAGTTTGCTAGTCCCTGGTCTAAAATACACCTCTCGCTGTCTTTATGATCTATTTGGCTCTGGTGAGAAAGGCTTTGTTTTCTGCATTTCTTTTCATTATCTAAAATATTGATTTAACCATTTGGATTTCTTTTGGATCATTTGTATGTAGTGTGACTAGCTGTTTAACTACCTGTAGGAATATTCATGAGAACTGACAAGGAAAAGAAAAACATGAGCAAAGGATAGAAAGAGGCAATTCATAAATGGGGAAACTGTGAGGACTATAAAATGTGAGGAGAAATTTTCAATATCATTAGCTATCATAAGTTGTAAATGAACATAGAAATTAATACGGTTTTACATCCATCAAATTGGCAAAAGTTGGAAGGTTTGATAGAAAAAGTGTTGGAGAGAATATTGCCAAACAGAAAACTTCATCCGTATTTGATCAAAGGCTAGAAGGAGTAAGCTAACAGAAAGTAGTGAATTTAAGCCTCTATATATTTTGTGTCTTAGAAATACACTTCTGAGTGTTTATCCCAGAAAAAACAAAATGTCCCTTATAGAGCTGGGACAAGGGTTGTTCATAGGCCAGACACCTACCTTCCAAAACAACACCCGCTAAACACACTCAAGTCAAAGTTATTGTGAGGGGTTCATTGGAAGACTCTAGTCAATACCATCTGGGAAATTAGATAATTTTGCCATCTTACTATCAGTGTTTTATTAGAGGCATTTGACTTCTCCTGAATTCCCAGTCACTTGAATTTTTATCTTATGCTAGGTGAACTCTGCCTTTTCCCCAGGAGTTCCTCATCTCCTATGATACAGCTTTGCTCCATTTTCATTTCAAGAAAATCCCTGAATTTAATCCTCTATACCTGCCCTTCTTACTCCCCTCTCCCCCAAAAGTGAGATGCACATTAATAAAAGTTCCTCTATGATAGAAAGAAAATCCATATTGTGTTTATTACCCTTTCTGTTTGTCCATTTTTAATATATATATATTAATTGATTCCAGAGAGGGAGAGAGATAGAAAGAAACATCAGTGATGAAGAGGATCATTGATTGGCTGCCTCCTGCATGCTGCCTACTGGGGATCAAGACCGCAACCCAGATATGTGCCCTTGACTGGAATTAAACCCAGGACCCTTCTTTCTGCAGGCTGATGCTCTATCCACTGAGCAAAAGCATCTAGGGCTGTGTGTCCATTTGAAGCTGTTTAATCTTTCCTCCACTCTGTAAGTCTTAAAAATTCCCTCTTAAGGATAAGGACACATATATAATGTCTTTAATTTTAAAGAAATTTAAAAAAGTCTCTCTTAAGAAATTCACACACAAAGATTTTTATTTCTTTCAGAGGCCATGATGACACGGAGAAAATAACATATTCTTTCCTCACGTTTATTTCTAATAAACTTTACAGGCCTTTGCCTAACATGACAGGATCACGGATGAACCTCCTTTCAGTATGTCTTTCCCCTTGATTCACAGACTAGCCCACAAGCACACACTCACACGTCCATTGGAGTCAATATGCTCAATTCCACCTAAACAGAGGAGTGGCTTGGTTTAAGGGGGAGATGCATTGGTCCGAATTCTCTAGTTTCAAGGGCAGCCTGCCTCTGTTAACCTTTTTGCTTCCTTTATGTGTTGATGTCTCTTTGGAAGGACCTTCCTGCCCGCTATGCTAGGTGAACTCTGCCTTTGCCCCAGGGTCTGTAGCAGAAACCTCTCAGGTCCTGCACAGTGACTTTCTAGCATACACTTCTAGCAACCAATACTATCGTTTTGACACTGTTCAGAGGAAGAACTCAGGTCTATACATTGTAAGTTGCAGTAGCGAAAAAGACCTAAGATGAGTCAAGAATTCTTAAATACCGAAATCCAAATAAGCATTCTGGGGTTTTAAGCAGTGATTTGTGTAGGTAGGACTAAATTTGGAAAATTGGGTTCAAAATTGAATGGCTTTGTTTTATTTATTTACTTACTTACTTACTTACTTATTTAGTATCTTAGAATATGTAAAGGAACTTGATCCATTAACTTAAGATGATTACATTCTCTGTGTACCATTGTTAACATGTACAATCATACAATTTTAGGGATCCCCTGTGCAGCAGTGAATTATATAACAATCAGGAACAAAGTGATTATCATGCACAGCTAACAAATTGATAAACTCCCATCTTCATATTTTATTCCATTCCCTTGCTACTCAATTTACTACTATGTTATGGGGGGGGGGTCACTGCATGCCATCGCAAACGTGCTTGCCTGTATTTCCCAGTGGTTCCAAGGGGCATTTTCTACTTTTCTAAGCCTCACACACTTAAACATTGCCAACAAGGTTATCATTTCCTAGTTGTTGAAATGTTTCCATTCATCGTCTGTGATGTAACTTTACACAGTCCAAACCGTAGCTGTGTGTAAGTTTCACTGATATTCTTTCAAATGTCACACGCTTTCAAGTTCAGTACCTTCACATTTATTGCACTGAAGCTGAAGATTATGTGAGTATCATCTTGTCAGGTTCTTCTTGCCATTAGATATAAAGGAGTGTTGAGGACAGGGGAGGGGCTCCCCATGCCTTAATGTGTAGGATAAAAAAGATCTTTTCTAAGGCCTGGCTGTGTCCCAAAATAATGATTGCAACGTATTTATTTTGGTAGCTCCGTGGCTTACATTTTGTGAGAAATGAATAAATGAATGGAGCATATGAAAATGTGTGTTGTCTGTTAGCAAAACATGGCTTAGCAACCACCGTTGACTTCTGAGGCCTCTACCAAGTACTATATAAGTGAATATAAAAGGAATATATAAATAGAAAGAAAAGGATGAGGAGGAGTTAAAGTTATTTCAGAAAATATACTTCTTAGGAACACAGACTTCTAAGGGTCAGACAGATCAGAGTTTAAATCCTGATTGTGGCATTTTCTTGCCAGGTGACAACTCTTACTGAACTCTTATTTCATGAAAGGGACTGTTTAAGAGATTTATACACATAAACTTGTTTAATCCTCAGAAACACTCTGTGAGGTATGTGTTTTTAGTACTGTTATTATTGTCAGCTCCACTTTGTGAAGGAGAAAATAAGACACAGAGAGTATGAGCAACTTGCTCAGCTAGTAAGGAGCAAAGTTAGGACTGAATCCAATCCTCACTCTTAACAATAGTCATTAATGCCAAACCGGTTTGGCTAAGTGGATAGTGTCGGCCTGCGGACTGAAAGGTTCCAGGTTCGATTCCAGTCAGGGGCGTGTACCTTGGCTGTGGGCACATCCCCAGTTGGAGGTGTGCAAGAGACGGCTGATCGATGTTTCTCTCCCATCGATGTTTCTGACTTTCTATCCCTCTCCCTTCCTCTCTGTGAAAAATCAATAAAAATATATTTTTAAAAAAACAATAGTCATTAATCACTGACTCTCTGTTACAATGCTACCTCTCAACTCATTGAGCTCTTCTAAACCCCACCTTACAAATATAGAAATGGGGTAGTTATACCTATCCTATAGGTTGGATGAAGGAGTTACATTAGGTAATCACATGTAGCACATTGTCCTTATAACTCCAGAAACTGTAGCTACTTTCTGACCAATAATTCACATTCCCTATACTCTCCCTCCCAGCACCCCAGGAATCTGCCCATCAGGTTCTGTGAGGTATAACTGAGGAACCTCATAAATATCAGGGGGCGAGGGGTGACTGCAGAAGGTCGGGAGACCCTGGTTAGCAATAAAGGGAAGATGAAGATGTTCCTGCTTTCCCTTCAATGGACTCCTAAGATCTCCAGAGCATCCACATGTATGCACAAACCTTCTTACTCAGCAATCAGGCAAAACCAATAAACCTCAGGCCAATCAGCTCATGCAGCTATATACTACAGATTCTTGTGGTTCCAACTAGTCATCAGTAGACTTATACAGATAAATCTAAATTATTTTTAAATTCAGCCAGGCTAGATATACACAAAATAATTATAGTAAACATTCACTTTCCCTCTTACTATTAACTCAGGAAATAGATGATTTAAAGTTAGCTCTCCAGTCCTATATGGAAGCATTTATTCAGCAGTTTTTTCTTTAAAACATAAGCTACAAAGTTTATAAGGGAATAGAGGATAGGGGTAATAAGCTACAATCTCTGAAATCCAGAAGTGTATAATCTCTTTGAATACTAGAAACATTGAAGTAGTTAAGTAAATAAATGTGTAAATGTTAATGTTAATTCATATATTAAGTCATCAAATACGTATTGAGTATCTACCATGTGTCAGTGTTGTATTCAGAGTTAATAACACTGGGGTGGATTAAACAGTGTGCTCTCAGTGTCTGTGGAGCTTATATTATAGTGAAGTTTTAAAAATGCATAATGATAAGGAAAGATGGTGAAAACCATTATGTGGGAAATGAGTGTAGGCTAGAAGAGCAGGTTCAAAGAAGGGAGTTGTATTAGTCTGCTAAGGCTGCTATTACAAAATACCACAGACATATTGACTTAAACAATGGAACTTTATTTCCTCCCAGTTCTGGAGGGTGGAAGTCTAAGACAAGATGTTCAAAGGGTTGATTCCTTCTGAGGCCTCTCTGTTGGGCCATTTTCTGCAGTGTCTTCACATCGTCTTACCTCCATTTGTGCATCTGTATTATAACCATCTCTTTTTTAAATATGTGTATATATTTTTTATTTCAGAGAGGAAGGGAGAGGGAGAGAGAAATGGAAACATTAATAATGAGAGAGAACCATAGGTTGGCTGCCTCTTACATGCCCCATACTGGGGATTGAACCCACAATTCAGGCATGTGCCCCGACCAAAATAAAACTGTGACCTCCTGGTTCAGAGACTGACACTCAACCACTGAGCCATGACAGTTGGGCATAATCACCTCTTTTTATAAGGACTAAAATCATATTGGATTAGGGGCCATCCTAATGTCCTAATTTTTACTCAGTTATCTTTTTAAATACCCTTATCTCCCAATGCATTCTGAGTTACAAGGGGATTTAGGGTTTTAGCATATGAATTTTGGGGTTATACAATTCAATTCATAACAGAGGCCATCAGTAATTTCTATAGCAGGACTCCTTAGCACTAGTTGGGTCAGAATCATTTGAGAATAAAATATAGCAATCTAGGCTCTTCTCCTAGAGAATTCAGAGCACAGAGAAATGGTATTAAGCTTTCCAAATGATTTTGATGTGGATTCGGCTTTGGGAACCCCCAAGTACACAGTCAAGTATAGTTGGAAAGACATCATGTACATGGGTTGAACACTGAAGGGTGAAGTAAGTTGGAGAGCAGCAGTTCTCAAACTTTTTAGTCTTACAGTCTCTTTGAAGATGATTAGGAACGTTTATGTATCTGAGGTTTAGCTATCAAAATTTACCCTTTTAGATATTAAAACCTAGTCATTTAGAAAATGCTTTATTAATGTATCAAAAATAATAAACCACTTCATGGTGACATAATTTTATGGCTGTTTTCTAGAACAAAAATAAAAATTAACAAAAAGGGTGGCACTGTTTTACATTTTTGCAATTCTCTTTAACATGTGGCTCAGTATAAGATACCTGAATTCTCATATCTGCTTTGGCATTCAATTTGTTGTGATATGACTTATCACACAGCCTCTAGAAAACTCCACTGTACATTATGAGAGAATTAGAGTGAAAAGGATAACGATGGCCTAGTAAAATTATTAAAACAGTTTGGAAGAATGGGTCTCAGGGATTCCCAGAGGATCCTAGAACACACTTTGTGAACCATTGATGTCGGTTAGAGGTGAGTATCTTTCGCTCTTGTTAGGCAAGCTGGGTGAGGAAACACTCCATAACAGGAATGGCGTAACTACTTGGTTATCTCGGCTGGAATACAGTGGAGAGGTGGCTTCCCTTTCATTAGATTGTTTTCCGTGCCAGATGGTTGCGATTGAACATTCCTCTCTGTTCACAAATGGAACTGTGGAGAGGCATGCATTTGGCCTCCTCATAAAGCTACTGGTATGTTTTGTTTGTTTGTTCTTTATATTTTATTGATGTTTTTACAGAGAGGAAGGGAGAGGGATAGAAAGTTAGAAACATCAATGAGAGAGAAATATTGATCAGCTGCCTCCTGCACACCCCCTACTGGGGATGTATCTGCAATCAAGGTAAATGCCCCTGACCAGAATTGAACCTGGGACCTTTCATTCCGCGGGCCGACGTTCTAACCGCTGAGCCAAACTGGTTTGAGCAACTGCTGTGTTTTTTTATTCCAATTGTTTTTTGTTGTTTTCTTTCTAACTGTAAACTTTGAGAGTCTGTATAGTCTAATGATTAGGAACATTGGCTTGCAGACTCTTCCTGTTGAGGACCAGGTTGTCAACATTTTAGCTTTTTAATCTATGTGGTCTTTGTCTTTACTCAATGCGACTTGGGGTTGCATGAAAGCAGCCACAGGGAAAGGTAAATGAAGGAGTAAAATTTTGTTTCAATAAGTTTTTAGTAATGGACACTGGCATTTGACTTCCATGTAACTTCAAGTGTGGTGAAATATACTTTTCCCCCATATATTTAAAAAATGTAAAAACTATTCTTAACTCTGAACCAAATAAAAATTGGCAGTGGGTCATATCTGGTTTCTGGGGCTATAGTTGCCTCATGGGCAGGAGTGTGGGGTTTGCAATCAAACAGGGAGCAAATACAGATTCAGCAGTTTATTAGCTGAGTAATCACATCCATGGCAACCCCTCTAAGCCAGTTTATTTGTCATGTGCAAAAGATAATGATGGCAACTACTTTACGAGGGTATTCTGAGTTCAACATGCAATAAGGGTTCATCAGTTTCTGGACCAAATACGTGCCCAGTTACTGATCACTGGTACCACTTATAGTTTTTGTTTATATCAACTAGTGTAATAACATTCTAGGTTAATGACTTTGTGCTAAACCCCATCATGAACTTACTATTTGAACTTGTAGTGAAAGATAATACTTTCTATTATAGGAGAAAGGCCTAAACTGGTTGCATGTAAATTGGAGCAAAGCATTTTTCTTTCTGAGACTCATATTCTTCACCTTTAAAATGAAATTGGGGGTAGGCCAGATCCACTCTAGAATTCTAAAGGCTCTGAACCCTGAAATGGTAATTGGCTTGCTTGTGTCCTTACTTTGCAATCAAAAACTGAAAGTGAAACAATATGGCCATTCCTCTGGGAAAACATAGGAATTTTTAAATAACCCCTAGAGAAAGAAAGTTCAGCATTTCAGGTCATTTTAATTAACCGACCAATGTAAGATCCAGTGAGACCTTGGGAAATTGTTGATTCCCCTTCCATTTTTAGTTCATCCAAACTGGTGACAAGTTTCTATTTTTCTAACTTGACTTTCATGTTTGGGTAAATAGAACACATTAGTTATTTTTTTCTCAGCTTATAATAATTCAGTCTTACTGGAAATACAGCACTGGAACCAAGAACTTGTGGCTGTGTTCTAGAAACATCTTTGCTAGGAAGAGACTCAGGCCAATTTAATTTAAAGTGGAATTTATTCTATGAACACACAAGACAGGTTCCTATAGCTCAGAAGCTTAGACTTTTTAAAAAAAATATTTTTCTTTATTGTTCAGTTTATTAATTACATTGTTCCCCCTTTTTTATCCCCCTATAGCTCCCCTCCATCCAGTACCCATCTCACCCTCCACCCTCACCTCCTCCGATACTGTCCTCTCCCATAGGTGCATGATCATTGTCCAGTCTCTTGCTGCACTTCCCACACCGTTTTTCCCCAAGAATTGTCAGTCCATTCCCTCTCTATGTCTATGATTCTGTTATATTCACCAGTTTATCCTGTTCATCAGATTATTAATTCACTTGATTTTTAGAATCATTTGTTGATAGATGCGTATTTGTTGTTCATAATTTATATTTTTACCTTCTTCTTCTTTCTCTTCCTATAGAATATCTTTCAGCAATTCATATAATATTAGTTTGGCAGTGATGAACTCCTTTAGCTTTTTCTTA
This sequence comes from Antrozous pallidus, assembly GCA_027563665.1. Taxonomy (NCBI): domain Eukaryota; kingdom Metazoa; phylum Chordata; class Mammalia; order Chiroptera; family Vespertilionidae; genus Antrozous; species Antrozous pallidus. The sequence goes on along the minus strand of CM050516.1, from coordinate 9,655,470 downwards.
TCTGTGAAGCACTTTATCTGACCTTCAATTCTGAATGATAGCTTTGCTGGATAGAGTAATCTTGGTGGTAGATTCTTGCTATTCATCACTTTGAATATTTCTTGCCACTCCCATCTGGCCTGCATTGGTTCTGTTGAGAAATCCACTGACAATTGTATGGGTGCTCCCTTATAGGTAACTAACTGTTTTTCTCTTGCTGCTTTTAATATTCTCTCTTTCTCTTTTGCTCTTGGCATTTTAATTATAATGTGTCTTGGTGTGGTCCCCTTTAGATTCCTATATTTGGGGGGTCTATGAACTACTTGGGCTTTTAAGTCAATTTCTTTCACCATGTGGGGGAAGTTTTTGGTCACTATTTCTTCAAGTAGGTTTTCATTATCTTGCTGTCTCTCTTTTTCTGGCACGCCTATAATTTGGATGTTGATATGCTTGAGGTTGTCCCAGAGGCCCCTTCCACTATCTTCAATTTTTTGGATTATTTTGGCTTATTGCTTTTCCGGCTGAGTGGATTTTGCTTCTTTGTACTTCAAATCTTTGACTTGGTTCTTGCGGTCCTCTGGACTGCTTTTAGGTCGTTGTGTAATATTTTTTTATTTCAGTCAGTGTATGCTTAATTTCTAGTTGATCCTTTTTCATATCCTCATAGGTCTTGTTCATTTCCTTGTAGGTCTTTTTCACTTCCTTGTAGGTTTCAATAAGTTCGCCCTTTTCTAGGAGCCTCTTGAAAAACCTTATTACTGTGGTTTTGAACTCTATGTCTAGTCGTCTTTTTTCCTCCATTTCTTTTACATCTGATTTCTTTCCATTTCTCTGTATTGTGGCTGCTTTCCTGAGTTGGTCCATTAGCTTTGTGTGGTAGATGTCCTCTAAGGGACAGTGGCTCAGCCTCCCCAGTTACCTGAGGTGTATACTCTTACTGTAACCCTTTATGGGCTGTACAGTATTGTTGAATTTAAGCCCAGATTATTGTTGATAGCACTAGGAGGGTTTGACCTCCAAGCCAATTGACTGTGAGGGTAAGCTGTGTTCAGGTTGGCAGGGCGGAGTCTCTGGGCTGAGAAGGCAGTATCAGCTTTGCCCTATGCGGCACCAGGGTCTCTGTGCCAGGTGGTAACAGCTGCATGCACCTCCTAGAGAAAGCCACCGCTGATCTCCACCTGCGTCCAGACAACTCAGCCTCTCCTCAAATGAGTCTGCACACCCAAAGTGTCGCCCAGGGTTGTAAAACAAAGCAGTCTGGTGGTCTCACAAACGAGGGAGCAAGTCACGAATCCTCTCTGTGCGGTCGTGCACTTCTGTTCCCAAGTTTTTGTGCAAGCTGATCTTCCCAAGTTATGCACACTCTCCACAAGCTCACCCTCTCCATAAGCTCGCAGACCTCTGCTGTGCCCAGGTTTCAGCATGCCTTCCCACTGTCCAGTTTCACCCCATATGAGTGTGGGTTCCCCGAACTTTGCCTGGAACTGGGGAGTCAGGGCAGTGGGCCGCCTTTGTCTTCCCCATTTGAGAAATCCGGCCAGGTTTTCAGCCACCCGCCCTCTCTGCTGGCACGTGCATGGCTCCAAACCTCTGACTCCAGGCGTATCTTCAACGCTGCCCTCCGCCACTCCTCTGAGTCACAGTGTCCTATCTTTATTTTTATTTGTGGAATTTTCACTCAGCCAGCTTTCTGGTGATTCTGGATGATGTTTGTTCTGTTGTTAAGTTGTAGTCTTGGAATTGTTGTGTGGGGCAGCAAGATAGGTGTTTACCTATGCCGCCATCTTGGTTCCTCCCCCTCAGCTTAGACTTCTTGAGGTCTTGTTCATCACATTTTGAGTGTGTCTTAGTGCCAAAGAGGTGAAGCACTGTTTCGCAAAGAATGAGACAACACTGCCCTTCACTCATGACCAATCAGTGCCTATATATTAATTAGACAAAATCTTGGAAAGAGATATTTCTACAAATTTAGATACTATTCGGTAGAGACCTTTAAACAAACCATATCATGGAACGCTAGCTCAATATTCATTGTGTACCTACTATAGGCAAGTTTCTCCATGGAACAAAGCAAAAAGACCCTGCTCTGTGTAGGAAGAAAACGGGAAAGTGATAAGTTCAAGAAAGAAAATGGTTTGGGGCCCTAACCGATTTGGCTTTGTGGATAGAGCATCGGCCTGCTGACCAAAGGGTCCCAGGTTTTGATTAATGGACACATACCCTGATTACAGGCTCCTCCCTGACCTGGGCCCTGGTTAGGAGCTATACAGGAGGCAACCAATGGATGTGTTTTTCTCACATCGATGTTTCTCTGTCTTTCCCTCTTTCTTTCCCTCTCCTTAAAAATCAATGGAAACATATCCTCGATGAGAATTACAAGAAGAAAATGGTTTGGGGACTTCTTTAGACAGGTTGGTCAGTGCAGGCCCCGTGGGAAGGAAACAATTGAATCAAGGCCTCCTGGATGTGAGGCAGACAATTATGCAAAGTTAGTGATGATTGTGATGTGACAATAAGCATGATGATAGAAGCAAACACCTAAAGGGCTACCCTTTGCAGATATTGCTCTGAATGTATTATGCACAACAGCTCCTGTGATTTTGGTATTATTATTAGTCAGTTATATAGGACAGGAATCTGAAAAACTAGCAATTAAGCTACTTGCTTAAGTTCAGAGTTTATAAGTATCAGAACCTGAATTTAACCCCAAATCTCAGTGTTTTTTTTTAAATATCTTTATTATTGAAAGTATTATAGATGTCCTCCTTTTTTCTCCAATGGCTTCCTCCACCCTCAACACCACCCCCCACCAGGCCTTCACCAATTATTGTATGTGTCCATGGGTTATGCATATATGCATATAAATTCTTTGTTTAATCTCTTCCCACCCCTGCCTTCTCTGAGATTCCACAATCTGTTCCATGCTTCTATGTTGCTGGATCTATTTTGTTCATCAGTATAATGTGTTCATTAGATTCCACATATGAGTGAGATCATGTGATACTTGTCTTTCTCTGACTGGCTTATTTAGCTCGGCATAATACTCTTCCAGGTCCCTCCCTGCTATCTCAAAGGGTAAGAGATCTTTCTTTTTTTACAGCTGCATTGTAATCAAAACATTACAATGGTTCTGAGAAAAGAGCATTCCAAGAAGAAAGCTAGGTGATTTGAGGTCTACTTTATTTTATTATTTTAATTCAGACTTCCTCTAGCACTGGTAGTGCCTGATGACTGCTTCCTTGAGCTGGAGATTGTTGGTAAGGGAGTTTCATCAAGTAAGAAAAGCTGGTCGGCTGTCATCATGACCAGAATGTCATGCGTAGCCAGTATTGACCCACTCTATTAGTATGTTAAAAATGAATAAATAAATAAATAAATAAATAAATAAATAAATAAAACTTAGAGGCTGATTTACCAAAATATTAAAAATGTTTATATTAGTGTAAATTATCATTCTCAATTATTTTGAGAAAAACTGGTTAGACTCTTTTCACTTAAACAAATTTAACTGTATTCAGATTTAGATGCTGATGTACAATAATTATGCTTTCTATTAGCTTTTTTATTGTGTTGTTGTATTTACTACATTGTTATTTGCTAGGTTTGCTTTTAAAACCAATCTGTTGCTTTTACCACTTCGAGAGTAGTAGTATTCTCCTGGCATTGGTTCATATCCCAGGTACCTAAACCACAGAGGTGATATTATTCAAATCAACACCAAAAATAGATTCTAGAATCTCTCTGAAAATGTGTGGGTCTCTGCACTGTCAGAATTGCATGATATCCTTTTGATGAAAATCATATTAGGAACTCCATTATTCTGGGGCCATTGATGTGCACTAGTTTAATAATAGTACCAAACATAGTAGCCTGCAGTAAAAGAAAGGAAAATTAATTTATTCAGTAACTATTTTGAAAACAGAAAATAATGATAAAATTGTTACATTTTAATTTCTGAATTATTTTTTAAACTACTTATAAACCATCTGTTAACTATGTGAATTTGATATTGAAAAGTCATTGTGATTTTTAGAGACAGGGTTGAGTTTTAATTTATTGAGAGGGAAATACTCCTCTTCAACTCAGATTGGGTCATTATACAACACAGAATAACAGACAATAATTTAAATAACTCATCACTTTTCTTTACCTTACCCTTCTAATATATAATGCAATTACCCCACTACTTATTGAGCAAAACAATGTATAATACATCTTATCAGGAATATATATCATTGAGACTTTAAAATATGCTGGAAGGTAACATATATAAGATGCATGCATAAGTACAATACAATAATAACAATGATACTCACATGTAAAGTGCACTATGTGATAGATACCATGTGAAGTGCATTATATGCACTTTCTCTAATCCTCAGAAGATGGCTTCAAGGTGTTATTAACTCTGAAGAAGCAGAAGCTCAGAGGGGCTAAGGAGTTTGCCCACAGAGCTAATAAGTAGAAAAATCAGAATTTGAACATGTTCATCAGAAGGCAAAGAAAATGCCTATTATTCATGATGACATTCCCAGTGTGTTCTACAAGATGTTATTAAAAATTATCTACAAAATGTTTACAAGGTAAAATCAGTTTGGGAACATTGGATTAAACAGAGGTAAACAGGTTTATAAACTGAAGGACTTTTTAGAGCCTCTGTTAGGCTAATATGCAAAATAGATATACAAAAAAAATTAAACATAGTATAAAATTTAACCATGCATATTTAATTATTTAACCCCATAACCATCCCCAGTACAAATATAGAGCATGGTATACATGTATTGGTCCTTGAATACACTTCTCCTAGGTATATGCCATCCAATAGTATGTTTTAGAAGGGGAAGCAAAGAAACATCAGGAGGATAATTATGAGAACAGACCAAAGTAAGCTCTGAATTTGCAAGTCTACACTGGGAAAATACAAAAATTTGAAAGGGAAATGAGAGAGTATGGAGAGGAAAAGAAGGGTTAGGAATAGACTCGATCTAGGTCCTGAAATAAGAGCAAAGACGTGAAGACCATCTTTGTTGCAGGCAGGAGTCACACAATAGAGAAACAAAAGAGAGGAAGGGCAGCATTGAGGAGTGGATACAAATTGAATACTGTTGTGGAAGTAGCAAGGGTGGCGATGATTCTAAAGGGAAAATGATATCAAATTTCTCAATTAAAGAACCTTCAGTGAACGTTGAGATAGTGCCTCCCTTTGAGTGGTGAGGAACTGAAGCCCTGTTACAAGGGGTTTTATGAAGTGAAGGTAGAGAATGTAACATACTTCATACTTTTTTTGTTTTTTCTTTAAGTTATCAGCTCAGTAAACAAGGGAATTTTTTTTAAATAGGAGGAGCTGAGTTTATTTGAAGGCAGAAATCAAGGACATAGTCAAGTATTGAAGGTAAATATGAAGAAGAGTTAATCAACATTCCAGGTGTGATTATAGATCTTGGTGGGTGGTTTTTGTTGCATTTGAGGCCAGCGAAACTCCTCTGTGATGAGAGAAAAAATGGAGATATGAAGAGAAAAATAGAAAAATTCTGAAGAATAAATGAGAAAAATTGAGTGAATTTCTTTCCATGTGACGACCCAAACTACCCAGTGAATAAAAATAAAATAACTTCTGAAAGGAGGAAATATGCATGTTAAGTGGTTAATTTGAGAGTAGTGAAAATATTTTTAAAAGCTCTACTGTACATATTACTTAAAATTTTAAAAATCAGTTAGGTCATATCTTATAAAATGGCTTATAATTTGACTACTTAAAGTATAAATTAATTTTGCCTGAAAATTTTTCGTATGGTTTTATCTACTAATATAAATGTCTCACAAATGGAGTCCAACTGAGGCTGAATCTCATAAATTTGCAATCCACACATAATCTCTGAAATTCTTTGAGGACAAGCGAGTAAACAAAAGCAGAAAGAAGTAATAAGAAAATGAGTCTGGCAAGGGGACCGATAAAAATATTAAGTGTAAACAATCTGTGCTGCTAATGAGAGTAACGTGGTATTTGCAGCCAGAGGGGGTTGTTGTGAGGAAGCAGGACATGTGTGAAGAAAAGAGTTTGAAGAAAGTAAGTAAATTTAGAAATTAATTACAAATGAAATAGTTTTTAAAATAACAGTGTAACTTATTTGGTTTCCTAAACAAAACGTGCATGCCCCTGTCCATCGTCCTGAAACATAAATTACCTTTTAGACAAGGTTGTTCTCCCCCTTGTCCAATGGAGTTGGGAACACAGATCTGTAGTGGGAAGAGGAAAAGGCAAGGCAGTGAGATAGAAATATGGATGGATGGATGGATGGATGGATGGATGGACGGACGGACGGACGGAAGGGGGGGAGAGAAAGAGAGAGAGAGAGAGAGAGAGAGAGAGAGAGAGAGAGAGAGAGAGAGAGAGAGAGAGAGAGAGAGAATGAGCACATAGAGTAAATCAGTTGAAGGAACTGGTTAAAGACTACCACTATAGGTATTACAATAAGGGATTTTTAGGGAGAAGAGAGCCATTTCACCTTCTTTGCAATCATGCTCTGTTACCAGGATACCAGGAAAAAAAACTTGATGAGGGGAGGAAATGCACATAGTGTATACCTTCTTGCAATCAATATCCTAGCCACCCACACCTGTCTTCTACTACACTGTGAAGTTTCTTGAGTCCAAATTAGTACATTGATATCAGTTTCTGAAAGAGAAAGGAATTGAAGGTACTGTGTATTATGCATTTTGAGAGACTATGAAGCCAAAGGGTTAGAAAAATAATAGGGTTTTAGTTCATAGAGGAAAGACTGGTGATGTGTGTATGAAACATATACGCTAACTATTCCTTGTCTCATGAATCAAGAGAAATGAGAGAAGGGAGTCCAGCAAAGATTTCACCAAAGAAAATTATAGTAGAGAGAGTTTGATTTCACTCAAAATGAGAAGATAAAGGGAATATTTTTTTAATGTGGATAGCATATGCTCCAGGAAAAATTACAAATGATTTAATATTATTTTTCTATTTGCTGCTGTAACAAGTTGCCACAAGCTTAGTGGCTTAAAACAAATTTATTTTCTTACAGTTCTGGCAATCTGAAGTCCTAACACAGTGGGATAAAATCCCAGTCTCACTGGGATAAAATCAAGGAAATGACAGCGCTTTCTCATTCCTTTCTAGAGATCCAAATGCTTGTTTCTATTGCCTTCCCTTGTTCACATATTTCCTAATCATTGTTTCATCCTAACATCACCGTATGACTTTCTCTTTTTACCAACTTTGTTTTTATTTTTGATACTATCACAGATGTCCCCATTTCCCTCCCACTTTTCTCACCTCCACCGAGCCCCACCTACCTTTTCTGGCTGTCACCCCAAATAGCCTTAGCAATACTGAGAAAGAAGAACAAATATGGTAGTATTGCAATATCTGATCTCAAAATATACTACAAAGCATTGCAACAAAACTTGCCTGTTACTGGCATGAAAACAGGAATAAAGATCAATGGAATGGAATAGAAAGCACCAGAATAAATCCATACCTTTATGATCAATTAGTATTTGACAAAGGAGGCAAGAGCATACAATGGAGTAAAGACACTCTCTTCAAGAAATGATGTTGGGAAAATTGGACAAGAACATGAAAAAAAAATTAAACTAGACTACCAACCTCTCACACTCTTTTCTTCTCTCTTCCTCTTTATGTTCCTTTTTTAAATTTTATTTTTATTGTTGACACTATTACAGATGTTCCCATCCCCCATCCCTTTGCCTACCTGTACCCAGCCCCTGCTACCCTTCTTCCCTCTGGCCATCATCACACTATTATTTGTGTCTATTGACTTATAGTACATTAGGGGCCTGGTGCATGAAAATTTGTGCATGGGGGGGTGGATCCCTCAGCCCGACCTGCACTCTCTCCAATCTGGGAGTTTCTGTCTGTCTTTGCAATCATATTGGTGAATTATCTGAGATCCCAACCCAGTTTGGTTTGTTGCTCACAAAATAATATAGGCTTTTTTTGCTTTGCTTCATTGATGGAGATTTCCTGGAAGTTTTAGGATATCTTTCCTTTAATTTTTTTCTAGACACTCTGATTTTACTTATGTTTCCCACCTTTGCTTTCCCTACAACCTTCATCACAATAGTAACTTGTTCCAGGCTGACTTTGCTCTAGTGTCTAATAAATCTGTCTGCTGCCAGAACTGTGATTCCCAGCATTCCTTGTGCTCCCCATGCTCTGGGCTTTCAATTCCAGTCCTGGGACTGCTACCAGAACTACTATTCCCAGAATTTCAGGTGTTCGCCACATTCTTGGTTTTCCCTTCCTGCTCTGTCTCCATCCCATGCCCTCCCACTCTGCTAAGTCCTCCAAGCCACCAGCTCTCCCTCTCTGCTCTCTATCTGGCAGCTTGGGGAGCCAAGTTTCTCAAGCCACTCCACTCTCTACCAGCTCTCCTGTTCTGCTCTCCACCCAGTGCCTGCATATGCAAATTAACCTGCCATCTTTGTAGGGCTAGTTTGCATGTATACTCCTGATTGGCTGGTGAGGAGGTACAGTCAATTTATATATTTCTCTTTTATTATATAAGATGTTTTCTGGCTAATTGCTTCACTTTCTTTCATTCAGTCCTCCCAAGCTCTCCTCCCCTCTGACTGTGTACCCATGCTTCTTGTCCTACTTTGTCAGTTTATTTTGTTCACTATTTCACATATAAGTGAGATTATATGGCATTTGTTTTTCTCAGACTGGCTTATTTTCCTTAGTATAATAATCTCCAGGTCCCTCTTCGTCTTTATGGACCTTGTGATAACATTGGGTCCACCTAGATAATCCCAAATAATCTCCTTATGTAGTCAGTTGATTACCAACCTTAATTCTACCTACTACTGGAATACCCTTTTCTATGTAACCTAGCACATTTACAGTTTCTGGGGACCATCACATACTGATGTGCAATTGCTATAAATCTGCTCTAACAAAAGATAGAAGAAGTGTCAGTATTTATGGAGGGGCTGATTAAATTTATTTTTATTAGATACTTATTGAATATTTACACTGTACCAGCCCTTTTTGTAGGCCCTGGGGAATATGGCAATAAGGAAGATAAGTTTCAAGCTTTTATGGAACTTAAATTGCAGTTGGTTTCTGTGAGGAGGTGGGGAGTTAGGATATACAACACAGCAAGTAGTAACAGTTTATGCTTTGGAGGTTAAGAGGTATGCCTCCTCTTAAAAACAAATCCTCAATCTTCTAACCCCTGGAACCTATAAATATATTTCCCTACCTGGCAAAGGAACTTTGAGATAGGGATATTATCCTGAGTTATTGGGACAGCCAAGGAAAACCACATAGTTCTTAAAAAGTGAAAAAGTTGGGCAGAAGAGGTAGACAGAGTGATGTGATGTGAGAAAGACTCAACCCAACATTGCTGCCTTTGCAGGTGGAAGGAGTCAAAGAATGTGGGCATCCTCTAGGATCCAAAGGAGACAAGGCAATGCATTCTCCTCCAGCCTCCAGAAAGGCATGCAGCCTTGCTAAAACCATGATTTTATGGAGCTCTTTGAGACTGGTCTCAGACTTTTGACCCCAAAACTGAAAGTTGATTTAAGCCACTAAATGTGAGATAATTTGTTATAGCAGCAATTATCTGCTACAGGTAATGAGAGGAGTAACAAGCATCATCCTGACAAGTATTTTCCCTAAGATACTGTATATTCCTAAGAACACCTTTTTATTCTGAAACAATTTGGAAATTTTTGTTGCAAGTAACAGACCAAATTGAGATAGATAGCACAGAACAGGGAGAGTTCATTATAATAATACAGTTGTATCTCACAAAACCCAAGAACAAAGGCTATCTTCCCTTTAATTTTTCCTTAGACACTCTGATTTCAGCACCTGTTTTAAGCCAATTCCTTAAAAAAGTTCCTGAACCATGAGAGAAAGGATGGTGTAGATATTTTCCCTTCCACATCCTTTCTACATATAGCTCTCTAACCTGTCTCCTTTAGTCTCCTCAGTCTGCTCAGTTGAATATTGTTGTTGGCGGATCAGAGTCAGATGTTCGAAAGACAGAATCACAAAGGAAACATCTTTCTTTCTCTAACTTCCCCTTCCTCATCCTCATCTATGGCAAAAAAATAATTCTGATTGTCTCAGCCTGGATTAGGTGCCTCGCCTTGGTCCCATCTTAGATGTCCCAAAGCAGATCAAGGAAGGGAAAATTGTTATAAACAATGTGTATACTCCATAATGCTTATTCTACAACTGCAGGGATAATTTTAGAAGCATATATCATCTGTTTAGCCAATCTTATTCCATATCTGTTGGAAACAAAGAATTGTGTGAGACCATGTGCAAGATACAAAGGAAAAAAACAAACATTTATCCCGCATCTATTTTTTATGCCCAGAACTCTGCTAAAGGCTTGGGTCACATGACTCAGAAAACAGCATGGTTAAGGAATGGAGGAGAGAGGACAATTGAGATTATTATGTGATGTGTGCTGAACACATTACATCCTATTGAATTGGCTTGGGTGAGGCGGGACTGGAACAAATTCCCCAAGAAGATAATTGGAACTTGCAGGTGAACAAAGGAGGAAAATGCTTCTGAGGAAGGAGAGCATCTACAATCTCACAGTCATGAAAAAATATCAGTGAAGTCCTGGCCAATGAATAGTTCAGAATGACAGGGCTTGCAGGGGGAGAAGATTCCAGTTATTCAAGGCTCCCAATCCAGCAAAGGAATTAAGGTAGGCAACAAACAACAGTCACAGGGTCTGAATATATCCGCATAACAATGAAGTGACATAAAACACACTGAGAGTTCTGGAAGTAAACATGGGGATTTGGGGTCAAGTTGAAAATCCAGCTGGGAAGTTTAGATCTGCTTTTAAGCAGTTTCATAAATAGTCTGTGGGTGACTTGCATGAGCAAAACAGAGCTTAAAATTAATTAAAATGCTCCTCTTTGGTTGCAAATCACACAAACATTATGCAAAGCAACTTAACCACTATGTTGATCGCTACAGTGTAGACTTAGAATTTGCTCCCCGAGGTGGCATGATTTCCATGAAACTAAAACTGTAATGCTTTCTATCATCTTCTCTCTTTACTTCAAGAATTGCCCCCCTCAGCCCCCCTTTTTTAAGAGGAAAAAGCTGTACCATGCCAGGAAAAATATCTTGACTATCGAGTGGCAGTAGGAAACCCCAGAGAAAAAGAATTTCCATCACAAAGTCTTGTCTTCTCCTGGAGTCTCTGAAGTAGGCCACTGGCCTGCACATATCAAATTCCTCTTGCTTTGTTTCTATTTAAATGAATCATTTGAACATGTTGGGGCTTCCAGTGTCTACTGGGTGATTATAAACACATTGAAGTACTGAAGAAATGCTCTCGGGACCCCATAGTTGACCTCATCACCATTTAGATTTTAATTTGATGCATCATCAATTGGAATTTTTAACTCAGACTATTCTCAAACATGGCATATCTTCTAAGTCTTTTAAGAAGAGACATTATACATGCCAAATGTGTTTCTAGAGGCCAAAGTCTGCAGTCTTTCATCCTCTCATTATATTACTGTGCTTACTGCTTTCTGTGTATTAATCTTAGGGTGTTGGGAGCATTTTTTCACTTTTAATTCCTGTAAATTTAGCACTAAACTCAGAGAAAAAGGAACCCAGTGACTTCCAACCTGTGTGGATGAAATTCTCAAAGACATACTATGTCTCTGAGGATTTTTTGTTGTTTGGGTTTTATTGTTTTGTTTTGTTTTGTTTTACTGTTTTTATTCTAAAAAAGAAGACTTTATCTTTTAGGATTCAGGTTTTGATTGCATTATTCCTTTTGACTTAATCCCATACTCTTCATGTAGACAGAAACACCATTGATTTTTATAAACTAGTGACATTTAGATTGTGGTTTGGTTTTTTTTTCATCACCAGAAGTTTTGTTTGAAAAAATGGAAACCAGTTCAAAGTAATCAGTCTTTATATAGAAGTATTCCTGTGGCACTTATCACAGCAGTACCTGGGCACTCAGAAGCACTATTAGCCTAAAACGCATACACTGGAAAGGAAAAACAAGAAACTAGATGCCAAGAAAACAGAAAGCTTAAAATATCAAGAGCAGTGAATATTCTTTGTTCATGAGGAACCAATGGGAATCTAAAGAAATTCTGAACAATTTCTCAGTCCTTTTATTTATTGAAAGCTTTCTAAAGGACTATTCTAGACCTTTGATTCTGGTGCAAAACACCACTGAGACTTGACATGGCAATCAAGAATGGTGTATGAGACTTATTCTCACACTTTGAGTAGAAGACAAAAGAGAAAGCAAAAAAAATCATCTTGAAATAACTGAGATTCCAATGGACCTCAAGGGTGTTTAGAAATCTCTAGGAGGATAGGAAGATAGTCCTTTTTTTTTCCTGGGAAGTCAAAAAAATGGGCCTGATGCCTGAGTAGTAAAAATGTCTATGACTGTGATGCCTATGTTCAGATACATTTGGGGAATCAGTAGTTGATGGTTTGAAACTTGATGAACTAACTAATTTAAAGAGAAATGGATTGATATCATAAATCATATTCCAAAATGATTTTGTAACTTAAGTATCTTGTTCCTTACTATAAAATCAGTAAAATTATAGTAATATATATCAGATGTCAATTAGGAGGGCAGAGCAGTTTGTCATGTCAAAGGCTATTTATTCCATTCTTTTAAATATATAAAAGAGAAATTACTGAATAATTGCCCAATTTTGTATCAAAAAATAAAGTCTTTTATAAAATTATAATACATGAAAATTCATACTTGAAAATAAGCCAGATTTTCTTGGCACCGTTACAGATTTATATCATAGTTCAAGCCAACATATTGAGAAAAGGCACATTAAAGGGAAAGGAATAAATATCTAATTTACAGGAGAGTCACCACCATAAAGTTTTATTTGTATCATGATGTTATTTCTGAGTAAAAATACTTTCTGCTCCATTTCATGGTGGGTAATCTGCCGATTCTTATGATTTTCCTCCTATTTTAACAAAACGATGCAAATATTTTGTGTGACCTTGCTATGTAGTCAGAAACACTGCTGATGGAAATTACATTTCAAGGAGAAAAACCATCTTCACCTCGGATTTGCGTCGTCGTTGGCAAATTAAAAGTATTTTAATAAGGCTGCAGTGATAGTTCAGGAAAGAGATTTCAGCTGAGCTTCTGTGCCAATGAGTGCATTAACTTTATTCAAAAATAGTGTATGTAAAATGGCACACAACTGACATGAGCTGATTATGATAATGTCTTAGTGCAAATTTTTGAAAATCAGGTACTATAAAAATATACCATTAACTTTATGTTAATAAAATATTTTGCTTGATGCCTTTTAAATTATTCATTTGAAGTAGTCTAAAAATATAAAAGAACTCTTATTATCATTCAATTTACATGATTACTTTTAAGTTCACTTTTTTTTTGGTTTAACATAAACAGAGTGTAAAATTCACATCAAGCTTTGGTATTTAAAATGTGTAATTTTGATGCAAAAATTGGAGGCTGGGTTACATTTTTAAGGTTGTCATTAGTATAAATATAATTTTGACTTCTGATTTGAAACAATTTAACCCTTCAGAGAAATTACCATGTTTCCCAGATTGTCTCATTATTGCTGCTTTGATTATAGATGAATTTCCTTTGTAAAAACACTTTTTAAAGAAGAATCTAAGCACTGTCTTGAAGCCCCAGGGGTTTGCACAGATGCTTCTGAAGAAATGATAAAAATTACCAAGAAAAGAGAATCTTTTTCTTCCCCGAAAACTCAGCTTTGAGGTTAGGGATCAAACAGCCATTATGTACCCAGAATTGTGTTGGGTTCTTCTTGAATTTACACAGGAGGGCAGCACCCTGGCTTCCTCTCATTGTTTACAGTCCCATGGAAACCTACCATCCCTCACGACAGTTGTTCCACAGTGTTGGGCACATAATGCTACCCAGGAAACTGAATTTACAGGAAAAATGGGAAGACAAGGTAGTAAAAATGGGTAAGAACTCTAACCATGGCAAGGCTTGACTTGAGTAGGAAGGATATAAGTTAGATTTTTAGAGAAGAGATGTAGACTTCCAAATGGGAGAAAATTTGAACGAAAGGTTAGACTTGTCTTCTTTAGAATATATGGAATATACAAAAGCCTAATTCTGTGCACAACATAAATAATTTAAAATTTTCATATACATTTATATATACGTTGGTCCCAATGCAAATATGAAACTAGTTATATAAATAATTACTTTGCGCCATATGCGATTCTAAAAATATATAGATAGATGAGAAAGTTATTCTGAAAGCCAGACCATGGCTCACTTATTTCAGAAGGTGTTTTAAAATCCCAGGATTGGGAGGGAAAGGAGAGAGGAAGAAAAATGAAACAGGATTTGACCGTAAGTGCAATATATGAGCCTGCTGTGCCTTCTCCATACGGGCCAATGTGTGCTGACCTCATTCCCACACATTTCAGAGAATGAGGCTCTATTGCATATCATTACAGGCAACCCTACCATCAATTGTAACCTTTGGCATAGTCAGGAATTTCTGACTTTCGCATGTTTCAGTACAACCCTGTCTCCCAAGAATGGTACTAGTTTGACATGACTGGATAAGGCACTGAGAGAGGATCCCAGGAGTTTGATAGTATTTGTAGAATTAGAATCTCTTATCCTAACACAATTTAGAGGAGCCTCACAAGTTAGTCATCTCACTTCTCACCCGACAGAAACAACTTGTACAACAACTTTCTGAGTAGATGTGCATTTAAGCTTAATCTGACTAGTTAAAGAAAAAGAGAAGGTACTAGTCTTTGAGAACTACTTACTCATTCACAGACATTTCAAACATTTAAAGACAGAGACCTTATTTTAATATCCTTCTCCAAGGTCACATGTCTATTCCATCATCTCTTCTTTTCATTAAATAGTTTCCAAATTATCTTCCACCATCCTCACCTTCTTCATGGCACTTTCAAGTTTTTTTTTATTTCCAATAAAACATATTATTTATGCTATGATATGGTGATCCAATGAGAACATACATACACATATCACTGGATGCTGCACTCAAGAAATGTACATGTAAGAGGGATAAGGAAACATATATCAAAGACCACCACTAATACGCAATTGTGAACTGTGACAAGCATCAAAAAGGAGATCTTCTAAAAATAATAATTGGTTATCTGAAATACTGCATAAATATTGGATCTGATGTGATCATGCAAAATAGAAAAGCTATTACCTTGATCAGAATATTACATAATACTGTAGCCAAAACATTCATTTAGCATTTTGAGCTTGTGGTTAACTCAGACCTCTGGGTCTTTTTCAAATGAACTTCTATCATGTCCCCTTTCCCCTACCTTCTACTTATATAATCAATTTCTCAACATCAACTCAAAACCGTACTCTTCTGTAAAAATTCTCTCAACTTGGCTTTGGCCCAGGGGTCTAACATGTCAACATCATTTTGTGCTCATATCCACTTTTCCTTCCTCAGGAAATATATTTTCACTGAGGAACAGTTCTTTTTTTGCCATTTTCACTCTATATGATCTTGAGGGCTCAGTCTATGCTAGTGTCATGTGACTAAATTTGGTCATTGAGAATATTGACTTCTGCTGGCTACTGAATTGGAAACATAACCTAAGTCCTTCTGGTGAGATTCAGTTCTTGACCTTATGCACCATTGTCAGAAAGAGAGACTGCTTAGAACTGAAAGTTGGAAGATTCAAGATCAGAATTGTTGGGAGTCACCAAATGAAGAGGGCCTTACTAGCTAAGCATTCAAGTAACAGATGAAAAGTGTAGCCAAGATATAAAGAAAGAGAGCCCTGGCCTGTTTGGCTCAGCAGTTAGAACATCAGCCCGTGCATTGAAGGGTCACAGGTTTGATTCCTGGTCAGGAACATATACATGGGTTGCAGTTTAAATCCCTGGCCCTAGTCAGAGTGCGTGCGGGAGGCAACCAATTAATGTGTCTCTCTCACGTTGATGTTTCTCTCTCCCTTTTCTGACTCTCTTCCTCTCCCTCCCTCCTTTCCACTATCTCTCTCCAGAAAGCAATGGAAAAAATATCCTCAGGTGAGGTAACAACAACAAAAATATATAATGAGAAAGATCCCAAGCCCTTACCCAGGGTAAGCCAGGTCTAGACATTTCTGTTCTAAAAACTATCATATGAACTCTTCAGCTTCAGCCAGTGTGTGTTAGGTTTCTACCATTTGCCAAGTATTCCAACTGATTTACCATATTATTATCTGGGCCACATTTTCCTTTTGGCAACAAGAATATCCTGGGAGTCTTTGTCATCTGTTTTATTGAAATCTCTATATAGAATCTCTAGAATACTTTATTGGCTGATCAGTTTAGTAATTCTTTTGTAAGAGGAAATTAGATTTGTTTGTTTGTAGTAAATGTATTTTGGTTCAGCGTGACCATCTCTTTTCTAAAACCATCTGGTTAATAATCCACTATAAAAGCTTCACTAGTTTAGAAGATAAACTTCATTTTATCCTTGCATCACTAACCATGGAAAAATTTGTATTTTTTTTTTCTTTTCATCTTTTAGATATTTTCTTTCTGATGCTTTAGGCACATGATTCCCGGGATTTTTTAGGATGGGTACCTTTTTAAAATACCAAAATTTATCTCAGACCTCCAAAGGCTTATGGTTGCACATTCCTAGTTACTGCTTATTTAAAAACATGCATGAAGGCAAAAATTATTATGACTCTACCATTTTAAATAAAATTCTGTTTTATTAATCAGAGCATCTCTAAACATTTGACAAGTTCATCTGTGTACATATAGGAACTATTACATATTCAATCTGTCTATAAATCTATGTATGAATGACTTCCCATTCCCTTTCAACCTGGCCCAGGAATAAGTGGGCCAGATGGAGTAGTCTTGTTATAGCCTATTTGTTTGACGATGACCAACATTTTATCTCTGGCCCTTTTCAAATAAATGCAAGACCTTCTGGTCCCTTTCTTCTGAAATGCCCTTCACGTTTTCCTTTCAATCTCTGTGGAGGCTGCTCTTTTGACGCTGCTCAATAGGAACCTTGAAATGAAAAGTGATGGGGAAGAACATTTGGGCTCTCAAACCCACAAAGAGGCTGAGGCAGAAGCTGACACTAGAAAAACTTCACTTAGAACTAGAAAGCAGGGTTGGCCATGGGTAGTTTGCTTGCCTTTCTCTATCTAGCACAGAGGAAAAGAGAGACTATGGCCCCTACTCTCGGGGGATAATTACCTGACACATTGACCCTAATGAAAAGCATCACATGTGACCTTCTCAGAATCTCTGGTGTGTGATTTTTTAAGATAGTGATTCTCAGATGTGCACTACTGATAATGTCTGAATTTTCTTTCTGTCTGCTTGAGGTAGTTTATTTTTCAAACAAGTTGAGCAAATTGCAGTTTAAGGGAAAAACATGTTTACTTTTACTTTAGTAAACTCGTTGTCACTTTGACGTATCATCTTTATGGTTGACACAACCTTGAGAATATGACACATTAGCCCAAGAAGAAGAAGAAAAAGAAGAAGGAGGAAGGGGAGGAGAATGAGAAGCTGCTTTCTCAGAATCAGATTCCTTTAAATTAATGTTGCTGTTGTTAGGAGTTGCTGTCTATAAAAGGTTTCAGGGTAGAGTGTCCATAAAAGATTTCAAGGTAGAGTCTGACCCTCTGTTTATCATAGTTGGTAATTAGCACCTTAAATGTCAAGCCTCACCATTTGCTCCTCTTGCACAATCAGGTACAACTTTATCCCATCTCTGCCTTAATGTTTTAGAGCATGGTACACAGTGGACACAAAACTGACCATCATATCTAATGTCTCCACATCGCTAATGTTTGAAATCTTGGCAGAGGTTGTCTCTAAAACACCAAGGCATAAACTACTTGAATAAAGATATTTGTAGAGCATAGTTCTGAGCCAAGTTATAAGAAGTACAGACATGAAGTTGAAGGACTTCAGAGAGTGGTCCTTTTAATGTCTGGGTTAGTGTGAAAAGCTGAAGATCTTCCATACGTAGGTCAAAACATCTTCACAGGGAGCCAGTTATTTGAAGGTTGGATAGGCAAATGTATAGTTGTCAGTGATAAAAAAAACAACAACAACACACATTTAAACTATAATACCAGGCCCATTATTTTTATTTTATTCCCAAATATTCTTCTAAAAAAGCATGTGCTTGCATGACTCAGATTATGAGTCTAACTATCATTCCACAAATAACCCAGCTGCTTGAGACTTTGACACCTGATGCCTGCGTCACTGAAACCATCCTCCAAGTTGTTTTCTTGTCTCGGATCCACTTTGCTTCATTTTTCCCAAAAAAAACTCTTTATGAGACACTTGTATAACACGTAGTCTTTCTGTCACTCTGAATTTGCATGTCAGGTCTACAGTCTAGGGGGAAATATATTTCAATATGCCAGTTATTACAAATCTGAAATTAAAAGCGATGGGTGAATGCTCTTGTATTTGTGGTATTCTTCTTGTACCTTAGCTGAACTTCTTTCTTTACTCTGTTAGATGTGTGTATTTTAGGGGTAGCACAACATAATGAGAGGTGTGGTGACAGTAGGAAGAACATGACTCAGGACAGAGTTGGAAAAGTTTATCTGTAAAGAGACAGACAGGAAATATTTTAGGCCAAATAATCTCTGTCACAACTATTCAACTCTGCTATTGTCTATAGCCATAGACAAACCTAAATAAGTAGGCATGGTATTCCAATAAAATTTTATTAATGGACACAGTAATTGGGATTTCATAGAATTTCTGTGTCTCATGTTATATTCTTTTTTGATTTTTTTAATTATTTGAAAATGTGAAAACATTCTTAGCTCATGAGCCATACAGAAACAGACTGTGGGCCTGGTTTGGCTTGCAGGCTGTGGTGTGCCAATCCCTTGTTTATGAAAGAGAATGATATGGACATGCATCAGAACTCTGCCATGCATATATGACTCTGGATACTGTTTATGTAGTATTTCTGGACATAAGTTTAATTATTTAATTTTGTGTGTGTGTGTGAGGGGGGGGTTACAGGAGTATATTACATTTGATGAGTTATAAATAAAACAACTAGCATGGTCATGATCTTATAAGGACTCAAGAATTATAACATGCCCCTGCTCTAGGTCCTTCATATGTAACCTTAAGAGCATCATCACTTAATATACACTCAATAATTACTGTTGCCGTGGAAAAGACTAGATCAATCTGTCTACTCTCTTAGGTGCTGAGGTCAAACAGCTTTGAATCAAATTCACTGCATGGACCTGGGAATTTTTTGAAGTTCTTTGGCTTTTTGATACTTCATCCTAATATGAAAATAATAATAATTTCTGCAATTGAATGTTCCTGTGAAAATTACCTGAAATAATGCATATAAAATGCTTAGACACTGCCTGTCCCTTGAAGATTACTCAATAAATAAAAATTTATTTATACTAATACTGACCTTCATATTATTAAATGGCTTCAGACAACCTACTGGATAAAGTCCAAGTTACACAACTTTATTCCAACTGTCTGATTAACTAGCCCCGTGATGGCGAACCTATGACATGTGTGTCAGTACTGACACACATAGTCATTTTTGATGACACTCGGCCTCATGCAGTCATATAAAGAGAAGTATGGGGCCGCATGCCGTGAAGGACATTTCATCCTCGGCTACTGCACGGCCAGGTGCAGTAGCTGAGGGTGAAATATTTGCTGTAGTGCAGTGTAGACACTCTAAATTTTCAAGCGAGATGTAGAAACTAAAACTTATAAGTATTTTCCTTGAGTAACAAAGTATTTTGAGAAGGCCAGTGTAGCTGTACAAAATGAAATAGAACCCTTGCATATAAAGAACCAGCACGTTTTAGACTTGTTACTTGACCAGTTCAGTGATAGATTTAATCAATTAGAAGCCTAGAACAGACCATAAAAATAATTAAGTATCCTGATGTAGTAGTCTATAGTAGTTTGGAATTAAATGGTTTCCAATGGATGCAAATTGATGATTTGGAGATGCAACTTGCAGAATTTCAAAACAGCATCTGGGCTCAGGTGTTTGTGGACTTGAGGTCAAAGCTTGAGAATCTGGAAAGGTGCCACTTGGAGAATCAAGAGGAGTGCCATTACAAACAGGAAATTTGGAGTGCCTAGAACCAATCATCAGATACCTTTAGCACCCTGAAAAATATAGCAATGGCTTTACTCACAATTTTTCCCTCTACGTACTTTTGTGAGACCTTATTCTCAGCATTAAATAATATCAAAACCAACAAAAGAAACAGATTGACAGATGAAGTTAGTAGCGCTTGCTTGGGCTTGAAGTATACAAAATACTAACTTTCAATTGAAGGTTTAGTCAATGAAATTCAGTAACAAAAAAAGTCACTAATAGGCAGGTTAGTTAAAGAATTCCCCCTCCCCCTCACTTATCTTAGTTCATGGCACCCCACACAATTAAAATAATATCAAGACCAACAAAAGAAACCGACTGACAGATGAACAAAGAAGTCACTAAGCAGGTAAGTTAAATAATAAATTTTTGGTTTATTAAATAGAGTTATATATTACGATTATACATTTTTGTAATTTAAACTATAAATATCACAAAATTATGTTTTGTTTTGTTTTTATCGAAGTGACCACCCAAGTTATGCTTGCTTTTTTTGATGAATTTTGACACACCAACCTCACAGGGTTGCCCATCACTGAGCTAGCCTATCCTAGTCATGCTTCTCTTCTACTGTACCTCCCTATCAACCTGTTTATTCCCACTTACATGTCTTTGCTTATGATGAAAAATCTTTGCCCTCCCTCGCTTTTCTTCAGTGATATGCTGTCAGAATTTCTAGATTCTTCTGAATTCTCACCTTTACAGAGTCTCCTCTAAATACTGTAGATAGATACCATCGATTTTTTCCCTTCAGTTTTAGTAGCAATAACATTTTTGTAGTGTCTCTATAATTTTGCCCTAAAGGTATATGATCTTGTTTCATTCTCTAATTATCTCATAGTTATAAGTCGCATCTTGGGAATCAGATTGGGGTCACCTGGAAAGAAAGGAATGGGGAAATCTACTTTTTGTGTACCCTATTCTCTGTACATACCTACCTACCTGCTATAGTAGTCCCCTCAGTAGTAGTCATTTGAGTAGACAAAATCTATACTGTTCCTGATCCTGATTTTGATCCGATATTAAAGACCTCAATATGATGGGATATTGTCCATCCATGGGAGGCTGTAATACACTGCCCATTTTTCCTGTTGCTTACTTACCTGTAATATCAGTGCTTGAGCTTGGCTGTTTCTGCTGTTTTTGGTGACAGAGAGACACTTTACTGTTAATAGGACTTTATTTCTTTTTTAAATTTTTACACAAATATTTAACAATACACCTAAATAAAATATATCCTTGTAAATATATTGAGTCTTTGGCTTCCCTTCTGAGTGTTTTGGATAGATTCTTATGTTATTCATTCACATGATGTCGAGTTTTCTTCAATGACATGTATTAGGAGCCCAGTTAATTATGACTCATTGAGTAGCATTTGGCAAGACTAAATGAGGACATTCAAACATAGATTTTGCACTTCTGGACACAAATCCTTTTGTTGCATTGAAGATTGGGGAGAAGTGAATTTTCCTTTCCTCCTCTTGCCTTTTCTACTCAAATATTGTATGTGTAATCCTTCCTCTCTTCAGAGAGAGAAGAAAGCCTAAGTGTGGGAGATGGAAGAGTGAGAATATGATGACATTGCTACTTTTGCCAGTGAGGCAGACATACCTTCTTCTCAGTTCCTCTGGTCAAGGAGGTTCCAATTAAATGTCCTTCCAAGCTTGTGATTTCCTCTACTCCATCAACCACAGAGTGCACGGCAGGGTAACACATGAAGCTGCTCTGTCCTGCAGACTAGACCTTCTGGTTTCTCAATTCCACATCCCTGTGCAAAGAGGAGAGGGAAAGATGCCTTGGTATCAAGTTGTACAGTAGATAGGAAGAAACTTAAATGCAACACATATTTGCCAGCTCCACTGTTGGTTTTCTAACTATGTCCTGCAGCAGGGAAAAGTACAAAGCTGCTGAAATTTAAAAATATAAGAAAATCAAGAACTGCGTCTTTCTGAATAAGTCCAGTGCCCCAGAGCACTGGAGAGAATGGCATTAGAGCCCAACATTGGTCAGAAAGACTGGGCATCTTTGTGGGAGCTCTGAAAAGAGAAAAAGGACTGAAAAGGAATGTATCTCCTTATGATAACAAAAGCAAGAAAGGAAAGCATTTTTCAGCAACAGCCATTCCTCCCCTACCTTGCTTTATCCTTTTGTTTGGACAGCAATCACAGACCCATATGCTAAGCGGTGGAAGCTATTTTTCAGAAGCATTTGTCTCCTTGGAAAGCTTCAAAGCTTGCTTCATTGGCAACTGTGAAATCACCACTGGGTCTGTCGTGTGTTATCCTACAGATGGTTTGCACGGGTGGTTTGTTTCTACAGGATGAAATCTCCCTTTGGACTCCGGTTTGGATTTAAGAAATTCACGCACTACTGGTCTTCACTTTGTTTTGATAAAGTTCTCACACTGTTTCACCTGTAGAGACATTGTCTTTGGAGCTGTTGATGGGTATGAAGGAAGTAACACGGTGGAAGCCTTGGCAAGTAGCACTGATGCCATGGAACATACTCGAAGCTTCACCAACCATCATGGTAAATCCTAGTTTAGGTGGCTGACAGGTGGTCAGGCGGTTTTCTTGGTACATACAGAAACCAGTGTCCAATGGGAGGGCAAAGTCACCTTACAGAATTTTACCTAAAGGCAGATAGCAGCCCTTTTGTTATATTTGGGGACTTAAGGGGGAGCGGGAGAGGCTCTTCTTCAACTCTTCTCCAAAACAATCACAGTTGCACATGCAGTTCATGCCAGTGACATTTCTATGTGTCCACGAGAGTGCAGTCCTCTTAGACACATTTATTTCAGGATTATCCCTTTAGAACAGAATGCAAAAGTATAAAATGCAGCATTCTAATATGCAAGGGAGGGAAGTTACACTAGACCTTGGAAGGACTTGTGTTCATTTCTATTTCTTCAATTGCTAAAACAATTGAACCAATTGTATTTTTCACATGATCAAGGAGCTAACTGTTGTGTCATGGAATTGGCTTTTTAGAGTTAGGCAGAAGTGTGTTTGAATGGCTACACAATTGCTCACTGGTGGATGGACTCTGGTAAAATGGGAAAACAAAGCCTTACTCGGAGTTGATGTGAGGATTACACAATAGGTAAAATCTCAGCAAGGGATTCTCATCTAATAAACTCAGCTATTGTTTATTGGGTACTTTCTCTTTGGTAGGCTCTGCTTTTTCCACTTTACATGTCTTAACTCAGCATATTGTCATCATCTCAGCTTTACATACTAAGTAATACTGTAACCCTTTACTCAGATAGGGAAATGAAGGCAGTAAAAGTTTAACTTTGCCAACGAAACAAAGGAAATAATTAGTGGCTGTGGGCTTTCTACTTCTATTCTTTATCACTGCTCCACTTTTGGCTCTCCGTGTAATATATAGAAGATCAAGAGAAAATTAATTCTCTTTGCCCTCCAGTTTTCTAGGTCTTTATTTACATCATCTGTAAAAACTGATGTGATTATAGTAGTAACTTAAAAGAGGTGACCATTAGAAATACATGCTGAACATCTCAAATTAAGCAAGGCTAGACCCAGTACTGTGAAGATTCCAAATTTGCAGTACTTAGTATTTATTTGGGGGTCTTGGAATATGAATTATTCTGATGCAAATGTTATTTCTAGGCAAAGC
This sequence comes from Antrozous pallidus, assembly GCA_027563665.1. Taxonomy (NCBI): domain Eukaryota; kingdom Metazoa; phylum Chordata; class Mammalia; order Chiroptera; family Vespertilionidae; genus Antrozous; species Antrozous pallidus. Next base: position 9,631,635 of record CM050516.1, on the reverse strand, counting down.
AGCAGAGAAGTAATCAGAGTAGAAAAAGTCATACGAACCAACAAAACATTCTTAACCTTCTGTTTTCTGAAATTCTGCATCAATCCAGATGCAGAGGAAAATCTCTGTTTTGTGGAAATGGTAAAATATATAGCTTTTTAGAGGGTAACCAGAGTCAAGACACGGCTATAATTTCTGCCTCTGCAGCGTTTCACCACCTGGATCTCCGTTGTAAGTGACCTTGGGACTTTAAGATGCTCCCGTGGAGCTGTCGTGCTTTTTGTAGTTTAAACAATTTTCATTTCAGCAAAGTGTTTGGCAGCAGCCTCCCCCTTTTTGCATGTCAGTAGTACAATGCAGGCTTTTAAGCCACTCTTAACAGAATTACCCCCATGCTGTTTTCTTTTCCTGATATGTCTTTGCCTTTAGTTCATTTTTAGCACATATACAGGATTGTATGTTTTTTATTAGCATTCATTTGCACTAAGCACAAGTTGTGATCAAATTCCTCAATATTATTAAAGGGCAGAGGAACCATCTTATGGCATGGGAAAGGCAGTAATGCATTTAAGTTGACTGTGCTTCTAAACTTTAAGTGAATGTTTTTCTTCTTTACATCAACCATCTTATCGTCTTTGCAGATGCACAGGCCCCCTGTAACTTAAAGTAACAAGGTAACATCTGTTGACCTAGAACAGCCATAGGTAGTGAGTGTGATTGTGTATATGCTCATTGTTCTTTGAGAGCACCTACATATTAAAAATAACATATTGTCAAAAATCATTGTGAAATTTCAACAGACACTAAGAGAATCTGAAGATCCCATATCAATCTTCACTAGGAAATAAAAACCTACAAGTGTTTTTCTTATAAAGATTATTTCTTAAAAGAGGAGACAAGTCTTGAGAGGCTACAATAATAAAAATTTTAAAATAGTTAAAATTGATTGAGGACTGACCATGTCATGGTCACTGTTATAAATGTGTTAGTGTATGTTATTTTATTTAATCATTGTAGCAATCCAATGAGATAGATGCTGTTATTGCTATTCTCATTTCTAGTCACACACACACACACACACACACACACACACACACACACACACAAAAAAAAACAGACAACTTGAGTCTTAGAGACATTAAGCAACTCATTCTAGATAATTCAGCTAGAAATAGGGAAATGAAGATTTAATCTGGTCCCATAGTCTGAACCCTTCCTCACTGGGGCACAGCTCCCCAGCTGGACAAACCAATAGGTCAGGCAACTGTCAAAAGTAGAATGCTATTGCTATTGCTTACATGACTAAAAGGAAAATATAGAAGCGCCCTTTAACTATTATGAAAATCAAGTCACTGAACCAGAAAGTTGAGAGTCCTATGAAAGGCAAGGAAAAACCAAGAATGGAGACATTAAGGGAGAAATGGAAACCAACAATGGAAATGAGAAGCAGACACAGAGATGCGGAAGAGCTGGCCAGTCTGAAGGGTAGAGAAGAATGTTAGCTTCAAGGAAAGGACAGCACTTTCACAAATGGTGTCATCTCCATGCCAACCTCCCATCACAGGGCATCCAGGTTGCCACATTAAAGATACCTCCATCATTGGACAGATATATAGTGGGAGCAGTTGCTGGGACTTTAATGAAAGGGCAAGTAAGGTCTTATTTACCATCCTACCTTCTAAGAGTGTAAGTCATCATTTTTACCTAATCCAACTTTATGCTAATCAAGACAGATGAGGGGAAGGCTTAATTACGAATGACATAAATCATTCTTTCAAGTGCATTGGGAAACTAAATTGTTCTTATAATAGAATATACACATTATAATTTAAAATATGAAATATGTGGTTTAAAATACATCTCCAATCATATAGTCCAAACTTGAAGGAAAAACAGAGTATCCCTCTAAGGAAATTTTTTTTTCATATACTTTACTGATTTTTACAGAGGAAGGGAAAGGAATAGAGAGTGAGAAACATCGATGAGAAATACCAATCAGCTGCCTCCTGCATAGCCCCACCCAGGATGTGCCCACAACCATGCCCTTGACCAGAATCGAACCTGGGATCCTTCAGTCCACAGGCTGATGCTCTATCCACTGAGCCAAACTGGCTAGAGCTAAGGAAATTACTTTTAATGTTATCTTTGAACAAACCCAAACAGGGTATCTGGTGTATAATTGACATTCAGTAGATGAGGAAGAGCACAGCCAGGATGGCTCAGTGGTTGAGTGTGGACCCAGGAACCAGGAGCTTATGGTTCAGTTCCCAATCAGGGCACATGTCCGGGTTGCTGGCTTAATCCCCAGTAGGGGGTGTGCAGGAGGCAGCAGATCAGTGATTGTCTCTCATCATTGATGTTTCTCTCCCTCTCCCTTCCTCTCTCTGAAACCAAAAAAAAAACAACACAAACAAAAACTCACCAACATCTTATAAGATTAAAATAGATGAGGAAGGAAATAAAGAAGAACAAAAAGTAGCAAGGAAGAAAGTGGTAGGAAGAGGAAAGAAAGACCAAATATGTATAAACACTTAAGTGAGCATTGTATTCCCATTAACTTTGGTGCTTTAACATGAGACATGATAGAAAGCTAGATACAACTATTAGAACTAAACCAATAACTCATAGAGTCACCAACCCATTTAATGGAAGTTTCAGAACAAAAATCATTGAACAAAAACACTTGAACGGTTTTAAGTGGCTGATTAAACCTATTTATTTTATGTTAAACTAGTTCAATTGAACTTCAGTTAATCTTCCATAAACCCTGGATTTCTGTAAAAATAGTAAGTAATTGGGAGTTGTCATTATCCATGAGCTTCCTGATATGCCATATATTTAACGAATTGAGAGAGAATATACTTTTCCGGCCAATTCATTGACATTTTGGTGCATTTAATAAATGATCCTTTCAGAATGGCAGACTAATAGGAAGAGAGTGAAGCTAATGTACTGTCACACAAAGTAGAGGGAGCAGAGATGGTTTCCAGAACTTTTTAAACCTCCTTGATTTGTATTGATACGGTTATACATTTGATCTGACCGTGACATTCGAATCTTAATCATAATATTGAAGCATAAATAGAAAGAATGGGAAGCCCATTGTAACTTTAAATGTCAAATGATGATGTTTTTCTAATATCCAAATCTTTTTGGATATCCAAGAGTCCTTTGAAAAAACTACACTCAAACATAAACACACAAACAAAAAAACCTGTGAACATACATTCTAGCCTTAGATCATCAACTTCTGGTTATAAACAATATGCAGGTTTTGGAATATGCCCTCATTAAAATTCTCTTGAATGGTGCTGGGTATTTGACACTGTCCCCATCAGTGGATTCACTTTGAGTCAGAAAGACCTGTAGATGTAGGCTTGTAAAGAAACAATTTTACTTCTTGTGTTACTAATGCCAGAATCCTACACCATTCTCTGACTCTTATTGACAAAACAGAGAGAAAGAGGAGCACCATGGAACTAGATCATTTTCTAGGGGAGAAGGAAATTGCGTGGGAGATTGCTATTTAAGCTTTGACTCCCAACCATCGTTTGTACAAACTTGGCTATGTTATGACTTTTCAGAAGCCCTTTTCTCTATTCTTAAGAAAAATGCAAATATCCTAAATAAAGTCAGCTAACACTAAAGGACTTTTATCAAGAAAATAAGTTGTTAGTATAGGGGTTTTATTCAATAAACTCTTCAACCTACTGCTTCTTATTGCTGTGAAGCCCAGGACTGATGATGACAATTAATGCCTTTTGCTGTCCCTAAAGTGCAAACCCTTATCTAGTGTTCTGTACCAGAGTAGGCAGAAAGTCATGCATCGGTTTTAGAAAGATTTCTACTTCTGGCAATTGACAATTTAAAATTTTGGTTCCCTGAAGAGTTATGTTAACTACTTGGGAAAATTCAATTATCTACAACAACATTTGAGGTGCAATAAGCCAATATATTGCTGTCCAAGTAAATCATCCATTCTGGAAATATGTGTAGAATTAAATCTGGAGTAGGTTTCAGAGTTTCAGTCCTAGTTTTGCCATTTCCAAGTTCTGTGACCTTCAGCAAGTCACCTAAACTCTCTAAGTCTAATTTTCCTCATGTAAAAAAATGGGGATAATAATGCTCATCTTACAATGTTGAGAAAGGTACATTGAAAATTCAACATAATGCTTGACACATTGGACATTCCTCATAAATGGAAGAATTATTTTACTTTAAATATTTTACTTTGAATGTATTTGGAAGCAACACTGGTATTTCTAAACATTAATTAATGGCAATGTATTTTCCAACAACTTTTAACTCATGCCTTCTAAATACAATTTGTAAGCCTTTTTCAGCACAAAAGTGTAAGTTCATCAGTCATCATTAATTCTTCTGTGTCCCTTCATGATCTCCAGCAGTTCAAACAATCTGCCAAAATCTTATCTGCTAGAATATTAAATGGAGTCCAGCTCACCTTATTGTTCCCCACCTTGGCCATGTCAGAGCTGTGCACACATAGTCTCAATCTATATAGCAAGTGATGACAAGGAGGATCTAATGTGTTTATAACCACTGGGTATGCAATAGACATTCTCCATTTAATGAGCACATACTATGAACCATAAAGTAGGATGAGTGTTATGGGTGCATGCTTTCCATTATCATGGTGTTTATTTGAATGGGTGCAAATAAGAGAGCTTTAGGTTGAAGTCTTGGATCTGCCCTCATTAGCTCAAAGACTTTGGTATGCTTTCTTTTCCTCATTTGTAAAAATGTGGATGAGGAGTCCTGGTGAGTGTGGCTCAGTTGGTTAAGCATCAACCCATGCATTGGGTTGCTGTTTCTATTCCTATCCAGGGACACATGCCTGGGTTGCGGGTTCTATCTCCAGTAGAGAGCATGCAGGAGGTAGCTGATTGATGTTTCTCTCTCATCAGTGCTTCTCTCTCTCCCTCTCTCTTCCTCTCTCTTCCTAAAAATCAATAAACTATTAAAAATATTAAAATGTGGATAACAATATGTGCACTTCTGAGGGCTGTTGAGAGGGTTAAATGGAGTAATGAATGTTATGGATATTTAATACACAGTAAGTTTAATTAACTCTGTTCCTTCTTTTGCCTCTCAAGACATTCTGTTTTCTGGTAGCTTCACTGTCTGCTCCCTCTCAGTATCCCTGGCAGTTTCGGGCTCAGCTTGACTGGCAGTGGAGTGGCCTAGGGCTCTGACCTGGGCCTTGTCTCTATCTACACATGTTCCCTAAGTTGCCCCACACAAAGCTATATCTTAAGACACCACCTTGTTCCCAATAAAAGCTCTAGCTTTCAACTTATGAACATTTGCAGCCATACTACATAGAAAAAGTCAAATTGGCATAATACCATCAACTATCTGACATGAAAATCTATTAAAAATGCAAAAGGAAGAGAGGGGGGTAAAAGCACATGATTTAGTACCAATCACCCAAGTACCAACTTCCAAACTCAACCGAAGGAGAAGAAAATTGGAGTGTTTACTTGACTTGCTGTATCTGAAGAAGTCATGAAGTTTGTTTTTTTATGTGATAGTAGAACAGCTTATCCTTTAATTAAAATTTAAAAAAACAGTGTTTGAAGGTTAAGAGTTTCGTCTAAAATTTCATATCATTTTTAAGGAAAATTAATAAAAATTATAAATTGTTATAGCGCATTTATAAGAATCTAGATGAGACCATTATGAAAAATTAGTGAAATTATCAGATGGAATAATTAAAGATCAATTGTGAAATAATCACATAATTCTAGCTATACGCTGTATTGCTCTTCATTAATCAAAGATAATCTGGAATTGCAATACTTAATTAAATGCAAGAAGGTGTTTGTGTGTTCAGTCTCTGAAAGGAGATAATTGGAGAGTACTGGAGCTGTACAGTTATCAGCTTTTGCTGATTTTTTGAGAGTCTAGAAATGTAAATTCTGCAGTATGGGGGTTGGTCATTTTGTGGACGGTTGAAATCAGACTTAAAATAAACACTTCCTTTTTCAATAACAGAAGTTTTTCTGTTTTCAATAAATAATATTCTTCTTTTAGTCCTGGGAAAAGTATTTTAATTCATCAATAAGAAGAAAGTAATGCATCTAAACTTGGCAGATGTATTAGATCTCAAAGGCCCATGAACAAATTCCATCTCACTTTGCTTTCCAAATTGTAGCGACCTGCTGGCTACAATTCTCAGTACTCCTTGAAAGAGTAATTAATTTATTCTTTCCCCCATTTTCAAAATAATGCCACATAGAATACTCATGTCCATCTTTATTTCTCTGCAGAAAGTGTAATAAAGTCACATCAACTTCAAATACCATTTGTATTTTAAGTATAATTAGGGTGAAATTTATGTACAATAAAATGCACCTATTTAAGATACATAATCATTACTTTTGAAAAAACATATATATCCCTGATGTCACCATAATAATCAAGATCTTTCCCTCCAAAAAGGTCCTTGTGCCCAATCCCAGCCCATCCCCATTCTCACGCTTGGTACTAGTTACCATTGATCTGCTTCTCCGATAGGATAGCTTAGATTTGTTTTTGTTGTTTACTAGTAAATGGAAGCCTTAAACATATACTATTTGGGATCTGGCTTATTTTGGTCAGCATTATACTTTTGAGATCCAACCCTCTTAACATAGTCCTTCTTTATTCCTAAGTAGCATTTCATTGGATGAATATGCCATTATGCTACTCATATATGCTATTATAAATAAAGCTACTATAAACGTTCGTTCTCAAGACTTTTATTTTAGTAGATTATAATTCAATTTTCATATCATTTTATGACATTTGTTCACCCTTGTTCACTGTGTCAACCCAGTAAAAATCAACTTCAGTAATATTTCCAGAATGGAGGAAGATTGGCTTCCATGCCAGATATGAAAGTATATTAAACAATAGAAATGTATTCTTTAAAAAAAAATAAGACTTTTACATGCATTATTTTCTTCCTTTTTTCACATCATGCTTTTATATAGTTAGGAAAGATACTATTGGTATTCTTAGTTTACAAATTTGTAAACTGGGTCTTAGAGGACTTAAGTGATTGACTGAATAGCATGCGATTGTTAAGTGTTACAGTCAAGACCAAACCAGCTTTACAACTTCTTAATCCAGTGCATTTTCCACTCTGCCATGAAGGAGATTTTTTCATGTCCTCCAACACATATTTATTAAGTTCTTCCTGCTCGCCCAACACCGTGTTAGGATGTTAGGAATCCCATTACAGCAAGAGCAGAGACAAATAATCTATGTGTTTCCCTCAAGGAATTTATTATTTAATTGAGGAGACAATGCACATACATGAAAAAAATTGAGTGCAATTGTAAGGCAATTCGTTAAAGTTGTTAGAAACATATTATGTGCTGCCTTGAAAACAGGTGTTGAGTTAGTAGATAGCAACATAAAGGGGGAGGCAGTTATCTGGAAGAGGTTTATGTAGGGAAGTGGTTTTTCTGTGCTAGACCTTGAAAAACAAAAAGTATAGATCGTGAAAGAATAGGTAAGACAAAAAACCAAGTATGTATACTGTCTGATGAGGAGCAATTTGGAATCGGCAACACTGAGAGAATTTATTTTCAGGCTCCATATATAGCGAAGGGTCAGTTGAATGTCAAATTGAATTATATAGAATTTACTCAGTGGGCATCAGGAAGACACTGTAGATTCTTAGCAACAGAGGAGAGTGAGTGGCATGGTACAAGGGATGCTTTACAAAGGAGAACTGATCATAGCTTGCATAATGGGGTAGATCTATGGATGGCCATCAAAGAGGCCAAGTTCAAAGACTATTATGGTCTGGTTATGAGGTGATGAAGACTCAGATCAAGGAGAGGAAAAGGTAAGTCTAAATGTTTTTTATAAAAGCAGACAAGCTATTACAGCTCTTCCCTGAATGGTTTTCTAATTCAGCAGCATTCAATCAAAATTTCTCTAGAAACTAAATGTCCTTGTGTTAACAGAACCAAGTTTCATAGAAATGATTATGAAGCTATGCTATATAAGACTTGATTTTGGCCTGGAGCTTAATTCTTTATGTTAAAATTCACCACCTGTCAACCTACCAAAGGATGCACTGACTTGCTTATTCCAGCTCCTCTCTTTGGAGTATAGTTTAAAATAGCATCCATCAGTCTTAATCACAACTATTTTCCAAAATGTTTCCCAGATTAATAAGTGCGGGTTTGGAAGAACTGACCCCGTTGGGGAATAGGACAAAAATAGCTCACCCATAATTAGAAACAAAATCTCCATTCATTGAGCACTAGGAAATTGGCCAAAGCCAGCAGCTTTTCATACCGTGCTGTGTCAAGGGGTCCTTAGACACATGCTCCCTAAGTTCTCCTGTTGCCCAGTGGTCTGATGCATGCTTTTGTTTGGTTTCCTGGTTTAAGCCTTCCAGCTTTAGCTTTATTCACCATGAAAAAAAAAAAGTCTAGATCTTGGGCTCCAGCAATTATAGCAGTGGAAATAATTTTATGGTTGGGGGTCACTACAACATGAGGAACTGTATTAAAGGGTCCCAACATTAGAAAGGTTGAGAACCACTGAATTAGGGGGATGTGGTGCCTTTTATAACACAAATGGAGGAACTCAGGGAAGACCTGCAATTAAGTTGGATCCTGGTAATGAAATTAACTGTCCTGATAAGCAGGCTTCAATTAAAAGTGTATGTGGGTCATGACAAATTTAAGAATCCCCTAATCCTATCCCTCCGCACCGTGTACACTCTCTAGGTTAAAGAATAAGGAATAATTTTTGATTGATTTGGAGGCCAAAGAAGCCTTTAACCAAAAATGTATGACAATGAAGTTAAATGACTCTTGTGTTTCTGAAACGAGATGCTTTGGGTCTCAGCACTCAAATATTGATGGTTATTTTTGGCCTCATGCTCCTGCTACTGTTGTCTGTTTTGTTGTTACTATTGTTGTGGTTGTTGTAGCTTCAGCCTGAATTAGTAGTAATTCCTCTGAAGGTGTTTTCAGTGTGATAGGGAAAATAGAACTGTAAATACCCTGAGGCGGAATTTGAAAAGTGCTGTGTATAGGTACAAGCAATGTGTTATGGAAACAGCAGAAGAAAGAATAATTCTGCCGGGGTGATCAGAGACCATTTGAGGGGTCAGATGTATAAAAGCTGAGCCTTGAAGGTGGTATTTTCATTTAATCCCAGGCAAAGGAAAACTGAGGAAGGTCTTTGAAGGGAGAATCCGACCTGTGTTTTAGGAAGATAGCTCTGGCAAAGGTGTGGAAAATAAGCAGTATAAGGAGAAAATTAGAGGCATGGAAAGGATAGCAAACTTGAAAATACTATTTCGTGTTGATTGTTTTGTGAGTTTATGGACCTAAAGTATGAGGGAGTTAGAGATATAGGAAGGAGGCTGGAATGGTGTGGAGAAGGAGTATGGGAAGTCCTTGATCGGTGTACCATATACAATGGGTCAACAAATGCTGTGACTCAATACTCCCTCAAAGTAAATATTGGAACTCACCCTGGATTTGAATCCTCAGCAGTATTTCTTACAGTGGAACCATCTCTGCTTCATGAACTTCTGTCTTCTCTTGAATCTTGTGACTCACTTTGGTTTTCCTCCAACCCCACGGAGTTCCCTTCTCACTCCTCCATGAGTCTGCTGTTCTGCTTGGCCACAGATGTTTCCAATCTTGTCCCTTTGCAGCTACATGCTCATGTACTCTCATGCCTTAAATCACCACCCAATTCCTTAAAAATGCCACCTTATTCCAAACTCCAGACTCATATCCCAACTTCCAATCTGACATATTCACATAGAAGTTATAATAGGCATATCAAAATTAACATCTTAGCCATATTTTTCTCTACAAACTTGCTTTGCCCTGAGTTCCTCCATTTGTGTTATAAAAGGTACCACATCCCCTTAATTGCTGGAGCCCATATCTAGACTTTTTTTTCCTTGAGTTGTTTCTTTTTTCCAACTCTTATATTCATCAATAAGGGCTGTGGACATTACCTCCCAAATCTCCTAGATCTCACATCTGCTCTCCATTCCCACTACTCTCACCCTGGACCCAACATTATAACTTGTGCTTGAACAAAGGTTGATGAACTGGTCTAGATATGGTACTTCATGACCTCTGCAATCCATGAACTACTCAGGAGCCAAAGTGATCTGTTCAAAACCTAATTTCAATAATGCTATTTCCTTTTATTTCATGTCCAAACTCTTAGTCAACTTCAAAAGCTCTATTTCTCCTGCTTCATCAACTTTCATTCTTCTCTCTTCTACTTCACCCCAGTCACACCAACTGTCTTCTGTCCTGGACTACAACAAGCTTGTTCCTCCTAAGAATACTTTGTGGTCATTTTCCTTATCAGTCAATGCTTGGTTTGGATGTCCTTTTTTTAGAGAACCATTCTTCCCTAGTCTCACAGTCTGAAGTCCCCTTCTCCTTTCCTTGTATAACATAACCTGATTAGTTTTATCTTTTATTTACTTACTAGAGGCCCAGTGCACACAGTTCATGCATGGGTAGGGTCTCTAGGCCTGGCTGATAATAAGGGGTAATCCATGGGGTGACCGGTGAGATGATCTAGCAGCGCCCACTGGGACCCACTTTGACCAGCCTAGCACCACCCAGTCGCTTGCCCCACCCCCCACTGCCACCACTGGTTGCCTCCCTTTGCCCGGCAACTTGTGGGGCAATCAGAAGGCATCCACCCACCCCCACCCCCTGCTGTCACCCACCTTGGCTGACCTGGGGCCTGTGGGGTATGGGCAACTCCTATATTGAGCATCTGCCCCCTGGTGGTCAGTGTGTGTCAGAGTGGCTGGTTGTTCCACTGATTGTTTCACCATTCAGTTGACTTGCATACAAGGCTTTTATTATATAGAAAGTAAGTTTTAGCCCTAGCCAGTTTGGCTTAGTGAATAGAGAGTTGGTCTGTAGACTGAAGGGTTGCAGGTTCCATTCCAGTCAAGGGCACATGCCCCTGTTTTAGGCTCCATTCCCAGTAGAGGCCGTGCAGGAGGCAGCCAATCAGTGGTTTTCTCTCATCATTGTTGTTTCTCCCTTTCCCTACCTCTCTGATATCAATAAAGTATATTTTTAAAAAGGGAATGTAAGCTTTATTAGATCAGGAATCTTGTGTGTGGTTAAGACTCTTTCCCTAACATCTGAAATAGAGCCTAACACATAGTAGCTGCTCAATAAATAAAATTTAAATGAATGACTCTTTACCTACCATCCTATATCTAGCTCACAATCCTTCCTTGCTTGGAATACAACACACCAGCTTACTACTTCTATCACTTTACTATTCAGCCCCTTTAATTCACTTCATTCCCAGGAGCTTTTAAAACTGTACCTCTCATAAACATGTGCCATACAGGATGTGACCACATCTACTACTCAAGTTCAGCTCCTGCCACTCTCCTCTTAGCTCAATACGCTTCTTTATTCCACGCCTCTCCTCCTAAATACACAGAGAATGGACGAGGTTGGAGATGGTTTCACTATATTGTTTAGTCATCAGTATTCAGGAAAGCTGTTGGTTTTCTGCTCTTGCAACCCCACCGTATTACCTGTGCACCTTGCACTGAAATGTTTTTTCAGGCTCCTTTTTAATTTGTAAAGAGAAGGAACGGGAGGCCCAAAGGTGATTACCAGTCAGAGCAGTTCATCATTAAAAAGGTCTGAGACTTGTGGCACACCGATGACTAGGAGATACAGGTCAACTAGATTTTGCACTGTTCAGGCTGAGGCTGAACTACAAAAATTAAATAGCACTCTAATTAACCAGAGTAGTTAGCACATAATTCAGATCTCCAGAACTCCAGCAGATTGTGAATTAAAAACATTATATAATGTGCAACTGGCAACAAAAAAAATTCCTGCTCTGGTTAGTTTTTCATATACAGGCTTCAAGGATGAGAAAACATTACACATTTCTGCAAAACCAGAAATAATCTTACGCTACAGGGGAAAAAAAAAGGTGACTTCTGTTTTTCAAAGACAATTAAGGATTAACAAGTTTTGCATTCCATTGTTATGCACTGCACATATCCTGATTTGGACATTTTAGGACTACACCAGGTGAATGAAAAAGATGGGAGATAAGGCGAAAACAATACCGTATGCAAGTTTATAACAAAATCTGACTCACTGATTGCTTTCTGAAGGAATAGAGTATCCATCCATTCACCACCAGTTATAAATTAGCGCAGTGGAATGCAATCTAAATGTACTCTTAGCAAGCAAAGAGAATGGTGACATCAACAACAAAAATTACTTAAATTCCTGATAAATAGATGCAAATCATGCTAGGAAACTCTGAAGAGAGACTGGAATACGAGGACAATGTGCATATACTGGAAAATTTTTGAAATTACAGTGTCTGCCTCTAATATAAAAAAATTAAGTTTGATTTTTCTGTTCCACAAAAGAAGCATTAGGCAGTCACCCTTAAATGTGGGCAAATGTAAAAGCTGAGACATGGAGCAGGCAAGTGCTTGCTTTAAAAGTTAAATCAAATACCAACAAAAGGAAAATATAGCAAAAGTCTGTGTTTTCAAATATGTAAATTCCAAAAGTCAACAAAGGGTTAATTTTACATTTTATAATATCACTTCACTTTCTAATTTTCTCTTAAAAATAATGAAGCTGCTAATAATAGCTTACATTTATTGAGCTTCCAGTGTGTCAGGTACTATGTTAAACATTCATTATTTTGTTAATGCTGATGGCTCCCTGGAAGTGAGAATCACTCTCTGTTTTAAAGATGAGGAAATTGTGACACACAAACACACAGTAAACTGGCTCATAAATAGTAAGAGAGTGAGTTATTAATCTAGGGGTTTCTGGTTTCAATATCCAGGTTTTAACCACTACCCTCTGCCAACTCACTAATTTTAATTACTTACATGTTAGACTCAAAATCATAAAAATCCTAGAAGAAAATACCAGTAGTAAATTCTTAGACATTTCTTGTAGCGATATTTTTTGTGGTATTTCACCTCAAATGAGGGAAATAAAAAGATAAGCAAATGGAAGTGCATCAGAAAAAGTTTTTGCATAGCAAGGGAAACCATCAACAAAATGGAAAGAGAACCCACTAAATGGAAGAACATATCCTCCAATGATAGACGTGATGAGTGGTTAATATCCAAACTTTATGAAGAACTTATACAACTCAACACACACACACACACACACACACACACACACACACACACACACAGCCACACACACACCAAAACAAACAATCTAATTAAAAAATGGGCAAAGGACCTGAATAGGCATTTCTCCAAAGAGTGTACACAGATGCCAATAGACATGAAAAGATGATCAACATCAAAAATCATCAGAGAAATGTCAATTAATGCACAATGAAATATCACCTTACATGTCTCAGAATGACAGTCACCAGTAAATCAACAAACAAGTGCTGCTGAGGATGTATAGGAAAGGGAACCATTGTACACAGCTGGTGGGAATGCAGATTGGTGCATCACTATGAAAAGCAGTATGGGGTTACCTCAAAAAATTAAAAATGGAACTCTCTTATGACTCTGTGATTCCACTTCTGGGAATATATCTAAAGAACCTGAAACACTAATTCAAAAGAACATATGCACCCCTATCTTCATTTCAGCATTATTTACAACTAGAAGCCCAGTGCACTGGGGGGAGAAGGTCCCTTAGCCCAGCCTGTGCCCTCTCACAGTGTGGGAGCCCTCAGGGGCTGTCCAACTGCTAGCTTAGACCTGTGGGCTGGTGGTCAGTGTGTGTCATAGAGAATGGTTGTTTCACTGTTTAGTCAATTTGCATATTAGCCTTTTATTATATAGGATAGCCAAGAATTGGAAACAGTCCAAGTACCTATCATTAGCTAAGTAGATAAAATATTATGATACAGCCCAGCTGGCCTGTCTCAGTGGTTGAGCATCAGCCTTGACCAGGAGGTTAAAGTTTGATTCCCAGTCAGGGCACATGCACGGGTTGTGGGCTTGATACCTGGTGGGGTGAGCAGAAGGCAACCAATCAATGATTCTCTCATCATTGATGTTTCTATTTGTTCCTTATTCTCTGAAATCAACTTTAAAAAACCAAACATTTTTTTTTATAAAACAGTGGTACATTTATACAATGAGATACTACTCAGCCATAAAAAGGAAGGAAGTCTTACCCTCTAATAGCATGGATGGAACTGGAGAGCTTCATGCTAAGTGAAATAAGCCAGTCAGATAAAGTACCATATGATTTCACTGTTACGTGGAATCTTATGAACAAAATAAACTACAAAGCAAAATAGATACAAACTCATAGATAAATAGCAGGCTGAAAGTTTTGGGATGTGGGAGGGGGAGTGGCTGGAGAGGTGAAGGGATTGAGCAAAAAAGGAGATAAGACTCATGAATGTGGGTAACATTGTGGTGATTTCTGGGAGCAGTAGCAGAGAGTATAGGGGAGATAAATTATGGTGGAAGGAGACTTGATTTGAGGTGGTGAACACACAATACAATGTATAGATGATGTGTTGTGGGATTTTGCACCTGAATCCTGTACAATTTTGTTAACCAGTGTCACCCCAATAAATTCAATAAAATGAAAAAAGTTATCATTTCCCATGGAAATGACATGAACAATGAAGTAATCTAAAAGCTGCTCATATGAATCACTTTAAAGGATTATTGCCACTCATAATGTGTAGCTCACTTGTAACTTTATGGGATATCAATCTTTGGAGAAGTGGCTTAAGTATCTTTCTTTTTGTCTATTTCATAATACTATTCGCCCCAGGTCACAATGCTACTGTAGAAAAAGCATTCTACATTTTTCTCCCTTCTGTGCACAGTTGTCCTACAATGAATGGTCTGGGTCCCTGGTGTCACCTAGGCTTTGGCCCTTATTAAAAATAAGAGAGTAATTCCTAGATCTTGCAGATTGACATTCTTCATGCTATATATTTTTTTCTTTATGGCTGTATGAGTGGAGGCATTTTATTTTCAATTAAAAAACTAGTTGAAGTTTAAAATATTGAGGGAAATTACAGTGGAAGTTTTTACTCTCCATAGCCTATGCCTGTTGGCTCATTTGTCAGACTAAAACTTTTTTTAGAATAAAATTCATCTTAAAGGGAAACACATTTTTATGTGTAGGGATATGGGGACAAACTTTTATGGATTTTAAAAAATATCTTTTAAAAATGGATCTCAATTTTAGGCTTATAATTTAGGTCTATATTGTTAAGAATTGGATAAATTATAATATTAGAGCCTTTAATTTTCTGTAACAGACAACAAAGTCTATAGTTTCTCTCATCTTAAATGAAGGACTGCTTATCCTTAGATGATTTATTCATTTATGCAATAAACAAATACTTATTAACTACATGTTATGTTTAAAACACTCCTCTAATGATAAACAGTATAATTTTATTTTCATTATAGAGCTAAAAGTCTAGTTATAGAGGGTGGGAGGAGGCAAACACAATAGGTTATTTTAAAATAATAACAGCTATTGGGGATATAAGCAGGATGGCAAAGTAGGAATAATACTGACGAATGGCCGGCCATTTTAAAAGGTTGGTCATTGAAGATGTAATGTTCAATCTGAGACCTTTATGGTAAGAGTAAGCCAGGCAAAGTTCTGGGGAAAGAGTGTTCAGGCAGAGGTGAAAGGGCAAAATTCATAAAATAAAAAATACATGTAGTGTGTTTGAGGAACAGAAAGAAAGATAAGGCACCTAGAGTGTAGAAAATGTCAGCTGCATGTTGAGGTGTAGACGATATAATGGAGGGACAATAGGTCTTGCTAAAAAGTGAAGATTTTATTTTAATTACAATAAGAAAGTATTGAAAGGTGATTTGCAACTTGGAGCTATGCGATGTATCTAAGAACTTTTGATTTCACACTCCAAGCACAGTTTCTGTCCACCTCTTAAAAAAGCAAGATATGAAAAAAAGATTAAGAGGTCTAGAAGACATAGAGCTATATGGAAACTAAAGCTTAAGCTCTCCTATCCAGGAACCACTCATTGAGATGCTGTTTATACATTGAACTTATTGTCTGTATCAGATACTATTTTAGGCACTAGGGATGCAGCTAAGAATAAGGTGTTTTTGTGTTTGTTTGTTTGTTTATTTGTTTTGTGTGTTTGTGTGTGTTTTGTGTTGTTGTTGTTGTTTGTTTGTTTTTGCCTTATATTCTAGGTCATAAAGAAGAGGGAACATATTATAACCCTGAGCATTTACTGAAGTTTATTTTTAATAACTATCTTCTTTGTTAGTCTTTAAGCTTCAGGACTTGACTCTGTTGTTGATCAATTGTGATTGCCCTAGAACCTATTAAAATTCTCAACATATAATAGGTCCTCAATAATTCTTAACTGGACTGAATTGAACTGAAAATTATCATGTGAGATTTCATCTCATTGACACACATTATATAAATATATCTACTTTTTATTTTTAAAACCATGTCCCATTTTTAAACATGAACATATTGAAAAATAATTTCTGTTTTCAAAAAGATTCTATGGTTCTACAGGACTGTGCTGTATTAGTCACTGTATTATCCTTCTTCTGTGTCATGAAGTCTACATTACTCTTGTGATTTTAAATCTCCATGAAGACATCTAATTTGAAAAATTATGTGACATCAGTTAAACCCAACTTTTATTTTTATCAAGGAATGTTTTGATAGTCACCTAAACATTCCTTGCTTTGTTTTTGCATAAAGGAAGTCATAAAATTAAGAACCTTTGTGGTTTTCAATTTCCATTTATATAATTATTGGTATTTTTAAAAATATATTTTATTGATTTTTCACAGAGAGGAAGGGAGAGGGATAGAAAGTCAGAAACATCGATGAGAGAGAAACATCGATCAGCTGCCTCTTGCTGGGGATGTGCTCATAGCCACGGTACATGCCCATGACCAGCATCGAACCTGGGACCTTTTGGTCCACAGGCTGATGCTCTATCCACTGAGCCAAACCGGATTTGGCTAATTATTGGTATTTTGATCTTTAGGGAGTGCCTGGAAAGACACAGAGCATTTCTTTAATTATTATCAGCTGAATCCAGTGTCAGAGCCATGTCCTGGAAACACACCTTGTTGGAGGCAGGTGTGTTGTCAGCCTGACCTTCAGCTCAGGCACCAGGGAGTGGGTTTTATTATCTGAATCCAGCCAGGCACCAGGAGCAAACACAATTATTCAGGCCCCCCCTTCAAAAAAAAAAATGACGATTACAAAAAAGCCACAAGAATGCACATAATCTCCTTTGTCTTGGTCTTTAGTAAAATTTCCTGGTATTAAGCTGTATAAAATAAATGTGCTATGTTGGCTCTGAGTCACTGTCTCTCCATCAGAGGACAGCTGTCCCACCTGGCCCCAGCTTTTCCCTTCTATGCTGTGTCTGTCTCCTTCTTTCATTTTCTCAATCCCCAGCCGCCCCTACTCAGGAACTGAACTGCTCTCCAGATAGAACTATTTATATTGATCTTTACCCTGGGCTTTCCCTTCACTCTTTATGACCCAGGGCCAAGGAACTGTGGGCTGGTCCTCTGAAGTGTCCTGGTCTCTCTCACTATCTTCATCCAACAACTCTGGAATGGTTTTCTGTCTTCTTATTCTCCTTCCTACTAAGTTGCTCTTAATCTTTAGGCCTTGTTTTAGTTGAATCTTTTTAAGAAGCTTTTATCCCTATCTGGGATAGCAGCCTTTGTTTCTACTGTTACCAGCTATTGTGATTTCTATTTGCTCTTGGTGTATTTTCCTGGACTATAAACTTCCTGAGGGCTGAGGCTAGTTCTTGGTTACAATTCTCACTTCACCTCCTAACCAGTGACTGCCAAAGAGTAGATCTTTAACAAAAATCTACCCAGTGGGCAAAGAAATGGAAAAAATGGCTTCTGTTTCCTACAGCAGATCATACTTTTTGTTCTTGTTGTCTGGTACATTAAAAAGGGTCTTTGTTCATATATGCGAATTTCTCAGTCTCCTGAGTTCTATTTTTATAACTCCTTTTATTTTGCATTGCTTGATACTTAGCCTGCTACTTATAGCCACATAGCTTTTAAGTCTGAGGTGGCAAAGAAAGAAAAGACAACATTGTATTGGTATCAGTCTGCACTTCAGATCATTTCTCAGGAAAAGCATGCAGAAAGGAGTAGTGGTCAGTGGATCTAAGCAGGCAAGTGTGGTTAAGAAAGGGAACCTGGGGATCATTTGGACATTCACTTTTATTCCTCTGTTAGTCCAGCTTACAATAGCTCTTCTTTGATTGTTGGCAGTCAACGTGCAAGAACTGTGGTTTTTACTGCCTTTATGCAGGAAATCAGTGTGGCTGTGTAAAAAGGAGTGAGTAATGTTGTTTTCATCTCATGAATAAAGACTGTGTCTTGATGTTGCTGACAAAGAGCTGAAATAATTAAACCAATGATATACTTCCAGGGAAATATAGGTGAACAAGATTCTTATCCTTTTTTTTTTTCTTTTTCCCTCTCCTAGCTCTTAACCAGCGTTCAGTTCAACCCAAGGAAACAGGAACTGAGGAGCAAAGAAGTAATTGACATTCAAAGCCTCTATATTTAGACACCTTTACACTTTCTTTTGCTTCTAACAAGCAAGGATTTTTTTTTCCCCAAACAAGCTTTTGATTAGCAGGTGAGTTTAATTGATATGTGGGTTTCTCAGAAGGGGAAAGGACCTGGTGTGGAGGAGGGGGAGGGACTCCATCAGTCTCTCTCACAATAGAAGGCCATTAATTCATTTGCACCTGGATGTTTTGAAGGATCAATTTACTGTATAGCAAAGAAAGAAGGTAGAGAATCAAAAGGTGGGATTCTGTCAGAGAGGCACTATAATGTACCATGCTATATAGATGATTGAAAACTTGGAAAAGTGTTGCTGCTGATGTCCAAATACAGAAACTAATCTTTTTGTGTGTAGTAAAGTTCTGAATGCTGATAAAAGATTAATGTTTTGGAATCAATGAAGCCCATTTTTTTAAAAAAAGTTTTTCACCTGCAAGAAAGTAAAAAAATAAAATAAAATAAAAAATAAATTAAACAAAACACATTTAAATCACTTGTATTGGATTTAACAGAGTATTTTATTAATGTGATTGAATGTGATGATGTTTTAAAAGTTAAATGAAAAGTGGTCTTGCTTTTTATCCAGGCAGGCGAGGACACATTTCCTGTGTCTACTTTTGTAATGTGGGAGGTTGCAGGAAGCATCATCCATCCTGAATCAGCAACCATGGTTGCATGCGACAGAAACCAATAGTGACTAATGTAAGTGGAGCAAAAGAATACATTGAAAGCATATTAACTATCTCACAGTCTCAAATCTAAGGCTGAGGAATCAAGGCTCCCCAAAGGGTAGGAACTGGAGAAACTCTGAAATCTAGATTGCAGAAACTAGTGGAGGGACTTGTCAGAAGAATGACTTCAGGAAATAGGATGCTGTCTGGGATGCTTGATTCATATACCCATCTATTGACAGGGAGGTGAGTGAGATACTTCAGTTTTACCAATATCATCTACAAGGAGGGAGACAGTTCAACTAAAAAAGTTCTGGATGCTGACACAACTTCTGACCTACTTTAAAACTTGATGTATGGGTATAAATACGCACATATACATAGCGTATAACCTATGCAGGCATATGTAGATGTTCATTGTTGCAAAAATTGTAATTGTCAATTTTCTTCCAGTATTCTCACACCAATACCTGTAACTGCTTCAGGTTTTTGAGGTGTTGAATAAGCATGTGGAAACTGCAGCATCACACACTTAGATTCCATGTTCTCCACTAGCCAGAGTGGAAGATTGCTTCCCAGAAGAAAATTCTCCTGTGATTCTCCACAGTTAGCAACCTTTAAAAAAATGGTTGCACTTTCACCCTTTAAGATGCCTTTTCATATGATTTGAAATTTATTCTTTAAAAAGCCTTAAATGATAGCCTGGACACTGCTGGTTTCACCACAGAACTGTTGGGGATTTTTATTTATTGAACAAATAGTAATTGCACAGAACAGAGTCCTAGGGGAGAAGCAGGCTGCCTAAACATCCCCTACTCCTAAATTTCTGCTTTAATTATGAGATTTTTAGTGTGTGTTATTACAATAAAAATAATTCTTTGTGACAATAGGAAGGGGTAGTTTGATATTTAGGAATGAGCCATCCTCTTCAGGATAAATTATTGGGGGGGCGGGGGCTCCTATCTCTATATCTTATACCCATATATTTTGAAGTCTATATTTCCTTTTCTTTATTAGGAATCCGAATGAGTGAGGATGTTTTGAGAACTGTTGCCTGACCTCATGGTTAGTTTAAATGGAAATGCATTACTCTCTTTGGCAGAGTATTTAGATTCGTAACTTGGCTAACCTGGCTCACGTGAGAGGCACTTTGTGTATTTCTAAGAGAAATCTGAAGAGAACATCATATCCAATTACAGTTCTGCCTCATATGATTTGTGGCCCTCTCCTGTATCTTTCTGTAGAATGTTAGCAATGCAAACTCTCACAGCAAGCAGCTCCCCAAGTCTAGTGTGTGCTGACGGTAGGAAAGTGATAAAAATAAGAACCCTTGAATGCTGTAATTGGTGATCCAGCCTCCCAGACTACTGAAAATTAATTGGCCAGATGTTCTCACCCCTACTGTAATGGGGATAATGGAGGAGACTGGAGTTGCAACCTTCCCCAGGTGTGCACATTTGAGCAGCCAAAAGTGATTATGAGTGACATAATGACAGGAGCAGTGCCCATGTTCCACAGTGCCCCTGTGTATCGGTTATATATTTAGGAATTTCCCCTAAGGCTCTTCAGAGATATGAAATTAGACAAGGAACAAACCCAGAAGACCCTTAAAATAGAAAAAAAAAAGAGGCCTGGAAGTTGTGAATATTGTATTAGGTGCATCATAATTGTATTGTTATTTAAGGTTACATGTATGCCTGTCACAGTTAGCTCTGATAATCACTTTACATTTTGTGATTAACCTTCACAACTTTATAGGTGGGTACTTGTACCATCTCTATGTTTTAGATGAGTCAACTGACATTCAGAAAGAGGGAGTAAATCTCTCACTGTTACACGGGAAGTTAGAGAATAAATCTTCAGGATCTAACATCAAAGCTCATAGGCTTACTGACTAAGCCCTATAGTTTTCAAAATGCCAGGCTTGCCTTCCTCTCTAAGACACAGACACTGTGATAAGCCCATTATCAGAGTTATCTCATTTAATCCTCATAACCACTAAGAGAGGTACATACCACCATCCCCATTTCACAGACGAAGATATAGATGCTACAGGAGAGTGGTAAATTTGACTAAGGTGACATGCACTATAACAGAGAAGGTGCTCAAATCAAGTTTTGTTAGACTCCAAAACTGGGGTATTCTCCACAGTGAAGCAGTGCTGTGGAAAAGCTCTGCCTTCTGGATGTGAAAATATCTCATCATTACTTTGATCTAAGTCTGATTCCCTTTATTGTCCTTGTTCACATGTGTACAGTCACAGCAAAAGTGATTATCCTGCCATCTTCTTCCATGCTGTATTTCATTGAGCTTCCATTTTGAATGGAGCCCAATGCATCGCCTGTTTATTCCAAACAGTTACCCTCAAGGACTATTTAGGGAGAAAATGTTGTTCTAATGAAACAGCATAGCTGTCTCAAAGAGCTTTTAATCCATCTTTTTAAAAGATGTGGACTTTCTAAAATAATGTCGCCCCCATTTTTCTTCTATGAAAGAAGCTATTTCAAAACTAGGAACACCTATCATAATAAACCATTAAGAGGACTCCAGTCGTTCAGTGTATTTTTAGGATTTCATATTTCACCAAATGTTGTTATCTATAATTCATGGGAGTGGGATAGGTTGGGATAAGATTCTGTCTTGTTAGTTTTCTCATCTTAATGGTTTTTCCTTTCTACATAAATGCCTTTTGCAAAAGACTATGACCCTTAATATCAAATTGGCTAGTGTGAAAAAAGGAAATTTTTTGGAAACTAGCCTCACTGATCTAAAAATGAAGCATTAACAAAGAAGTCTATACCTTCAGAAGCAAAAGGAGACCTTGAGTAATCATTATTTTGGAGGATTTCATTCAGTATTTCTGTCCCATGTCACATGTGAAGAGAAAGCCTACACTTTTTTGGGTGCCCTTTAAGCATGTATTATCTGTTTCAGTTCCAGGAGGGTCCAGGGTTCTATTTTTTCTTTCATCAATTTCACAGGATCCTAAATTTGAGTATAACATTACACTGCTATACTTGAGTCTATAAATTCTAAAAATTAAAATTGAGGGTTTAGTGTAATACTTTAGTTCACTGGGCAATTAAATATATACATGTAGCCCTGGCCTGATAGCTTAGTTGGTTAGTGCATCATTCCTATATGCCAAGGTTGCAGGTTCAATCCCCGCACTGGGCACATATAAGAATCAACCAATGAATACATAAATAAATGGAACAACATATCAATGTCTCTGCCTTTCTCTGTATCTTCCTCCCCCCATCTTCCTCTGTCTCTAAAATCAATTATATATATATATATATATATATATATATATACACACACACACACACACACACACACACACACACACACACACACACACGTAAATGAAAAATTTCCCAAGTTAAAATTCCGTCAATATGGTGAGAATATACTTTAATGTTCTGTCTGTACTTTTCTTATTCTTCATAATTTCATATGTTTCTTATGGTTTTTATGCTTACCTGGTGTCAATTGTAGTCTATATGTTCTAGTTGATGAACCTATTGAGGACAGATAATTTCTATTCTTTCTTCTTTTCTCCACTTATTATGTATTCATAAAGCCACTTAATTATTCCTTTCTAAATTAAAGTGAATATAATTAAATGCTTTTCAAGAAACAGAAAGAGCCTCATGTTGCCTCCTTAAGGGTAAAGGTCAATGTCAAAGATGAGCATGATTAGTAAGGAAAATTTGGAAGGAATCCTAGCTTGTGTCTTTGTTATTTTTTTCCTCAGAAAAAATTTTATAGAATGTCAAGGCTTTATATATACATTTTAAAATCATAAACAGCTACTTATACTATATAAGTAATATATAGGGAGCATAAATTTACATTTATACATATGTATATAAGCTAGTATAAAATAACTTGATCAAAGCATTATTTCATATTTGTGTATTTACATAACTAGGTAAAATTATTGCTTGATAGATTATAGATAGATATAGCAAGTTTTTTGTGTTTTACTTCCTTAATGTATGTGTGTGTGTTTGTGTGTGTGTGTATGTGTGTGTGTGTGTGTGTGTGTGTGTGTGTGTGTGTACGCTTATTGCATCAAACAGCACTTATGGCTTAGTTCTAATCTTTTATGAGGATTTATGTGAGGCAAAGGGAACATCCAAGTTAATAGTCCCAATATTAGCAGCAACCCCACCTCAGCAGGACTTCCTGGGCTTCAGTATCATCTGAGTGCGAGGGTAATAATAATTCTGAAGGTTAGATGGCTGCTAGTCTCTACTAAGGGTTCCCTAGAGAGGCTTTCTAGAGACCACTGCAATCGAGTTTTAGAGTGCTGAGAGACCCCTGCTAGCATCCTTTAATGGCATCAATGAGATAGACAATTCCTCAACTGCTTGAACATGTTGTGTTAATTTTGATTACTTTTTAGTAATCAGATGACTAGGACAAATACACAAGCAGTGAATTCTTCAACAGAGTCTACACAATGGTTGTTTACTTGATCCAGCCAATAGACTTCTACTGCTTACTATCTTCAATATTTAACATCAATACAGACTGGTGAAAAATTGCAGAGGTAGGCCTTGGCCGGTTTGACTTAGTGGATAGAGCATCGGCTTGTGGACTCAAGGGTTCCAGGTTTGATTCCAGTCAAGGGCATGTACATTGGTGGCTGCACATCCCCAGTAGGGAGTCTACAGAAGACATCTGAGCCATGTTTCTCTCCCATTTGATGTTTCTAACTTTCTATCCCTCTCTCCTCCTCTCTGTAAAAAAATCTATAAAATATAATTTTTAAAAAATAAAATAAAATTGCAGAGCTAGAACTAGCTATGTAAAATCAGAGCATTTTAGAGGGAGTGGCTATGGAGGTGAACACACTGGGTGTCTTTGACCTCTCTGGCAGGTATATGCTGTCCCTGACCTCGTTTAACCCTCATCCTTAAAGAAAGATTGATATCTCCACTTTCCAGATGAGGAAACTAGAATTCAGAGTGATGAGGTGACAGGTATCCCTGTTTACTCTCTCCCTTCCCCCACCCCTCAAATGCAAGCTTCATAAGTACTGAGGCTTTGTTTATTTTATTCATGATTGAACCCTGGAACCTGATACCTTCATTAAATTTGTTTAACAAAAAACAAACACTCCCTGTCCTCAAAGAACTAACATTCTGTTGTAAGGAGACAAAGACTAAGCATAAAAATATGTAAATATATATTATTAAATGAAGAAAAGCTGTGGGAAATAATGTGGGTTTCTGAATATAGGGAGGAAGTGGTCAATGACATCCTTTCAGGGAAAGTAAAATCTGAACTGAGATCTGAGGACATGTAGGAGGGCACCTTAAGGGCAGGTCAAAGGAAAAAGTGTTTTAGGCGGAAGAAACAGCTTGTGCATAGGTGTGGGGGTGGGAATAGGACTGACAAAGTGAAAAACAAACAAAAAATATTTAAAAGGTATTGATACACTCACAGAATTTTTTTTTTAAGAATTAGAGTACAAGCTTGAATGCCACCTACGCAGAAATAAGGCCTATAGTTACATGGACATTAAATAAAAAGTTATCAATATGTCAAATTTAGCAACAGAATAAGAATGTTGATATTTGATATTAAAGAAAAGGGAACATTTTTAATGAATGCTTGCCATGTGACAGAATGTTAGCTCATTTAATCCTCACACCCCTTTTGTGAAATGCAAATTATAGATGAGAAAAAAAAAAAAAACACCTGAAAGTTAGAGGTGTGAATTAATTCTCCTAGGTCCTGTCAATGGTGACTGGAATCTAGATTCCAATCTAGATTTCTCTCATTCTAAAATCCACTTTTTTCCATTTTACCAGACTGCCTTTCCAAATCAAGTAGGTGCAGTCCTTCAGAAAAACCTTGGGATTCTTATCAGATAGGGCTCATGGCTTATTCCTGTTGAATAGAAAGGACAACTGAAGCTAAATGACCTCGCCCAACTCAGCAAACTCTAAAAGCTGACTTAAGATTTGATTCTCAATCTGCTAAATGTGAGTCTGAGTTTTCTCATCACCTCTCTGAACTAAGTGTTGCAAAACTAATGATGATCCCCATGAAAATAGCTCGACCCCTTTTCAAAGGTTTTTACAAGTCATAGCTTGCATTCACACCAATGTGTGTGAATGTATTGCATACCTATAGTTACTGGTTATAAAGTTGGATGTTTAGGACAAAAATACTTGTTTAAGCACTTCTGCTCAAATTAACTCCTTATTCTGACAACATTTTCCTCTAGTATCACACGATGGTTCTAGATTCTACTAATTATTTTCACTTGGTTTTATTTAATTTTTTAAAAATTGCATCCTCCCGGCCCCCAAACCATTCTTATTTAGAAATAAGGACCTGTCTCTTTTTCCTCAGGTTCTGTCATTCTGTTGTAGAGAATCAATGTCTCTTGTCAATACAGTATTTCTCTGCCTACTTTGTCATTTATCTTTGTATTGGATTGTCTTTCACTTTATTCCGCTGGTCCCTCTTCCTTTGAATCTTAAAAATGTATTTGTCCCGAATGAATCATTTCACTTCAGTGGATTGAGATTCTGCTTGCTTTTTACCTTTGCCATGTTATGTTTATCATGAGATTAGCATCTTTATTTTGTGGCTTGAAGTTTCTTGAACATTTTCTCTCAGTCATTTTTTATTTCCTTCTTGTCCCTGTGGTTCTGTGTTGAAATTCCTCATGGCCTGTTCTCCAACTATCTTTTAGTTTGTCCTGTTTTTCTACATCAACTTCTTGAAAGGTTTTATTCTTCAATTTTTTATGTGATGATATCAGAAATCATTGCTATCAGGTACATTAAAAAAATGTTGTCCTCTGCTCTGTTCCGCTCTCTGCACATGTTTATTAGTGAGTGGATAGTGTTGGAAGAAGTTATATTCTTGTACTTGGCTTGTCCAGAGTTATTTTTATTCAACATGTACTTTAATCTAAAAGAAACTATCTCAAAAATAAAATTCAGTTTCATAAAAACTTACTATAATTCAACTAGTCTTGGCAACCCACAAAACACATTTTCTAACTTATTACTTCATATTGAGTTAAAGTTTTGATTAATATTTAAAAATAAAATGTACAACAGCTACACAAGTAGCCTTTTTACAGTTATTTTGCTCTTGGTGGGGAGAGGTCCACATTCCCACCTGTTGCTCGGGGGAATGGGCTTCTTGCAATACCTCTCCTGAGAAAAGGAATTTTCTGAGACTCACACAGGAAGATGAAATATTGTAGACAGCTTTATTTCTTTGGAATGATACCACTGAACTACCCTGGTCTCATTTTTCTTTGTTGCCATCGAAGAAGGGTAGCTGTGGGAGAGCTAAAAATCAAAGTGTCCAGAGTTTCCCCTCCATAGTGTCACAGTCCAACACAGCATTAGGCTACCTTGGTTTGTATCCCCAGTTATAGCCCATCAATCCATTGCATATGGGGTCCTAAGGGCCACCTGGCTATGGAGGAAACACAGGTGAATGCAAGGAAGCAGGAAAGAGAGAGCCCAGGAACCAAGATTCAGAAGACTGGGAGTTATTTGGGGGATTATGCATTCCCAATTTTCATGTGGCTCTTCCCATTCTGGCCAATGATCTTTGCTCCCAGGTGGGACTAACAAGCACCATTCCTGGTCACCCCAACTTTATTGTGCATATGTCTACCACCCCTTTGTCCATTTCCTTCTACCAGTAACCTGCGGGGAATGGGCCAGAATTTCCCTGGTGGAGTGTAAAGTTGCAATTTCCTGCTAACACTGTCCAAATGGCATGTCTATAATGTCTGGACTTTCCTTTGCTCTTTTTCTATCCTATCTAATAAAAGAGTAATATGCAAATTTGACCATACCTTCGCTATACCCACAAGCCATGGCCATAGCCACGCCCACCAGCCAATCAGGAGCAGATTATGCAATATACCCAATGGTGCTTCCACCACTGAGAGCAGGAGGAAAGCTTGGGTTTCTCTGGCAACAGAGAAAGCCAAGCTTTCCACCTGCCATTGCGAGCCTAGGCCTCCACTCAATGCTACAAAGTTTCAATTATAGAAGATACATAATGCAAACAGAAATGACCACAGCCACTGGAGCTGGAGAGAGCAGAGGCTAGAGTTTCCCTAGCAATGAAGGAAGCCAAGCTTTCCGCCTGCCATTGTAGGCCTAGGCCTCCACAGAGTGAGCAGAAGGCTTGGCTCCACTCCAGGCTACAAAGTTTCAACTGTAAACATAAATTAATCCCAGATCCCAGGGCCTCTTCTTGGGTCACTGAGGGGTTTGGCTGGCCTGAAAACCTCCACAGGCCCCTCACCCAGGCTGCCCCTTGCCCCAAGGAAACCCCCACCCTGATCTGGAACACCCTTCAGGGCAAACCAGCTGGCCCCCACCCATGCAGATTGACCATCACTCCAACACACAAGAAGGCTGCCCTCATGTGGTCAAAGATCCTGCCCCCATGTGGACACAAGATGACTGTCACAACGTGACCAGACGGGGAGGGCCATTGGGAGGTTCCAGGCCCTGCAAGGGAGGGAAGTTGTGGACAATCAGGCCAGCAGGGGAGAGCAGTTGGGAGGGACCAGGCCTGCAAAGGAGGGCAGTTGGGGGTGATCAAGCCTGCAGGGGAGGGCAGTTAGGAGGCAAAGGAGGGAAGGTGGGGGTAAACAGGCTGGCAGGGGAGCAGTTAGACATCAATTAGTCTGGCAGGGTAGTGATTAGAGGCTGATCAGGCTGGCAGGCAGAAGCGATTAAGGGCAATCAGAGAGGAAGGCAGGTGAGCAGTTTGGAGCCAGCAGTCCTGGATTGTGAAAAGGATGTCCGACTGCCCATTTAGGCCCGATCCCAGTAGGATCGGGCCTAAATGGGCAGTCAGACATCCCTCGAGAGTCTCAGATTGGGGATGGTGCAGGCTGGGCTAAGGGACATCCCCTGTCCCCCCACCCCGTGCATGAATTTCGTGCACTGAGCCTCTAGTTATTAATAATAACAAGCTAATTACAATGGTATCAGTCTCACTTTACTGAAAAGTATTGATAAAATATGAGTATCAGCTGGGTATGATGGACAGAGCTGAGCTTTAAAAGGAGTTCAACAGATCTGAGGTTAAATACTGATTCACCTCCTTCCACAGTGTGGCCTTCAGGCAAATTAAATTTTCTCAGCCTCAAGTTTCTCTTTTTAAATTGGGATAATTGTATCTTCTCTACAGATAGAAGATTAAGTGGGATACCATCTATAAACATTTTAATTCAGGAGCAAATATATTGGAGTTGCTCAATAACTTGTAGTCATTGCTATTATCATTTAATATAAGATGTTAACATTTCTAGTCTTTTTTTAAAATTTGAAATTATTTCCAGAAGTAGCCATGAACTTTTTCCCATCTCTTCAGTTTAAGAACATTTATCTCCTTCCTATTGTAATCATTTTATAACTATTATTTGAATACATATTGTCCTGATAGGGAAATAGTCTAAAGAAGAAGATTTGATATCTATAAGTATCTAAAAAGTTTTGCTTTAGAAAAAAACATCTTTAAAATGATTAAATATTTTTAAATTATATTGTCACAAAGTAGGAAAAATCATAATTAAGGGAAGTCTGAATAACCCTTTAGAATAAATGTGCCTTAAGAACTCATATAAGAAATCTAATGAGCCAGGAGATTGTATAAACTTCTGGAGTTTTTAACCATGAAGATAGAACACAATTCCTTAATTATCATAGGAATTCTGCCGTTGACATCATCAGTCATTTCAGTTAAAATTAGCTATTGAAGAGTATGACACATAGCCGGTTTGGCTCAATGGACAGAGTGTTGGCCCATGGACTGAAAGGTCACAGGTTTGATTCCAGTCAAGGGCACATACCTCAGTTGCAGACTTGATCCATGGCTTGTTGGGGCGCATGTAGGAGGCAACCAATTGATTTGTCTCTCACATATTGATGTTTTTCTGTCTCTCCCGTTCCACTCTCTTAAAAAAAATCAGTGGAAAAACTGTCCTCATATGAGGATTAACAACAGCATAAAAGTATGAGACAAATAAGAGTTCCTTTTCTCTTAAGTCAAGGTTTTATGATAAGAATATTTAATTCTGATTCTGAAAGTGTTTGTCTTCTCAGTCAACTCCATTTATATCCCCAGCCTTAATTCTCTGGTCTGATCTCTTGAGAGTTGCTGTTCTGAAATTTGACATATCTTTTTACCTCAACTTCAAGTCAAACATCCTTTTTGGCCACTCACCTACAGAAGCAATCTCCTAATACATTTCCTCATGTGTGCCAATGCTTCCATTATCTTGCTAAGTCTTTTCAGTCACCCTTGATTCTATCATTCCATCCGTCTCTCCAACCTTGCATTCTAATCCTCTTGACTTCTCTTTAGACCCTTAATTGACAATCTTACACGTGCATTGGCTATTCCCCTTGCTTTACTACCTATAAAACTCTGATAAGTGTTTTCAGATAGAGTATCTGGTCTAATGCTCAAAATCACAAACAAAGCTATTAACGTGTGTAAAATCTAGAGCTGTTTGATGTTAGTGAATAATGGCATAAAGCCAAGGGTTATGCAGAAACATACATTATCCCACCCTTGATTAACTACTAGGGATTCCTTAAATAGTTTTCTTAAAAATTGTTTTGGAAGCCCACAGACACCTTCACATAGAATTTCGTCCCTTCCTTAGTGTATTTCTGTAATTGTAGAAATTTTGTCTGTCAAGTAATTTATTCTTTAGGACCATACCCATACCACACATGAGATGCATCTCCCCCATGCCATGCACTGTGTTATATGAGCTTTATATTATATTCCTGGCTACTTTTGCTTATCTCTGATATTTTGCCTTGTATGCTACTTTAAAATCTAAGCACTGCTTAACTGGGGACTCCAGAGTCCCATTTCTCACTGACTTAGGTGGCCATTTACTAACTACATAATACATTTCAAATTATTCTTCAGACAACTCTTCAGCCTTATATTTTATCCTTCCACAGACCCTCAAGCACATCACATCAGGCTCACTCATATTTTTTCTATTGCAGCCTGTGCTTCTGCTTTAGAAACTTGGCTCAAACTCCATTATCTGCTGTAATTTCCCTTCATTTCCACCTAGAGAATTCATGTCTAGTAACTTTCTGTTAATCACCCAGAGCTGAAAGTAGGTTCTTCTTCCTCTAAACTGTAACACTTGGCCTCTAGCACATTTTTATCACATACTGGTATATCCACCATGCTCACTGTGAACAAAGGAGCAATACAGAAACCCAAGAAAACAAACATAAAACCTCATTATTTCAACCCCAGAGAGAACTATTAATATTCAATAATATGCCTTTCTTTTTCTTAACACATCCTTATTGATTTTTTTAAAGGGAGAGGCAGAGAGAGAAACATCAATGATGAGAGAATATCATCGAATGACTGCCTCCTTCACACCTCACAGTGAGGATCGAGCCTGCAACCCAGGCATGTGCTCTAACTGGGAATTGAACCATGACTTTCTGATTCATGGATCTACGCTCAACCACTAAGCCACACCAGCTGGCAATAATACGCCTTTCTTGATTATTTCTTATGCATCACCATTTTTATAATAATACAAAAGAGATAAGTTGAAATGCTATCATTACTTTATTATGTAGCATATGCTATTTTAAGACTTTACAACTATTGTATTCTGTAATCTTTACAAATACTGTAAGGGTTATCTTGATTTATTCTTTTTTTAAAAAATATATTTTATTGATTTTTTACAGAGCAGAAGGGAGAGGGATAGAAAGTCAGAAACATCGATGAGAGAGAGACATCGATCAGCTGTCTCTTGCACGCCCCCTACTGGGGATGTGCCCGCAGCCAAGGTACATGCCCTTGACCGGAATCGAACCCGGGACCTTTCAGTCCGCAGTCCGACGCTCTATCCACTGAGCCAAACCGGTCCTGGCTTATGTGATAGAAAAGAAACCCAAAACTTAGAAATGTTAGGCCAACTTCCCAAGGTCACAAAACTACTAAGAGGCAGAAAGTGGCTATGAGCCCACATTATATATATTTATAACAACATTAACTTTGTTTTATAAGACAGCCAAAACTTTATGACAAAATAGAAAAATGAAATTTCTAAGACTGAAAGTCGAACTCTAAATTAAAGAGGCTCCGGTGAATCGTCACCTTAAAAAGTAGACTTACTCAGAAAAACTGTGGTTCATGCCTGCATGATGTTCACCCTAGGCCAGGCAGTGTTCCAGGTGCGGTACACATTTTCTCAGCTCACTCTCACAACTCCATGGGAGAATGACTATACTTAGCACCATTTTGCAGATGTGCAAACTGAGCAGCTGATGAGTCAAGCGATCAACTTAATACATTAGGCATGTTTCAGCCTTCAGGATACCTACCACTACACTACATACAGAAAATGTTATTTTATCTGTGTTTTATATAGAATGATGTGGAACTAAATATGTGTATGTATCTTATCTATCTAATCTTTTTAGTCTTTTATAAAATGGAGGATGATTCTTGAAACAGTTTTGTTTGCAGAAGCAAGGCACTCACTTTAATTAACTTTAACTGGGACTGCTTATGGCTCCATGTGAGCAGAGACACGAAAAGGCCCATTAACTCTCAACATCATTTCCGTGTTGCTACTTCTGTGTGCCCTCAAGATGGTACTTTTTTCCCTGCTGTTCTTTGATTTTTGCCTCTTTTTTCCCATTTTTTTTTTAAAAAAAGTATTAGGAAAGGATGTGAGTCTAAAATTAGTCATGTATCTGCTGGAGCCTTTTAGTTCATCTAAACACATTATTTCTGGGGAAATGGTAGCGATTTTGAGGAAAATTACATTTTAAAGCTTGAAAACTCTTGTTTTTAGAAATTCTTTCATGCAATTCATAGGTAATTATTTGGTCTGTTTTTTCTGAGTGTGAGCAACTATATGTGTTTTAAAGCTATTCTCCACCAGCTCTAAAGCCATTGTCTTAAACATGCTAACAGTAGAATCTTACTCTCTACCCATTTGGTAATATTGAATGAAAACTTCTAACTTTCAAATATTTAATGTGCAATTGTAAAAACCAGCTACATACTTCCACATTTTCTGAAAAAATGGCGTTTACAATTACTCTTTACTATTTTCACGACTCTAGACTTTGAAGGAACGGTTCAACGACAGCCCAAGCGAGACATTTAGCAGCCACTTTCGTTTTTGTATTCTGTGCCAGGCGCAGGGGCTCCTTTCCTCTTGAAAGTTTTATCATGTACAAGGCTATTAACATTATGAGGATAGGATGAAGCATGAATAAATCCTGAGACTTACTGATGATGTCATTACATCGGTCAATAAAATACATAGAGGGAAGGGCTTCCCACGCCACCAGGCTGGGCTAACTAAATCAGGACCCACGAGCAATTAACTCTTTAATTAAGATGAATGGGTGACATTAGCCCTCCTTAAACTCTGCTCGTCAGCATTTACAAATAGAAAAAGATGGATGCCTCCTTCCTAAAAAATGTGGGTTTTATATTTCATTCATGGACACAGTCTCATTCTTCCTACTTTGTAAACCAAAGTCTCGGAAGTATAGAGGTGGTCGGAGATATTTTAACAGGCTTATTTCATCTGTCTTCTTTCTCTCTTACTATTTAAATGCCTTTTATTGGAATGTGTTCGGTTTCTCATGAAGCCGACTTTATCATTATTATTATTGTACACACTTGCTTGGCATTTTCCCCATTACACACAAAGTATATTTATGTTAGAAACTCATAAATGAAGGTGACACAGCGTAGAAACAGTATTTATTTGTTCCTCCAACATCTATTCATTGTTCTCTGCTGATTTGCTTCTAATTTAGCTCAGGTTGGGAAGTCTAGAGAGAGGTGATTTAGGTCTGCTATGTGTCTAGTTAGCCTTATGACCCTAAGCAAGGGTGTCTCTGAGCCTCTGTTTCCTCATCTGAAATTTTTTTTACTGGAACAATTGATCCTGAAATTCCCTTTAAATTTTTAATTCAGGAAAAAGGAAAACAAAAGTATAAATCATTCTATGAACAAAATGTCTAAACCAGCACTGTCCAAGAGAAATATAAGGTGATCTGAATATGAAATTTAAAATTCTCTAGTAAGCACATAAATAATGGAATTAATTTTAATATTTTATTTAACCTATCATATATGAAATACTATAATTTCAAAATGTAACCATATATGTGCATATTTATATACATGTATATGTATACTTACATATGTATATACTATAGACATATATATTATATATATACACATGGTTGAATCATCTATTTTATGTTTATTTTTTGTACTAAATCTTTGAGATCTTAGAGCACAGTTCAATTCAAACTAGTTCACCACCCACATGTAAATAATACCATTCCAATGTTAACAACCAAAAGAACAGATATATTCATATAAAGTTAGACTACATTACTTAAAGAAAAATTTGCCCAATGTGTAATTTTTCACCAATTTGAAAACCCAAGGTAATTATCCAAGAAATAAATAAATCATAAGATTTGTATTGTCCATAGATAATATGATGTTTCTGAATGAATAGGAAATCATATAAAGGGAAGAGTCACCATTAAGCAAATCCATTTACCACAATGTGCCATAAACTAAGACCCAAGTGCAGAAAAGAAATAATACCCTAGTAACTTTCCCACTATAACTGATGCTGTGTGCTCTTGCTTAAGACCCTCAGCTCCATGGTTAGTGATAGTGAATAAGAGGTTGCATTCAATACAAAAGTTCTCTGTATTCATGTAGGAGATATCTACCATTTAGAAGTACTCTTTTATTTCTTAATGTCATTTATGTGTTAAGTGGGAATCTTTAAATTTCAGGGGGAGTGACATATTCTACTTTAGGTGACCCTACTTTTCTGGTTTTGTCTGGACTCAATATTTATTGAGTATAAAATTGCATTGAAGTGTAGAAAAAATATTTTGTTTAGAGATTATAGATTTTGATCCTTATAACTTTTTTGTCATATCACACTATCTGTACTATTTTTCATTTAGAGATATTTCCTCTAGTAGAAAAGTAATAGTAATAACAATAATAATAATGTTAATCAAATTATATTTAGCTTCTACTGAGTGCTATGTAGAAGCTAGGATTTTAATGAGATTGGGGAACATAACATACAGTGTTATGTATGTTCTATAATTGAATCTTACTTGGATATGTCTGTATCATAA
Organism: Antrozous pallidus; assembly: GCA_027563665.1. Taxonomy (NCBI): domain Eukaryota; kingdom Metazoa; phylum Chordata; class Mammalia; order Chiroptera; family Vespertilionidae; genus Antrozous; species Antrozous pallidus. Next base: position 9,597,175 of record CM050516.1, on the reverse strand, counting down.
AACAAACTGAAAAGCTAGGTCAGTGATTCAGTTTCTAATAAACCTCTCTCCCTTATACACACTAAGAAAATTAATAGATATCTTTATTATTTATATAAATTAATGTCTTTTTATTGATTTAAATTACCTAGAATAGGAGCTGGAATACAGAAAGCATTCAATAAGTATTTGTTGAAGGAATTATTAAAATACATTTTAAGTTTTCAAATATGGCAGGTATTTGGAAATATCCACTGAGTGCTTTCCATGTGAAAGATTCTTTTTAAAGTGAATGAAATAAATATTTTAAAAACTAGCAAGTCATTTTTCTATGCGATAGACTCCACCAAGTAAAAGATATACATACTAAAAAACAAACCCACTTCTTCACAGCATAGGAGCCCATAGTTTAGTTGATGAAACAGGCATCAAATGATTGCAAGGCAACGTTATAAAGTGCTCCTGGAGATTCAGAACAGCAAGAAAGGTTAAGTCTTCCAGGACATAATTCAAAACCCAGAAAAACTTCAAAGAACCACGTGGAACTTCTTCTGGTCTGAATGTAACAAACCAAGAGGACTCAGAAATGAGGGAGCACATAGAGGGCTCTTTCGTGAGTAGCTTGTGAGCTTAAAACTTAGCACATAGTAGGAAGTGTCAGAATCTAAGAATGGGAAGATACACGTATGTATGTCTCATAGAGAACGTGGCCTTTGTTTTTGTAAGAACGGGGAAGTAATTGAAATCTGTTAGGTAAAGACATAAAATCAGATTTGGGTTTTCACACAATAACTGCAGTATCAAAATGGAGGATGATTTGAGAAACCAGGACTGATTGCGTGCCACTGTAATAGCCGCAGGTGAGGATAAGGAGGACCCACACAAGCATGGGGGGTTACATGTGAGGCAGGAAAGGATTCAGGACCAGGTGTAAGGCAGTTGCCAAAGTGCTTATTCAAAGTGGGCAATAGAAGTGATCACACTAGCTCAAGAGCTCTTACACTAGCTCTAGAGAAGTGGTTCTCAACCTTCCTAATGCCTCAGCCCTTGAATACAGTTCCTCACGTTGTGGTGACCCCCAACCATAAACTTATTTTCGTTGCTACTTCATAACTGTAATTTTGCTACTGTTATGAATCGTAATGTAAATATCTGTGTTTTTCAATGGTCTTAGGCTCTACAGCAGTTGAGAACCGCTAGCAGGGTCACCTAAGACCATCAGAAAACACAGATATTTACATTACAATTCATTAACAGTAGCAAATTTACAGTTATGAAGTAGCAACGAAAATAAGTTTATGGTTGGGGGTCACCACAACATGAAGAACTGGATTCAAGGGTCGAGACATTAGGAAGGTTGAGAACCCCTGACATAGAGGCTCTCATCCATGAAAGCTCCTTTATTAAATACTGGAGGCCAGATGCACAAAAATGTGTGCACTCGTGGGGGTGCAGAGGGGAGGCCCTCAGCCCTGCCTGAACCCTTTCACAGTCTGGGATCACTCAGGAGATGTCCCCCTGCTGGCTTAGGCCTGCTCCCTAGGGGGTCAGGCCTAAGCTGACAGTCAGACATCCCTCTGGTAGCCCAGCAGCTCCCAGGGGTCTATGACTAATGGTTTAGACCTGCTTTCCTCTGGCCTAAGCCATTAGTCAGACATCCTTAGCACTGCTGCAGAGGCGGGAGAGGCTTCTGCCACCACTGCTGCGCTGGCCAGCCATGAGCCTGCTTCTGGCTGAGCATTGCTCCCCCTGTGAAGTGCGCTGACCACCAGGGGGGCAGCTTCTGCGTAGAACATCTGCCCCCTGGTAGTCAGTGCACATCATACCGCCTTTAGGATCAATTTTCATATTACCCTTTTATTATATAGAATTAAAACCTGCCTGGGCTTAATCACATGTGCTAGTTTTAAAGGCACTTTCAGAACTTGGTAACATTCCTTGTCAATTTTTTGAGCAATAGTTTATGATAAAATGTTGTGGAAAATACCAGCAATAGGGTAGGGAGTGATAACAGCTATTTAATATACTGCCTCTGTAAGTAACACGCAGAGTTCACTCTGATGCGGTCAAAGACACATTTAAGGATCGAACCTACTAGTATAAACAGTCTTTGGTGAAGGAGAAGTCAGTTAACTTTCCTATGTCTGATTCATAATTCATAATTAAGCACATATGTGTTTTAAAAATCAGTCATAGTAAGTATTCCAGAGGAAAGATCTCCCGAAATTTGCAAGTTAGTTAGGATTTTAATAAGATTGGAGAACATAAAACAAAGCAAAGCTGTATGTGTTTTTTCTCACCCCTTTTCCTCCCCCCAAAAATTTTGGCGATACCAAATGACTATTTAAAACTACCCTTTTCCAAATCTTGCCTAAAGGCAATTAAAGAGTCAGGTTAAGCAAAATTACAACTTGTCAAATTTCTATTTGTAGTAATATAGAAACAAGTCATCGTTATGTTCCTAATTTGGCTTGGAAGTAACCAGTTATTGGCCACATCACCTTTTTGGTTTGCTGGAACATAGACCAGTGGCTCTCAACTAAGAGTAATTTGCCCTCTAGGTAACATTTGGCAATTTTCAAAAAAAAATATATTTTTTATTGATTTCTGATAGGGAGAGAGAGATAGAAACATCAATAATGAGCGATAATTATTGGTCAGCAGCCTCCTGCACACCACCTACTGGGGATTGAGCTCACAAACTGGGCATGTGCCCTCCTAGTTCATAGGTCGATGCTCAACCACTGAACCACTCAGGCCAGGCACATTTGGCAATTTTTGATTGTCACAACTGGAGACTGTTGCTGGGATCTGGTAAATGGAGATGAAGGATGCTGTAAAAAGATCAAAGTCCGTAGGGAGGTCTCTCCCTACCTCTACCAAAGAATGATCTTATCTGAAATGTCACCATTGCTCAGGCAGAGAAATTCTGCTATAGACCATGTATGAAGCACCTTAGGATTCTCCATGAGGTGCTGCCGTAACTTACAGAGAGTTGTTTAGTACTTTCAATTAAGATGAGGTCAGTGGGGCAGTTCATGAATGAAGCACTCTGAGATGCAAATGGAGGATGGGAACATAAAGTCTGGCACTTCTTACTCTGTCAGGGAGCATGTTTTTCTCTGCTCATAGGACCAATGCTATTGAAGTCATCCCTATGCCATTTAGCATTTTCTTTGGGAAATTGACTTTAAAAAAATAAAATTGAAGGTGAAGTCATAACACCAGGGAGAACAGAATATAGAAGGGATTGGCTTAGGAGTCCCCTTGGGAGTGACACACTCTAGCATGATCCACTTCATCTATCAGCTCAGGAAAGTGAACTTTGGAGCAAGGGCCACAAATGCCTAAGGCAAGGCTGACACTCAGCACCAGGCATAGTCACTTCCCCGCCAGTGAGAAATTAACTGTTGCCTCAGACTCCCCAGGCGGTCCCCGCTGCCCTGGATATTGTTCTGGAACACCTCTCCTCATTCTGTATGCAGTCCCAGAATGAAAAGGTGAACTCTTAGCAGAGCTGGGAGACCCAGGACGCTGCCTCTGGGTGTGCAAACAGGGCCCACAATAATTGAGCTTGGTTGGAGCCCAAGCCACCCCTGCTGTTACATATGCATTAGTCCAGGTGAAGTGGCTCGTGTGCAAGGTGCTATAGGGATGATGACATTGAGCATCACTGAAGAGCACACTCGTGGGAGTGGTGGGACCATGGGGCACTGGATAACACAGGCCCCTGTAAGTATGCGCAGCCCCAGCGCAACTCCAGCAGATGGTCGCCATGTGGGAACACGGGTCCCGAGCTGCCAGCTCTTTCAAGAGAAGCAGTGAATTCTAATGATTTTTAAACATTGGCAATTAATTCCAATGTAAAACACTATCCAGCTCCGGCTGCAATCTGCAGAATCCCTTCTGGGGATAACCCCTGGGCCAGCAGTTGGTACATTCTGCTTCAGAAGGATGATGGGAAAAATGTCTTCATTTCAATCCAGCCTAGAATCATTGCTCAGACTGCAAGGCCCCTGTCTCCAGCACCAGAAAGGATGGCTCTGAGACACCAGTTGGGACCAACCTGTCGCTGGTGTTTGAGGCAGCATTGTTCCTGGTGTTTAAGGGCCAGAAAATTATGCCTTTTAAGGCTTAAAACTCCTATCTCCATGTGACCACAGAAAGAGGGGTCCCAGGTCGAGTTTGCAGGAAAAAATCTCCTATAGATCATTTACATGGAGCTTTATGCTATGCTCAAGTAGATATGAAACTCGGGACTATGTTTATGATATTGTTTATAATACATCAGATGAAAAACAGATGCTAACTACTCTTTTCTGAATAAATGTTACCAGTGAAAACACTTCATGAAACATGAACCCCGCTAAAGGTGACAGACACATTTCACTTAATGTCAAAGTCTGGAAAGGGAAATGGTTCCAGAATTCTGTTCCCAAATAAATGATTCCCCTAAAGTGCCCCCCCCCCCTTTTTTTTCCTATGTATTGTATATACCTCAGTCAACTTTTTTGAATGTTGGGGGTTTGGGGGGAGGATTTGAATCACTTAAGCAAGGATTGATTGCTCCTTCCCCAATTTGAGTGTCTTGATCCCATAGTCAGAATCTGTATATTTACAGGATCGAAGACAGAGATTTTAGTGAAAACACTGAAGCAGGAGAACATCGAATTTTCAACATAGGATCCCACGACAAAGGACCCTGTGATTAACGCAAGCCTGTGATAGCAGAGGAAAACTGCCTGACAAGGAGGCGACATGCTTTGGGGTTGACACATCCCCACTAGCCAGGTATGAAAATCCAAAAAAGTTAAAATGGGTAGAGCCTTTTCAAATGATTAAGGGCCCCTCCATTCATAGCAATCAATAGTCATATCATGAATAATTGTTCCTGGAAGCCTCTTTAAAAAAACCAAAAAATTACTTTCTGCCGAGAACCAATTCCAGCATGTAATAATTACAAGAATTTTACCAAAAGGTCGGTGAAGCTTGGGGAGCTCAACAGGGTTGAGTCACATGTAGTTTACCTGTTGGAAATGGCTAAAAGGCACTCCCCCCAAACCTGAATGGGATTGCTAACTGCCAGACAGCTCAAGGTATTTTATTGCCTCCTATTGGCCAAACACTTGAACAGCTGTAGGCTATTCCCCACACTGACAATATTTCACTATACCCTTTGATACCATACCCTTTGAAGTGTATATTTCCACCTTGCTTTGGGGCAAATTGTACTAATAAATGTAGGTCCCTTGGTCAAGGTGAGAGCCTTCTAGCTCCTTCAGTTGGAAGCTCCTCCAACCCCCAATGCCTTTCAAAAATATCTTTCGTCCATGGACTGACTCCTTCTTAATCATCTCCACGCAGCCCTTTCTCCAGAATGCTGAACCCTTTGTGAGGCTGGGAAAAAGAACCCCGGTAACTTTCTGCTCTTTCTAGGGCAGCAGAGGAAATGGAGGCCTGGAAAGATGATGCTACAGAAGCTCCCAAAGTCACAGAACCAGTCTTCTGATAGCTTTGGTTTGCTGCCTTGCCCTCTGCCTCTGTCCCTGCTGCCCTGTTTCTTGTGGCCCTGTCATGTGACTATGGTAGGAAAGTATGAGAAGAAAGCCATCTGTGTGGGCATTTGCGTGCGCAGGGACACGTGCTATCTGTTGCTACTTCTCGGCCTTTGTTCAAGGGGTAGGAAGCGGCACCAAGCAGTAAAACGAGATTTTAGTATTTTACTAGTGCCTAACCCCCAGTCATGCTGCATAAATCAGGAGTTGTTAATATTCATAGTAACTTGTATTGATTCTGAAGAACTGATGGCCGTCAAGAGGAAGGGAGGAGCATTTATTGAGGGCCTTATTACAGTGATGACAACCTTTTGAGCTTGGTGTGTCAAAATTTGCCAAAAAATGGAGCATAACTCGGGTGGTGTGTCACTAAGAAAAAAAAAATTGTGATATTTATAGTTTAAATAACAAAAATGTATAATTGTAATATATAACTGTATTTAATAAACCAAAAGCTAATTATTTCACTGACCTGCAATGTTTCATCCTCGGCTACTGCACCTGGCCATGCAGTAGCTGGGGATGAAATGTCCTTCTCAGCATGAGGCCCCATACTTCTCTGTATGCAACCACATGCGGCTGAGTGTCATAAAAAATGGCTACGCTTGTCAGTGCTGACACGCGTGTCATAGGTTCACCATCACGGGCCTATTATGTGCTTTCTCTTAACATACACTATTGAATTGCAACCTTGCAAAAGCTGAGTCTGGAACTCAGAAAAGTGAAATCGCTTTCATAAAGCCAGGCTGTCCATCGCTGGCGAAGTTGGCAGTGCAGTTGAGTAGACAAATGCGCCTCCATAGTTCACTGCTTGGGTTTGAACCCCAGACTCCAACATTCCCAGGATGGAAACCCTATCTATCTACTTGAATCTCTGTGAGTTCCCTGACCAGCAAATTAGGAATAGTAACTGTTTTTATATCATTTGTAAACTGAAGGAAAATATCATAGTAGTAACCCTTTCGGTTGTTTGAAAGAATCAGTGAAAAATTCATATAAAGGAGTTAGCTGATGTTTGGCCTGTTCAGGAAGTATCAGCAGTTATTGCTGTTTTCCGGGGTGCATATTTTTTTTGCTTTAGCATACATTTTCTCTATACTCCTGGTAATAGTTGACTGCCATGCATGTTACACTGATATGTTGAAATTTTGTAATGAAGATTTACATTTTTCAAGGATCTACAGGCGTTGTAGCACTGGTTTATTACATAATGGGTTTCTAATGAAGGAAGTCACACTCAGTTGAAAATTAGGCTGGGTGCTTAAACCCTGAGTACCTAAACAACCCCTACCCTTTTACCAATCATGAACACCTTGACCATTTTCCTGCATGATGCATGCAGAATTAAGTCTTTTGTTTATTGATTGGCCAAATATATGCAGGGCAAATGTATGCTACTTCATCCTTGGCTCTTCTGAGAGAGACTGTTACCATAGTAACAAAGGCATCCTTTGACTCCTTCTTCAACATGGAGTTATAGAAATGCTTCTTAAAAAAATATTTACAACAATATTTAATGTCAAATCTAAAGTAATTTTTCTCATCGTCTGGGGAGCAAAATTGATTTTCTCTGGGCAAAGTTTGTTTGGCTGCCCAAGTGTACTGTTTATAGTAATGTGTTCTACCAAATTTCTTTAATAGCCAGTTAAACATATTTTGTCTTAACTTCTGATCTAATTTCATCATTAGGAAGTGCCTCTCCCTGCACCAGGCCTATTTTGGTTCTGAAATAGTGCACATTGCATCTTTGCTTTGTCAGCGTAAGGTGGAGGGGAACAGGATGAGTCACTTGCTTTCTTCTGTCAAAGAACAGGATGTGTGGCGAGGGAGGGGGCCTATGATGGTCAGGAATATCTGGCTTATCCCCAAGCTGAGACTCGGGTGGCAGTTGGTGCCTGGTTTCTGATTCCAGTGGTTCAAACCCCATTCTTTACCAAGAGGCATATGTTTTAATATCTTTTTTTTTCAAAATTAAAAATAACTCTTTTTGTTGTCATTGCAAAAACAATACAAGATCATTTCAGAAGATTCAGAAAGTATAGATAAGCACAAGAAAGATGCCCATAATCTCACTTTCTGCAGATAATCACTGCTACTATCTGAGTGTATTCTTTCAAAGTTTTGTGTGTTTATGCATATACTTTACTTTAAAGAACAAGGCCATGCCTATTTATTATTCTGCAATGTGCTTTTTGAATGTTATTTAACATGTACTAATACTGCTGCCAGGATGAAAGTTCACTTCTAAAGCATCGTGCATGATGGCTGCAAAGTTGTAAGATATTCTCAGACATTGGTAAATGGAATTCTCATCTGTTGGATATCTAGATTCTTCCCTTAATCTAGGAAGAATTGCAGGAATGGCTAACTTTGTATACATTTTCTATATACCTTTAAATGAGAAAAGATAAATGTAGCCTCTTATGTCCTGTTGGAATGAAAGGGAAGTGAGGGTACAGTTGAGGTGGCTCTTCGAGATGCCTCCATTCCCTGCTCCACCAAGGGAGGACATCCAGACACCTCTGTGAGTCTATATGTAGGAGTCACAGCAATAAACTCATTCTCTGTGACCCGAGCCATTTAAATGCTGAACTCTCGCTTCAGCTTCTGAGCATCTTGGGAGAACTTTTAGCTTCTTTATTTTATTTATTCCACAAACATTCATTGAGAAGCAGTTATGCCCTAGAACTGCCCTGTCCTTTGTGACATATGCCCAGACCTCCTCTGTAACCCACCCTGTGCCAATGGTCCACAGGCATTTAAGTTACAGGATGCTATAAAATAGCATGGGCTTTCACTTTGGTAGTCAGTTCCCTACTTAATAGTTAACTACTATTTCTGAAACTCAGTTTTCTTATGTTTAAAGTAATAAAAAATAAAGCATATGTCAAGTCTCTTTTATTAGGATTAAAATATATGGAACATGCTAGACATAATGTCTGGCATACAGCAAGGTAACGGCAATGGTGGCTCAAGTGGCCATGGGAAGCATAAGGAAGGGAATGACTCCTTCTTGGGGGCTCAGGAAGGATCCAGTTCAGTGCTCAATAGACTAAGCACAGAGCTTCTAGTTTAAAACTCCAGGTCTATGTGCCAGCTCTCCATGACTCACTGCCTGACCTTGGATTAGCCACTTAGTCTCTTGCTGCCTTGGTTTTCCTCACCATAATATGAGCATAATAACTCTTACCCACCTCACTAGGGCAGGGATGATTAATCAGTGTTTATAAAACTCAATAAATCCTTTGGCTATGAAGCTCAGTGAGACTGGAAAGCATTATTACTATTAGCTGCTTTCTTAATATACACACCAGCCTGCCAGGGACTGCTGAATGGAGTACCATGGAGTTCTACCTCCCTCCTATATCATTGTCAAGAGCCTCAGTCCCTTTAGCCTTGCCCCTGCAGATATCAGTTTTTCTACTGCGATAAGGCTCGCTCTTCAAAAGGAGCAATCCATTTTCTGCTTATACCCAAGTACCCACAGCCACCCATACCCATGAGCCGTGTCTGTTCTTTTAACAAATATTTATTGAATAGTTGGGAGGTGCTGTACTGGCTACTAGAGATATAAGGATGCATAAAAATCGATAATGGTGTCTGCCTTTGAGGTATTGAGTATTTGGGGAGTTACCAGACAGGTGACCAACAGTCAGTCCTATTACAGCCCCGGGTACTCTGATGAAAGATCTACAGGGCCCCAGGGGAGTGTAATATGCACTTGCATAGGTTTCCTGCAAGAAGTGATATCTAAATGAAAACTGAGAAAGAGGCAACCTTGTAACTGGGAACATACAGGAGAGAAAGGAAAGAATGTTCTATTAAAAAAATGCCAAATTATTATCAATGCCTCACAATGCAAGGGAGCAAGACTGTAAAGGAAACAAAAATAAGTTTCTTAGAACTGAAGCTGCAGAAAGGGGAAAGGTACAAAAGGATACTTCCAACACAGTCTAGTTCCATCCCTTTGATCAGGCTCAGCCACCTGACGGATCATTGGTCATTTAATGGATCTCACAACCTAGCATCCCAGTCCCCTTCCAGCTTAGACATTGAAACTGACTGTTTCCTTAATTCTTAGATGTCTGTCCCCTTGGCCTTTAACCCCTTGTGAGTTTCTTTGTATTTATACTAATAAATACCTTTATTTGGGGGGTGGGAGGTTTGACTACTTGCTGTTGGCTGATTGCTAGCTGATTTTCTGACTTTCCTTGTAGTTATTGCCTGTTTTTAGCTGTCATTCCCAGGGATACAATTGGTTTAAATCAGGAGTCCAATTTTAAAAATTGAAACACTGTACACATAAAACAAAACAAGAGAGAGAGAGAGAGAGAGATCTGCAAAGAATTAAGATGAATGTCACTATGGTACTCCTATAAATAACTACAAAAGGATATGCATGATTTAGGGGGATATATATATATACACTATATTTTATATGTACTATATTTTACATTAATTTTGCAAGCATACAATAGAGAGTCCTTGAAAATATCACCATAAGCATATATAACAGAACCGAAATGACATAATAAAATCTTAGACAGAAGGTGAGATTTATATTGAAGGAACTAGACCCCCAAAAAGAGAGAAGCAAAAAACAACTTGTCAGTAATAAAAACATGGTATAAACTTTCATCAACATCAGAGTTAATCATCTCATTTGGTAACTGACAGTTCAATGAAGTTTCTGTTTTAAAATCATGGGCAAAGCACACTGCCAAGTTTTATTTGTCTCTTGATATAAGTTGAGCTATCGTCCAAGATGGTAGAAAACCTTTCTTGTTGGGTTTTACCTCTTTAATCTCAAATGAAAACTGGCACTCCATCTGGATAATGTCCAACGTGACACATTTTGGGGGCCTTCCACTACCTAGCCTTACAAATCAAGAACACTGATTAAATAATCAAGATTTCTGAACAGCCTGGAGGGAGCTCTACGTTTTTTGCATGAGTAATTGCCTTTCTGTTTGTAGCACAAAATGTTTTCTGAGCTCTGGGTAAAAACTTGTGTTTGGCACACTGACATTGAGTATCTTATTTGTGGGTTAGCGGTTGTTCGACATTCTTCCAAGGAATATGATAGCAAATATAGAATGTACAAATGGCTTAAGCTAATGAAAATTGTCACTAAGAAAATGAAACAAGATAAGTAATTATTTGCTTGTTTTTGAGGGGGAGGATGAAGATACTAATACTTTACTGAGCATCTGTCTGAATAAAAGCTGTTATTGTTCTTCCTCAGCATACCTAATAAAACAACAAATATTTCCATAATTATTAATCCTCCTTGAATAAATAAAAAAAATCATCTCTTCCTATAATGATTAGAAATGTAAAGTAGAAAATTCTGCCTGAGACTCGTGGTCAAACACACCTTTATGCTCAAGTTAGCAAGACATTGATTAGAATAATAAATGACTTCCCAGGATTGCTCGCATGAAGGAACAATTTTTTCGTTAGAAATGTCAAATTTAGTCTAGAAAATTTCAATGAACATTATAAATGTTGTGTTCAGCTTTGGCCCTAGGCAAAATTGTCAGTTTGGTGAAGTTATTCTTTGTCATTTCTCAACATCCTTTTGAAGGATTTTATTTATGCTGGTACTCAATCATTTCTTCATTCAAAAAATTTTATTATTGAGTGCCTACTAGCTGGCAGGCACAAATCTCAGGACTAGAGATACAGTAGTGAAAAAGACAGCCAACACTCTGTGTATGGAACCTACATTTTAGAAACTAGGGTAAATATATTGAAACTGAATAAGTTAATAAAAAAATTTTAGATAGTAAATGCAATAAAATAGGATAATCTGTTAGCTACCTGAAGTCTTATAGTCAGGGAAGACCTCCCTATAAAGCTACCTGAAGTCTTATAGTCAGAGAAGACCTCCCTATAAAGCTGAAACATTTGAGCCAACCATGCAAAAATATTGGGGAGCACCATTACAAATAGAATGATTCTAGCAGATGCCAAACCACACCATGAGACTGAGATGGGGGCATCCATGCAGTTTGATATAGATAGGAAGATTTATGTGACAGAAGTATAACAAAGATCAAAGTATGATAAGGCAAGAGAGCCAGATAGTGGCTTCTTGCTCATAGCAGGCCCTATTAGGCTTAATAAAAATTCTACTTTCAGCTCTAGCCAGTTTGGCTCAGTGGATAGAGCATCAGCCTGCAGACTGAAGGGTCCTGGGTTTGATTCTGGCATATATATATACCTTGCTTGCAGGTTCCCCCGCCTGGTCAGGGTACATGCAGGAGGCAACCAATTAATGTATGTCTCTTACATTGATATTTCTCTTTGTCTCTCCTTCTCCCTTCTACTCTCTCTAAAAATCAATTGAAAAATATCCTTGGGTGAGGATTAACAAAAAGAAAGGAACAAATTCTACTTTCAGTCTGATGGGAAGCCATTGCAGAGTTTTAGTACGTGTCTCTCTTCTTCCTTCTCTCTTATTACTTCTATTCCCTTGTTGTTGTTTTTAGAATATCCTACTATTCTCCTGCTATTGTATCTCTCTTGATAGCCCTTTGCCTAATGTATTTTATGTTCTCTTCTAATAAAAACCACCTTTGGACTTCTGACTCTCTCAGGTACCAGCCAGGTGATTTATATACTAATCTGAAAACCCAATACGAATTACAGTATTCATAGTAATTGTGGCTTGAAATGATAGCCCTCTAAGATAACATCTTTTCTCTAAAACATCCTGTATTATCCAGACTTCAAAGAGTAAATACTTTGGAAATTATAGCTATTTACTAGGGGAAAACACAATTTAAACAGCTGCTTTTATTCCTCCTATGCAAAGAACTGTTCTTGATTGTGTGAGATCTCCAGGTCAGCAGTCTGGGCTGTAAATCAGTAAGAATTATTACCATCCTTGTTTTTATGATCACTATGATTTATTAAGTCCCTGTTGTGTGCCAGGCACTATATTAGACAATTTATATACATCATTTCATTTAGTTCTCACCACCAAACCTACATATTCCCAATTTATAGATGAAGAACGTGAAGCTTAAAGACTTTTCTACTTCATTCTATAACTAGAGGCCTGGTGCATGAATTCTTGCACCAGTGGGGCCTCTCAGCCTAGCCTGTGGGATTGGGCCCAAACCAGCTCTCCGACATCCCCTGAGGAGTCCCTGATTGTGAGAGGGTGCAGGCCAGGGTGAGGGACCCCACTGGTGCACATTCAGGGCCAGGGAGGGGTGCGGGAGGCTGGCCAGTGGGGGAGTGCTCCAGGGCATGTCCAGCCCCATCAGACAGACCCCAGCAACAAACTAACCTACCTGTCGAGAGTCTGCCGCCTGGCGATCAGTTGCACATCATAGCAAGCAGTTGAGCAGTCTAAGGATATTATTAGCATAGTATGCTTTGATTCTTTGAACAGCTGACCAGATGACTGGACATTTAACATATTAGGTTTTTATTATATAGGATGTAGACCAGGAATAAGAACGAGATCTAGAAACATAAAAGGCAATCAATAGCTATTTGTTGGATAAATGCATGATTGATAAACAAAACAAACAAACAAACAAAAAATCAATGGCCACTTAGCTGGAAGTTCATGGATAGAGCTGTGATTGAATTCAACCCTTACTTACTGCCTTTGAAGCCCACTCCCTATATAACAAGGCCTTCCTCACCCAGTACTTGATGGGTTTCATTGTCAGATGCACCACTCCAAGGAAAATTGCTCAAGGAAAAGAAGTATAACCAGTGAGTGGAAGCCTTCAATCAGTTAGAGAGATCATCCTTCCTTTTTTCTGGAAAGCAATTCACTTTATCTCCTGAGAAAATCGGGTTAATTAGATGACTATGGTTGTAATTAGGCTATTTTGATAAGAGAAAAAGTTTCTCCTTGGTGTTTGCCGGGAATACATGCTCACACACACAAACACAAGTAAAAAAAAACACACATACACACTCAACTGTAAATGGCAAACGCCACGGCCATTCGAAACACAGAAGGATCTACCTTTTGCCTCCAGGCAGCGTCTGCAACCTAGTAAGCTTGTATTGCCTATCTTACAGTTAAAAGAAAATACCCCTGCAGTTTCTAAGAATATGATAAGGGCTATCTTTAAGGAATACAATTTTGTTCTTTGATTTTGGCAAGACCTACCCGAATGAGTGCCAGGGTCTTTGAAACAGAAACAAACAAGTGTGTGCCTCTGAGCCATCCTTTTCAGAAAGAATAATCCACTCTCAAAGAGGCACTCTCCGGAAGAGGTATTCCAAACCTGCACTTAAGGATAAGTTAGAGGAGGCCCTCCGCCCTTGTCCAAAAAAATAAAAAAATAAAAAAAGTGCTCTCACAAAGCACTCATTCCATAGGTCACTATGTGGGAAGAAAGTGTTCCTTGATAAACATTTTCAGAAATTGATAAATTGAATTATGGGACCTCTTAGAAATTTTCAAAAACTATTATTTTTTTAAAATATATTTTATTATTGATTTTTCACAGAGAGGAAGGGAGAGAGATAGAAAGTCAGAAACATCGATGGGAAAGAAACATCGATCAGCTGCCTCTTGCACACCTCCAACTGAGGATGTGCCCGCAGCCAAGGTACATGCCCTTGACTGGAAGTGAACCTGGGACCTTTCAGCCCACAGGCCGATGCTCTATCCACTGAGCCAAACCGGTTCAGCCAAAAACTATTATTAAAGAAGGTCCTTAAAAAACAATTGATGATAACTTTGTTGAGCCAGTATAGCTCAAACTGATGTGGCCACAAGACACCATCGAAAGTCCATGGAATTAGTGGTCTATCCTTTGGGAAATGCCAGCTCAGGGACTTTTAAGTGGCTCATGATTGATGGAAAAGTAAAGTTCTGTGTGTAGATGTAGCCTTCATAACATCTCATTGACTTTTAGGGCAATTTGTAAGATTTCAATGGGAAACAGCTCTGGGGTAATGTTTCCTATTCCATGTGGAGATATTTACTTCTGACTAACTGTAGGCAGCAAGTAATGGCAGTTGGGGTCACACGCTGTCTGGTCACTTAACACCTTCCATGACTTTGTATGACTCACATTCTCTGAACCTGACCTATCAATAGTACTGAGATTTCCAAAATGTTATGGAGCTAACTTAGGCAAAGTGCTTAGAATTATGTTGGCAACTAGTAAGTGCTTAGTAAGAGGCAACTGCTTTACTTTGTGGGTTTTTTTTTCCTCCTGATGCTTCTTAGGAGTTTGTACAGAACCATTCAACTCTCTTAGAGAATCCTCTTCTTGTCAGGGCATGCATTTGTAAGAACACCAAGTGGGTATTAACTATCTCATACATAGACCTCATTAGAGCCATTCACAAGCCAAGCCCAGAGTCTTATGGATACAAAATGCAAAATTATTTCTTGTAGTGCTACCCACATTCTTCTTTAGCTATAATATTCTGCTAAGTGGCACTTTAAAAAGCTATTAGCAAAAAAAAAAAATCACTCATATTAAAACTCATCTTAACATTAAAAATCAGTTTTCTGCAAAAATCTGTGGATTTTTTTATGCTATTACTAAGCCTGTGCAGAGATGTCCATCCCCCTAAAGACCAAAATAACTATCATAAAAGAATCGCCCAAGGAAATCTGTAGTACTGCAAAATAGGTTG
This sequence comes from Antrozous pallidus, assembly GCA_027563665.1. Lineage (NCBI taxonomy): Eukaryota > Metazoa > Chordata > Mammalia > Chiroptera > Vespertilionidae > Antrozous > Antrozous pallidus. Next base: position 9,582,011 of record CM050516.1, on the reverse strand, counting down.
ATGTTTACCTTCATGCAAGCCAACAATTGCCAGACAGACATTTGTGTTTGGCAGGTTTGCAAGCCCTGGGTAGAACTACAAACAAGTACTTTAAGTTATCTACATATATTTTCTGCTCACACATCTGTAACTGACATTCATAAAGGAAAAATGCCACTGCAGGTGTATACTAGTAAAAAGAATTTGCTGCACAGACACTTGAGTTGATAATGATTTCTGTAGGATTTCGATGTTATATATTGAGTTTATTATTTATTTTGGAAGCAGAACATGATAATAGTTTTGTTTTGTTTTTTTAATAATTTAACATGACTGTTTACTATTAGTCTTGTGATTTCCCTGCTTCAATCCAAAGGTGTCCCTTCTCATTCAGAGTAAAGTATAAGTCCTTGAAGTGGGCTATTATGCCCTCTACTCTCATATGTTCTCACCCTTCCTCTCCACTTAGTCTGCCACCAACCACACCATCCTTCTTGCTCCTACCCTCAGACCGTTGCATTTTCTGTTCCTTCTGTCTCAAATGTTCTTCCTCCAGTCACTCACAAGATTGATCCTCCAGTTCCTTCAGGCCCCTACTCAAATGTCACTTCACCACTCTATACAAATTAATATTGCTCCCCTCAGAATTCCCTCACATCCACCTTTGCTTTATATTTCTCCCCAACACTTACCTTTATAAGTCAGGTAATTTTTGTATATAAGAATCAATTACTAAATTTTTGGGAATTTTGCAAGGCAATTGTTATAATCCTGAAAGCTTGAAATTGACCATGTGGGAATATTTACACCATGGAAATTGGTAAATGCTACTAATCAGATCTCTTATTTTATGAAGACTTGATCTACCAGAATACCACAGACATAATCAGTTTTTACTTCTTTATATGGTTACTGTGGTCCACCACTAGGGTGTAAGTTCAACGAAAGGAGGGTGCTTGTTTTGTCCTTCGTTATCTAGTGTTCTGGACAGTGTTTGGTCAAAGAAGGTAATTAACAAATATATGGTGAATAAATGATTGGTGAAAATACCACAAATTAGAGTTTTATTTGTGAAGGATGAGATTGATCATTTCATCCATTCTCTAATGCAGTCATTTAGTAGATATTTTTAAGAACCTATGAGACAGATATATCCTTCTAGGACTAGGAGACATTTTAATGGAGAATAGAACAATATTCTTACCTTCATGGAACTTATACAGGGTGGGGCAAATGTAGGTTTATAGTCATAATTACACAAAACACAATTTATTCTTGAATTACTGTTTATTATTGTATTACTAGAGGCCTGGTGCATGAAATTTGTGTGCTGGTATGGTCCCTAGGCCTGGCCTATGATCAGGGCCATTTTCCCCAGCTGCCTGCAGCTGGCCCTATCCCCTGAGCTATCCATCCTCTATTCCCCATTCACCATAGGGTGATCAGTATCTGACAGCTGGGGGAGGGGACCGAAAGGTCCCCTGTTCTTGCCTGCTTGCTGGCCTCACTCCCCACTGCAGGTGGCCATTAGGCAATTGAAACTTGCCAGCTGGGAAAAGGGACCAAGAGGTGGTCAGTGCACCTCATAGTGACTGGTCCAGTGGCCATTCTGGTCCTTCTGCCTTTAGGATCAATTTACTTATTATCCTTTTATTATATAGAATTTTCCATATGAACAACTGTAAACCTACTTTTGTCTCACCTGTATTTTATTAGGGAGATAAAAACAGTGACCTAACACAAACAAAAAGTTGAGATATTGGTAATCACTAGTAAAAATAAATCTGGATATTGATAATTGTTAGTGAAAGATATCTATATCTTTATATCTCTCTATCTCTATATCTATCTATTTATACATACTTATAATGGGTAAAATATAGACTAGAGGAGCAGTTGCTCTTTTACATAGATAATTCTGAAGGGTCATGTTTGAATTGAGAGCTGAATGATGTGATTAAGCTAGCAAACTCAGATGTAAGAAAAGAGCCTTAAACTGAGGTGCAAGCAGAACCACTGGGAAATGCAAGACCCTTGAAGTGGGATTGAACTTGGTGAACTTGAAGAACAAAATCAGGGCTCGTAATCTTTAAATATATTGGGTTAGGGATGGGATAGTGATGGATGAGATCAGAAAGGCAAGCAGGGCCAGATCACCCAGGGCCTGATAGGCCACAGGAAACCATTAGAAAGTGACATGGTCTTATTGAAAGTGTATAGAGTTCATCCAGCAATGGAGGATGATAAGTTAGAGACTTCTGCAGAGGCTCAACATGTTCAGTGGAACTATGAAATATGTAGGTGAATTGAATGGACACTGAAGGGTTCTGATCATTTTAAAGGTGCATTTAACCAAACTTTCTGGAGGCATGAAATCTTTGGTTTTTACATACTGTTCAAAAGGAGATAAAAAGCTGGAATATTTTTCAAGTTTAAATTAAAGGCAATATAACCTTGGTATTCAAACAAAAAATATGAAAACCAGTAAACAAAGTTTACTCTCTCGGTTAAAATTCTACATGCGAAAATCCTAGATAGAATATTAGCATGCCAAAGAAAGAAATGTGTGAGAAATACTTTGTGACCAAGTAGGGGTTCCCTCAAGAAATCCCAGATGGTTTGGCATTTAAAAAACAACAACTGTTAATGTAGTTAAATACGTTAACAGACTGTAGAAGGAAGGATTTAGATGGTCATACAAAATAAGATAATTTGATAAAATGAAGCATCCTTACTGTTTTTTTTAAAAAAGAAATTAGAATCTAGGAAATCTAAGAAGACATCCTTAATAAGATGAGGATATATACCAAAATCACAGCCAGCATCTTAATAACAAATGTTAGAAATATTCATCTTAGACTCAAGAAAAAGTAAATGATGTCCTTTGTTCTCTTTTCTGTTCTGTCTTGTATAATGATCATAACTAGTGCAAAATGATTAAAAAATATAGAGACTAGAAAGGAAGAAATAATATATTGATTATTTTCAAAAGAACCCAAAGAGAAATTATTAGAACCCTATAAATCTATATCCCAAACTTAATAATGTTTCTATATACTAACAACAACTAAAAACATATTCTAGAGAAGATACCATATAAATCTATAAGATACCTAGGAATAACTGTAACAAAAGATGGCTTAAATTTTGTGAAAAATATTACAAAATCCCCAAATTCAGATAATAAAAAAGATTCACAAACTTAATTACAGTAAGATTGAAAACTTCTGTGTTATAGAGTACACCATGAACAAAGTGAAAAGTCAAAATTTCAGAGAATCCCCCCATATAATAATTAAAGACTATACCCCCTAGTCAGTTAAGAACTCCTAAAATACTAAAAGGCTAGGCTGGCACTCCAGTCTTTGGTCCTCTTCTCTTTCTAACTAAGTCTCTAGTGCTTTCATCCAGCTTGAGGCCAACTGTACCTTTTGATAGTTATCGCCCCCTGTCACTCACCCCTAGCCTTCCCCAGCTTCCCCATTTCAGCTGATACAAGCCCCTCCTTCCAATATCTCAAGGCAACTGTAGCCTAGAGCAATCCTTAATTTTCTTTTCTTTCATCCTCTGCCTCCAATCCCTCTCTATTTTTTTAAATATATGCAGGCCCTAGCTGGTTTGGCTCAGTGGATAGAGCATCAGCCTTCGGACTGAAGGATCCTCTGTTTGATTTCAGTCAAGAGTGGTCAAGGGCACATGCCTGGTTTGGGCTAGATTCCCCATTAGGGGCCATGAAGGAGATAACCAATCAATGATTCTCTTTCACCATTGATGTTTCTCTCTCTTCCTCTCTAAAATTAATTTTAAAAATATTTTAAAAAATAAAATATATTCAGAATCTGACCACTTTTCATCATGTACATGACTACCATCTTGGTTTAATTCATCCTCATCTCTAGCTAGTAATAGTACAATCACTTCTTAATTGGTCTTCCTGCTTCTGTCATTTCTTCACAAAGCAGTCACATGATCCTTTGAGACCTTGGGTCAGATCACAGCTCTGAACCCTGAAGTGACTCTCCGATCTCTAGTCCAACTTCTTCTTCCCTTGATCACTCAGGTCCAGCCACATACTAGCCTCCTTTCTGTTCTTAAGACAAAACAGGCATGCTCCTACCTTTAAGACTGTGTTCTAGCTGTTTCATTTGTATGAAATGCCTTTTTTATGTAAGGAACTATTTGACTAACTCCCTTAGCAAGTTTAAGTCTGATTGAATTTCCCTTCAATAAGGAGTCTTCTGACCACACAATATTTTCTGTTGTAACTTGCACAATTCCCTTTACTGTGTTGTATTTTATTTTCTCACTAAAGGCCCGGTGCATGACATTTGTGCACTGGAGGGGGAGGAGGTTCCTCAGCCTAGCCTGCACCTGGCCTGCAGCCTGGTCACAGTTCAGGACCCCTAAGGGGACATCCTCCAGGGGGTCCTTAGTGCTGCCGCAGAAGCTGGAGAGGCTCCCACCACTATGTTCACCAGCCTTGAGCCCAGCTTCTGACTGAGTGTCGCTCCCTTATGGGAGCACACTGACCACCAGGGGGCAGCTTCTGCATTGAGTGTCTGGCCCCTGGTGGTTGATGTTTGTCATTCTGCTGCTCGGTTGATTTGCCTATTAGAGCATTATTATATAGGATTTTACATATCACCTTGCAATGCACTATATATTTTCCTTATTTTTTACATTCTCTATCTATACCCCTTCAGAAAAATGCAAGTCCCACAAGGATAGGTGTTTTTGTTTTGTCCATTGATCTTTCTTTGGCACTTAAAAGGGTGCTTAGAAATAGTAGATGTTCAGTGAATGAGTAAATGAATGAGTAAAAATAAATAATAAAAAAGGAAATTAGAAAGTGGGCAAGTGATATACACCTACAATTCACTGAGCAGAGCACTCCAATGACCAGGAATACTGCTCATGACAAAATGAAAAATTAAATCAAGGTAGCATTTCATTCCCACCTGACTGGCCAAACAAATGAAGTCTGATAACACAAAGTGTTGGCGAGGGTTTGTGGAAACAAGCAGTGATACAATGTGTGGTTTAAATGCAAATGTCAACAAATGTTTGAAGTTAATTTGGTAGTACTGAATACAATTACCCATATTCTTCAACCCCTTCACTCTGAGATGCATCTCCAGATAAATTCTCCCAATGGTCAAGGAGATGTAGGCAACACTGAACCAGTAAAAATAGAAAAGCATATAAATCTTTCAATAGGAAGAGAGATAAATAAACTGTGCTTTAGTCATACAATGCGGGTTTATACAGTCATTTAAATTAATAAACCAGAACTACATGTATTATCATGAACTAATTTCTAAAATCAAATGTGGAGCAAAAACAAGTTGCAGAATATATATAGTTATTTAACTTGCTCTGAAGTTTTTAAAGACACAAAAACCAATTTTATATATATGCAAAAAAATGTGAAATATAAAAAAGGCATGGGGATGGCAATGCCAACTTCAGGAGAATGATCACCTTTGGGGAGGAAGTGAGGGAGGGTTTGAATAGTAGGCCTTTTAGGGCTATAATTTATTCATTTATGGTATCAAATATTTTAAGTAAGCATGATAAACATTAATATTCACTTAATTTCAGTTGTGGCAGTCTTTATATTATTATCTATGATATAGTGTTGAATTCTAAATTTTAAAATATTAAACTAATGTTTTTGGCAAGGAAGAGTAAAATAGATAAAAGGAGAGATTGGATGATAACAAGGAAAGAGCAAGAAAAAATGTAAGATTTTCTTGGGGGAGGGGATATTTAAGTATATTTGTGAGCAGGAGATAAGGGCTTTAAGAAAGGGGAAGTAGTCTTAGTCATTTTGCCTCATTGATAGAGCATCAGCCTATGGACTAAAGGGTCAGAGTTCAATTCTAGTCAAGGACATGTACCCTGGTTGCAGGCTCCTGCCAAGCCTAGGCCTTGGTCAGAGTGCATGCAGGAGGCAACCAACCTAAGTGTTTCTCTCATGTCAGTGTTTCTCTCTGTCTTTCCCTCTCTCTCTTCTACTCTCTCTAAAAATCAATGGAAAAATATCTTCAGGGAAGGATTAACAAAAAAAGGGAAGTAGAACGTGATATGACTGCCATGGGATGGTTCGGCCCCTTTGGCATGACTCAGTGGTTGAGTGTGGACCTGTGAACCAGGAAGTCACAGTTTGATTCCCAGTAAGGGCATGTGCCCAGGTTGCCGGCTTGATCCTCAGTGTGGGGTGTGCAGAAGGCAGCCAGTCAGTGACTCTCTTTTCTCATTGATGTTTCTGTCTCTCCTCCCTCTCCCTTGCTCTGAAATATACATATATATATATATATATATATATATATATATATATGTGTGTGTGTGTGTGTATATATATGTGTGTATGTATATATATATATATATATATATATATATATATATATATATATAGAAAAGATAGTTCATTCTACTTATAGTTCCCCAAGATTGAGGATATAGGTCACAGCTGGTCACGGGGTCTGTCACAGGCAGAGGGAGGAGGAAGACTCTGGACAAGCATCTTTATTGTGGTTTCCAAGAGAAGGAACAGCAAAGCAGAGAAAGTCCCCTAGATTTAGCCAGTTGAAATAAATTCGGAGGACTCTGGGGCACAGGGAGTGTCCCTCCTTATCTGTTACCTGGCCACAGGTGATTAGGGGATTAGGCCAGGGGTGTGGGAGCTTGATAAGGGAAGTGGATGGGATGTGAATTTAGCTGCTTGAGAAGAGGAATTGACAGTCCTCTAACTAGGGCAACAAACTCATCAGAACAGGATATAAAAACAGCGTTAGCACAACTGATTGACATCAGACCCAAAGAAGTCATTTATAGTATAAGCTCTATACTTTATCAGGGGCCAAGGGGGGTGTATTCTCAATTTTAGCCTCTAAGTTTTAGAAGATTGAACAAACAGCAAACACAAAACCCAAACTAAACATGGTGAAGGTCATAGAGGATTTGTTTGATCACTTTGCATATTTAAAGAAGTGAAATTCGGTTACAATATACCAACAAAACGTCTTTATTTTAAAAAGATATGAGGCAGGATGTATCTAAAAGAATGGTACTCGAACAACTCTCCATTAATCATATTAATGATGTTTGTTTTAGCACTATTCACAAATTTGAGGCAATCTGTGCAGTTATGTTTTCCAATAGCATTTTATTTGAATGTCATTAAATTTTAGTCAGCTATTACTAATGGCAAAGCAGGAGTCATATAAAGATTCAGGGGAGCGAAGGAGAATTAATTTGTGCACCCAGAAGGTTAATCTGCAGGTGGCAGAGAAGCTGTCACTGGAAACGCCAGTGATGTAAGCTTGTATCAAACCCATTAATTCTCGGACTTCCTAATAAAAATGGTGCTTTAATGAATTAGGGAAATTAAGGAAACAAGGCAGGTAGTTAAATTTGGTAGTTAAGTATATGATTCTCCATCTGTCCAAATGGCTTGCATTGATATAATTTTTAATATGAATAAAACATCACTAAGATCAATATTTAGTGTATGTTCCAACCAAAATGTGACAATAATCTATCCATGGTAATGTTTATTTTATCAAAGACTTTATAGTTATTCCATCTATTTAACAAAAAAAAGTAATTTACTGAAAATTAAATAAGGGTTTTAAATGCAAGGCAATCTTCTTTCTAAAAGTATTATGGCAGGAATCATTCATTGCAATAGGGACATCTTTAATGATATCTAGCCCGTATAAAGCATTCTCATCTTCCAAGTGTGTTGCTAGCATTGATTGATTGATTGATTGTCATTTTATTATAATAAGATAGGTAAATATAAGTTAAAGGGAAAGCTAATTTTTTCTAGTCCAGATGAGAAGTCAATGCCAAAATATAAAATTAGGCTTTGTCACAATCATTAAAATACACACATACCAACCTTAGAATTGTCAAATGCTTTTGACCAGTGGTCAGCAGAGGCAAATATCGACAGTACAACAATTGAACTTTCTTTTAAGAGCCAAATTTTTTAAACTTAAACTTCTTCTAACACCACTTCTTCAGAATAAACTCTCCCAGGCCCTGGTATTTTGTGGAAGAACCACACTCAAGGGGCCAAAGAACTGCATGTGGCTCGCGAGCCGCAGTTTGCTGACCACGGTTTTAAACCATGTCTTTCAAGAAAAAGAAAAAAAAAATTCACAAGCTCAGCAACCAAAGCTGAAAGGATTGTTTCAATGCTTTCTTCCAAAAAATAAAAACAAAAAAGTAAAAGGAAAGAGAGAAAAAAGTAGTGATTTCCTTCCCTCCCTTATGATACAATAACTTCATAGTTTTGATAATGTCAAACTGTATTCCCTACAATGTGAAATATGGTAGTTTTCAAATTATCTTTAAAATAATAAAGATCTTTCATAAAAGTGTAGGTGAGGGAATCCTGAAAAGAATCAGATGTGCAAACTATTTGTTACAGCTCAAGGATGTCTGCATAACAATGCGAGAGAAAGAATTCTTTTCAAATACACTTACACTCAAGGTGTCTCTATATGCCAGAAGCTTAAAAAAAATCATTTTGTTTGAATAATGCATACATTCTTTTGTCACAAGATTGCATTCTTTAAATAATAAATATCACACATAGCTAGCCATAAAAAAATAAAAATAAAAAAGCCACACGAAGATCTCAAACTATGGTTAATCCAAAAGAAAACACCCCCTCTGTAGGAGTAACTGAGATACAGGCATCACTTTATATAGACTAAATAAATGGCCATTTGTCATAGTTGTAAATCAGAGCTGCGTTAAAGCTTAAGAAGTCTATAGGCTCTGCTGGAAAATCTTCAACCTCATGTTCCTTTTCGGGGACCTCACGGTGAAATTCAGCCTCCCCTCAATATTTGTAAGTAAAACTTTATTTTGTTTTAATATATCTTATTGACTTTTTACAGAGAGGAAGGGAGATGGATAGAGAGAAATATTGATCAGCTGTCTCCTGTACATTCTCTTCTGGGTATGTGCCTGCAACCAAGGTGCATGCCCTTGACTGGAATTGAATCTGGGACCCTTCAGTCAGCAGGCCAACTCTCTATCCACTGAGCCAAACCAGCTGGGGCAGTGCCCCTTTGTTTACACAGGCCCTGTCACCACTTTTCCTGCTTCAACACAAGACTTGAGAAGTTGCAGTGCAGACCATATGGCTTGTAGAGTTTAGCATATTTACTCTCTGACCCTTTATGGAAAACATTTGTCATTGATCTGCTCTGTTTAAAGGGACAGGTTGAATCCCTGGGAGAAGTCAAACTATGCTCATTTGGGTGAGAGAAGATTACTAAATATGAAAAGGTAATCAATTTAAATTTTTGTGGGGAGTACACTAGTTCTGAGCAGGGTGTGATCCAACATTCATTTGTAAGTCATTTACTCACTCAGTCGTATTCATTAACTTATGATATGACTTTCTTACATCTATACAGTACATATTGTGTTTCTAGGAACATGGATATTTAAAATAGTGTTTCCCTTCATTCTTTCAAGACTTGTTGCCTAGAAAAGATAAAAACAAATCCTATTCATAGTACCTCATCCTTATGAAGTAAGCAGATTCCATTAGGAGGGAGCAGGAAGGAGATTTTTGATATACATTTTTTCTGGGGTTATTTCGTATGTAAAATAGAATCATCTGATGCTTCTAACCTTCTCAAATTTCCTGGAGTTATGAAAGCATCTTCAAGTTGCCTAAACATTAGTGAGGGTGATGATGATGATGACATGTAACATTTGATGTGTGTGTGTGGAGTTCCCTTCATTGTTTTAAATTTTTATATGTACTAGTCAATCCTCATAGCACCCCAAGAAGTAGAATGGTTATTACCCTTACCTTACAGATAGACAAGCAGATAAGAAATTTGTGACAAGTTACATAGCTAATAAGTACTAGAGGAGAAAAGCGGTCTCTATCAACATCTTAAAGATGAACAAATTTCTGCCTCATGAATCTCTTTTAAAGATCTCCTTCTATAGGTTTATTTCAGCCAAAGCAAACTATGTGTTTAAATTAGCTTTCAACCTAATAATCTGCTGTTGTCACTAGCAATACAAAACTCATGATTTCTGAGTTTTATCCTGATTCCACCTCTGTTTTCAACTTCATTTCCCATTAAGTCTAGAAAATGCTTCTTTTTTATAACATTTGGGAGGATTGGGTTAGGTCACTGGAAGGAGGAAAAAATTAAAAAGTCTGTTAGAATTATATTTTTCAAAGAATTAGCATAACATTTTTGTCATTTAACTCAGAGGTGATTACATTTTAATTGTGGATAAAAAATAAATTGCTGTTTCAATACAACAGAAGAAAAATATTGAAAATGTGATCAATATTGTGTGGGTGAGAATATTTAGCTTTAAGCAACTATTTGTAAATTTAGAATCAAATAGTAGAGAACATATATACCTATATGTTATATATAGGTCATATGAAACATATATGTATATGTAAAACATACATTATAATATATCAACCCTATTATTTGAGTCCAAGTTTACTACATATAATATTCTATATATATATATATATTCTATATATAATGCAATATATATTCTTAATATATATTCCTAATATATAATTTATATTATCCTATATAATAAAATGCTAATATGCAAATTGTCTCCTTGGGAGTTCAACCTGGAGACTGGGGAGTTCAATCACTTGCTATAATGTGCACTGACCACCAGGGGGCGGTGTGGAACATGGTGGGTGAGTGGCAACAAGGTGCTGAGGGAGCGAGGGAAGGAGGAGGTGGGGAGGCAGGGAACCTGATTGGCCCTGATAGCAGGCCAGGCCTAAGGACCCTACTACCTGTGCATGAATTTCATGCACTGGGTCTCTAGTATGTTATAATATACTTAATCATGGACCATATGTGTTATTAAATATTGGTTTTCTTTGTTTTATTAATATCTATTTTTTTCATTAGTTTTAGAAATATTAATGCTGTGTTAAAGTTTCCTTCATCCTACTTTATCAATTTTTTTTTACTAAAAAAATTAAACTTTAATATTTTAACTTATAAGTTAAATGATAAAATCTTTTACATTATTATAAAAATGTGTATTGTATTATATTATTATAAAGATTATTTGAACTTTATTAGCTTCTAGTAATAAGTAATAAGTCACTCAGTAATTGAGACCAATATTTCCTATGAAGGCAGATAGAAAACCTAGATAAAGTCAAATAAATGACCATTTGAAGCCACTGAGGAACAAATAATATTACCAGCCCAGCAGGTATAAATAAATAAATAAATAAAAGCATGTTCACACTAGCCCTCAACATTTCTTTATAGATATTACCTTTGGGGAAATGGGGTCTCTCTCCAAAACCTGAAAATATTTATTTGCTTGGTTAAGGCTAGGAATAAAATAATGGTCAATGTGGATAAGTGTTGGTAAAGGTTTGTGCTTTCTGTTTTCAGATCTTTGTGCCCTAACCATCCTCACCACTTTGACCTTCATCCCTACCTGCTTTTCCGTGGTCCCTTTTCCCCTTGTCCATGTTGAATGTTGGAACGTGGAGGCAGCAACTGATTAAGGCTGTGGTGGTTGTGAGCAGGAAATGACTGTGCTACTAACAGCGGTACATAATTCAAAATAAGAGCAACCCTATCAGGTTTGACTCAGTGGATAGAGTGTTGGCCTGCAGACTGAAGGGTTGAGGATTCAATTCTGGTCAATGGCACATACCTCAGTTGCAGTCTCTATCCCGAGCCCCTGTAGAGGTGCATGTGGGAGGCAACCAACCTGTGTGTCTCTCTCACATCCATGTCCCTCTTTCTCTGTCTTCCCACCCTCTCTTCCACTCTCTCTAAAAATTAATGGAAAAATATTCTCAGGTGAAGATTTTTTTTTTTAAAAAAGGAGGAAACAAAATTCAAACACAAAATTTACAGGAATGTGAAAATTGAAATAGCTCTCCAGATTTTTTTATTCCAAAACTATGGATAATTTCATCAGAACTTCCTGCTCTCCCCTCTTTCTCTTTCTTCTCTGATGTTAGTGCCCTGAGTAATATTTTGTCTGCCTGTTGGGAGACTTAGAATGAAAAGTGATAAGAGGCAGATGCTAAGCACCAGGATTTATCTAACTTTGGTTCTGGGTAGAAAAATGAGCATGTAGAGAAATGTAAGTTTATAATGATGCTGTGGTTTTAGCATTTACATAGGAGACGTGTTCTTTCTTTTCTTTCAGAAATGAATGTCCTACTTCTATAAATCCTTGACTTAAATTTCCCTGTCTCTGAATGTAAAAGATACCTTAAGTCAGCAGGAGGGAGTCGTGGGTCAAAGAGTTTGTTGTGACTTGAGGTGAGCAGGAACTTAGTCAATTGATAAATATGGGTTTTCTGTATGTCTCTATAAAAATGAAAGAGGCTGGTAGAAAAGTGCAATCGGCATACACATGCTAACAGACACCATGGCTGCCTGTGTCCCTGTAATGATCGATCATTAGTGGTGTGCCATAGTGTAGTGATATCCTCCGTGGCACCTTGAGTATGACAGTCAGACTGTGACTACCACATCCAGTGACAACTTGACAGTTGCCACCTGAATCAGAATCCTAAGACAATCCTGTCATTTTAGAAATTAATTACCATCACGAAATTAAGTCTAAAATAACTTACAAATATGTCAGCAGTTGTGTGCTAAGCAATCACTCTATAATTTTGCATTTAATAGGCCTGGTGAAGACAGGTTTTATTTTGTTATTAATTTTTCTTTTATTTGTTTTTCACACAATGTGTTAAGAGACTTCTCTGCACAATTAAAGTTCAAAAGAAATTTAGTAAGGTGAAAATAGTAGGATGGCAAACATTTGCTAAAAATGGGAAAATGTTCAGTTTCATTGTTTTTTAAATGTAACACACACAAAAAAGAGAGAGATGATTGAAAACAATTAAAATATATTGGGGAATTTTACCCATTTCATCCATATGGTTAATATGGAAATTCAGTCTTGATTTTATAATTCTGGAGTCTTTTGGGTACTCTTTTTCCAGGAACTAACCTGCATTTACTCAGAATACCAACCAGCTACATTTTGGTAGTAGATAAAACCCTTCCTAATTAAGGTTTATTTAATTTGTCTTAACTCAGAGTGCAAAGAAGATGACGTGATGTAGATTACTAATTATATCCAGCTCTCCTCAAAACTGCACATGGGGCTCTAGCTGGCTTTGCTCAGTGGATAGATCATTGACTTGTGGACTGGAAGCTACTGGGTTGATTCTAGTCAAGGGCACAGACCTCAGTTGCAGGACCATCCCCAGACCTGGTCGGGACTCATGAGGGAGTCAACCAATTAATGTGACGTTGGTGTTTCTCTCCCCATCACTTCCACTGTCTCTAAAATTCAATGGAGAAATATATTCTAGTGAGGATTAACAAAAATTAAAATAAAAAAAATACACAGGTACGAAGGGATGTCCATGTGTGTGTCTGGGCTGTAACATCACTCACAGAAATAGTTCCTTAGAATAACAAAAACCATCATACTCAGCATTTCCACAGCATTTTCTGTCTTCACAACACTTAAAAAACCTTAACTAAATAATGGTCCTTGCAGAAGGGAGGTTCTGCCAGTGAATCAGCATGTCCCTGGCTGTAACATCTGTCCTCGGATGTGTCACCTCACCTTGTCTGCTCCTGTGAGAACGCTTGCTCCTCATGATGGATTAAAACCAGATAAAATTGATTGGCTGATCTCAGCCTGCACTCTGAAGGAACCTCCATAGCCTTTGGATGTTTGTCCTGATTAACTCAAGCAGGAGGCATCTTTCTCTGGGGTCTCAGACCAGCCCTCCTTTGGTCGATAGTCAAGTGGAGATTCAATCCAGAGTCTCAACTCATTCTGAGCACTGAGGTAATTGCCTCAATACTCTCTACCACGGTTTCTCACACTTGGCAGTCCTGACCTTTGGGGCTGAACATTTTTGTTGTTGTGTGGTTGTTGTTGTTATTTGGACTCCCCTGGGTATCGTCAGATGTCCAGCAGCGTACTTGTCTTCTTCTATCCACCAGAGGTCCATAGGACCCACCCACTCCGCCCCTGGTTGTCAAAACTAGAAATGTCTCTGGAGATTGTCAGATGTCAGCCGAGCCAAATTGCCCGTGTTGAGAACGGACGTACAAGCTTTGCTGGTGGCCACCCTTCCTTTTCTATATTTAACGTGTCACATTTGTCTCAGCAGGGCCTCCTGGGAAAGTGAATTTCAGGTGCATTATTTCAGTTAGACTCTCTCTAACAAGGAAACCCCAGTGTCTCGATTTAGGAAACCTATATTTCTGGTGTGAGGTGGATGCATTCCCTCACTCCTTCCCCCAGAGCCCAGAGTCAGGAATTCTCCCACACGGAGTGCAAAACAGCAGCCTAAGCAACACCCTGAAAAATCAGTTCAGCATTCCCAGATATGAAAAACGTATTTCACAGGTTTTCCGAGAAGTTAAAACGGAGGCTGGTTTGAAAGCTCAGACTTACACATTTTGCTTCTCAGCTGGGCTTGGCAATCATCGCGACTGTCATTGTAAGGAAACTACTACCTCAGGCCCGATCATAAAAGCTTCCATCAGACAGATGTCTGCCGTTATTTTAGGTTCTGTATTCAGTAAGTTTTATCTGGACCTAATTCCCAGGGGAAACAAACAAACAAACAAAAAACTCTCATGTCTGTTTACACGGGCAGGATAAACTGGCTGTGTTCTTTGTAGTCCTAGTGTGAGCTGGTAATTATCCATCTACTGCTGGGATCTTTCATGTAACTGGTGGGCATTTCAGACACCACGCGCATCCCTAATCTCCCTGGGATCCTCTAGGAACAAAATTATTTGATACAAAAACCTTTGATATTACAAGTTGTGTTTAGCATTTCAAGCCTCATTCACATCCGTGCAGTTCAGTGGGCTGCTAAGCATACCGGACAAGAGATTGGAACATGGAGAGAAAGAAGCCTATGGCTGTGCTCTGTGAACTGACGGTATATCCCACAGAATAGTAACAGTGAGCTGCTAAAGAAGTGTCTAGAATTTATGAGCCCAGGGTGCAGTTAGGGAGGCGGTGAAACATAATGGCAGGATATTTTTTTTTCCAAATAAGTAAATAAACGGGAAGGCGAGTGGAGAGTGAGAATGATGGAGAAGCTCTTGATGTATGTAGATAGCGTGTGCTTTGCATATGGTGCAATCTATTGTGGACTAATTATCCACGCGGGAACGTGCCCCACTCTCCGCTGATCTCAATACGACAGTCAAATCTCGGTCTTTTCATTTTCTGCAAGTCACTAAAGCCTTTGACATTCTCCACGTGGGCCAGAGCCCCGGCAAGCAGCCCAACAGTCACTGCACATCACGGAGGTACTAACGTCTGTGGCGGAAACACCTGCTCACCTGCTATTGTAAGCATTTATCTGGTATTTGCCTGGGGCGGACATAAATGAATAAATAAACTTGCTCAAGTCAGAGTACATGAGCTAATGCATCGTGGCCTTATGTAAAGCAGCAAGGCACGTTCTTCTGGGGCTTTTTTTTTTTTAAAAAAAAAAATCATTATTTGTGGTCAGTTTGAAGATCTCTGCTTCATTTTCCTCACTTCGGCTTCTGCCAGAGCCCTCTCGACTGCAGGGCGAGTTGGCCTTTGCTCCAGGAAGAATACCTTTGAGACAAACCGCCCTCCTAATCCTCAAAGAGCTTTAAAATGACATTACCGAGAGGATGGATGTATTAAACACCTCGGCTGTCAATGGGCGGAATCAATAGCGGTGGGTACAGAGCTTACTCTGTATCTACTTACACAGGGCTTGCACGTATTTGTAGAGGAGAGCCTTCCTTTTGACAAGGTGGCACCAGCTGTGTCAAGAAATAGCACAGCTGTAGATCCCCCACACATCTGGCTGTCCTTTCGGAGTTTTAAGGGAAAAGGGTGTAAAGCAGTGACCAGGAAGGGCGGACGATTGGGAGAAGCCTTATTTGCAGCTACATATTTTTTTCTCATTTGAATATTTTAAAAGTATTAAGGCTGAGCTATCAATTAAAAATAAAAAAAAACTGGAGGTGGTAGTTCTAATCTCTTAAAGCTATAAGGGTGCAATACTTCAGTCAGGAGAACATATAGAATATATCTCTCGGACAACAATATCATTAAGTTCAGCAATTATAATGTGAAACATCAGTGAAGTTGGTATAGCAGTGATTTTCAACCTTTTTCGTCTCATGGTGCACATAAATTAATTACTAAAATGCAACCCACCAAAAAATGTATTTTATTTGTCTATCTGACAAAAAAAATAGGCATACTAGTAATTCTGAGTCATTCACACCGGATGGCTATTGTTGTGTTTAGTGTTATTCTTGTGGCACACCAGTGTGCATGGCACACCAGTTTGAAAATTGCTAGAGTATACATAAAAATGCATTGTGCTTTAAATATGCTATCTATCCACAGACCTGTCTTGATTTATGGTTATTTTTACATTTTCTATAGGATTTGCTCCAATTTTTAAAATTTTTTTTTTAATTTAGAAATCCTATAAGGAAGATTATACATGTCAGGACCTAATATGGGAACTGGCTTCCAGAAATAGACACCCCTTACAGAAAGGGAGAAGAGAATTTAACCCTCATCGGTTTTTGTATCATCTTTAAACTTTTGGTATTTTAATGCCAATGAGAGAAATGTCCCTAATTTAACTTCTTCAGTTTTTGCTGCCTAATTCTCTTATATTGCAACAAGAGAGCAATGGTAGAAGTTAAAAATGAAAACTAGCCATGGCCGGATAACTCAGTCAGCTAGAGAGTTGTCTAGATACACCAAGGTTGCAGGTTCAAACCCTAGTCAGGGCACATACAAGAGTCAACCAATAGGTGCATAGATGGGTGGAGCAACAGATCAATGTTTCCCTCCTTCTCTCTTTCTCACCTACTCTCTCCCTCTTTTCCTCTCAAGTCTATAAGTAAAATTTTTAAAAAGAAAAGAAAACCAGCTTTGGCACTATACAAATTTACATAAAATCTACAAGACTAACTCAAAATTAATCACAGATCTAAATATAAGAACTAAAACTATAAAAACCCTAGTAGAAATTCTGGAAGTAAGTCTTTGTGATCTTGAGTTAGGCACTTTTTCATATAATAGACAACAACAGCGAATAGGTAAATTAGAGATCAAAATTTAAAAACTTTTGTGCTTCAAGAACACAATTGACTCAGTCCTGCACTGGGCCTGGGGATGCCTGATGGACTATCTGCGCTGACACAGCAGCCCAGCTCAGCACACCCCCCTGCTCTGCCTAGCCCTGGGCGTCGGGGGGCTTCCCCCCTCCTGCCTGGGAGAAATATTTGCAAATCATACATCTATTTGCAAATCGTCCATCCAAATAAAAGCAAGTCCACCACCAAAAAAAATTGAGAAAGTGAAAAAAAACAACCCATGGAATGGGAGAAATATTTGCAAATCATACATCTAGCGATTTGTATCCAGGATATCGAAAGGACTGTAAAAATTAATTAAATAGAAAGTCATTCCCATTAAAGAATAAGCAGAAGGTCAGAATAGGTATTTTTAAAGGATACATGCAAACACCAATAAGCACATTAATAGATACTCAACATCAGTAGTTACTAAGGAAATGCAAGTGAAAACCATAATGAGATAACACTACACACACTCTCTCAGAGAGGTATATTAAGAAAGCTAGACTATAAGAAATGTTGATGAGGATGTGGAGAAAATGGAACATTGCTGGTGGGAATCTAAAACATTGCAATGACTTTAGAAAACAGTTTTGCCAGTTCCTCAGAAAGCTAATCAAATATAAATGAAAGCACATATCTACACAAAACTTACATTTATGGGTACAAATTTGTGCATAGATGCCATAGCAGCATTATTCATAGTAGCCAAAAAGTGTAAAGAACCCAAAGCCCATCAAGTGATGGATATATAAATAAAATATGGTATATCCATTAAATGGAATATTATTCAATAATAAAAAATAAAATAGTTGTACACACTACAGCACAGGTGAACCTTGAAAACAGTATTGTCAATGAAAAGAGACAGCCACAAAAGACCATATACCATATGATTCCATATAGATATATCATTATGTGTAATAATGACAGATAATCAAACATAGAGCTATGTGTCCACTTCAACTCTTTTTGTCAATAACAAGTCTACCATTTTCCAATACCCTTAAGATAACATATATGATATTTAATAATATTACCAAAGGAAAAATAATTCCCACTTAGGAGCAATGTCTCTGATTTTTCTTTCTTTCTTTTTTTTTAAATATTTTATTGATTTTTTTACAGAGCGGAAGGGAGAGGAATAAAAAGTCAGAATCATCGATGAGAGAAACATCGATCAGCTGCCTCTTGCATGCCCCCTACTGGGGATGTGCCCGCAGCCAAGGCACATGCCCTTGACCAGAATCGAACCCGGGACCCTTCAGTCCGCAGTCCACTGAGCCAAACCTGTTTCGGCTCTGATTATTTTTTTTCATTGAAGGGGATAGATCTGTGTTTTAGGGGAAAAAACTAACATTACTGAATGTTATGTGCAAAAACAGTTGAAGGTAAAAATGTTGCCAAGTTTAGTCACTCACTAGCATGACTATGTGTTGAACCCCTACAATGTGTCAAGTTCTGCTTGAAGCCAGGGATCGTTAATGGTGAACAAACTTCTGTGGAAGCAGATGCCAGACAAGTAAACAAATTAATAAAATGCTTGTGCACGGTAATAACTGTTAAAGAGGAAAGAGGGGAATGAGATAGAGAGCATCTGTGGGAGGATGAAGTGAGGGAAAAGATCTACACAATCTAAGGAAAGAGAGCCCCAAGCACTTGCCAAAGGAAAAGGTCAGCAGGTAGAGAAGAGTAAGCTCGATGCCACTAGAGCAGAAGAGTGAGCAGCTGTGTGGCTGCATTGTGTCATATGTAGAGTGGAAGGTCAGCTGAGGTCATATAAGATCGCCAAGGAGTCTGGAGTTTATTCAATACAAGTTTAATAGCAAGTCATTGGACAGTTTTAAGAGGGACAGTGCCCACACTGGTGAGTGTACTAGTAGCTCAGTTATTTAGGCATCATCCAGTGCACCAGTTGGATTCCCCATCAAGGCACATGCCTGAGTTGCTGGTTCCATCCTCAGTAGGGGGCATGCAGGAGCCAGCCAATCAGTGATTCTCATCATTGATGTTTCTCTCTCTTTCTCTCTTTTTCCCTCTCTCTCTAAAGATCTTTAAAAAGGGGGAGGGGGACAGGGCCAAGATCAGATGGGACTTTTTAAATGACATTAACTGTGTTGATGTAAACAAATAATTGAAACCTGTAAAGAATTTTTGTGAGTTTATTTGAGCCAGACTGTCAATGTATGCCAGGAAGCAGAACCTCAACAAATTGAGATAATGCTCCGGAGAATGGCGGGTTACATTTGTATTTATACATTGCAATCAAAGGAGGGACATAGGTGGGTTACATGAAATTCATTGGTGATAGATTAAGGAGGTGGGATAAAGCAAAGCAGAGGAAACTCCTGGGATTGGATAAAAAGTAAAATGATGGACACATACTTAGGTGGGTGCAGGAATAATTAACACGATAATGAAAGAATTTGTGGCATCAGTCCTGGTGCCCATCACCTTTGGTTGTGCCCCAGTGGCTCCAGAAAAAGGGAAGTTACAAGTTGCCCAGACATTTCAAGAGTATGTTATCATAGATGCAAAAACAAAACAAAACAAACAACAACAACAACAACAACAACAAAAACAGGCTCAGTTAAGGTAAAGGTTGACCTTATCAGTGAAGGAGTCTGGAGTTTATTCAATACAAGTATAATAGCAAGTCATGTATTTTACTTACTTGATATATTTTTTTTTTGTCCCTTACATGATATTACCCCGCTGTCCCCTCCCCTTTTTTGATTAATGGGGACTTTTGGAAATTTTCTATTGCAGTCTTGATAATTTTGAATTTTAATTTTTGCACACAAAGTGACTGCTTTAGGTTCTTTGGATGTTAGGCAATTTTACAGTGAGATGAACTACTAATAGATTTTTCAGTTAATGTTTTAGGAAAAGCTGTTTGTCCAGTACACTATAATTTTCTTGAGTATTCATTTATTTCACTTGGCCAATTAAAATTAATCTGAAAACTTGATTACTATTTTCCTGTCAATTTTAATACTCAAGCAGAAATCTTAGTTTACCCTGTGAATACTAGTGGAAAGGAATATTTGCAATTTTGAGTAGGTCCCGAGCATTCCTGGTAATAGACTGAATTTAGATATAGAGCAGCTAGTCATTGGACAGATACTGGCCTAGGATATAACTGCCCACCATAACTGTGTTTAGTTAAAGTTTAATTTCGGACCATCCTTTGTGGTGACTTCAGGTCTCTGAGTTTGCAAGACTGTCCTGCAGGCCTCCCCTGAGCTTTTCAGGTCAGCTTGTGGCCCCTTTGGTCCACAACTGTGTGGGAAGAAGGTGGAGACCGAGGGAGGGGGTGCGTGTAGCCCAGGTCACTGGTGCTGAGTTCTGTGTTGGCAGCCACAGAGATGGTGAAAAGTACTTCGATAAGACTTGCTTAAGACATTTCTCTTCCTGCTTGATTTTATTCTTGTGGGATGTAAGAATATCGAACATTTTGTTTCGAATGTAAAAGTGAATTTCTGACTGATTATCGGGCCTTGCCAAAATGAAAGGCACACAATGGCACCTGATTATTCTTCTGGGCAGCTCCGGCCACCTCTACCTCAATACTTAGGGTGTAATCAATAAACATAACAGAGGCTATTCATTCCACCAGGATGGACTCCAACAAAGGGGCTCTATTCACACGGGTAATAGGCAGTCTTCACCTGTTCCTTCACATTCTGCAGTATGCGGAGCGTCTCCAGTCGCCTGCCTGCTTGACTGCTCAATGGTGAGGAATGCCCTGTTGGCTTAAGGATGATTATAAAGCTGAGATGTTTACATTTCTGGTTGCCAAGATAGTGTCCTTCCAATGAGGGGGAGGCACTGTTCGTGACAGCGGGATAGATGATACACACATTTTTAAAGATTATGAAATGCAGTGCTTGCTGAGGTTGGGGTTAGTTTTAACAATATTCTCCAGGAAGTAGCATTCCCAATGCAACTATGACATTTTATGTTAACCGGCTTAGTGAATTTTAGCTGGCCTGTGCTACTACTGACCACGTTTCAAAACAAATTGCTTTTGAAACATGATCATCGTTATTATTTGTCTGGCCTCTTTCATTAGGAAAAGACTATCTGCCTCTTCTTGGATTTGTATTACCAGACGGGTGGCCACATAGATATCTACAAGCACTTATATAAAGTGGCAGCATTCATTAAGTTGAACTTTTTCGGTAGAAGGCTGGAGCTCTGGGTTTATTTTAGAGCAATTAAATATGATTTATTCTCCAACGTCTATTGACTTATTCATCCAGCAAATGATTATTGACTGCTTACTGCTATGTTAGACAATGCGAAACAGACAAAGACTACTTAATAATAATAATGGCGAGCGTTTGTGGAGTAGATCTGTGAGCCAACACTCAGCACTGCATATGCTTTATCTCACTCTAAATACCTGATGATGCAGCTACTGTTCTTACTTCCAAGGAGTGGAGAAGAAAACCAAGGCAAGGCCTCGGGGCTAAGATATTAACTCACCTAGAGGGAGCCTGCATCTGGTCCTCAGAAACAGTGTGTGTGAACAGGGGAGAGAGTACCTATGCCCACAAGAATCCTTCCTAGAGGGTTCAAACACAAAAGCAGGTAAAAGCAAACAGCTTTAGGTATTGAAAGAAAAAAGTCACTTCCATCCAAAGGTAGTGGTTAGAGGTTCTCAACCTTGGCTGCACGTTGTAATCACCTGAGAAGTTGAAAAAATAAAATAAAAATAAAAATACTGATGCCTTGGTCCCAACCGCAGAATTCTGACTTTAATCGACCTGGCAAATGCTTGTGCAGCTGGATTTTCCACGTTCCCCCAAGTGATTCTAGTGTGCAGCCAAGTTGAAAACCCCAGGCTAAAGGGACTAAGGGCAGTGTTAGGAAAGGGAGAGGTTCAGAGTTGCTTTGTCAAGAATAGGTAACTATTTTACGCCCAGCTGGTATGGCTCACCAGAGGGTGTGCAGGGGGTAGCTCATCACTGATTCTCTCTCTCTCTCTCTCTCTCTCTCTCTCTCTCTCTCTCTCTCTCTCTCGCTCTCTCTCTCTCTCTCTCTCTCTCTCTCTATTTTAAAAGTCAGGGGTGCTACTGGGAGGAGATGAGCATGTTGTGAAATAGAAGAGGTCATTGTTCCTCAACGTGCAGTCCTGGGACCAGTCGCATTGACACCACACTGGCATTTGTTAAAGATACGGAGTCTCAGGTGGTCCCAGGGCCCATGATTCAGAATCTGCAAACCCACGCGATCTGTGTGCACATTACGGTTTGAGAAGCACTGGTCTAGAAAAAGAAAAACAAGACGAGAAACCACAGAGCATTGGGAAATGGTGCGAGGGGTCAACGGGAGGAGCTGAGAGTGGAGCATGTGTGTGTCGGGGTGACAAAGTGGGGGCCGTGTCACCAGGTGCTTTGATTGCTGCAGTTAGCATTTTCTTCTCCGATGGCTGAAAGGGGAGAAACATCCAAATAACAGTGACGTGTGCAGGGACGATTGAGGATCATAATCTGGTGACGATTTGCAGAACAGATGAGAGACAGGGAGAAGCCGGCGAGGTGGAGATGTTCAGAGGGGCCTCCATATGAATTCTCAACTCCCAAGCATGCAAAGAGGGAAACTCAGACCGGGGTGCAATTCAGTTGGCAAGTTCTTATCTTCACAACACAGTGTTTTACTTTAAGGAATTCTTATCTCCCGCAGTCTGACTTTGGAGCTACACTGTGTATCTGAATAGAGATATAGGCTACATCTTCCTCTGACTGGCAGCCAGCGTATGTAGAGCAGCTTTGTTATTTCATCTATAATCCCCCCTCATCCCCCATATCAGATGACTATATAGAGGAACAAGTACAGAATTCTAATGGTACAAGAAAGACATTTATGTTCGTCCAGCCACAGTGTGATAACGTTGCACCATAAATTTTCTCTGTGATCATAGGACAGGGTAATGTGTTTGGTAAACTGTTCTAAGATGGGCTACTACAGCCCTGGCCTGTGTGGCTCAGTTGATCGGAGAAAAGTTGCTACTTGATTGCTAGTCCGGGCACCTGCCTGGGTAGAGGACTTGATACCCAGTAGGGGGCTTGCAGGAAGCAACTGATCTGCTTCCACATCAGTGTTTTTCTCCCTCTCTCCCTCTCTCTTCTTTGTTCTCTAAATATCAATAGGGTTGTTTTTTTTAAGATTTACTACAAATTTGGGGGGAATTATCTATTTAGATATTACTCCGGATGAAAATATTAAATTGTGAACCCATCCTGAATGTAATTTTTTATTTGATAAGTATGAGGTTCTTTGGGACCTATAGCAATGACTGTGCCTACGGAGCATCATTTAAAGGGGCAGCAACCATCTCATGCATGGACTTGACCAGTTGATAGAAATTTTTAGTTGGCCAAGTGCTGAGCACATGCACTGACATTGATTTCTTTTAATCTAAGAGAACACTTTACAGAATGTAGAATCTAATGTACTGCTTTGCGTACAGTAGGCTCATTTGTTGAAGTAACAAAAGTGACGAATTAGTATGAAAATATATTGCATTATAAATACATTTAAAAAATCATCTTTATTCAGTAGAACTTATGTGAAATAGTATATTAATAAGCTATATACATATTCTTTTAAAATTGAAAATAACAGAAAACTTAATAAAATGTATTATAAGTGTCTTTGAAGTTATATGTTAGTAATCAACATAAAGACATATTACTCAAATGATTATAAGGGGTAAGTCTAAGTATAGTCAGATTTGAAAATTCAAGTTTACAGCCAGATATTTCCAAAAATGACCCATCTTAAATCTTGATACTGCAATTTGCATGTGTTGCCACCAGATGGCGGTGTTCGCTTTAGTCAAGATCACATGATCTCAGCCACTATTACCATTATAACATAGGTGCAGAAAACTTGGTGGAGGAGGAAGGGAGAAGGGGAATAAAAAACGAATGGGTTGCTTTTTTGCTGGCAAACCTTTAAAACATAAATAATAATAAGACATACACCTAAGCCCTTAATTATTTATTATAGAAGTGAGGCAGTGATATTATTAAATGTAAGAGGTAGTAAAACCTCCTGTTTTTCTGGTAAGCGAAGCTTTGAAGGGTGACTAGAGAGAGAAAAAGGAAAATATTAAAAGGAGAAGAAACAAGACATGTCAAAACAGCATAATTTATTTATTAAAAACAACAACAGTGACTGTATATAATTGAAATGTGGGATGTAAGGTTGGTAAGTGGGGAAGGAGTACTTGATGGTAGGTTTGAAATAGATGGTCAGGGGTAAGGTGTGCCCTGCTGTTGGGTTTCACTGCCATGGTTAAGGCAGTAGGAATCAATGGAAGGTTTTTAGGAAAGAGATGGCATGATAACCTCAATCTATAGGGTAAGTAGATTTAAAAAAATAAATTCATGGATAGAACTTTGCCTTATCAGAGGGGTATGTGGCTCCTAAGGAGATCCTTGGTGAGGAAATATTATCAGCAGGAGTTTTCCAGGAGTCTCTTGCCTCCTCTACTTTTCTCCCTACTGGGTTATCAGATCAGTTTGTGCTGCCACCCCTTATCATTTATCTTGGGGTTCAGGCAAAGGACGGACTCTTAGCTCCTTATCAGAGCCATGTCTAGCTTCCTCCGCCTGCCTTCTCTCCAGCTGAAATGTGGATAGTATATATTCTTGGCCTTAGTTCTGCTCTTCTTCTTCATCCTTTCAATGGCTGTGGCTGTGCGTTGGCATGTTAGAACTCTCTGTAGAGGTTTGGAACCCAAGTGGTTGTGGGTTTGAATGGGAAAACTACATTTCCTAATCTAAATCCTTTAATGGCCGCTTAGTTTATGCCTTGACCTTGAGTGTTTGGCCTTTTTCAAAAATCGAAAGGAGGGCCATGTGCCTCCTATCTGACCTGTTCTAAGAATAGGTGCCCTGCTCATTGGGGGTGCTGGATGGTGTTCTGGGGACCCCAGAACAAAGGTGATTTCTCTGTTTTTCTATATAAACTGCTCACTGGAGCTGGCTTCTGTCCCTCCGAGGTTTGCCAGAAGACCAAAGCAGCACAGTTTGATCACTGATAATACTAATCCTCTCCTACAATGAACTGGCAACCTTTTCTCTCAGAATATCTTGGAAGTGTTCCTTTTGGGGGTGGAGGGTGGAATGGGGATTGACCAGAAAACACACATACACAGAGTTTTTCATCTCAGAATTAAAAACACTCTCCCCACTTCTGTTTCTCAAACCTCACTGCGCTGTGGAAGGCGGTGTTCCTGTGATGTCACACCGGCCCCTTCCCAGTGCTTTTGGAGGCCTGGCATCGGGAGTGGCCACCTTCCCACAGAAATAGATTGGGAAGATGCGGTGAGAACAGTGTTCTTATGGCAACTTGCCTCCTCCCAGGTTTCTGGGCAGAGCTCTAACCTCCTCTTAACCTGTTACTTCTCTGAGCATGTTTGTTGATGGCTGGCAACTGCTCAGAGGTTTTGAGAGAGAAAAGAGAAAGGAGAATAGAAAGCTGAATTCCCACCCATTCGGGATCTCCTATTTGAGCCGGTGCCCAGTACATTCAGCCTCTCAGAATGTGGAGTGCTCGGAGCACTCCTTCCCAGGTTCAACCACAGATCCCAGGTTCCCGAGGCCTCTTGAAACCTCACCTGAATGAGAGCAGCGTCTGACCCTTTCTGCTGCCCCTTAGCTGAACTGCGCGTTGCAAGTCAGGTCTCCTGTGCTATTGCTGCCAGCCTTCCGCCCTTCCTCCCTCCTCCCAACACCTCCATGGACTGCCTTCCTTTTTTAATTTTAATATGCTTTACTAAACAAAATACACCCCAAAACATCATCCTTTCAACATAGTCTCCATATAAAATGAGATCTTTTACATTCTCTGTCTAATAGTAAGTTTTCAACATTTGGTACTTTACCCTTACAGCCTTTTTCCATGTGAATAGCCACATTTCAAATGCTCAATCCTTGTGTATTACTCATGGCTACTGCGTCAGACATCACATGATCAACATTGGCAAGTCAAATGCATGCTTTTTATTTTTCTATTTAAAAAAATAAAATAAAATAAAAAAACACCTTAACATGCCCAACACTGAACTGCTTACTTGAAGCGCCATCTTTTATCCTGGAGGCAGCTGACTCTTACACCATGTACAATGCCAGTGCTAACATAGGTCATGGTCCCTGCCCTTTCCATGGGTAAGCTGATCTTCTATTCACAGCGGCGCTGATTGAAGTCACTGTTTATTTGCTGAGAAAAACTGAGACTTGAAGAGGTCACCTCATTGGCCTGCAGTTGCCAGGCTTGTGGACGGAAAGGGTCAGCTGGGCTCTGCAGCCTCTCCAACCCACTCTTGTCTCTATGGCTTTAGCATCTTTAGAGCTCAGATCTGAACAGGGCTTCATTCATTACATCGCGTGAAAGAGAACCCTGCAGCCAGGGAGACCAGGACCTTGCAGATACCTGCTTACTGGATTCTGGTTCCTGTACCAGGTACTTGTTCCCAGAATGAGCTGGCACATTCCAGAGACTAGATACCCTGTTCATCTCACTGCCAGGCCCCTTACTGTGGGGACACAGCTGAGCCATACGATGGGGTTCCTGGTGTGACTTTGCTCCCTTCACCATCTTTGGCACTCTGGAACCTGCTGCTTGGGGTTTATTAACCTGTTTTACAACAGGCCCGGCCTCTAATATTGAGAGAGAATATTAGAATTATTACAGCACCTACTATAAGCTAAGTAAGCATTGCTCATCATTTCCCACATATGGTTACAAAGAATGCTGGCAACACATCTAGGAGAGAAGGTTTATTTGCCCCCATTTGATAAATGCTATGATTGACATTCAGGGATGTTAGGTAATGTGGACCCAGGTCACACAGCTAGTAAGGGGCTGAGATGATCTGAAGCTCTCCTCTGAAGCCTTAGCTCTTTCATCCCATCAAGATGCTTTTAAAGAAATGACAGGACTGTTGCTTTTAGCCAAAGGGCAATGGGAGGTTCATAACCCTAGAATTCATTCTCACCGCAGTGCCATGTCATTTGACGGTAATGAGGATGTTGGGGGCCAGGGTCTGTGGACAGAATGTTAGGTGATCCTGTACGTTTTAAATATAGATATTCACTTTGGAAACGAAGCTAAATCACCTTTGCCGTGTGGATGTGTTTCACCAATAAGACATCTTGGCTCATTTATTTTTCATTTATTAATCTATCTGTGGGTCATCAGACAGTACAAGGGTAGAACTTGGTTGGAATTTCTCTCTCACTTTCTCCCATTTTCCCTTCTTTGTCCTTCCCTCTTTTCCCTCCTCCCAGAATCAAGGTCAAGTAATGGGGGGGGGGGTGTCACTTCCAAGCTGTGCATGACCTTGGGTGAATTCCACCTTCTAGTCCTCAGTTTCTTAGCCTGTAATATGTTTATTACGATAACATCTCAAACAGTTGCTTGAAGAAGAAAATCAATTAATATATGACCAATACCTAGACCATAATAAGCCCTTAGTAAAAGATAGTCATTGCTATTCCTTAATCAAATAGGTATTAACCCAAGCCTCACCTAAGACATGTGAAGTTCTTTGCTAAAGAGAGGATGGAATTTTCTGGATCGAGTCTCTCTCTCTGGTTTTCTGCACACTGTTCCTCTTCATCCTCTTGTATGGCTATATTTCAAATTTAAATTTAAAATTTATATTCAGAGTCCTTTTCTCTTATTCTCTGATCACTGGCGCCCCATCTCTCTGTCCCTTTTCTCTGAGAGTGCCTCAGAGCATGCTTCTAGGAGGGGACCTGGTCCTGGTGAGCAGCCTGGAAGAAAAACAAACCTACTCATGTGAAAACGCAGGAACATAGTGAAGCTAGCAATCATGTAGCCCTCACCAATGTTTTTCATTTTGAAAGTGCTTTGAAAACATTAACTAATTAATTAATCAGAAAGAATTTCTGCCAATCAGTGAAAATGCTCTTTACAATGTATTAAGCTTCTTAAAAGATATGATTTATTCAGCGAGATGTTTTCTCTCTTCAATCTTAAGGGAATCTTTGGTTTCTTTTTTGGGGAGACATTTCAGGAGATTTTGTGGAATCTCTGCACACTCCTCTCATTCCTTGGATCCCAGCAAGCAGGAATATGTGAACAAGCACACACACATACACAGTATTCTTTTACTATGAGGCCTGCTGACATTCAATGCATTAAAATAGTATGTAAGATTATCTAACCTACTGTGCTTATCAGGTTTTTATTGACCTGCCAGCAAAGTTAAGACAAAAAATCCCCAATGAGTCTCCAGTATCAATGTCACCTGTTAATACTGATCTAATTTCCTGTCTCTTCTACTGGCCTGGAAACGCCTGGAGAGCTGAGACTTATTGCCATATCCTTAAAGCCTAGCTACTCAAAGAACTTCCACAACCTTAGCCCCATTCTGTAGCCCACAAAATATAACTTAATCTCTCTGTGACAGGGCAGGAGAGCAGTAATAATACTCTTACGTTCATTAATTCAACAAATATTGAGCACCTGCCATTCATTTATTTATATATTCCTATAGCATACACTTTATTCAGTCTAAGTCTTTTGTGCAAATCACAGTGATAGATTCAATGATGATCCATACAAGGTTATTGAATTCAAGGAGTTGTCCAGCAGAAAAGAGAAGGCAAGAACATTAATAACTTGAATATAAGGGAGACCTTCTGAGCACCTATAATAAGAAGCCTTCGGAAGAAGGACATGGGGCATTCCAGCAGGACTTTTGGAAGTAGGTGACAACTGAGTGGAATATTGAAGGAGGAATTGGATGATGACATGATGTGGGCGGAGGCGTTGCTCCAGATAGAGAAAAGTTAATGAGGGTCAGGAGGAACCACGAACAAAGGAAAGTCTGGTTGCATGGGAATCATTGATTTTTGCTTAGAGCTATGTGTGGAAGAAAGTTAGAAGACATATCCAGGAAATGTACGATGGCCTTATAGTTGGGAAAGGCAGCCCTCTGTGGGTCCCCACCAGTAACAGCCATCACTAGTCAATCTCAGAACTATGTAGAGCACATGGATGTGACTTTCAATCCCCCTTTTGGACACTGCTCCAGGCAGTCACTGCTAATCAGAGGTATTGAAATGCATCTGTTAAGGGGACAACAAGAACATGCCACTCCTGAGCTACATCATGGAGACCTTTCAATGATGGACTGGGGAATGTAGATTTTATTTTTCTGGCATCAGGTAATAATCAAGCATGGATTCAGAGTCAACACCATTAAGATCATTTGCTGCTTTACAATATTAAAATCTCAAGATCCCAGAAGGTCTCTTGAAGTACGGGCATTTGGAAGCTTACCTGTGAGTTCAATGAAGCCTTTCAAATATTTAATGTAAAATTTTAAATTGTATCTCCTTTATTCTCTGCTTATTAGTTTCTACTTTTTGCTATTCTTAATTTTCTAGCAATAACAATTTACCTCCTGTTTTCTAACTCCCTAAGGACTTGTAAATTCAGACCTATTAGAATACTGCATAAAATTAAAGCATATAGGCTCTGAGAAACTATTGAGGGGATTCAAGAATTTAAATTCAGATACTACTACACCTGTGTGAGCTGCTCAGGCATCATATTTATGCTCTGACTGATTTCTGGAAAGATGAATGATTACCATTCAAGATACAATCTCTTTCCTAATCAGTTCTCCTTTTCTACACAGGGTATTCCATGCAAAATGCAAATGCTAGATCATGGGCGAACCACATGGCACCTGAGTAGTCACATTCTGAAGGGTCTTTCTTGACCTCTCTTAAAAGCAGGAAATTGTAACATCTACAGAATCTTCAAAGAGATATTTACTGACATTGGAAATAAACATGGAGAACTGTAGTGATTTTGAAAAGCTCAGTTTCTCTCCACTGCTAAATTTCCCATCCGTAGGAGAGTGAAATTTTTTCAGCCTATACCCTGCAGAGGACTCTAGGTCCATGGTTGGCAAACTGCAGCTTGCAAGCCACAAGCCACAGCTTTGGCCCCTTGAGGGTGGTTCTTCCACAAAATACCACGGCCTGGGCAAGTCTATTTGGAAGAAGTGGCGTTAGAAGAAGTTTAAGTTTTAAAAAATCGGCTTTAAAAAAATTTTCAACTGTTGTACTGTTGATATTTGGCTCTGTTGACTAATGAGTTTGCCAACCACTGGTCTAGGTCATTGAGTAGAAGACCCATTAAGGGTGAATAACCTGGGAAATGACTGGCACCTTTACTCCAATGCTAGTTACAAGCAAAGGGAATCCAGGTTTATCCAAGAAGACTCAGAAGTCTTTGCTCCAATGACACTCGCTTTGGTTGGTCCCAGCCACCAAACTCCACACACATCAGTTTTCTCATGTGCTAGATAGACTAAATAATGCTGTTTCAGAGAGCCTATCTAATCTCAGTCGAGTTTTCTTAGAGGACAGAAATACTACTCTATATGAAGCAGGATGGTATATACATGCATGACAAGTGTAGATAAGTCACCACCATCAATCACTCTGACCCGTCACCACATCTGCCTCAGTGTGCAAAGGAGATATGAAATGTTCAAGGCAATAGGACGCAGAGTTTACCACATGGGTTTTGGCATCAGACACACCTGGACTTGCAGCCTAGCTTGATGACTCAGTATAACATGGCTTTGTATAAATGGTAGGCTCTTTCAGAGTCTCTGTTTCTTCTTCTATAAAATGCGAATCGTGTCTTTACCCACCTCAGAGTAACTACAATCTATATGAAAGGACTCAACCTCAGAATTACCAGGTTGCTCCTCAGAAGGCTTGCAAGTGGATGTACTGGGTACCCCAGCAGAACATCCACTAAAATTTCAAGTTTTCAGCAAGTTTTTTCTTGATGGTTGTCCTTTTTTTATTTTCTTCATGTGTTATTCTCATCACTAGTTAAATGATTCTGCTGCTCTCATGACAAAATTCACACGCACATATGAAAGGGTTATCAAGCATCCCAGAGAGCTTCCTATTTCTGAAAGACTCTCTAGGGAACAGGGAATAAATCTATTCTTAGGGGGAAGGAAAGAAGTTTAATATTTAACTTTTTCTTAGCAACCCATCATCCACTTTTTTATAATATTTTAATGTAGATAAGTTAACAGCCAAACAATTGCAGAAGACAAATCCACCGTTAAGGGCTGGTGCCTATTTAGAGCTGATACACATGTCTGTAGCTGTGAGTTAGGTAAATAGATGAGGACAATTTGTGGATTTTTTTTTTTTTTTTTGGTACAGCTACAAAGGGGCATCCAAATGGGGAGACAAAAAATAAGGACAGAGTAAGGAATGGATGGGATCAAGAAGTTTTTCCATTTTACTAGTAAAGCATCTCATTATTACAGACTCGTAAGAATTATTACAGGCTAGGAATCTCTGCAAAGAGTTTCACATCAATATCCTGTTTTGAGATAATCCTCCAGAATGGAAAGGTGTTTAACAAAAGCTTCCTATTTGTAATCAAAGCCTTGTCACTGAGCATGCCCAGTAGCCTGCCATAAGCAGAACTGTGCTGTTTTTACTTCCCTGTGGTTTGTATACATAGCTGAGGCTGGGAATGAGCAGATAGTTGCAAGGTGAGGCCTCAAAAGGCAAAGGAATAGGGGCCTGAACAAAGGTGCGACACTGAGGAGAGTGACAGGTGGGAGGGTGGTGCCGAAGGTGTGCTTGGTTCCCTGCAGGATTTTCTCTCTGATTGAGGACCCTCTAGTCCCCTGAGGCAGGAACCTCTGAAAACTGTGAATACTCCATCTGCCATTCATGACATCCTGTACCACTAGCCTTCAGTGAGAGAGGCATGGGTTTAAAACCTATCACATTGGCTGTGACCTTGATTAAGTAACTTTAAGTCTGAATCTCAAATGCCTTCTAAGACTTGATAATTTTTTAAGTGCCATTAATGGCTCTTCATCTTGATAGACCCAGATGTATCCCTAGACACTATAAGGTGGTTAAGTTGTGAAAAGCACAGTGAACACGCCCTCCCCATAATGCAAATCTCCCCTGAAACTCTGGAGTCAGGCAGACCCAGTTTCAAGTCTCCACTCTGTAATTTACTAGCTTTTTCGTGTGTGTGTGTGTGTATGTGTGTGTGTGTGTGTGTGTGTGTGTGAGAGAGAGAGAGAGAGAGAAAGAGAGAGAGAGAGAGAGGAGGGGAGAGGAGAGGGGAGGGGAAGGGAGAGGAGAGGGAAGGGGAGGGGAGAGGAGAGGAGAAGAGGGGAGAGGAGAGGAGGGGAGAGGAGAGGCAGGGTAAAAAGAGAGTATAAAGCCTACAACATACTGTGAGATTAATGGAAAATGAAAAGAGACACATTCCTTCCTCTAGGTGTTCACATTCTTGAGGGTGGTATGCATCGGGGAGACATATACTAGCTAAATCACTGCAAACACGGAAAACTGGAACACAACACTTTTTAAAGAGAAAAGTGACGTGACGCTTTGAAAGTCTATAGTAAGGGGGATCTGACTCAGCCAGAGAGGTCACGGAGGGCTTCCCAGAAGAAGTGACTGGTGTAGAGCACTAAAGGGCAAATATGAGTTTGCTAGATGAATAAGGGAGGAAAGCACATTTCTAGTAAGTGCGCACCATCAGCATCATAGCATATGAACAGCATCTTCTTGCTTAAACTGTAAACTCCAAGAGTACAGGGTGGATGTCTTTGTCATCTTCCGTCACCTCAGAGATAGTGCTGAGAAGCACTAAGTACATGCATAGTAAATATTTGTTGAGTGAATGGATGTTGAGAGGAAATCAATATGTGTTTGTTGAATGAAATAAAAAATACCTGCTATGCCCTCATCTCATAGCTTTATTTGGGATACAATGAAGAAAGACACAAAGTTTAGCCAAACAACGTGGACTTTGAGTCAGACAAATTATGCCCCTCTCATTCTGGCCCTGTCCCCTTGGGGACACCTGGACATCTCTGTCCGAGTCTCCCTGTGTGTAAAATGGGAACAAGGATAGCTTCACATCAGGGTTGTTGGAAAGATTATGATGGTTTGAGAGCAGTACCTAACGAAAGGGTGACACAAAGTGTGAGGGAAGACAAAAGTGCTGTCAGTGTTGTGAGTGTAAGGACATTGGTAAATACCAGGCATTCGGTTTGTCAGGTTTGTGTGTTGGTAAAGACGGGCCAGATACAAGTTAAAATCAAGACAGTGTTATCACCCCAATACCCACCACAGCTGCACCTTTCTGGAAATGCCTGGAGTTCATCAGTAACCTGTGCTACTGTTGTTGTTTTCTTTTTAAGTTGAATGTATTGGAGTGACATTGGCTAACACAATTATTCAGTTTTCAGGTGTACAATTCTATAACGCATCCTTTGTATATTGTACTGTGTGTTTACCACCCCGAGTCAAGTCTCCTTTCATCACCATTTATGCCCCCTACACCTGCTTCTACCTCCCTTCTCTCCCTTTCCTTCTGCTAATCACCATGATGTTGTCTGTGTCTATGAGTTTGGGTGTGTGCGTGTGTGTTTTGTTTCGTTTTTTTTTTTTAAACCCTTCTCCTTTTTCACCTAACCCCCAACCTTCCTCTCATCTGACAGCTGTCAGTCTGTTGTCTGGATCTATGCGGCTGTTCCTATTTTGCCCGTTAGCTTATTTTGTTCATTAGATCCCACATTTACGTGAGATCATATGGCACTTGTCTTTCAGTACCCTGCATTTTATCCCCCGTGCCTAAGAGTCAGATTGCCAGGCCTAGGTTCCCGGATGCATTGATTATAATTGACTGGCAGTTGGCAAAATATTCTAGGGCCTCAATTTTCATCGAGGGTTTGATCATCCAGTGTTTGGATGCGATAAAAATCAGGTACTTCACAGGGATCGGAGAGCTCAGAGCCTGCACAGGGTAAGTAAGCAGTAACCGTTAACTGTTAGTACCACCGCCAGGCACTGCTGGGGGTTTTGTCAATTACCCTGCCACTGAATCAGCCCTTCCTAGGCAAGGAATTGCTTCCTTTGGAATTCCCTTCACAGAAAGAAGAAAAGCCGTTTTTTCTCTGAGTTCTGGAAGCTTACTTTCCCCAGTACCGTTCCCTCAGGAGCAGATTGTGGGCCCCTGAGTGGTAGAAGGGCTGAGGTTTCTGGAACCAACCACCTCTGCCTTCCCTCTAAGCTCCCACTGAGCACGGCTCTGCCCCTCTCTTCGTTTCTAACCCTGGAAGGCGCGATCTGGGGTTCCATCAGAAGCACTGGGCATGCTCACAACCCAAGGCAGGCTCCGGTGGCGGGTGTCCGCAGGACGCTCTGGCTCCTGGGCGCCTCTGGGTGCGGAGACCCCGCCGCCGGGTCATCTGGTTTCGCAGATCTGAACCTTCGGGATGTGCAGCCGGGAAACCTACCGCTTCCCTGGCAAACCCCCCGAGGAGGCACCACTCAACTCTGCACCACTTGGGGTTCGCGCTTTCAGTAGCAGGTCTTGGAAACGCCTGGTGAGGGTTCCCTCGCCAGACAAAAGGGGTGCACGTGGCCCCGGCACCCCCCTTTCGCAATCATGAACCCCTCCCGGGCCCAATGCCTCACGACCACAGCTGCTGCAGCCCCAGCGCCGCCAACCAGCCCCGCCAACCTCGGCCTTTGCGCGCGCTCTTGGGGACCCGGGGATTGGTTCGCTCTCTTCCCCAGGCGGGTGGCATGCAGCTTTGCTTGTGTGTGTGCGTGTGCGTGTGTGTGTGTGTGTGTTGTGCCTGTGTATGCGCGCGCGTGCACGCGAGCTGCGCGCTGCTGTGTGTGTGTGGTGTGTGTGTGCATGTGTGTGTATGTGCATGTGTGCGCGCGTGTGTCTGTGCGGCGCGCGGGCGGGCGGGCGGGCGCCCGTGTGCGCGCGGGGGCTCGCGTGCAGGAGCCGCTGGCGGGGCGTGCGTGTGTTATGGGTCTGATTCCAGAGCAGGTTGCACATTGGTCCTGGGAGGCTCGCAGGCTCAGGTCGTGCTTGGGCATCCTCCTCCTCCTACTCATTTCCGAAGTAGCGGCAGCAGCCACACCAGCAGCGGCGCCCGCAGCCGCTGCTACGTCGGCGGCGGCGGCAGCGGCGGCGGCTCAGCAGCACAGCCGGCCGAACTGTGCAGAAGCGAGCACCGTTTTTGGGGAGTTCGGGGGGCGGGTAAGAGGGAGGAGGGGGAAAGCCTGTCTTGGTCTTTGGGATTATTTTTTTTCCCCCTCTTCTTTCCCTCTCTCTCTTTCGTGAGGGCGTGTTGCCCCCTCGAAGTAAAGGAATTTTGCTCCAAAGCGAGCTGGGACCGAAGACTCTAGGCTAAGTTCTCTCTCTATGTAGATGGTGTCAGGGAGCGAAGCTACTGACCGAGCTGCTGGTAAATGTTTTTCACTTCTTACTCTTTAATGCTTAAGGCTCCCCCCCCCCTTTTCTTTCTTCCTGATTTCCTTTCCGTTTGCTCCTCGTTCTGCAATAGCTCCTGAATCAGCTGCAGTCCCTTCTCTCTCTCTCTCTCTCTCTCTCTCTCTCTCTCTCTCTCTCTCTCTCTCTCTCCTTGCATTTGTGCAGTTTGCAACTTGTTTCGTGGTTTTCTGTGTATATATATATTTTTCCTCCTTCATCCTCAGATGGATGCTGGAACATGTAAATCCGGCACTTCGGAGGTCATCATTAGTTGCATGAGTTTGGGGGCGGGGGAGGGGAGAGGCTGGGCGAGCAGGCTGTTATTTCCCTGCAGAAGGACGGCCGCTTTCTCTCTAATGTTCATCGCAATGATAGGGATTTTTTTTTTTTTTTTTTTAGGATGCATTTTAACGTTGCCTTGATATTTAAGGTTTACCCTTCCCCGGGATTACAATGCATTTTGATTCAGTGTTGACAACATGACAGATGCCAGCGATTCCAGAACTACTGGAGGATACATGCTGGCTAAAATGGGGGGGGGGGGGGGGGAGAACAATTTGCATTCCAAAAGAGAATTTCTTTAAAATGCTGTTTTGCATCACACTGCTGCAGATTTGCAGGAGGCGAGAATAGACACCACCACTCACATTGCTTGCAAAGATAACACACGTAGAAGTGGTTTTAGTGCATTCTGTCCTGTTCTCCGATGATTGAGCTATTGCTAAATTTACTTAATAAATACATGCAGGGCTATGGAGAAGGAGTGAGATTGCTGGTTTGTTGTTGTTGTTTTTTTTTAATTCACAATTGTGAGGCATGTAAAGCAATTTCTAACCCTAAACCAGCCCTCTCTTAGATCTCCGTGGAAGTGCACCTTGACAGTTGGGGAGGGGGAGGGCAGTTTCTGCAACACACATGGCTACAATTATTTAAACTAGCCAGCATAATGCATGCAAATTGAACTCTGACTCTTTTCTTAAAAATAGAACCGACTTTGTAACGCTTGCTCCCAGGATCTGTTTTAAATATGATTTAAAAATTAATATACAACAGCTCTTTAATGCATTCATATCTGTAAGTTCTTTGGAGGGCTCTGAGCTATTACCACGTCTCATTTTGCTGCACTCTTTCCCCCACCCTGAGTTTTCAGTTCCAGTTCAGTAGAAAAACCGAAGGGTCAATAACTAAAGGCAAATCAGCAGTTTCAAAAGAAATCAGTGTGCAGTTGTAAAATTTCTGCTAAGCCATGGGAAAATGAGCTAAAATAATGGCAGCTTAAATGTAGGCAGGGAAGCCCGGGGTAGACCAGGTGGCCGTTTTAGTTTGCGTTTTACCATTTTGAGGAGCTCTGAACTGGAGACTCGGTTGGGGAATCCAGCTCGGGGCTGCTCTGAGGCACACGTATATTTTACAAGAGAAACTGTTATTTAAGGAAGCCTGCTTCTGCTCTCTGGTTGCCACATCATAGGACAGCGCCTTACCTGTGTGCAAAGATGCATGTTTGCAATAATACTGTTAAACTTTGTTAAAATGTAAACTTAGCTGCCGTTGGAAGACTAGCTTAAGATGGCACAGGACTGAAGGGCAAAACACACTCAACTAGCCAGACCCTCCTTTCTGTAGAAGAAAGCATACTCCAGGATCCCCTGCAAACACACCTGTTCTTGGTCGCCTGTGTTGACAAAAGCTTTTCTTTTAATTGTGGACCAGATTCCTGAGATCTGTAGCCTATTGCCTCTGTTACAGGCTGCTAATGATAACAGGTGTTTGATTTAGAAGGGAAACTCAGCTTTACTCATGGTTCTCTTGCGATGGCAAGATTGCAATTTTACGGTGCTTTCACAGACCCGTAAAATTTTGGGTTGAGGTGTGGAGGGGAAAGTCAGCCTCCATTCATTAGGAGCACTCATAGTCTTTGAGTGAAGCATGTGTTTGAATAGTAAGGAAAAATGCATTTATATGGTAAGCTACCATCCTAAGAACCCAAGTCTTCTAAAGCAGCATGATTTTCCCATTCTAGGACCCCAACCAGACAGCAATATACCCCATGCTGAGCAGCTGCATTATTTTTCTGGAATATTCCACACACATGAGCATGAACAGGTAATTGACCAGGCTAAGGACTCCATTTCACATAGCCCATGGGACAAGGTTTCTAATTGTTATGTAATATATTCAGAGCATGAATTTACTTAGGAAACATCACAATTAGCTTCAGTTTCAGCACCTTCACTAGATGTGAAGACCAAGAGTCCATTGATTTAAAGAACATATTCTTTCCTGCTGAGGTTGGTTCTTACCCACTCACTCCTCTTTCTACTTCTAGTTTATAGGCAACTTCTGAAAAGCTTTGAGAATTTGTTGTGAACTATCAAACGTATCTACGTTTTAGGTGTGATGCCTGGTTAGATTACTGCTCATTCAGCTGGACTTGTAATTATTCTTTATGGTTCTGTGGCATCGTGTTAGTAGATTGTTGGTGATATTATTATCAAGTTTCCATTAAATCTTAATGAAGCCCATTTTAACTTTCTATGCCTGATGTGGACCTCAGGTTAACATGTCAAAATAATGCCATTCCCTTGCTAAGCTTGTTGCTAAATTAGTTTATTTTAAATGGGCATGGCATCTGGCAGTGTTCAGAGAAGGTAACTTATTGGGGAGGGGAGGGAGAAGGGTCTACATAGAAAGAGACTCGTGGTTCATAAAACTTCGGAATCGCATTTGGCTGCATTGTGTTAGGATTCCTGTTTTCATTTTAGTGGGAGGTTTCTTTGCCTGGATGAGGTGTTTATATGCTAGAGCTCCTGAATGTTTCTTAGAACAAATGGCTAGTTTTTCCATTGTGTAATTGGAAGGAACTTTGAAGTACTTGTGTGTTTTGAAGGAAAACTTGTATTGGTGAGTGTTCCCATATACTTTGTAGACTAATTCCTTCTGCGAAGTGAATTCTAATGTAATATGGTCAAGGTCATTGCCAAGGGCCTTTTGATTCCTCCCCTCTTGAGAACTCAAACTTAAACTGAAATCAGATTTAAAGAGGTAAAACTTATATCGAGCTACAACCTTAAACAGGTCCATGTCAAATGCTTGTTTTTGTCTCTCATTACTTTGTGTGAAGCAATAGTTTATCCTTTGGATTACTGGTTCCTCCGAGCCCGTGTACTCACAGGGAGAAACCTTCCACTCTGCACTCAGCACATGCAACAGATTCACAGCCCTCGGGGAAGATTTCAAGAACAATTTTGGAGAGTGGTGAGGTAGAGGATAGATGTCTTTTCATTTGTTCTTAATGGAAAGGGATGCAGCAATATTTTATTAAGTGTATTATAATTTCAATTTAGATGATACCCCATTTCAAATCTTGTGAAACCAACAGTAATTTTATAAGAGTCTTGTGTGGCGAGAGCAAATAGTAGCTTTGTCAAAGTACTTCTTTGTAATCCTGGCTCCTATTTTGTTTTATACAAAGGAAAGTCACATTATCCAACACTTTGTACTATCAATGACATGTATTTTTAAAAATTATTTTGAGTTTTGTCTTCCTAACAAAGATAAATCACTGCTTAACATAACTATTTTAGCAGTGCTGAGCGTATCCTCCTATTTCCAAAGGATTTCATGAAGTTGAAGAAGTATAAAGTCTTTTCCCTAAAATTTATGTTATTCTCCGTCCCAATCTACTTAATATATTACATAATATAGTGTGATTTTGAACTTGAAGATTTAAGCCTTTTTATGATGTTTTAATGGGAAAAAAATGCAGCTGCTTGAGAAATAGTTTGCAAATAAAGTTCTTTTATTATTGCTGAAAGACTAACTGGTCCGCCTCTCCTAAGTGTAGAATTGGGAGCCTTTTAGGCAAGAAGAATTATTGAGGGGAAAGTACAGTTTTGTGCTTTTTGTGAAGCAGTGTGCATAAAAAGAGAGCTGATGTTTTAATTCTTTTCATGTAAGTTTAGTGACTAGAAATCAGGACTAACTAATATAGCACTACGTTAAAACAAAATTCATTTTTCCCTAGAAAAGATACCATTCCTCCCCACCCCCCAGGGTAATAGGAATGGTTCTTTGACTCTGATGGAATAACTGCTTTCCTTACCTTTTCACTGTTGTTAGCTCCTGGCCAGGATCTTGGTGATGAATGCTAAAGATCCCATATCTGTCTCAGGAAAATAGAAGTGCATGGTTTGGGGGAAAGGCGTGGTTTCTTTAAAAGTTTAGATTTCTCAGGCACGGCTGCAGTTCCTTCAGAGGAGGCTTTGCCCTCATTGGTGTTTGTTTAGATCACCCAGGACCCCTTCCCCATGCTAGTGCTGTCTCTACGGCAGCGCTGCCCCAGGTTATTGTCATATCCCTGTAGTGTTAGGTTTCTTAGCTTAGTGGTTCTTCTCATCACATTCATTTGTGATTTCTGGACTGTGAGGCAGACCAAGAAAAGTTTGGAATTCAGCTTTCCAAAAGACAGTTTATTTCATTGTTTTGTTCATTTAATCACCTAGCAGTATAGGCTCAAGCCTGTTTTAAAAATATTAGATATTTTGTATGATCCACTTGTGTTCATATGAACTTGGTAAATTATTGCTTTCTCAGTTATATAAAAGGGAATTAGACCCTGTAGGATAAAGAACTTATTTGTGAGTTTGGTTCAAAAGAATAGGTCATTTTTTTTAATTAAGTTTCCCAATTTCCAATTTACCTATTAGGAAGTAATGACTAACTCTAGAAAATATGATTTTTATGTGATAAAGACAAAACTAATAATAACATAACATTTAAAATCTTTAGAGAGGACAACTCAATAGAGTATTCTTTTGAAAAAGGCTTATATGGAAATGTCATTTTTATTATTGCTTGGAATTTAACTGATACTCAATATTTTGACATTTATCCTACTTTAATTAGAGGAATAGGGGTATATATAGAAAAAAAAGAAACATATCACTAAATGGAATTGATTTTGGTAAAGGTTAAAAGAATCCCATCATGTGAACTAACCATTTCACAAAAGTGTGTAAGGAGCTTGCTATATTTGTAACATGTTTTAAGAAAAAGTGCCACTTCAAAATTTGATTTTGAATGTTATAAATAGTCAAGTTAGGGTCTGAGGTTATTTCTATGAATGAAATTGAACTATTAGAAAAGATAGCTGTGCCCATATGGATGACAAATTCAAACAGTAAATATCTACATAGCTAAAATCATAGTTATTATTAGAGACTTGGTGATGTTAACAGTGATAATTACTATAAACCATTTCAAGTGTAAAGTATATGGTTATATATCCACATTTCAGGAGATATTATTTAGAAGGAACATAGGGAAATTAGAGCCACGGGAAAGTTTTCCTGTCTTTTAATTTTTTTTATTTCTTCAATGAGCAATATTTGGATTCCCAAGACAGGCCACATACCGCACTTTGCTAAGAGCTAACTCTCATGGCCAGATTAATTTGACACCAAAATGTGTCTAAAAATGTAAATGGGAATGGGGTAGGCACTTTTTAAAAAGCACAATATAAAACTGTTCTTTGTGTCACTCAAGAGTGTATTAGAAAAAGTGATTTAATTTAATTTTATTTTAGGAGTTACTCAGGCAGTAACCATATACACGGACTTGCTCCTTCTCCTCCTTCTAGGACACCCAGTTGAGTTCCATTCATATAGTCTGGTGTAATATGACACCTGTAATTGTGCTGTGTTCAAGTTTGGTGCTACCTTCACGAATTTAATGGAGGCATGGGGACAGGGCAGGTTTGATTTTTTGGGAAGAGGATGTAGCCGGAGGGCGTATTCCGTAGTTGAGTACCATTTCCTTAATAGTGATAGTCATGTCCCTAGTTTTATTTTTAGCCTCACCTACACTTCTTGAGAAGAGACAAACTGCTTCTTTATATTTAACCCTAAGCATAATAATATCATTATTACAAAAACATTTCACAGCGGTTAGGGCTCTGCAATTTGTGAGACCCGGCATGTAATTTTTCTCCTCTCTAATCCTGTTTATATATCCCTGCATATAATCAGACTCAGTCAGATGAAACCAATTACTAAGGGGGGAAAATCAAATTTATTTATTATATTTATTGGATGTGTCTGTTGCTTAATTATCCATTGGCAAATTTACATGTGGCCACAGAGCGGGCGACGGATGAATGTGGAAAAATGATCGATCATCACTTCTCACAGTCCAGAGGAGGCTGCCAATAAAACAAGAAAGAAAAAAATAAAGTCCTTTCTTGTTGCTATCAGTGTGGGGACCTAACAACTGAAAAGCAAGTATCACCCCCAAAAGCTGTTTGGCTTGACATAGGGAAATCTGAAAAAGATGAAGAATTATCAATCCTTGTCAGGCTTTTTAACTAAATACTCAATGTTGGGAAGAAATGTAAGAAATTCTGTAGACTTTGAAATAAATAAGAATGTCCGTGTTCAAAGGTGTGTGTTAGAAAACTAACCCAAGTTACCCTATAAAGCAGATGACCAAGCCCACCCTTGGGCTGTTCCCTGGACTGTAGGAAGCTGGAGAGATGGTGGGGTGGGATGCGATTGGGTAGGTGTGGGGGCAATGTGATCTGCAAGGTGGTGTTTGCAAAGTTATTGATCATTAGATGTAGCTCTAATGAGCAAATGCTTAGACAGCACCACTAAAGCAGTGCATTAAAATAGATTTTGTGTGTGGCCTTTGATATTAAAGACACACACAGCCTTTCATTTTTGGTCTCAGATGTTTTTGTTACAAAAATGTCTTGCCTTGATAAAAAATGGTCCTCTGCTCTTTGCTTTAACATCCCTGCATGTTTTAAGGGGTTCATCCTGAGCATGGCTATGTCTTCTTATTTTCCCCCCATTTGTTTTCATCAGACCTTTTGGAAAATTCATCAGTGTGGAAGTTGTTCTTCAAAATGGATAACTGAAATAAGCTCAATTTCAAGTAAATGTGGTGAAGCTAAATTGTGAGCAGAGCATCTTATTTATGGAATTCCTCAATTCCAGGGACCACTACATTTTTATAAATCAGTCCTATTCATGCCCCCAAGGTAGAATGTGTTTTAGGAACTTTAGGGAGGAAAGAAAACTACTTTTGGACTTGAGGCATTTGAAAATTGTCTTCAAGGAAACATGGAATGAAATGTCTTTGTTTTGTTGTTGTTCTTAATCCTCACATGAGTATGTGTTTAGAGAGAGGAAGGAAAAGAGTGAGAGAGAGAGAAACATTGATTGGTTGCCTCCTATGCTCACCCCAACGGGGGGTTGATCAGGTAAACTATGTATATGCCCCATTCTGGGAATGGAGTCTGCCACCTTTTGCTGTACCAGACGATGCACCAACCAACTGAGCAGCTGGGTAAGGGTTGAATGAAATGTGTTTTAAGACATGCAGTACTTTAGAGAAGACAATGGATAAATTGTAATTTCTTGTTAATTACCATTTACTTGGGGATGCTGCTTTTGGAGAAACTATTTAAGCATTGTAGGTTATGTTTCTTTCATATTTGGCTGCAAAGAAATTAAAATGCAACATGAATCTTAAGAATCAAAAGGGAGAGGTGCTTTTTATACCTGTTGACTTAGCAAGAAAATGTTAGAGATGAGCTAAATTTCATATGTATTCTAATATATATCTTTAAAAGTTCTGCTGAAATAACTTGATAGAATAATAGTTTTATTATAGAATAAAAGCTGTCATCAGCCGATTCACTGTGAAAGCCACACATTAAATAGCTAGAGAGCTTGAACTTGGCTTCCTACAACAGTGATTTTTTACTAAGCTGCTCCCTAAAGCCCCTCTAGGTATCTGAGGGGCAGCAGTGTTTTTATATGATTTGTGTATATTCTATAGATTGTGAAGTCTATTCCTGGGCAATTTTCAAGTTAAAATTGTGTTATGGCTACACAGAAAGTTGTTATCTCTGGGTTTTTGTCTTGTCAGTCAATTCATAAGTGCTTATTAAGCTCCCAATGGTTGTACACAGAATCAGGCACTGTGTGTATGTGTGTGTGTGTGTGTGTGTGTGTGTGTGTGTGTGTGTGTGAAATTGGTTGCTGGACTAGGAGTCTACATTCTATAGGCAAAAGTACTGTTACATGTGGATATATATATATATATATATATAATATTTTAATTACAGAAGTTAATAGGTTGTTTTGTTTTGTTTGAAGAGCTTTACCCGGGTAATAATTTCTCATCTCTTTCCTTCCTTCCTTCCTTCCTTCCTTCCTTCCCTTTCTCTTTCTCCCTTCTTTCTCTCTCCTTCTTTCTTTCTTTCTCTCTCTCCCTCTTTCTCTCTCCCTCTTCCTTCCTTCCTTCCTTCCTTCCTTCCTTCCTTCCTTCCTTCCTTCCTTCCTTCCTTCCTTCCTTCCTTTCTTTCTTTCTTTCTTTCTTTCTTTCTTTCTTTCTT
The DNA here is from genome assembly GCA_027563665.1 of Antrozous pallidus. Taxonomy (NCBI): domain Eukaryota; kingdom Metazoa; phylum Chordata; class Mammalia; order Chiroptera; family Vespertilionidae; genus Antrozous; species Antrozous pallidus. The sequence goes on along the minus strand of CM050516.1, from coordinate 9,538,064 downwards.
TCTTTCTTTCTTTCTTTCTTTCTTTCTCTTCAGATATCTAATAACAGACATGTTTAAGAGACACCAGAGGGAAGTATTAAACCCTGGATCAGGAGGAATCATATCCTTGTTAACATCTAGATTTCGCATTAAGGACACCTTCTTGTGCTGGTCATTTTTAGGTTGTGCCTGTTACCTGTGTAAATTCAATCAGTAAACAGATAAATGACTCTATGCCCCGCAGCTGTCAACTTCCATTTTTCATGACCAATGAGTCAATTTATGATTTACGTGTTTGTGTTTTTGTTTTTAATGGATGGTGTTTGAAAAATGATATGAATTGGGAAGGAAAAGAAAATTTTCAGTACTCCCAAAATGCCACAAACAAACACAAATGTTCTTTAAGAGAATATTGTCCCCATTGAACTTATAACATATGTTGAATAGGTGGGTTTAGGGGTTTACTTTGGAAAACAGATTCACGCTCCCATATTCCCCTTTTATCAGTTATTTGTGGGAAGGGTACTATTCTTGACAAGTGCCAGGTGAATAGCTCTGTAAGGGAAATGGCAGAGAAAGCAGGCACAGAGGTCCTGATCCTTTCCCAGCCTCCAGTAATGGTTTGCTGGACCCCAGGCAGTCAGCCCCAACTTTTGATATCACTGGTCAAGCTCCTGATTAATGCTTATTTTGACTGTGACTTATAAGATGTGCCTATGTCATTTCTGGCAACTCACAGCTAAACTATCACCATTTTTTCCCTATATACTGTTCTTTGTTGATTTGAATCAGGGAAGCCGTGGCTGAGAGAACATAGGAAGGGTCTTGGCAGGTGTGTTCCTCATTTAAACTTTGACTCTTGGCTCTTTTCCTATGGGGTACGTAAATTTCTAGGATTTATGAGAAATTTGCTGCTGGGTCCTTTGTGATGGGAAATTTTTTTGTGTGATGAGAGAATGTTCTTTACCACTCCCAAACCTGCAGGATCTTTTAATTTATTTTCCAACAGTTTATAAAATTAACCACCACAGGATAAAAGCAACATTTTAATTATTATTTTTGATTTTGGGATTGAGCTATGTTCTTACCTATAGGCTAAAGAGACTAAATCTGGCTAATGTAAAAGAAAGAGAAATGAGTTAGAAGGACTTGGGAATCATGAAATCCCCAGGAAACATGATCCTGAGCACATCTGCGTCAGCCACTGAATACTGGGTGCCCAGCTGGAGCCCTCCACACCCCTCGCACTGGACTGTGCTGGTACCATTAACATCAACCAGCACTACTGCCCCAGATATGTGGGTGAAATAAACCCTCATCCTTTCTCCTGGGGGTCCCTGGCTCTCTAGTCAAAGTTCTGGGCTGGTGCATTTATTTGATTGGCTGCATCTCAGTGAAGTGTCCATACCCCTGTAACTAGGAATTCTGAGAAATCCATAGTCTGGCCCTTTCATGTTCTATAATGAGACAAAGTGATTTTGACTTCCGGCACTATAGAAATGGTGAAATGCCCTCAAAACGAGGGGGGAGGGCACTTAACAAAACAGAAAAACAAAAAGCCCCCCCCCCCGCCCGCCAATATTTACTGTTATTCCATGAGTGACTATTTTAGGGGATGGATAGCAAGTGTCCAATTGTATGAACTTGAAAGGCGAATAGAAGGGAGAATGTCTATCATGATCATAAAGGTATTAAGCAAGCACACACCAATTTCAAATATGTTTGCCATGTAGAAACTTATTTTTATCACCAACAGCCATTTGAAAATGTTACTCATTAGAATTCTGTTCATGTTGAAGTTAAAGATCATTCACCTAGAATAGGCTGAAATTTGTCTCTGAATAAATATGTAAAGTTGATAATTGGTCTGAAAAAGGGTAAAAGGGATTTGTTTAAAGTACATTAAGAAGAACATCTGGATGCCTAAGTCATTGCCTGTAAGCAAATTAATAGGAATTCCAGAACTCAGATCAGACCCACTTTCCCCTTAGGAATCAGTAATAATAGTCGTGGCAGCGTTCAAAAGAACTAGAGCTGCGTTTCTTTTTCCATAGTTTAGACTTTGAGGTTCAGATGGTCTTCCTTAATTATTAGTAAACTTTCTGATGTTTAGGACCTACGTGGGTAATCCACATCCGTATTAGCACTGCTTTGTCCGAAGGCTTGGTCTTATATTTTTCAATTTTAAATTAATGTATTTATCCTTCTATCACTGTCTCCTAAGGTTTGGAGAACTAATTAGAAATAAAATCACTTTCAATCCTTGGATGGTACATACTGATCTGAAAAAAATGTGAAAGACTACAGTGTTAATAATGACAAAGTTTCATCCAATAAAATAATCTGGCTGAAGTCTCATATGGTTGATATTTTCTAATATAAATTACTGTAGGATTAGATAAGTTAAATATTGACTGTTGTCTCAATTAATGCAGTTCCATGAAATATTAATGATAATAATGGTTTTCCAGTTTGGGGAATAGTGAGATTTTTTTTTCTGGCTAATAGCTTTGGCTGGTAACATAATACTTTTTCAAGATGATAATGAAGATATTTCTATGAAGTGCAGCAGGAAATAATGGCCACTGAACTGATAGATTTCTAACAGGTCAATGGTCACAAAATTGCTTTAGTCTTTGTGTTAACTAGTTTTATTTATATTCTAATAACTCGACTGTGATCATTGTGGATAGCTTTGAGAATTTGTGAAAGGAGCTGATTAACTCTGCTAGGTCCTTGAAGAATAGAACTATTGATGTTTAAGTGTCGTGAGGTGTAAAAGTCTCAAAATTGGGTTGGGCTTTGCAGGAAGGCTGGCGGTGTTTAGTGTCGCAGTTGAAATGGATGGTCCATGAAGTTAAACAAATAAAAGAGAACCAGAAAGAAAAGGAGAGAGAAATATTGACCGAATAACCCAAGTTTCCTAGATTAATTATTTAATAGAGTTAAAACTTCGTATTGCTCCACTTGTTTATTATTGGTTTTGTATTCCCTGTTCTGCCTTTTCTTCATATTCTTGATCCTGTCCATTTCTATCTCAAATCAGGGGACTGAAATTTGATGATACATAAGGTAACTATTGTTGAAATGTCTTGTCATGAATACAAAATAAGAATATATACAGTGCATCAAAGTTTCAATTAGATGTGTGTGTGTGTGTGTGTGTGTGTGTGTGTGTGTGTGTTTAATCCAGGGGGAACTTCCGTGATTTGTGAGGTGATTTTATTTGAAATTGCAGTTATCCTTGTTTCAGACCTAGTAATTTAACAGTTGAAAAGCTCCTTTTTTTTTGTTCTCTGTAGTTATGTATGTGGTATAAGGGAATACATTTTATTTTAAAAAGTGTTTTCGGGTAGAATTCTTTTAGCACAAACTTATTCCTTGAGAAAGGAGCTGGCTGTAATTTGCAGAAATGACTGTTTCTTTTTCTTTCGTTGTTGGATAATTGCTCTTTGTATACACTGGGAAAATGCTCATATAGACCAGTGACAAAGCCTAGCAGATGCACTTGCAATTATCTGGAATTTAAGTAAATTTTGCATCTGATACACACAAAGCAAAGGCTTTGCCCAAGCAGGCTCGCACACTGGCACGTGGATTGCTATGAATACAATGAGTAGATTTTTAATGGAAAACAAATGGGACTATTAGTAAGTCTTGTCTTTTACTTGAAAAGACACCCACTTTAGGCATGGCCTACAGCTCATTTATATTCAGATTTGGTTCAGTTCTAAATTTGACCTTTGAAATTGAAAAAAAAATTAAATGTTTAAAACAAGATGCGTAGCTGTGTTTTTAATGGAGTCACATTCACGGTTTTCTGGAAAAAGAATGGCGCAATAAATCTTTGTTTCATATTTCAGTTTTATTTTTTCTGACTGTTAAGGAGAACATTCACCTATTAAGACTCTAAACATGTAAAAAAGAACTTTATTACTTTATTTATTATAAAGAAATCACGTGATAGATAAAAATAATTACAATGTTACTTTACCAACCTCAATTCACAAAGGAGACCGTACCAAGGAATAGATAGTGGGTCCAAATTCTACTTCTTATTGTAAACAAAAGCGAAACAGACAGAGGAATAGTTTTCTGCAAAAGCCTCTTTTCCGAGTTTTTGTTTGAGATTAATCCTTTCCACCGTGAATTTTTGTTGTTGTCAGACCTACAGAAGTCAGATATTTGAAAGCTTAATCTTTTTTCTGTATTTATTCTTAGAAAATATTAAATGTATGGAGCTTCTTGGATTCTCGTCAGTGCCTTCAGGTCGTTTGTTGTTTTTTTTTTTTGGGGGGGGGGGGCGTTAAATTATTTTTACTTTCAATGACAGGGTTATAAGTAATTGGTCCAGCTGGCTTCTTACTTATAGTTTGAAGATGTTCCTTGCTATTCTGGCCTTTGAATGAAGCCAATTTCAAAAGTAACTCAGGCAACATAAAGACGTGCCTGATTTGCCCACTTTCTGCTTTCTTCTCAGTCTAAAATGGAATCTAATAATAACGGGAGATCTTTTCTAATTCTCTTAAGAATCAGAAGCCTCCAGGGAGTCTAAGGGTTGAATAATTGTTTGAAGAAAAAGAAAAAATCAAGTGGATAAGGTATATTCGGGGAGAAATGTTTAAGAAGGAAAGGGAGAGTCTGACAGAAGTGTCTTAGACTGTATTAGACCAAGACACACATGCTGTGTACCTTAGCCACTTTCCAAAAACAAAACATGAAACTTCTTCAAGGAAGTGCTTTCCATAGAACTTCAAAAATGGCAGAATCCACACAGACACGCCTCCTCAGAGAGCTCTACATGTTCCTCCATCTCTCCTGTGCCAGGGCCTTCCCAGCTCCCCTCCTCCACCACCTACCCCATCCCACCCTCACCTTCTTGTCCTAAACTACCATAGGCTATCTTTAGGCTTGGAGAGAAACCAGGTGCTTTCCTTGGTATTTAAGCAGCTTGCTATTTTGAAATCCCCTTAGAGAACTGTGGGCATTTTTATTTCTGTCTCTTGAAGCAACTCTTTGCCTTTCCAAAGGGGAATCTGCTTATATAATACCCGGAAGCAGACCCTTGGGAACCGCTCAGCTATCTTAGGGATATTTTGCAAGAAAAGAAATGCAAGTGTCATGCGCGCCCTCCCATGGGGGTCTCAATTTGAGATATTTGCACAATAGCAGATTCGCAGAAGAATAAATATATACAAAGCCTTTCTTTCCAATTGAGTGGCATCAGTAGGAAGCGGCACCTAGGAGGAGGCGAGCCTGCTAATAGCTCAGCCCCACAGAGATTCTTGAACAATTCCTCAGCCAGGACCCAACTGTCAGCTGCGCGTGCCAGGGAGACAGATGCTGCGGTTGGAAGACAGTTTGCCTCAGTTAGATATTTTGTTCTCCTAGATGGCCAACCATGACTGGCGGGGGAGACCAGAGAGAGCGAGGAGAAGAGAAGAGTAAATTAATCATTTTATTAATCCCTATTTAAAATTCAGCCGCGGAGCTAAATGTCAACCTGCTGAACTTTCCGTGAAACCAGAAGGGTTGTCAAGACAGGTGCGGGCTGTGAGAGTGATGCCAGGTGATGCAGGCATCTCATTTCACCTGCGGAGGAAATGAGGGGCACCGTTTCGGGAGGGGGGTACCTGTGGAAAATAGTAATGTGGGAATTATCTGATAATCCAGGCTCAATGCAAGCATGCTTGCGAAGGATCGAAGGGACTGGAATCATTTTTCTCTGACAGAGGACGGAGCTGGTCTCTGTTCATTCTATATCTGTGTATGTTTATGGAGAATACATGTGTATGTAAAAAATAACCTTGTGTTCTGTATCTGTGTATGTTCATGTAGAATACCTGTGTTTGTAAAGATAATCTTGTCTTTTCTTCTTTCTCTCCATCTCTCCATGCCTATGTGATATGTATGTGTCCACATATCATGCCTACATAGATATGTTACATGAAGCCCAGGTTACCTTTAAGATATCAGCTTTCATCTACATTTATCATTCACTCACAAATCACCTGCTCTCCAGCCCTTGCAGTTGATTAGATAGAAGCAGAATGTCTGCTGTCTAAAAGGTAGCACAGTTCGGTCTTTGTAACTCATGTCTTTAGCCAGATTGCGAGTTTCCTTCAAGTTTCCCGAAAGGGATTAATGTCATGAGTAATAATCTTCCTTTCCTCCCTTTTCCTATTTTAAAGATTGCTGAAAGAAAGGAAGGAAGGAAGGAAGGAAGGAAGGAAGGAAGGAAGGAAGGAAGGAAGGAAGGAAGGGAGGGAGGGAGGGAGGAAGGATTTGGTACATTGTCCCAGCTCCTGGCTTGTTTGGGGCTGAGTCCTTCCGGCTCTCCCCTGAGCCAGGTCCCTTTCCTAGATCTACCCTGGAGGTCTCTAGGACTGGAATGAGTTATGTGTTTGAGTGCCTGACAGCAGTCCCTCCGCGAAACTTTTGATCTACCTTTTCTCTGACATGGCCTCAGAAGTGTCCTTTTCAGATCTGCGTGTCCTTTGTGAGTTGGGATGGCAGGTAGCCAGAAAGTTGTGTGTTTGTGGGAAAAGCAGGCTTTAATGTTTTCCCCACAACCCGCTATTTGGAGGGTACTCTAGCCTCTGAAAACCGCAGCTGCGGTGCCCATCTCGAGGGCAATTCACAACTGACTTGTGGGAGATGACGCCCGCCTCCTTGAGCCACGGCTGGCCGCTGTGGAACTGTCTGAGAGGAGGCACTTCACCTGGAGGCTTACGTGGCTTTCACTGTGTCTCAGGCCCAATCAAGACTGAGAGGCGATCCTGTCAGTTTGGAGCACTCTGGAGAAGTCTGGGTCTTGAAAACCCTGGGTCGTATTGATCCTTGAGTGAAGGCGGTTGAATGTCTTCTGAGGTTTATCAAAATAAGAATGACATTTTTCATTTAACCGTTTCAGACTCTTATTAGTGAACACACAAAAGAGATGGGTGATCTTACATGCTGGGGAGGTTGCCTTACTTTCCATTGCCTTGCACATCGTATGTGCTTGATAAGTACACATTGAGTCAAAGCATCATGGATTTGTTTTCCTTTGAGAACATGGGAAGCATGTACCATGTGATTTTTTTAAAAACCATGTCTGGCTAGAATGAGTTAGCTTTGTTGTGATCTAGATATATTTTTCTACATCGATAAGCACACATCCATATTTATGAATTTTGCCATTGCACTTTCTATTCTCTTATAAATAAGGAAATTGTAACAAATAAGGAGGGGTTTAAGTATTAAACGGTGTGTGGTGGAATTAGGATGAATAGAGTCCTGAATTGGCTGTCCATCAAATGCTTAATATGAAGATATTTTTAAATCTTATTTTTCCCTTCTGTCCTTTACATGAATCAGCAGATGCCGTAGCAGTTACTGTACAGGCATTATAAAAACCGCTGTCCCTTTGGAATGAGAACATGCACCATTATCACTTCGCACTCGTGAAGAGAAGCCAGGTAGATCATGTTTTACCAGAAGTGAGGAAAAGAGCTCATGAAGTGAAAGGTCAGGGCATCATGCCAAATTCGACCTGCTACCTGTTTTGATGTGCCCATAAGCCAAAAATTGGTTTGATATTTTCAAATGGTGAAAATCAAAAGACATGTGAAATTTCCTGGCACTAAACATCCTGTAAAATTAAAGGGTCTTTGTCCACAATTAAGTTTCACTGGCCCACGGCCACCCCCCTTTCACTTGCTCGGTTTGGTAGGCTGCTGTTGCCCTACACCTGCAGTCTTGATCAGCACGGCCCCCACACCTAAAATATTTACTATCTGTCTCTTTCCAGAAAAAGTTTGCTGGCTCTCATCTAATGTGTGGTTTGTAGGGATTCCAAGACGGTGAAATAAAACTGGCGCTTTTTATTTTTTGTAATGGGTTCATATACATTATTGGGTTTGAGCTGCTTTGGGATTTCTGAGTTTGCGGATTATTGAATATATGAACCACAGGGAGATTTCGTAGCTGTTCTTATTGTTAGCTCTTGGTTTTACAGCAGACTAGACGGCCCATTTTCCTGAGGGGAGGCAGGGATATGTTCAAAGAATGGGGCTTTAGATTAGAATATGAGGTTTTTGGTTGTTGTTGTTTTTTTCTTCTTCTTCTCCTTTTTCTCTAATCCTTTTAGGCCAGTTGAATGAGCTACTGTCTCTGCACACTTACAGAAGTTATTCCTGACAGATTTGTTTCTTTCAATCAGTGATATTATCAGGGGCATACATTACTCGTTTTTATTCACAAACATCTGGACCTACCCCTAAGAGTGTTTCTGGCTCAGGCAAACCCAATTTATGGAGAGTCACATAATAAACATATATGGAGTACTATGATGGCTGGAGAATTGCACAATTCTAATTTTGTCCTGAAATTCAGTTTTCTGGATAGGTGACAATCAACTCAGATGAAGCTGGTCAGGGCAGTAAGACACAGAGTCTGGATGTGGTTTTGAGGTTGGATTGACAGCTCTAGCTAATATATTAGATGCACAATAAGGGTCAGAAAATAATCAACATGATGTCTAGGGTTCTGGTTTGAACTGTGGCACTATGTACTGAGAAAGAATGTCTTTTTTGGGGGAAGATAGCACCACACCTAAAATAAATGGGGAATCAATGAAGGAAAATTGGTGTCAGGATCGAGAATGGATAAAGGAGTTGAGGTTTGGAGTCAGGAATCAGTGGTCAAAGACTGTTGTGGTGCTTCTGGTGAGAGATGGTAAGCCTGATAACTCAAGTGATGAAAGTTAGAACAGAGAGAAAGCAGGGGATCTGTAACATATTTAGGAAGAGGAGTCAACATGACTTAATTAGAGGTGGGAAAGAAGAGAGAAGGAAGACCCTATCCTGCCTTCAGGTTGATGGTGACAACATGGCAGAGGGGAGCAGTTTTGGAGGAAAGATGAGAAGTCCAGTTTGGCCACCTGATTTTAAGATGCTTTTAATAGGGATGCCCTGTATACTTAGATATATGAATCTGAAGCATAAGGAAGAGACATAGACAAGATTCCTTTGATTGTGTCAAGGTGAGAAAAATTGCCCAGGGAATTTAATAAGAAGAGAAAAGAAGGCTGGAGACAGAATGTTGGGAAACACTACATTTCTAGCACAGACTGAGGAAGAGGGAACCTGGGGAAATAATTGAAATGTGACAAGAGAGGAGGACCCTGTGCTCGTAATGTTATAAAATTAAGGCAGAAAAGAGCCTCAAGAAGCCAGAAACTAGCCCAGCTGTGGTGGCTAAGTAGTTGAGCATCTACCTCTGAACCAGGAGCTCTTGGTTGATTCCCGGGCAGGGCACATGCCTAGGTTGTGGTCTTGTTCCCCAATAGGGGGTTGTGCAGGAGACACTGATTAAAGATTCTCTCTCACCATCGATGTTTTTATCTCTCACTCCCTCTCCTTTCCTCTCTGAAATCAATAAAGATATTTTTAAAAAGAAGCCAGAAACTACATGCAGTGTCAGATGCTATAGATGTGTCTATAAACTCTGCATTGGAAAGTATCCAATAATAGTTGGCCATGAAAAAGCCATAGTTACATTAGCAATATCACAGTCAGTGAAAGGCAGGGCTACATTGGAATAAGTAGTTAATGGGAGTTCGGAAATGGGAGTCGAGACCCTCACATAGCCAGGAAGTAGGTGAAAATCAAATCAAAACAAAAAAGAAAATAGGAAGATCAAAAAGAAAAAAACAATTTCTATCAGATATCAAGTGATAGATGCCAAAATCTATATGAATTGTTAGAGGTTCTCTCTTTAGCCATTAAGAATGTAATGTCCGTTATAGAACGGGCCTGTTTCTATAAAGGTTTTATGTTATAAATCACATTTAAGAGTTTCTAATTGGGAACGTAGCTGAAAGAAATCTGCAGCCCGGTGTTCAAAACTCAGATGTCACCTCTACTAAATGCATTTGTGTATTTGTTGCTTGAATAAAAGCCCTTTGAAAATGTATGGATAAAGAAGTCAATTTGCATTAAAATAAAATAAAAGAAAATAATGGACTTTGGGGTCCTGGTATAGACTTGCTGTGTGAATACATCATAGTTTCATTCTTGTCTGACTGTTTAATTAGGTGCCATTTATTTAATAAAGTGGAGGAAATAAATTAGTAAATTAGTTGTGGTCAAGTGGAGGTTTTACAATGGACATGTAGGCTGGTATAAAATATGTTCAAGTTGTGCTGAAATTCAGAATATCCACATCTCTAAATTAGAATACTGTTTTGATGTGATGAGAAGCTCTGAAGTTTTCAGTTTATAGGTGTACATTTTCAAGGGGAAAATTTGGCCTTTCAGCCTTCATGTCTAAGCCTGGGTTCCGGGTTCTAAAGTTTGATAATGCAAAGGAATTTACCTCCTAACACTAACAGCAGCATGAGTTACTCTCAGAATCTTTTGAGCTTCTGGAAAAATCATTCTCCAGGCACTCATAGTTCACATTTCTTATTCTCTAGAATGTTGACAGTAACCTGAGATTCTGAATCTTGAGTTCTGTATTCTACCGTCCAGTGCTCACCTCGGTTTACGGGGTTGGAGGCATGCTGCTAACTTGTATGAACATCTCCCATTAAACTTTTATTTACTTTTTAAAATTTCACCTACACCTAAGTGGAATTAAAAAAAATAAAAGCAGTAGCAATAATAGCAAAGACAGGTTATATGTTTCTTACTTTTGTGCAGTCCTTGACTAGTAGATTGAATCAAATATTCTGCTTTTCCAAAGCAGGCTGCAAAATCCCCACTGTCATATTTTCCTGCAAATGTTGCTGTCCATGTTATCAATGAGAGCAATCCATGGGATCAAAAGGCATAGTATATATCAGTGGCAGCGCGTGTTTTATTCAGCAAAGCGCATAGTACACGCTTGTTGATAGCTGGAATTTGACTACCCTTTTAGTTTTTCTCTCTTTCTTTTTTTAAACAGGCAAATCTCTTTGGAGTCTCGAAATGCTGATTTTATTTTGCTTGCCGCTGCTCCTGCCTTTATTTATTCAGTGAGTTACTTGTGGAAAGAGTTACTTGCTTGAGTTTATTTAATTCACACCGTATAAAAATTCCTTTTGTACTTATATCAAACTGATTCTGTTATTCACAATAATATTTTACCCTGCTTGTAACAGTAAAGTGACAAGGGATATTTTTGGACATACTCTGTAGTTCGTATGAAAGAGAACTAGGGGAAAAAAACACAGTGTTTTACAGAAAAATATCGCTGGAGTAGCATAGCTATTTCAGAACTGTAAATCACTTAGGAGAACATTTACTTTAACCTCCTAAAGGGAAATTTGGGCCTAGAGCAATGACAACTTGCAAAAACACCTATAAAACCTGTTGTATTGCCTAAATGAAACAAATCACAAGATATTAAATTGTATTTTAACACTATTTCTAAGATAGAAAACACTATATTTGGGAAGAATTCTCCTCTTGAAATAAAGACTTCCAACTGTGAGTTAAAGCTTTCTGGGGTAAAAGAAATTACAGCCTTTCAAAATTTGTTAAAAATCAATTAGTAATAATACTCTTTTAATTATTCCTGGTAAGAGTTTCCTCTTGTGAAGTGTTAGACACAGGAAAGGTCATTTTGCAACGATATAGATTCCCCCCTCCCCTTAATTTTCGACTTCCTTCACACACAAAAATATAATTAAATACAACTAATATATTTAAAATTCTTTTTGCTTGGCAATATTTTCTTTCTCTAAAGCCCTCTAGGTCTCATTTGCAAAGTTGCTTTGATGTTAATTTCATGCAGATTCTCTTGATTTGTACTTGTGGTGAATGATTGTAAAACGGAAAGAAAAAAATATCTAAAAAATCCAAACCCCCCAACTGACCATTTATTTCATCTTTTGTTTAAATGGGTTTACTTTTAACCATGCAAGTGATACCTAGTACTTCAGGTCTCTAATACATTGGACGGATGTGATAAAAATCTCTCCATGAGTTCCTATAGTTTGCAGCAGAATTCCTGTTTAATAATAGTCTAGGTGCCTTCACCCAAGAACACTTATTAAGATACCTATCACCACATTAAAATGTCCCTACAAATACAAACTGCTCCTTGAGTGTTCTTTCCCTTTTCCGTTGTAATTTGGATAATTGGGGGAAGGGTATTTTCATTATGCAAATGATCCCTGGTGCTCAAAGAGAGCTTAATTGTCAGCGAATAGGTCAGTGTATATTTCCTCATTAATATTTGAAGTTTCAGTTGAAACCACTTCGTGGCACAAGTGACAAGCTCCTGTCATGTACCATAAATTAATTTATTGTGACCACGGTGTCAGGTTTAAACTCTCCATAGTATGCACTTGATGGATAATCACCATTCCTGGTCTGATGGGTATGGCAGAATTCCTTCTATGTCTTAAAAATTATAAGGGCAAGATACATATAATTTCAGGGCAAGACAGTTGACCGTACTTCAGGAGTCTCATTGCTAGGAACACAATACAATTTAACGAGTAAATAGACCGATGATCTTGGAGGGACTCACACTGGACAATAGAAGGTAAAAGGCTTTACATAACACGTGCACTCTGCTCAGATGGCTCATTATTCACAGAGTGTGTGTAGTGAGCCTTTTAGCTTCTTTTACTTAGAAGACAGACCCAGCTCTCAGTTACAGGCTTTTGGACTCTCCAGTCTGTGGATTATCTGTAGCAAAATGTTAATCCCAGCCGTGATTCCGAGTCAATTTCTTTGCTCAGGAACTGTAATTCATTTTGAATATTAGCCTTAGGGGTAGAAACATGATTAGAAATGCAGAATAATGCTTTCATTCAAAACCAATTAAAACAAAGTCTGGATTCCCCCAACATAATGGCTAATTCACAGTGCTGCACTTCTCCATTAGGCTAGATTGAGTTTGATGTATTGAAAGATGATTTAAAACTTAGTCACTGAAATAGATTTCAAGAAAATATTTAATTTTGGTTTTTATTGATGAGGAAGATACTTAGCTTGGTGTCTCATTGGAAAAATAAGAAATTGCATCATAATCTTTGCCAAACACACACACACACACACACACACACACACACACACACACACACACACACACAACTAGTTTCTGTTTTTATCTGTTGTAAAAATGGTTCCATATAGGCTATACCACATTTCCTTTTAGCTAGTTGTGCCTTGCCCAGCAATAAAGTATCACTTTACTGTATATAGAGAAACCATCACCTATGGAAGTTATGTATTTGTGGCAGTATTATGAAACCTAGTCCATTTTCATTTCATGCAGACCGAAATCACACAGTTGAGATGAAGATAGGAAAAGGCATACTTTACAAATTCACATGGTAGTGACTAGATCCATTGCTCTAGTTCTGGGGGATCTGTGTGTTTAAAACCAAAAGTGACAAGTGTTATTAATCTTTGAATAAGTGACATATTATTTTGTTATGATTAGGTACGTTATTGGAGAAATAAAACCCGATACATAGAAAAATATTTTTAATAGCTGTCCAGCTTACCACACGTGTTTGGGTGAAGGCACCTGCACTGCGTTTATTTATGCTCTCCTGGCTTAGAAGGGCCTTGAGCTGTCAAATGTTAGAAAACAGCGTCCCTTCCACCATGTAGCCCGCTTATGCGAAAGGAAGGTGCTAAAAAGCTGGTCAGATGTACTTTACAATTAAGTAAAAGGGACCTAGCTGGTGTAGCTCAGTTGGTTCGAGTGTTGTCCTGTGCGCTAAAAGATTGCAGGTTCAATTCCCAGTTGGACAAATACCTATGTTGCAGGTACTATCCCAGATTGCAGGTTCCGACAGTGGCATGACACTGATCCATGTCTCTCTCTCTCTCTTTTTACCTCCCTTCTTCTCTCTCTAAATCCATAAGCATATCCTTATAATAATAAATAAATAAAATTAAGTAAAAGGAATTCAGTCTGACAATATTAGTCACTTGGATTTTACTATTTAAATAAAGATTTTTAAATTTATTTCAGAGACAGAGGAAAGGGAGAGAGAGGAGAGGGGGGGGGGGAGAGAGAGAGAGAGAGAGAGAGAGAGAGAGAGAGAGAGAGAGAGAAAGATGTGAGAGAGAAACATCAATAGGTTGCCTCCCATATATGCCCTAACCAACCATAGAACTGGCAACCTGACAGGGAACTGAACTCGCCACCTTTTGGTGTATGAGAGATGCTCCAACCAACTAAACCAAAATACCAGCCAGGGCTAGATTTTGCTTTTGAACTGACTTTTCTTCCTAGCTGTTTTTCTAAGATGATTAGACTTTAGAGTCAGGAAAAATAATAAATTCATTAAAAAATTAAAAAGTTAAGAAACTTCTACAACAAGTCATTAAGAAAAAATAAAAAAGGAATTAAAAAAAAACTAATAAAAAATGTCCAGAAAGGAAGTTGGTTTTGTTTTTGTTCTTTTCCTTTCCACTGGGACTCCACGAGTCTCTTTGCTGCTTCCTGTTTCCAAGGCGATGCAGGACGGACTGGCTCCACTCTCTCTGTGGTCATTAACGTTTCTGCACACAGTGTGTACTGACTCTGACATGGGTCTCTGGAATGTTGGTCGTGGTCTGTAGAGGGTAGAGCACATGGAAAAGATGCAAAGAAGATTTGGGAACCCCTCCCAGTATCAAATAGTTGCATTTCATTAGTTTGACAGTGAAAGAATGACCGCATTTGACCCAAATCTGTAAAACATTCTTTAGATGTATGGTTGAAATTTAATAGGAAGGATAGGTTGTTGCTCTGTTTCCACTATCTTGAACTTAATTTTTTTAAAAAAATATTTATTTATTGTTGAAAGTATTACAGGTGTCCCCCTTTTTTTCTCTCTGCTTGACCCCCTCCAGGCCTTCACCACTACTATTGTCTGTGTCCATAGGCATTGCATATATGCATGTAAGTTCTATAAATATGTTGTTAAAATTGATTTGAGAAAGGAAGGGAGAGGGAGAGAAAGAAACATTGACGGTATGCCCCCTGCATGCTCCCTACTGGGGATCGAGCCTGCAACCTGGGCATATGTGATGACGGAATCAAACCAGAGACCTCTTGGTTCATAGGTCAATCAATACTCAACTCCTGAGGCACACTGGCTGGGCTTCATATAGTTCTATAGTTTTTTGGTTTTTTTTCTGCTCCTACTCCCCACTTCCCTTTGAGATTCCTTGGTCTGTTACTTGCTTCCATGTCTCTAAATCTATTTTGTTGGTCACTTTATTTTGTTCATTAGATTCCACATATAAGTGAGATCATGTGTTATTTGTCTTTCTCTACCTTAGACTTTTAAACCGTGGCTTCCTTGACTTATGAAAGTACACAAGAGAAGACAATCTCTTGTTCTGAACAACATATACTATACCAACACTTTAACTTAGTCTTATGTGTCTGACATGCTTAGGTTTTTTTTCTAATAAATCTTTACTGTTTAGATGTACTTGCTGGCAGTGAGTGCTCATTCTCATTCAAATTGCGAGACTTAAGTGAACTGTAGTGGGACATAATAGAGAGGATGCGAACACAGACTTCTGAGCCTGGACTTGCTTTCCAAGTCCTGGAAATCAGCCTGGGAGCCCTGAATTTGTGCACTCACATCCCAGATACTCCATGGTGATGTTAATTTGCCCACTGTGATTTTTGCAGAAATATAAGAGAAATTAGATGCCAACTACATTTTAGGGAACCTTGGGTCTGTTCAATAATGGAAGAGCATGTGCATACCCTTTTCCATCATTAACCTGTCAATATTGCTAAGTGGATGGGAGCTTGTTTCTTTACAAGCATTTCTTTGTCTTTCTTTTTAAATTAAATTGTTTTATTATTTGATTTGGTTTTACTTGATGAAAACGCTGAAGCATGGCATTGTCAGAATATAAAGCAATGCAGGAAGGTAAAAGGAAAAAAAAAACACTTTTAAACCAGCCATATTCCCATAATCTGAACCAACCACGATTAATATTTAGGTGGTATGTGTTCTTCCAGAGAAATGCATTTTTAGTTAGTGTATGTATGCCTGTACATACAGGAGCACAGGTATACAATATATTTAACTTTATGTAGTGAGAGAAATCAATAAAAAATTTTTTAAAATGCGCATAATTTAATGCCTGTGCATTACATGGTTGTATTTAATGGATTTTAATTCATTTACTCGTTTTCTTGTTTTTGACTCCTTGCAATTTTACATACCCTGGAGATGCTTACGTTTTAAATATCATTATTCCAGTGTCGTAACACACATATTTTCATTTCTTTTTGCCTATTTCGCCATTGCCCAGCGTGACTATGTTTGTTAATTTCAGGATCATATATAAATAGACTTAAATTCCAAAGACATTTCCTAACTTGCACTGAAAAGGACAAGCCTGTTAACTCTAAGAAAATATTTTAATCCAAGCTTTTCCATTTTAATAAAAAGAGTTTTAAAAGGTTAACTTTGCCCTAGCCAGTGTGACTCAGTGGATAAAGTGTTGGCTTGCAGACTGAAGGGTCCTGGGTTCAATTCCAGGTTCAGACCTCAGTTGGGTTGCAGGCTTCTTCCTGGCCCAGGATCTGGTTGGGGCTGGTGCAGGAGGCAACCTACATATGTATTTCTCTTGCATCGATATTTCTCTGTGTCTTTCACTCTCTCTTCCACTTTCTCTAAAACTCAGTGAAAAAATATCCTCGGGTGAGGATAAAAAATATAGTTAACTTTAATAAATCATATTTCATCTTTTACCTTATTTAGCTGTTAATTTAAGAATACAGTGCATGCATAGACCAAAAAAAAAAATACAAATATATATTGCTAGTTCTCTCTGCTGGCCAATTCTCAATGCATTCTTCCCTCCCAGCCCTGCAGTAATTTCTATGTTAATATTTTGTTACTTACCATTTTATACTTTCCTGTAGGCTTATGTAAACAAATAGTTCAATAAGGTTTCCCAACCCCAGAATAAAATTGAGGGTCTTGTAATGCTCCCTCCACGCCACTTATATATCACTAGAAGCCCAATGCATGAAGATTCGTGCAAGAATGGGCCTTCCTTTTCCTGGCTGCCGGCACTACCTTCACTCTGTTCAGAGCCACCTTTCTGCTCTGGCCCAGAGCTGCCTTTCCACCTTTCCACACTGCCCAGAGACCCGGAGCAGCTGGGATGGTATGGAAGACCTGTGTCATTGCCCTGGAGATGATGTAAGCATACTGCTTGCCCCTGGCAGCTCAGTGCCCATATATGCAAATTAAACCACCATCTTTGTTGGGTTAATTTGCATACTCACTCTGATTGGCTGGTAGGCATCTAATTTGCATTACAACTCATGCACATAAAGGTACAGTCAATTAACATGTTACTCTTTTATTAGGTAGATGATTCATCCTATAGCTAAATGTATGCATCCAATTCATTCTGTTTTTATAAAACACAAGAAACCATCATACAGAGATAAGATAAGGACTTTCTACCATTTTTGTGCCCACTTGCCCCTGATGTGGTTTCACTCTCACCAGCCAGCCCCTACTTTTTTCTGAAGGGTTTGGCTTCCACTGAATACTGCCTTGGGCACAGCCAGGAGTCAATGACTGACAGGTGCAGGGGTCTATCTGGCACAACATTGAACATGACCCCCACTTTCTCCAGAATTTCTCTGTGGGACTGAGTCAGTTGCCCACTGTGGGGCTGCAGGACACTGCTTGAGATTGCTCATGGGCATCCCTTCCTCCCGTCTCCCTTCCCTACCTGTTTTTTTGTAGGAGCACTTCCTAGTAAATCAATTTTACACAAATCTCATCTCTAGCTCTGTTTCTGGGGAACACATATTGTCTGGTTATCATGCTTTTCTTCCCTATTAATGGACATTTAAGTACTTTATGCTCTAGGATCTTACAGCCTTTCCTTCAAGGTTCAAACTTCTACGTATATCCTTATATGTCACTCATTTTCTTTTGACCTAAGATATATTCTTCCTAACACTGAGATTGCTGAGTAAAAGAGTTGATGCTTTTAAAGTGTTTAAACTTTAAGAGACATAACTAGAAGAAAATACAAAAAGAGTTGGTAATAATCAACTGATCCCTACACCCTAAATCACAAGGAGTATTAAAAATTAATCCAATAAATCATAAAAAATGGTTTTGTTATAATTTCCATTTATCTGATTATTGGAGAAGCTGGGCCTCCTTTCATATTTTTTTTGGGGGGGGCAGTAATTGGTTAGTTTTGCATTCGCATTATCTTTATGAATTGGTTGTCTATTTCATATTGGATGCATTGTGTGTTTCTTATCAATTTGTAGGATATGTTTGGATTGGAGTACCTTAACTCTTTGTCTGCATATGTTCAGACTGTTTTCTTCCAGATGTCATTCTTTGGACTTTCTTTCAAAACTCACTTAGAGGGAGAGGCAGATCTAAAATACAGAGGATGTCTCTCCGGAGACACACAAGGTGTGGGAGCCTTGCTGGCCATTTGGTTCCCACTGTACTGATATACACATCTATGAGTCATGCGCATCCTTCCTATTTGGGTCAGCATGCACAACTTGAGTAAATGCGGACCATCTTATTTATAGAAATATACTTTAGGAATTCCCACAACAAAGCTTTTAGCGTTGGTCCTGCAGGCTGCCCCACTTACAGCTCCGTGCTTCACGCGGAGACAGGAGCGGAGGAAACGGAGCAGAGGCCTGCCCATCCAAGTGTGTGTGCTTAGCAAGCACTTGTAAGAAAATGAGTTCCACCAGAAAACGTGAGAGGATCAACTCCACTGTACGATTCTGATCAGCTCATTTACACCCTTCAACAGAGACGTGTGCTCTGCAGTGAAATTCTAGGTTTGAATTATCTGCTGTGATAGTTTATATTGATTGAATGATCAAGTGCCTCGGTCCACACACACACACACACATGTGCCCATACCACACTGCTCTATTCCATTCTCCCCCGTGATTAATCTGAGCCCAAGATAAAAACATTCTTCCCTGAACTTCTTGCTCCTTTGCACTGTTCACTTCAAATTTACTCTCTAACCCATTCATTAATGTTTCCCTATTACTGTGCTTCTCTGCTTACCTTTTATAATTAAAAGTGTCAATTTTTTTTTTTTTACTGTGCAAAACAAATGACTGCATAATTAACAAGAATTTTATGAAGCACACTTTTCTTTTTGGGAGAAAGTGTTAAAAGTGTCTCCTTAATAATACTTAAGCAAAGGACGTTTGGATATAGTTTGTAGCCTCAGTGAGAAGATAATTAACTGGTATGGTCCCAGGTTTATAGAGGTAATCTTTTAAATCTCCAAATTCCTCAAAACTTCTTTGGCTTTGGGGTCGTCAAACTTGCTTTTTTATCGCTCTCTGCATTACAACTCATGCACATAAAGAAGTTTTTCTCGCCCCATCGCGGGAAGGGAGTAGCCCCATGATATATATGCTTCCTAATTAAAGCTTAAATCTAGCTCCCAGCGATTGCGCTTCTGAAACGTTGGAACCACAGAGTGAAATATTTTTTTTAACTTTTTCCATCCATCACACTGGTTTTCAGGTTGCTGGTAATATCAACCAGAAATGCATCTGAATTAGGAGCATTTTTCATAGAGACTTTTCTGCTATCCTTCTTAACTCTTAAGTTAGTATTAAAGATATCACTGGAATTTATCCCTCAATGTAATTGAATTTTTTCTTGGTTTTATGATATAGTTCTTCATTGTTCAGCTCAGATATGAACCATAGGAAGTGAAGAATGGGACACAAGTTGATGTCCCAACAAGCGGTAAAGTTTTACTAAGGGGCTAGATCTTTTAGGAAGTCAAACCTTGTGCCCAGAGGTACTGCCCATTTGGTATTTTAATAGACAGCCTCCTGGACATGTGAACTGGGATTGCAGTGTTATGTTAGAACACAGAAGCATTACATTTTGGCAAAAAAACTCATTATTTTGAAAGGTGAATAAAAATCTCCTACGAGGATACCTACTAGAGTTGGCTATTCTGCCACTTTATGACTATTTGGGCAAACCTTCTATTTCATTACAGCTAATTGTCCCTCATAAAAATTTCCACCATGATATTTTATATTATTCCCCAAAGAAATATTCTATGAAATTGGGGGCTATTATTTTAATGTAACAACAATGAAGGCCACCGCTTTTTGGATGAATGAATGAGTAATACAAGAGCAAATGATGAATACATGTAAAGCGTTGCTGTGTGCCTGGTGTTTTGCCTAGCATTTTATAAACATTACACCATTTATTCCTTATCATACCCAATGTGCAGTAGGTTTCCTAGATAAGGGGAGGGAGGAAAGTTAAGTAAGCTGGTTAACCTAATCATTTACCTAAGCTAATAAAGTGAAATTTCAGAATTCCTTATGTGAAGGTCAGCACGTCTTGAAATACAAATTATTTGGAAAGATTAACTTAATGCTTTTTGGTGTTTTAAACCAAAGTTAAACTGCTCATTACTAAATCTTCTACTCTTCATGTACAAGGAGCTGTTTGACATCATTCATCTCCAGCAAGAGCCTTTTGTAATTGAAAAAGAAAACGGTGAAATTCGTACATTCCCACGTGATGAATTATACCTCTGTAATTCTTTGTACTATCATTCCTCTTTAATAAACCCTGTCTCCATCATATATAGGCAACCTTAAACCAAGCAATGGGTCATGGTGTCTGTAATGCTCAAGGTGAATGTTCATGTGTTTGAGTTTTATTTATGGGAACAAGGATAAGGACAGAGCTTCAGCATTTATGGAGAGGTACACTCTGTGGGTTTGAAAATGGAGTTTTACATATAAATAACAATAGTCCCCAGATTTCTCTGGGTACTTGTTGAAGGCAGGTGAGAACCTTGCATCCAGCAAGGCCAAGGCAACTAACCTCGCGTAGGGCCCAGGGGAGAGGGAGTCATTCTTATTTGTTATTATGAACTTGCCCCCTGGCAGCCAAGGTTTGCTACCAGAACCGTTTGAGGCCAGACAGGGAGTTAGAGGTTTTGTATTCTCTATTAGCATTTGAGAGTTATCTTGATTTCTTTGCTGAACTCACTTGGCAAGTGACATATATTATGATTTCATTTCCTATCCCAGTAGGTAATGTTATTAGCGTAGATTTATGTTCTAGGGTCTGATTTGTTATTAGGTTGTTTCTGTCTCTGCTGTGGAGATCAAGGTTATTGACTGGTAAAGTGGATTGTTTTATTGGTTGTGAGTTAACTAAGGCAGAATGTCATGGAAGTTGATGGCCACAAAAACTTTCAGCTTAGTCTCTTCTTCTGGCTCAGTTGCTATGGGAATTCTTGTCCTCATGGAGTTGGCCTCTCAGTAACCATAAAAATCAGAATACAGACACCAAAAACAATTTGGCTGATAGCACTTTAACAGTTTGGTGTTTTTTTGTTTGTTTGTTTGTTTGTTTTTTGGCCTTTTATAGTTTTTGAAACATATTTTTTTATTGATTTCAGAGAGGAGGTAAGAGGGAGAGAGAGATAGAAACATCAATGATGAGAAAGAATCATTGATCAGCTGCCTCCTGCACACACCATACTGGGGATGGAACCTGCAACCCAGTCATGTGCCCTGACTGGGAATCAAACTGTGACCTCCTGAATCATAGGTCCATGCTCAACCACTGAGCCACACCAGCCAAGCTTATAGTTCTTTAGATTAATTTTATACCATCCCAAATTAAACACACTCTGAATGAAAAGCTTTCAGAAAGATGATCACTACACTTCTCAGTATGTCTATGGATTCTGATTTCCTCCACTCTAAACTTTAGTCCTCCGAGTAACCTTATACCCATTTGTCTTTAGAGATAGAATGATGCATCTAGCCGTCATTTCCACAAATATTTATCAAGTGCTTATGACTTGTCAGGCAGGCCCTTTGTTCTGTTCATAGACGCAGTGGTGACTATGATTGACAAGACTCCCTCTCTCTGCAAGCTCACATGCTAGTGAGAAAGGGGAAGACAGACATAACATATCAACAACCAGTGAGCAAGATGATTTCAGATGGGAATTACGCTACAGAGGTCATAAAAGCATAGCATGCATAGTGAGTCTTGAGGCTCGACAAAGGTTTTATTGATGTCAGGAGAGAACCCTCAGATGATGGGACATTTGCCCTGAGATCTGAGTGATGAGAAGGAGCAAGAGGTGAGAATTCTGGAGTGCCCACATCAAAGAATAAATATAGAAGGACCCTGTGTTCAGGAAGCATGTATTTTTCATCTTTCCCATCCATAGCTTGTGTACAAGGCTCATTTGTTCGATAGTGGTATTCGATTTGATGGAAATGCAGGAAATAAATGGATGCCATTTTTTCAGGAAAGTCAACCCACCTTAGAAAGTTCTGGCAGAGGCCAAGGGAAGGAGGAAGACTTGACCATGATATAAGTAAGTTCATTTCCACATGTGAAGCATTAGATTGTAAGATTATAATCTAAGACATGTTGGGACAAGTGTGAATTAAAGTTTTCCAACATGGTTACATTCATAAGGCAATTTTGAAAACATAGCAGTTTGGCAAACTTGTGTATCTAGTCTCAGGAAACACAGATATCGTGAAGTGTAAAGTAGAACAAACACAATGTCATCCCCTAAATATATCAGGATTAAAACACATTATATAAATTTAGTTTGGGAAAAGCAAATATTAGATTGTAGGATTTAGGGATTATTTACTGGTGTCTGGTGCCATCAAACAAAACAAAACAAAACAATTGCCTTAAATGATCTTGAGCTTTATAAGAGGAAGACCCAGAATTTGAATTTGATGAGGATTTTTAGAGAAAAGTAAAATAAGGCTTGGGGTATTTTAAGTTTAACAGAACAGGAGAAGATTTTAATGATGTGCTCTTAGCTTGGGGAAAACATGGGGGGCGGGGAGGACATTAAATTCCATATATTTTAATCTCTTCACTTGTACTTTTCCCTCTCCCTAACCATATTGTAAAAGACCTCCTGGTGCAATAAAGAAGTCCTATAAAGATTAGTTCCCCACTCACGCTGGGAAGGCGATAACATGGCAGGCCCATGTTCAGAATCTTAATGGCTCTTCTACCCCTCTCATCCCCCCTGGGCTGAGAAGCCTCAAGGGACAAACAGGCCAAATAGACTAAACTGTGCAGTAAGCCCACAGAACCCTGTTACATAAAGAGAAAGGACCCAGGCTGGGTACTCCAGAGTGAACAGATGTGGCCGGTTAATTCAGTTGCCCTGACCAGGCGATTAAGGGAATTAAACCTGGCCCGTTTCATTACACTGAGCATCCTTACACCCACTCGTCTTTCGAGATACAATGATGCTCGGAGTCTAAGAGTTATTGCCAAAGACCAGGGTGAAACCAAACATTATCAATCCCAGATGTGACATTTCACCCTTTCCCCTAAATAAATGCACTTGTGAATGTGGGAAGCCTCTGCTGGATGTACCTAAATTAATCCCTTTGTAAAAGGGCGCATGGAAACTGCGGTGGCTTTGTTTTGTGATTTAGCTAAATTTTATATAAACCATCACTATACAGACCTGTTCCATAGCTTGAATGCAAAGCTTTCTTAGGTGCATTTAATTGTTTATATATAAAGGATATAAACAGTTTAAATGTTTTTCTAGCACATACTAGTTTCTCTATAAATATCTTTAAATTAGTGAATATAAAAATGAATGACTGATTTATCTTACTGGTTTCATGGAATATTTTGGAAAATCTAAATATTTCTGGTTATTTCAGTGGTTAAAAAAACTCAGAAATTTTTTTTCCCTTCAAAATGCCATACTCTTCTAAAATGTGATGAACCTAAAGAAAACATAATAATTATTTTTTTAGCATATCTTTGCAGAGGGCAATACTTATGATCATTTTTAACATTTCAGTAGGAATTGTAAAAATTCTCTGCACAATTATATCATAGCATATGGGTGTTTGGCTGAGGTTTCAACTTGGAAATCACCTTTTGAGCATAGGCATTTCTCCGAAGGGCATGTGAAATGCCATTATCATAGCATAGGAAGATATTCTGTGATATATTTACTATATATTCATATATTTCCCAGGATTATTGGATGGTCTTCCTATTAGTGAATTGTTTATGAAATAAGTTGAAAAAATTACTTAGAAAATGATTATGAAACAATAGGCCTAGTGCATGAAATTCATGCACAGGGTTGGGGGGGTGGTCCCTCAGCCTAGCCTGCACCCTCTCCAATCCAGGATCTCTTGAGGGATGTCTGACTGACTCTCACAATGCAGGACCACTGGCTCCTAACTGCTCACCTGCCTACCTGCCTGATCGCTCCTAATCCTTCCGCCTGCCTAATCTCCCCTAACTACTTCTACCTGCCTGCCTGATTACTCCTTACTGCTCCCCTCCTGGCCTGATCACCCCTAACCGCCTCGGCCTCACCCCACATCAGGGACCCAGAATTTCCTCCTATGGCTAGTCACAGGCACTTGGAACCTAGGCTTCCTTCCCTCTTGCCAGCTGCAGGTACCCTGGACCTGGGCCAGCTTTGCCTGGTCCAGCTGTAGCTACAGGGGACTATAGGTGGGTGACTGTCCCTCTCCCAGGCTACAGGTGCAGGCCCTAGTGCCTGGGACCATGGGGACCATGGAGCATGAGGATTGTCCCTCTCCTAGGCTGCAGGTGCAGATGCAGCCACTGGTACCCAGGACCACGGGGTGGGCAGCTTGTCCCTCTCCTGGGCTGCAGCCCCAGCTTCTGGCACCTGGGACCACAGGGTGTGCAGCTTGCCCCTCTTCCAGGCTGCACGCACAGGCACAGCTGCTAGTGCCTGGGACTGCAGGGTGGGCAACTTGTCCCTCTCCCGGGCTGCAGTCTGGCTGGTCCCCATTCCTATCTTACTAGCTCATGTGTGCCTGGCTGGTCCCCATTCCTCTCTCCCCAGTGTTGAGTGTCTGAGTCATTAAAGCATGATGGCATGGGTATGTGACAACCATTTGCATATTAGCTCATTATTATATAGGATTAGAGGCCTGGTGGATGAAATTCATGCACGGGAGGGCAAGGTATGTCCCTTAGCCCAGCCTGCACCCTCTCTAATCTGGGACCCCTTGAGGGATGTCCGATTGCCCGTCTAGGCCTGACCCTGGTAGGATCAGGCCTAGATAGGCAATCAGACGTCCTTCTTACAATCCAGGACTGCTGGCTCCAAACTGCTCACCTACCTGCCTCCCTGATTGCCCCTAACCGCTTCTGCCTGCCAGCCTGATCAGCCCCTAACCACTACCCTGCCAGCCTAATTAATGTCTAACTGCTCCCCTGCCAGCCTATTTGCCCCCAAATTCCCTCCTCTGCTGGCCTGGTCATTCCTAACTGCCCTCCCCTGAAGGCTTGATTGCCTCCAACTGCCCTCCCTTGCAGGCCTGGTCCCTCCCAATGGCTCTGCCCTGCTAGTGGCCGTCTTGTGTCCACATGGGGGCAGGATCTTTGACCACATGGAGGCAGCCCTCTTGTGTATTGGAGTGATGGTCAATCTGCAGATTACTCCTTTATTATATAGGATGAGATAATACATGATTTCTATATTTACATATTATAGTTTGTTTTTGTTTGTTTGACATCTGGTCATTTCAGTGTCTATGTTTTCATGGTGAGGACCCCAATGTGTGCCACTGTGCACCTGTCCCATGTGGCTAAATCAACTAATTATACTACAAGGACAAGATGTAAGGTTTTTTCCCCCTTTGATTTGGGTAGTCATTTGCTGTTCTCTATTCTGTGATATTGAGTCATCATGTACATACCAAATATACCAAGGCCACTTCCTTTTCTGTCTCTCTTGTGCCAATTTACTTTTTCCTCTTCTGCCAGGAATAAACCCTAGAGACCCATAAAGGAAGGAGCAGAGACGGGGCCTCCTGTCCACTGTCCTTTCCAGAAGAATCATTGCCTTATACTCTTCACCATATTGACAAATGCCGCTCCTCCTGGTAGTTGTTTCATGACCTTTTCTGAGTGTCTTAGGTCTTTCTAGGGAGACAGTACCAAAACCAAAATAATTCCTGACCATGTGGGTAAAATAAAATAAAAAATGAGTACAGGAACTGACTTTCCATTAGCAAGAATAGTTTTTCTCCTCTCCAGTGTTTGGGCTGAATAAAAAAGGCTGATAAGCCTGAGCTAGTTCCTGTCTGATGGAACTGAAGCCGCTAGGGTGGGTCCTTTCACTATGGCTGAGATAACTGCTGGGAAGAATGGATAAAGGACGGTGCTTCCTTCCATTCTTACTAATGTCATCACTCATCCCTGTAAGGGTAAGGGTACCCCAATGAGAGCAGGACACTTTTATTTCCTCCAAAGGAGAGAGCTGTCTTCCAGGAGATTATGGTCAGGGATGTTTTTAGAGGTATCTGTCAGTGGCTAACGGTGATGCATCTGATTCTGAAACCTATTCATGCCCCAAATTAAAGTCTCTCAGCATCTGTACTTCCCATCATGACTTTATGAGGTGGCAACTATATATAAGTATTTTCTTCAGAATTTGATTGAGTAGCATTTTCCCTTTCTGGTCTTATTACAAATAAAAATTCTTCCTCTTGAATAAAATACTTGTGGGCTTTTTCATGTCTACTGAAATGAATCAATATATTTCAACTAGGTTAATTTTGAAAAAATAAACAGACCCATTTCCAACCCAGTGTTCTTGTTGTTATTATTATTATTATTATTAGTAGTAGTAGTAGTAGTAGTAGTAGTAGATTTTAGCCATATAGCTAAAGAATGCCAGGAGAAAATCTGAATTATTTATCTGGACATACTGCAATATAATTATTTATATTGCAACAGAAAAGTGATATTATATTTACTATAAATGTATGCAGAGGCCAAAATATCTTACAACATGTTAGTAAATGCCTGTTCATTTTCTGAAGAGTTTTGTCCAAAAGACTTTGATGTTCATTGATATCAGTGAAATTAACATTTATTAAATACTTTCTGTGTGCTGAGCACTTGATATTTTAAGTCATGTACTCTTAAGAACAACATTGTAAAATAAGTATATTCTTATTCTGAAATTTAGAGGAGTGTTTTAAATATTCAGTGGCTTTTTGTTATCTTTAATAGTAAAAGCATAATATGCTAATTAGACTGGATAGTCTTCCGGATGAAGCCAAAGCTGCAAGGGAAGCGTGGGTCCCAGGTGCCAGAGGGAAGCTGGTGCTGGTAGCCAGAAAAAGGAAGGCCTACTCTTGCACAAATTTCGTGCATCGGGTCATTACTAAGAAATAGTCTGATTAAAGTGATGAAAGCAGTAAGGGAATTTTTGTCTTGTGTAACTGGAAGTTTAGTGATATATCAGATTCAGGCAGGATCTGTTTAGAGTTTTGGCTTACTTTCTTGTCATTCTAGTCAGTCTATTCTAATCTCAATGTGAGCATTATTGTCCTCAAACTATTTCTTTTCATTGTCAGCAAAAAGCCTCCAAGATTGACTGGAGTAAAGTGCTTCCTTGCTCTAAGGGGTGAGAGAGACACCAGCACCCTCATGTCTAGGGGAAGCAAGAGCTCCCTATTCCTCTCTGGAGGAAGGGAGAATTCTCCAAGACACTTTGATAGCAAGCCTTTATTCAAATCCCATTGGTCATTGCTGATCTCATGCCCAACCCTGAGCCAATCATTGGCAAGAGGAAAGGGAATCACTGTAAGTTGCTACAAATCAGAGCTCTGCCTGAAAGTAGAGTTGGGGGTGAGCTCCCCCTTACCCGCCTGCCCACTTACACTTTCTTTGGTTACAGTGGGTAAAATAGGATAACAATATATATTGTTGAGATTCCATAGAGAAGGAGGAAGGCATGAATAGATTCTGGATGAAAAAATAATTGTTCACTACAGAGGGACTGGGTAATCTATAAAGACTTGTAACTACTTATTAGTGGTCCCTATACTTGAATAAACATGTCTGTTTATTTTAGAAGCTCAGTATTCTAAATGAATAAATAACAGCACTTATTTATAAGAAAAAATAAATAAATATATGTACATATACTAGAGGCCTGATGCATGAAAATTCGTGTAAGAATGGGCCTTCCTTCCCCAGCCAGCACCACCTTTGCTCTGACCAGAGCTGCCTTTCTTGCTCCAGCCTAGAGCTGCCTTTCTGCCTTCCCTCGCTGCCCAGAGGCCTGGAGCAGCTGGGACAATACCAAACGCCTATGTCGTCGCTAACAACTCAAACGTTTCACGCTGCCCCCCTGCTTCTTGGCACCTGCAAATGCAAATTAACCCACCATCTTTGTTGGGTTGATTTGAATAGTCACTCCTGATTGCCTGGTGGGCGTCACAAAGTTGCGGTCAATTAGCATGTTACTCTTTTATTAGGTAGATATGAATATAATGTCATTTATTTTTGTCAGCATTAGAAATGTCCCCCTTCACCTAGCCCCCATCTCACCACAGGCATTTATCACACCATTATCTCTGTCCATGAGATAAAACTTTAAAAATAACCTGTCCAGTCTTAGACATGTCATTGTCTCTCTTGGTCTCAGTTTCCCAATGCATCCAAGAAAGGGAACTGCAATAGTTTAGGCTTTATAGACAACAGGTCTTTGTCACAATCAACTACTCAACTTTTCCATATACCATGAAGCAACCATGGACAATACTGAAATGAATGCACATAGCTGTGTTCTAATAAAACTTTATTTGTAATAACAGGTGGTAGCCCATGGATTCTAGTTTATTAACCCCCAAACTTGATGGTTTCTAATGTCTCCCTACTTTAAAATTCTAGGTTTCTGATTTTATACATTAGTTGAAAGTGAAATATCTATTTTTATCCAGGAACTTTTATACTAACTAAATTTCTCTATTTGATGTGTTACAGGTTTAAGAGATATTAAATTTATAATTGTGAAAATTTTACAATGGATATTTTCCAATATAAAGTTTTAAAAGTTATTCTCTGTCATACGAATACAGAAAATTTGTCTTATTTGGGGCTGCCACAGCATTCTAGAAACCGCCCCCCCCCCCTCAAGTTGACATTTACTCAGGAAAGTAACAACTTGTCTTCCCTGGCATGTTGTTGGGGATGACAACAAGCTTAAGATCAATAAAGGTAGAAAGAAAGGGCTAGGAACGCAGAAAATATAAGAGAGAAACTTAACTGTTTATCAACATATGATTCTCAGGTGTTTACCTTTTATGGAAAGCAAAATTGCTCATAAGAAATGTCATTGAATAGTCTTTTAAAGTTCTTAATCATATCCATAATATAGTCTCCTCTGAATTATAAATGTGCAAGTAGATTAAAGGTATATAAAGCCACTCAATCACCTTTATTAACATTAAATGAGCCACAATGCAGATAAGAAGACTTTTTCAGTCGATTTCCTCTGGAATAATATATCACATCTCTTGTTACACCGTGAGTAAAATAAGTCAGTTCTAGTGCTTTGTTTTAATGGGTCAGTGTTATATCTGTAACAAAGAGGCAGGTGCTCAGCCCTGCACTTCAGACAACAATTAAACTAATTTTCAGAGAGCTTGATAGCTGAAACACCATCTTACCTGCCTTCTTTTTTTTAATTTCACCTTTAAAAACATATATAAAATACAAAGCAGACATTGACTTCGATTCATAGAATAAAGAAATTAATGAAATTTATTATGATCATGATGTATTCCCTTTGTTCCCACTAAGAATAATAACTCACAAGGAAAGATTTGAGTTACAGGAATGCATGCAAGTAATCACTCATTCATGTGTCCACATGTGTGAAATTGCAAATAACATGTGAGGATATGAGCTTCCAGCTTCCATCTAATCTCTGTATCTCCTCTCACCCTCATTACCATGAAAATATTTGGGGGGAAATATCTAGAGCATCTAAGGCCAACAGAAGTGAAAGAAAAATTGAGGATGATCTGAAGGAGGCAACCAGGTGACAGAGGTCTTGGGAAACCATACTGCAGTCCAGATGATCTCTAAAAAAGCAAGCAATTTTGTTCCTGAAGCATCGATTCCCACATATGTAAAATGAGACGAATAATACTCTCCCTGGCTGCTTTAGTCACTTGTTAAAATCTAATGAGATTTTTATACGTGTAAATGCTCTGTAATCTTATGTGGTTATAAGGAAATGAAGGATATTAAAATCTTGCCCAGAGTAGTTTCCTTCTGAGGTCTGGTCAGCTCTCTTCGTTGCAAACTCTGCCTTATAACAGATGTTGCCTGGCTTATAATGGTGTGACTTAATGATTTTTTGACTTACGATAGTGAGAAAGCAATATGTATTAAGTAGAAAAGAAACATCAAGTTTTGACTTTTGATCTTTTCCCAGGCCACCGATATTTGGTATGATGCTTCTGTGTGATGCTGGGCAGCAGCAGCACACATAGGTCTGAGGTAGCTCACCATCATGGGAGTAAATAACCAATACTCTCAAGTGTATTGTGTCAGTTGATTTTGCCCAACTATAGGCTAATATAGGAAAGAGTTCTGAGCAAGTTTAAGGTAGACTAATCTAAGCCAAAATGCTTAGATTAGTCCACTTCAGTGTATTAAATGCATTTTGACTCATGATATTTTTAATATATGATGAGTTTGTTGGGACATAAACCCACCATAAGTCAAGGAGCACCTATGTTTTCTATCTAGGCTGAATATTCTATTCTCTTTGATTTATCTTGCCTACATTCTGTAAATTACAGACTTAGATTAGGTAATATTATTTCTTATTTATTCATGCATCCATCCATCTACCTATCTAACCACTCAATATTTATTTTCTGCCACTGAGAGGGATTAAGGTAAATCCTCAAAAGGTACCAGTGAATCAACAGTTGACTTTTTTTTCTTTTGTTTTAAAATTTTAATTGACATTTTAGAAAGAGGGAAACACCATTTGTTGTTCCACTTATTGATGCACCCAATGGTTGCGTTTTGTATGTGTCCTGAACAGAGATCGAACCCAAATACTTTGGCATATTGGGATGACACTGACCAACTGAGCTACCCAGCCAGGGCTCAACTATTGGTTTTTCAATTTTAAAAGAGTTCTTATTTTGAGGTGTGAGAAATAACACAGAGATACCATGTGATCCAACATTTTTGCTATATTCAGGTCCAGAAAGGCCTGCCAGGGAAATTGATGTAGGCGAGGTCAGAAAAGAACATGACTAGCAAGCCATTTGCTGTGGTTGGACCACTGAATGAACCTCAAAATTGACTAGTAAGGTTGACTGTGGGAAGATTTTGAAAGAGCCTATTGAGAAAGTTGGACTTTTCGTAGGAGGAATAAATAGCATAGGCTCTCAAAATTTAGATTTCTTCTATGTTGATTTGGGAGGCTCTCAAGCCCTCAGAATTAGATTTAACAAGCTTTTATTTCGTCTAATAAAAGAAGAGAACAAATTATTTCTTTGAGGGCCAAGAGCATGTAGGTAATTTCCCAAATTCTAGTCCTTGGGGATGGG
The DNA here is from genome assembly GCA_027563665.1 of Antrozous pallidus. NCBI lineage: Eukaryota > Metazoa > Chordata > Mammalia > Chiroptera > Vespertilionidae > Antrozous > Antrozous pallidus. The sequence goes on along the minus strand of CM050516.1, from coordinate 9,506,681 downwards.
AAGGGACATTGATCAGGGGGGAAAGTGAAGGATGAGTAATGAAGAAAGAATAATAAAATACGAAAGACAGTCCAAATGATTTTCCCCATTTCTAAACTTTATAGATATCTAGCCCTGCAATAAGCAATACTCAGTATTAAGGTCTCTGTCTTCTGGCCCATCTTATCATATCACCACATACAATGCATTTTCTACAGAAAGATAATTCTAAGGAAAATTTTACTCAGAATCACTCTTGGAACATATCTGTGAGTAGGCAGTCAGCATTGAATTTAAGAAGAATTGTGACCTGTACACTGAGGCACTTCAAAGCCCACATTCTATATGCTTGATGATTTAAGTTATCAGAAATCATTTTGGAAGTTACAGAGTATTAAGAATACCAGGAAGGAATTTAGCAAAACTTCTCCTCTTCTCTGATTGTATAGCTGGAAAAAAAAAGAGGTTCACTTATTGCATTCCCTGCATCTATCTACTTGGTCTGTTCAAGCGTTTCCATTCCAGGACTATGAGCAGATCATGCCTCATTGGGCGCAACAAAGGAATTCTTAAAGAGCCTCTCCCCAATGGGGCAAAAGGTTTTCCTAGTCATTTCACCCGTTCGCACCTCAATTTCTTATCTATAAAATAAAGGGAGTGTGGATCAGATGAATTATAAAATCCCTCCTTATCAGCTGATTCAAGTCTTCCTTTTGGAGGGGAGGGCGGTTGTTGGGTTGGGTCAGAGGCAAGCTGAATTGCTTCCCCTGTCTGTGTGCTTTTACCCAAGTGTGCCCCTGGCCGAATTCTTAGGGAAGCAACCAAGAAAAAGATGAAAGATGGTTTATATCCCGTGTCTGCAGTATGTTTTATTCATTGAATAAAGATGTCTCTTTTTTTTCCCCGAGACATATTAAAGGGAGAGAGAGCACCCTTAAAAGGAGACCTAAACTTCGTCCCACTTTAAAGTGCAAAAGTGGCTTATGCCCCGGAACCTTTCCCGTGAAATAAGGCAGGGAGCTGGACTGTGTGGTGAAGTAAGGAAAAAAGAAAAGAGTATTTCTTTGATTTCGGGAAGGCATTATATACTTCAGTAAAATGTATTTCAGTGATTGCTGCAGAACCAAAATACAGTGGTACAGGAAATTAATTGTGCTAAAAAAGTAAAATGCAATAAAGAACTGTGTTAATTTAATTTCCCATTACTTCGTGGAAAGAACAGAACATAAAATTCACAGAACGAATCATAAAGCCTGTGCTGTATTTTACCCTGTGACTGTAAGGCTGTTGTCTCCCCTTCATATTGCTGTAGTGTTTTTTTAAGTGATTATCTTTAAATAACAGTTTTTATTTTTTATTTTTTGTCTCTGCATGTACAAAGGGCAGCACAAGTCACATCATATCTTGCTCTTTCAGATCTTGAAAATGTTTGTTTATGATTCTAAATCTATATTCAATTTCTCAGTCTCAGCTTTCTGTACAAGGGATGAGCATTTTGCCTAGGGTAGCCTGCTCTTGGAGGGGCTCCTGCCTTTTGGGTTTAGTTCTTATTTGAAAGTTTAAAAAGCACGTTCTTACACTGTGCATCCAGAACACTTAGATTAAAATTCTGCTTCTGCCCTGTACTAACCGTGTGACCCTGGTCAAGATAGTTCACTTCCTTGGGGCTCATTACTTCACCTGGAAAATGAGAGTACCAGCAATTCCTAGAAACAAGAGGATTATGTAACCTAATGCATATAAAGGGCTCAGAACAAGATCCGATGCATACTGTATGCTTAGAGGATGCTAGTTATTTTGTTGCTTTAAATTTTCTAAGTTATATTTTCAATAGAAATTCACATACATTTTTTGTTCTTCAACACCTATATGCAAAGTCCCCGCAGCAAGTCGCTCTTGAACTTACCTCTGTGGATCTACTATCAAAGAAAAAAGGAGGTTCTTGCATTCAAGAGACTTTAACATCTACTTTCTAAAACAGGGCTTCCCTCCCTGCCCCTACCCAAGAAGTAGAAACACAGCAAGTGAATGACAAAGTCTAATATAGTGGTTCCAGTTGAGTACCCAAATGAAAAGTCCACTTGAATTCATCAAGGCAAGATATTTTCTGAAGTTAGTGCAGCCCAAGTGATGAATTTAGTTTGCAAATGTGGTTCACACATTTTATTGCCAGATACAATAGAGAGGCAGAGTTAAGTTTGAATCTCAGAAGAAACAACCAGTCATTTTAGGATAAGTTTTTCCTGTGAAATATTTAGAATATCCTTAGGCTAAAAAATTAGTCACTGTTTTCCTGAAATACAAAATAAATTGGGTGTCCTGTAGTTTTCATTTTCTAATTCTGGCAACTCAATTCCCACGGTGCCTTTATAAAAATGGGTATTAACTGTCTACTTCTAAAATTCAGAAAAATTTATGTACCAATCTAAATTCTCATCTTTTTAAAAAAAATTAAAAGGTCTGGCAAAACTGGCCCTAGGTGGCAATAACAAACTGCACGTGTAGCTTCTACTCCCTTTACCCTGGCCCAGTACTCCAGCCTCCAGTCCCTTCCACACCTCATTGTCCTCTCATTCCAGTCACTTTGTCCTAGACACCTCAGTTTTGGATCCCCACTAGAGTGCCTATGTAGGAATTCAGAACTTTGCTCTTTTTTGCTCATTCTAGCATGAATAATGTCTTTAATAAAGTTTCCAATGAATGCCAAATTCATGAAGACTAATGCTAATCAGTTTTCCCTGAGACCTGTGAATACCTTGCCAAGGCATTGTCTTCTGAATGGAAACATTTCCCTGGGAGCTGTGATGCACTAACTAATTGCCTCTGGGACTTACCACCCACAGGCCCTCTTTAAAGCTCCAGGCTCCTTCCAAGAACTTTAGCTTCTAAGTCTCTGGCAACCGACAGATGAACGATGATAGTTCTAACCCTCTGCCTTACTAGGTCCAGTCCCAGGATGGTAACAGGAATTCTTCAACCCCCTTGCACATAAACTTCATTAGTGATTTCTAGCTCACTGTGTATTAATGCATGACATTCTGAAGTGGCTCAAACAAAATGGAGACTATTAACCTACATTATTATTTTCTTGAACTGGGCTTGGCTTAATAGCTGAAGACTGTTACTCAGATAGTCTGTCACAGATGAGGAAGTCAGTTACCTGAATATATATTATCCTTTTCTTGGTTTGTGTAGGCCCAAATCATCAGAGGGTTATTTGAAAATCTTTTGAGTCAAGGAAATGAGATGTGGTATAGGTACTGTGACATACTGTGTAAGTGCAAGAATGTAGATAATTTTCAAGGGTGAAAAGCATCTAATAAAAATGTTCCTTTTTTTGTCCCTATATCCCTGAAGGGTGACTGTTTATTTACATTGTGGACTGGAATAGTAGTAGAATCAGTCAGTTCATGAATTAAAAGAGTCTCTTTTCAAAACCAACTCTCTCTGTTATCTTTTCAGTTTTATGCACCCCCAAGCCAGTATGTTCACTGAGGATGCATCTATATGTCTAAAATAGAAATTGCAAAGGGAGGGTATCCACATTATTATCAGGGAGTAAATAAGCCACATATTAATATAAGTCTAAAAGTCAAGGTAGAGCTGCATTTTCCTTTTCTTATTGTTGGGATATAAAACAAAATTCCCTTAGTGACTTGTCCTCTGGTCAGAACTTTTCCCCTAAAAACAAATTATTCAATAAGGATTGCTAACGGGACGTACCATTAGCAAATAAATGCATATTTATATATTGAAAATATTAAAAATGCACAAGTGTGACATTTCACTCAAGGAAAAAAAACACATCTTTAGTTTAATCTTTACTATAGCAACACTTTAAACTGAGGTAATAAGGCTATTCAAATAAATGAACAAGCCCTGGCTGGTATGTCTCTCTTGTTTGTCATCTCATGCACCGAAAGGTTGCTGGTTCCATTCTCAGTCAGGGCACATGCCTGGGTTGCAAGCTAGATCCCCAGTAGGGGGTGTCCAGGAGGCAACCAGTTGATGTTTTGCTCTCACATTGATGTTTTTTCTCTTTCCCTCTTCCTTCCTCTCTCTCTAAACAAATCAATGACAATATTTTTAAAATAATAAAACAAAACCAATAAATGAACAAGCATTCAAATTAGCCTTAAGAACAGTAATTTGCTAGATGTGAATATTAACCAAATTTTATTTCTTCTGGATTTAATCATTATCTTTAAGACTTTGGGGCAAAATCTCAACATTTTGGTAAGCTATTGGAAAATTTTAGCATCATGGTTATAACTTGTTCTTAAATATTATATGTGCATTTAAAAGATATTTTACTAGTTCTTGAGGCCCTAAATTTGCTGGTCACTGTTCTAGGCATGGGGGCAGGGTGGGAGGTGGGGGGTGGGGGATGAATAGAAGAGTGTCAATGGAAACAAGTCTTTTCTCCTGGAGCTGCCTTAGGGAAGACTAAGGTAAGCAGCTTCAGGGATCACTAAGACAATAAAATGGAGATGGGGAAGAGGCCCTGAGAGTCAGTGTTGGGGAGACTACTTTCTATTATGGAAGTGGGAGACACGGGCACCAAATGGAGCCATCCGTGTAAGGATCCGTGCTATGAGCTTTGCAGGCAGAAGCCACAAGTGTCCAAGTCCTAAGGTGGAACTAGTCTGTTTCTTTAAGGGAGCTGAGAGAAAGCCATTGTGGCTGGAAGCTAATGATCAGGGGGAATAGTGGTGAAGAGGAGGCTGAGAAGTGGTACCTGGGCTGGACCACAGAGCATCCCGGCATAACTCCCTTTAGCCAGGATGCCCAGGTTCCTTTTCTACAACATGCCATAGCATCCTCTTACTTCCTCTTTGAAAATCCTTCAGCATCTTCCCACTGTCAGCACAATGAATGAAGTGCAATCTCTTTAGCATGGTACCTCAATGCTGGCTCACATTAGAATCCCTGGGACATTTTTATTTCAACAGGAGTGCTTAGTTTTCACCCCAAAATGTCACTGACAATGATGCTTTTTATAAGGCTCCAAGTTGATTCCAAGATACGGCCAGTGTTGAAAAACACCGATCTAAACTTATGCAATCCAAAAGCAATATAATGCAAAATATGTATATTGTAGTGGCCACATTAAAAAGGAAAAAGAAACAATTATTTTAATATATTTTGTTTAATCCACTCTGTCCCAAATATTACTATTTTAGTATATAATCAATGCAAGAAATTAAGAAATGTGTTAAACTCCCTTTTTTTCATACTAAATCTTTAGAATACAGTATGCATTTTACATTAGAAGTACGTCTCAGTTCTGACAGCAAATGTTCATCAGATGTACTTGATTTATATTTGAAGTTTACAAAAATTTATGGTTAAAAAAGTATATTCTGATAAGTAATTTATCATCTCCTTAAAATTTTTTCAGTAATTTTCCAATAATACCAAATAATTGAATATTTTCATAATGATGAATTATAATTAATTAAAATGTAAATATAAGTTCCTCATTTAATAGCCATATGCGGCAAGTTACTTCTCTATTAGACAGTGAAGCTTTAGACTATAATTCAAATCTGTTTTCCAGCATGATTAAATAAAAGAACTTGGGTTTTGTAGTCAAACATTAATGAACTTGAGTCTGGCTTTGTGCTTATATGGGATTATAGACCAGGTAATGTCTACCAGCCTTAGTTTCCACATCTATAAAAGAAGATAGTACCTTATTATCATGAGAATTAAATATGAAAACAGGTCAGGTTTCTAGTGTACTACCTGCCTGGCTTTCAGTTAGCTATATTTTTCTTCTAACTCATGCCACTCTCCACCTATCCCAGAGCCAATCCTTCAACTCAGTCGAGTCTCTTTTTACAAAAATAAAAATGAAAAGACAAAGGCTTTCATGACTGAACCACTTGGTTATGATCGTTCTTCTCTCTGAATGTCCTTCATTTACATCATTTATTTCCTTCTTTCTTTTCTTTTTTCCACTAATGTCTTTTTGTCCATGAACCCCCTACCAAACAAGTTGATGTGCATATTTGAAGACACTTTGGACACTGATGTGAATATCTTTTCCCATTAGATTGCATATTCTGTATCCAAGTCACTGGTTAAACACTGGTGGCCTCTGGACCAAATCTGGCCCACAGTCCAGTTTTATTTTGCCCAATGCACTTGTTGGTCCATATAATATTAAAACATAATTCACTTACCTTACAAGTAGAAATAATACTGTATTGTGTATTCAAAAGTTGCTAAGAGAGTAGACCTTTACAGTTCTCATCACAAGAAAAAAATATATATAACTAAGTATGGTGACCGATGTTAGCTAGACTTAGTGTGGTCATTTCACAACATGTATGAGAATCAAATCATTATGTTATACACCTGAAATTCACCTAATGTTTTAGGCCAATTCTGTCTCAATTTAAACAAAAAAATCAAGTAGACTTCAACAGAACTTAAATTTGAAGCTTCTGATGAAAAAAAGAAAAAGAGGTATTGGGTCTGCATATCCATTTCCACAGAAGGAGGACCTGCTGAGTTGAGTTGAAACTTTTTTCTTTTAGCCAACTTGTATTCTCAAAGTATGCAGTATCCATTATTCCTTCCTGTCTTTCTGACTCTGAAGCTGAATGTCAGTTGTTATTTATCATAACTCTTATACTGGCCATTTTATTATACCCGCTAGAGTATGAATTTATGAGTTATGGACTGTTTCCATGTTAAATCTGCCCTCCTCAACCCCATACCATTGTTCCTCCCAAAGTACCTAGAGTCTTTATATAAACAGACATCTCACCATTTTTTTTCTGATTCCCAGCGTTCGCCATAGACTTTGGGAGATAGGACTTAAATGCTTTATTTGATACGAGAAAAGTGGGCGTCCTGAAATGTGTGGTTATTTTACCCACAGACGTGGGTAGGGAAAAAACTTCCACTTTTGGTGAAACCCCACACAATATGATTTTTAAGTCTAAAGTACAAGCCATGTTCTTACCAGTTCTAATGAGGATTTTTGGAGAATGGCAGCAACATAGTGAATGAGCTACTTGAAGCAGAGCCCATTGCTAGGGTTTTGTGTGTGCTTTTTTTCGGATTAGTCAACATTTTTGATGTCTAAGATCCTAACAAAGTCTTCAGAAAGCAAAAGAGCAAATATCCCTTGCCAACCTTTACCACTAGAATGAGAACATCAAAGTAGTAGTTTATATGCTGCTGAGTTCTAAAGGGTCACTTCAGGGACTTCTGGGAAAATGTTCACATTTCCATAGCCCCACTTAGCAATTTTGAAGTGTGATTTTATCCTATATAATACAGAGTTGTCTTCAGATAGGGATTGGGGAACATTATGAGTGGATGTAAATTACTAAGGTATTATTTTATAGTTTCAGGTTTGGGGAGTAAATTTTTGATGTATAAATGCTTTCAGGGGTCACCATACTCCAATTTCTCATTTAATGCTTTAGAAAAGGATATCTAGACAGTGTTCACTGGAAGGGGTCCAGTTTGCCAGGCTAGATAGCAATAATATCTCTATTTTACATCAAATATTCTCTTACTCAGTAAAGCCCTGGAGATGCTTATCTGTTAGGACTTACTTTAGATGCAAAATTATATTTGGTTCATAAAGATAATTCTGCTGGCTTTCAAAAAATGATATTAAAATATATTTAGAAAAACTAATCCTGTTGATATAGAATAATCTTGTGCTTTTTTTCTAAGAAAAAAGTACTTTTACTTCAGAAAAAATTCCAGCTAAAATATTTTTGTTGGGGTTTATTTGTGATTATAATACATAGTCATATACATTTTATTTAAATTATTCAAAACATATAAATAAGAATATAAATATAATGTAAAATCTTACATCCAAAAATTACTTATGTTAATAATTTGTTGCATATTGACCCAGATATCTCTGTATTCATAGCATGTAAAATTTAATCTAAATGATATCATATATTTACATTTTAATCATTTTTTTTGCCCTTTTGTTTATAGAAACTTACCATTTTGGCCATGAATATAGAGCAGTATAATTTATTATGATGTTGTAAGAATGTCATAGAATAAATATACTATTCATTTTACTAATATAATATTTAAATTTTTTCTAATTTTTTATTAGACACATTAAAATAAGCATCCTTACTCATATAGTTTTAGACACCTCTTTAATTGTTTTCTTAAAGTGAATCCCTAGAATTAGAATAAGTGAACCAAAGGGTATACATACACATTAAATATTTTGATATATATTATAAAAATTCTCTCCACAGTAGTAGTATATTTTGTGATGTCTTCACCAGTAATGTTTTATCATGAATTTACTCTTTGCCAACCTAAGTAAAGAAATGTATCCTGTTGATTCAAATATCTTTTATTACTATTTCTTTCTAAATGTTTTGCCAGTTTTTATAGGGAGATGTTTGCATTTGTCTTATAAATGTGTAAGAACTCATTTTATCAGATCTATCAAATAATATATAGAATTAGATAGAGTGAATATGGATAGCAAGTAGTCATTTTCTTTCATGTATTTTTCCATATATGTTTTTTTTTCTTAGAAAATGAAATTAGTGGGTCCACTAGGACTCTGCCTTGGTTCAGCTATGAGATAGTCAGTGACATCTACCCCAGCTGTCAAAGCTCTGCCCCTAATGAGGTGGTGTGATTTGTAGTTTGTATTCCTGGGGTAGTAGATGAAAGATGGAGGCCAGTTTGATTAGTGGAGCTTTACATTTTTATTTTAATTAGTAATAAATACTTAAATGTTAGGAATCGCAAATAAAGTAAAATAAAATCTAGATTTCTAGCTCTTCTTAGGAAAATATAACCACACAAAAAACTGGTGAAATGGCAGCCCTGACTCATCCCTGTATAATTGCAAGTGGCTGATGATGCTCTGAGATGGGTAGTAGGTTCCTATCTCCCACTATGGCCAACGTTTTATTTCCTTCTTATTTACCAGCTTCATTTTTATTATTGTCCTAGCCCCTATAGACAGTGTGCTTGTGCACTCTGCCCTGCCAAGTTTGTTTTTCCTCTTACTGCTCATTTGCTGGACTTTCTTCCCATCTTTCTCCTTCCTTCCCTACTTTTAGTATCCAGCTCTGTGTTTGCATCTTTGCTGCATCTTCTGACTTCAGTCTCTATGGAAACAGGAACAAGATGGGGAAGTGATGCATTCTGGGTAGTTCCAGTAGGGGTGGGAGCATCCTGAGAGGGAAGGGGAAAGACAGTTTTTGTACAAAGAAGTGGCAACCCTGTCATCCTTTAAGCTGTGCCGGTGTCAACCAGACATCCTTTACCATTCCTCACCTCCTCATTCCTGTTGCCCAGGATGTGGCTTCTTGCTGGCCTTTGGGATGTTACTGAGTATCAGGGCGGCAGGGCCTTGGTCCAGGTCTTCTGGTCCTGTGCTAACTACATCCAGACTGTGCCCAAGGAGCTTTCTTAGCATCATCTTGGGCAATTTTGATTCAATATCATTGAATGGGACCGGGAACATGACATTTTTAAAAGGGATCCTGGTTTTCTGAGGAGTCGGTGCATAGAAAGACACTTAGAAACTCATAAAAAGTTCACTTTGGTTGTAGGAGTTATGAACCCAGACAAGGGCAAAATATTCTAAGAGGCTCATCCTAAAGAATAGTTATTACATCCATTACCCAAGATATCTATTCATGTAAACATTCACCGGAAGTATCAGAGTGTTGTTTTTGTTGTTTTTTTCCAGTTTAATATCTAATTTAGGCTAGCTTTCATTTGAGCCAAAGGTTACGGGAATTTTAATGTTAGAAGTTTCACATTAAAAAAAATCTAGATTTCTTGACTTTTTTTTTTTTGAGAAAGAGCAATGCTAAATTCCCACCCAACATTATTTATGTCTATAAACTTGCTGTCATTTGAGTGCTTAGGTCAGTAGTTGATATTGGAATAGTACAACCTTTTATATAATATATAGTGCAAGTTTTATCAAGAGTAAAATAAGTGGGCCTGGTTGGTGTGGCTTACTGTTTGAGTGTCAATCTATGGACCAGGAGGTCATGTTTCAATTCCAGATCAGGGCATATGCCAGGGGTTGCAGGCTCAATGCCCAGGGTGGGACATGCAGAAGGCAGCTGATCAATGATTCTCTCTCATCATTGATTTTTCTTACTTTCTCTCGCTTTCTCTCCCGTCATCTCTGAAATAAACTATATATATATATATATATATATATATATATATATATATATGTAAAATAAATGGCCCCTTAGGTTTGGAAAGGTTGTTTTTTCCTCCTTTCATTCCATTGTACATTTTGAGTTCTTTAACAGCCTTGTTCATTGTTCAGTTCTTCTTCCTGCTGAAATGACCCACATGCAGGTTCATTTCATAGGTTCAGGCTGTGAGCAGCAGGCATTTTCTAACCTGGCTTTGCCGTGGCTGGAAGATAGATAGCCATAATCATTGGATTAAAACATGTAGGTGTGTGAACATTACCTTCAATGTTTTGTCAGAACTCCACAGAGAATCAAGAAAAGGATGTTAATTTTAAGTGAATAAGTACCATTTTATTCACAGTCTGAGAATAGTTTAAGATTCAGGTGTAGCTAATTTCAAGAAATCTATGAGTTTTTTGTAGAATACATACTCGAGAGTAAAGCCACCAAAATACTCTATGCATGTAACCGAACAAGAAATAAGCCACAATAGAAACACTTGGCAGTATATCTTCAAGCCTGGCCATAGGATTCAGTGGGATATCTATATATTTTGCTGTCTTTGCTTTTGGGTTTCTGTCTTTTCCAGCATGGATCACAAAACAGTTCTGATCATTGAGGAGGGGCTTTTTTGAAGGGGATGAGAAGCCTAGAAAGTGAAATCTTGGAAATCAGCTAAATGCCCTTGTGTTTTATTGCCTAGCACTTTTTATAGCTCATAATAAAGTCAGCTCAGAAGGTCACTTCTTGAACACAGCTATGAATATTGTAGTGTATGAGTCCTCAAATTGTTTATACACAGACCTGGTGAGGATTTTTAATAAATTCTTGGCCAAGAGAACTATTCTGATATGTATGTATATGAGTCCTGCAATGAAAAGTTGAATTGGATTCCTATCCCTTTCTCCCCTTCCTCTAATCTCCCCCGAGGGTGGTAAGTTCCATCCACACTGAACCTGTGGTTCCTATATTATGGTTTTCCTTTTTTGCATTTGACATTTGTGCAAGTTGTGGGATGTTACAAAGCTATTTACATACTTTATTTCTAACTCAACTAAAGGATTTTGTCACCTTTATATCCTACCATTATATATATGTATATATGTATATATATATATATGTATGTATATATGTGTATATATACTAGTATATATGTATATGAAGTTTTTCTGTGGCAAATACAGGCCTCCTACAGATAATAAATAGTCTCACTTGAATTACTTTATTTTTCAGCCAAAAACGGATGTATAATTATTGGAAGTAGTAAATATCAAGTAGGTTTATAGAGGCAGTGTAATGGGAAACTTCAGCGAGAGACAGAAGTTAAAAGTAGAAAGTACAGAGGCTTGCTGGAATAATTTTCTGAGGAATGTTAGATCAAGGAGTAGGATGTAGGTTAATAATATCCACAAGGAGGGCAATAAACTTAGAGTCAATAGTTTATAGTATATTGTGATGGGAAGTCCATATATAATTCACATCTCTTTATTCTTGCTACTTTTTCTTGGTGGAGAAATTTCACTTCATATACTAATGCACTCAATACAATAAAACCAAACTAATATACAGCATTGCAGATGTGCAATTATCCTTCTACTTGATTTATGGAATGGGGTGAATAGAATGTAGCAGTTTGGCCCAGGTTTGGTTTTTATGCCCTTGAACTCTATCTTTCAAGCTGTGGATTTGGATATCGTGTTGGTGCTTAGGTTTGTCTTCCTTAGTTATGAAGTTAATCATGATAAGCTCATTTTTGTCTTTACCACTGAAGATTGCCTTTGAAATATTTTGTTTCTGGTTTGACTTGATTGTGGTTTGTTATTGTTGTTGTTAGTGATGCAGTTTAAAAAGTGGAAGCCAGCCAGTCAGTTTCAATTTACTGTACAGTGATTTTTACAGCTTCCCTTTCTGTCTTTTATATGAAGATATATTATGGACCTTTTTATTCCTAATATTGAAAAGAGATTACAAGGAAACTTTTTAAAATGTATCATTTAAAAGAAGGTAAGCATAGGAATATAAGCAACTTAACCGTATTATTCTGGGTAGCATTAATACTCATTAGAGTGAGCATTTTTGTTCTTAGCAAGTACAAGTAGACAGACACACTGCAAACACCTGTCATTTTAACATTGTAACTCAATAAAATTTGGGGGAGGTGGGTATGGAGTTCAGATTCTTTAGACATGATAAATGATACTGTAGTATTGAATTCTTATGTTGTAAGAGCTATAGTTTAAAAAAATAATTTTCCCACTCAAAGAAAACTTAAAGAAACAAGAGAAAAATAATTTGGATAAACTACTTTTCATGTGTATTCAGTAAATCAATGTGCATATCTTTCTGACTGTACCTTAACCAAAATAATCATGTCTTTGTGTAAAAGAAGTCCCTTGTTATTTTTTATTTAGATGCTATAGATTAGAGAGTCATACATCTTGGGTAAGGATGGTGGTACAGGAAAGTGAGAGAAACCTGCTCTGAACTCTATGGAAAAAACCTAGAGTAATTCTTAACTGTATCAGGAAATTGGGAAATCACATTGTATATTTCTGTGTGGCTTCCTACTCCTCACAGATCTATGGACAACTTGCTGTCTAACGCAAGTTTGAGGATTCAGCAGCAAAAACTAGCTCATCCTGTCAGAGTTCATTTTACTTAGATATGTTAGTTTTAGTTGATTTTACAGTAACTGTTGATATCCCAGTTATTATTATTTTTTACTTTATCAGGGTGACTTTGGTTAATTGGATTCTCCTGAATTGATATCCCATCCCTGAACTGCTTCCTCTGGAGTAAGAAAGAGAAAATATCATAGAGAGGGGCAGGTATACTTGTGAAATTATTTTAAGTCATATTTTTAGAAAAAATTAGTTTGAAATATTATTTTCCTCCAAGAGTTGCTCGCAGAGACTGTCTAACTGTGATATAATTTTAGAGTCTCTCTGAGGCTGAGAGCTGTGGGGTGGCTATTTACTCCATTTCACTTGATTTGAGGTAAAGGGCTCTAGTCACATCTTAGGTCACAGGGACCCTTAGCTGCAGTGGGAGTTAGTTCTTTCTTCTCATACCCCTAGCATTTCTCCTCAAAAAGGAAAATATTCTTCCAAAGCAGGTTAAAGACATTTTTTTTGTGGTGATTTTCTTTTATAAATAAAGTTTTTATATTTCCTGGTTGATGGGCCAAGTTATATTTCCTTATGAGTATACAGCATACCTATGTGTACATATTACAAGGTTTCAGGCTGGGTAGGAGCAAATTCAACTAAAGGTTTTCCTAGACAGACTTTGTATTCAGGTACCCACCTGCAATTTGAAATCTAACAGCAATTTAATGTTGTGTTTCATTCTTTCCGTTCCTGAAATGTCACCACAAACTCTACTTTATTTGAAACATACACGCACAGAGATATTACTATGCATAGTGGTTCTTTAATTGCAGCTACTTCATTAGGTTGCACGCATTATCTCCACTGTATGTGGAAAAAAATAAAACTGGAAGGAACCACATGGTAGTTAACTTCATATGAATTTTCATGAGTAAATATAAGCATTGGTTTGATGCTATTGGATGAGTGATCTTCGAAATGTCATTATTTGAGGCCTAATATGACCAAAAATGCAATTACAGAGTTGGCAGGTTTAACCACCCTGAAGGATTTGTGTCAATGTGTCTGCTTATTTAAAACTTTAATCTAAATTCAGATTATTTGCTTTTTGACATTTTTTATGTTACATCTATGTTCTCCTTTTTTTTTTAAACCATCTCCTATCTGCTGGGCTATATATATTCATTCATTCAGGCATTGCATGTAGATGGTTGACAAATGCCAGGAGCTATTACTGGAATTGAGGACAGCATAGTGAAGGAGGAAGGAGATTGCCTTCACAGAGCTTCTATTCAAGGGGAGGGAATGGAAAGAAAGAAAACAGCCACGTAAACAAATGAAGAATCTAGTCTAGGAAAGTTGTAGATGGTGGTAAATCCTGCAAAGAAAATTAAATGGGGCAAAAATGAGATACTTGCTGACTTTTAGGAAGGTCAGCTTTCAGTATGATGGTCGGAGAAGCCTCTCTGAGGAGGGGCTTCTGACCTGACACCAGCCAGGGAGAAGTCTGGAAGGAAGCATGTCTTAGGTCCAGAAAAGACCAAGTTCAAGTGCCTCAGACAGCACTAAGCTTGGCAGTTTGTCTTGAGGATCATATCCATGAGGTGGGAAAGAGATGAAGCTCAACAGGTAGGTGGAGGTCAGCTATCATCAGGCCATATTTCATTTTTGCTGAGACTTGCTTGCATTGTTTTTGAATCATTGTTAAGCATTTCCAAGATAATTTACTTATAAATAAATTATATTATCCAAAATCTCAATTTTCCTATTATGTAGACCAATAAAGCCATTATCACATTTCAATATGTAATATTGATTTCTTCTTTAAGTTCTATAACAGGTTCTCAAATTATATCAATAAAATATCCTTATTTTGAATTCTGACATTCCACTTAGACAGATATACACTATTTTCCCCCCCAGAATTGAGCTATCTTTTCATATCATTTCCTCCCCCTGCCTATTATTATTTCATATCTCTGAGTGGGAAGGCCAAATGATGTTGGTGATTATTTTCCTGAGGCACTGAATCTTGGAGTCATTTAATTGTCTGCATAATCAGTTGAATTTGCTTTTAGCTGTTCTGTTTTTTGAGGGCCTTGCCCTGTTAAGTAGATGCACTTTCTTGAATTCCTTTTAATTTGCTCCTCTGTTGTTAACCCTCCAATGCTTTCTTATTATTGCTCACCAGTTCTTGCCCCACATGCCGATTTAATATTACCTGTAGGTTTAATTACCCTGCTGTTTATTTCTCTGGCCAAACCATTAAAGAAGATGTTCAGTGAGAACTGGCAGACCCTCCCACACTGATTATGCTTTGCCATTTAAATTTCATTTTGCTTTGGAAACCTTAATCCCATTATTATTTTTTTTAATTTATTGCTTTTGTGAGAGACAGGGAGAGACATTGATTTGTTGTTGTGCTTATTCATGCATTTGCTGGTTGATCCTTACATGTGCCCTGACTGGTGATCGAACCCACAATCTTGGCACATCAGGGCGATGCTGTAACTAATTGAGCTACACAGCCAGGACCCTGAATCCCACTTTTTAATAAAACATTTCTTCCTGGGTCTAAAATTGGTTTGGAACCAAATTTCATGAATCCTTAGTTTCTATTTAAAAAAACTTAGATGTATAATGAATCAATATAGAGATGCATTACTTTGTTCAGGTCTTGTAGGGACATTTTGAATTGGAAATGGAAGGAGATTTTGGCTAATCACTTTAGAGTTTGCTCTTTTCCTCTCTGTACAAAGCAGCACCTCAACTCCATGGATCTTGGAATTTCACGTTGTGTTAGGGTCATTTGATTCCTTGAGGCACTTAGGCAATCATTTCAGGAGAAAAAAGTTCTTGACTGACCTCAGATCCTCTAAATCAGTGGTGAGCAAATTGTGGCTTGCAAGCCGCTGGTTTGCTGCTCTGTTGACTAATGAGTTTGCCAACCACTGCTCTAAATCATTTGAATGCATGACTACTGTTTCATAGGTTCAATGATCTGAAGCCTTTTGTTTTTAAGATGTTCATTTTGACACTTGTTCAAATATATTTTAAAATCAGAAATCTTTTTATGGCTCAAGGCCACTTATTTTCCGTTTGTAACCAGGAGGTTACAGGGGGACTCTATTCCCTTTTCATTTTTGGCCCCAATTACTCCCACTCCAACATAGCATCCCAGCCCAACCAAGTCAAACTTGCAGAAGAGATGTCTGAGAAATGTGTGTTGTGTTTTTTTTGTTGTTTTGTTTTGTTTGTTTGTTTGTTTGTTTGTTTTGCCCCCTTAACCACCATCAAGCCTCCTGGACATGGAGAGAGGTTTCTTAGAGATAGTTGCAGGGCATTGAAGGCTCCCTCCTCAGACCTTAAGACTCTCTTTGACCCAGGTTCCCTGAGGTTGGAGAGAGGTAATTTCAATGACCTTGGATGTTTGAACTAGGATCATGAACAGGGCCGTTTAATGGTTGAGGAAGAGCATTTTTGTTAACGATAAGTCACTTAAGGACTTTTATTTTCCCAGAAAGATTAGAAGTGTCATGAGGTTGGGCCAGAGTGTCCATTATTGAAGAAGAAAAGTCACCCACAGAGGACTGAGCTTAAGGTGGCAGTCACAACTAGGTTTTTTTGGGTTTTTTTTTCCCATCTACACCTTGAATAGTTCTACCCTTCCAACCTAACCTGTACCATATTGCTTTTAGAGATTACTAAGAATATAAACTAAATAATGAGATTTTCTTTCAGTGAAATGACCAGAAGTCGTCACACTTGACCTTTATTTGACATCTACTTTTTGTCTCTTTGTTCTGTGGAACTGAAGTCCAGATCTAGCTGCAGTTACATTCAGTAAGAAATATAAACTTCAAGAGAAAGTGACAGGGTGGTAAAGGGCCTGAGATTCTTGAATGGGTACAGGCACAAAGGAAGTACTGAGCATGTGAAGTGAAGGATGTGAAGAGAACTTGGTACCTATCTTCATATGCCGTGGGCGAAAGACAGTGATTCTGCATGTTTTAATTGAATCAAGCTAGGCTTGTTCAAGGGAGAGATACTATATACTAACCTAATGTACAACTTTAAAGAGACCAGAGCTGTATTAAAATACTACTAGTGGCTATTTCTGTGAGAGTTAGCTGCTATCTCTAGATGATGGACTGGCCCCTGCTCTGGGGAGAATATTGGATTTCACACCTTGGGTTCCCTAGTCAGTGCTCAAATTTCAGGTATTGGCAGGAGGTCCTCCAAGAGGCACAGGCTAGGAATCTCAGAGCACCATTGCTCTGCAGTTATCACTGTAATTTTTAGGTTAGACACCTGTGGTCACAGAAATAGCCATGGCAGTAACATTGGTGCAATCAAGACTAGTATGGAAACGGCGTTACTCAGTTGTGTAGCTGGATTTTGTTTTGCTTCCTGGTTGTGGTAACAAGTGGAAATAAATCCCAAAGCACATGTATTGTTATTTAATAAAACAGAAGGTTGAGGCTACCAAAAACATCTGTGCATCTGTGAGCTGAGAAGCCTTACGCCAGTGGCAGCATTGGTTTCATTTGAAAGACTCATTTCTTTACAGTTACAAGCATGTCTGCAATCAGAATATCTAAAGGTCTGAAAAGAATTTGCCATGTAAATTACCATAAAAGAAAGAAGAAACCAACGCTCACCTCCTCACAAATGCTTCACCAACACGAATGCTGAGGGGAATCATGTTTGAAGGCATGGTGGCATCCTGCATCGCTCTGGGGATTTAGTTCCCAGTATGAGATTCTAATAATCTTCTGCTTCTGCTATTTACAACGGGAGTTCATCTGTCTGCACAAAACACAGCCTTCTCTCTGGCAGCAGAAATTGGGCTTATAGGATTCATTCATTCATCCATAAGTATTTTCAAACATGAAAACATGCTGCTATTTTCACTATATTAAAACAAAACACATCTTTCTTCATCGTGCATTCTTATCCAGCTGGCACCCCCTCTATGTGCTTTATAGAAGAATTTGCCATGAGCTGTCCCATGGACTTGAACTTGTGCACTGTTCTTTTTTCTTGAACTTGCTACTTTGGTGATCTAAACTAGTCTTACAGCTTTAAATGCTGACCATACCTAATTTATGTTACCATCCCAGATCTTTCCCCTGTCAAAACCAGGGAACATAAATAGTTTTTGAAGGAGGTAAGCCTAGCATACATTTTGAAGTTGAGGTTACTAATTTAGATAAGCTAGAAGTGGGCTGATAGACAGCCAGAGATGAAATCCCCAGGTCAGATAGATGGTCTCTTGGTCTAAACACTGAACTGAAATAGTAAACAACAATCAACATATGGTATTAGGGTCAGGAACACAGAAGCCAATAAAAGAGTTGGCAGAACAGAGGCGAGATGCCAGTGTTTCTGTGAGAAGGAACACTAGTTGACACCTAAGCATATTTGAGACCTTAAGTATCTATCTATACCAATTAGTCCTCTTGGATTAATCTTGTTTTGCAAATTTGTTTTTCCCAACAATTATTTTTTTGTAGAGGACTAACTGAACTACCACACACACACACAAAAAGATTTCTATACAATGTATTTTAATAAATGCTAAAAATTATATGAATAACATTTCCAACACTGGCAGTCACTAATCTGGCATTACTGTAGTTTTAAGGCTATAAATACATTTAACTCTAATGATTCTTTGAAATAAATGATTGATGCTCATGAATTTTCTCACACCAAAGCCAACCAGGGTCATAACCCTGCAGTTCCATGAATGTAAATGTCGCCTGTAGATTACAAGTCTGTTAAGAGAACGATGATTTCCTGCTGTTGAGAGCTGAAGGTAGAATGGTATAGCAATGTGGTGGTCAGTTTTCAGGAATCATTATGTTATTCGATATCAATAAGATGCGTTTTCTCTTCCATGACATATCAGGCATTTGGCAAAAGGGAAGCAGAACACAATAAACAAGGAGTCACACACAGGTAGCTCATGAACCATGTAAACTGTGCATCTCCTTAGTGAGGGGCATTGGTGCTGTGACAACACAGCCTTTACTGAGAGCATTCTCTGAGCATATTCAATATTTGTCTGGCACTAATCCTTAATATCGGTGAAGACACGGATCTCTCCAGAGGTCTGGAACTAACACATAAGAGATATCTTACAGAAGACCTACAGTAGGGAAGATACCCAAAATGGATCATAATTTATGCAATCAGCCTAACTAAAGACCTCAAAAATACTCAGCCAGCACCCATTCTCAGGGAAGCAGAGTTCCTGTAATAGGTTCTATTACCTTAGGCATGAGCAAAAGAACCAGGTGTATGCTGATTTCCTTGCCTTTGATCAAAATTCATCTTCACTCCGTGCACAAGTAACCAATGACCTAGTTGGCAAACTGCGACAGTTCTCAGGGTTCTAGGAAAGCAGGGACTTGGAAATGTTTTAAAATAATTCTGCTTAAGAAAAAGAAAAAAAAAGACTTGATCTTTGCAACCTCAGGAATCTGGAAAAAAAACATTTTAATTTCAGAACATGCATGAAATTATATGTTTAATGTTTTAATTGTTTCCTTTTTTAATTAAGGAGGCAGTGCCATAATATTTTCAGGTTTTAGAGCTTTTGAAAGGTCTTTAGCTGACCTTGTTCACCACAGAAATGGAAGTAAATCCCACCCACCTCCCGTCCCTCCTAAAAGTAACCCTTGCGGGTGCTGGCCAGCGTGTCTTTGTGACCCAGAAGGTGATTGGTCTGAACCCAGACGTGTGACTGCATTATTCTCATCTGCCCAAGAGCTTGCAGCTTGACCAATATTATTAATGGTCATAAAATTATGGGATTCCTTTTTAACATCAGCCTGACCTCATGTGGCACTTATTCCCACAGGCTGACCCCTATGCTGGGAGAAGGTGAATTCCTTTTTTATTGATCTGAAATTTATTGCCCGTTCATTTCATTGATCAAAGAAAATAGAAGATCAAAGAAAGGGTAGCCCGTTACAGAAAGACACAAATCATTATTACATTCTTTAATATTTTTGACATTAACATTAATCACCCTGAATTATAGGTGATGTTTCTTTGGATGTAATATGCAACTTCAAACACATTTCATTTTAACACCATCTTACTGCTCGCCATGTCACTTAGGCAGCTTTTCTTTCACCACAGTTTCTCCCTCATTTGCAACCAAACAGGGAAGGAAAGCATCATGTTTGCATCTCTGCAGGCTGTGATCACACAGCTGTGTACCTGTATCTGGTTTTGCAGCAAAATAGTTAATATTTAATAGGTGTGACTGAGCTATGTTCCTTCCTCAATAAACTACCCCGACTTGAAAGGCATATAAATATTCAGGATCTGTGGAATCAAAGACAAATTTGATATTTTGGGGGGAAACTTAGAACTGCAAATGATAATAGGAGTGTGGACTTGATTTGAGTGTAAGGAAACTGATAGATGCCTTTGATGCATAAGACATACATTTCCAGGCCAATTGATGTTTTTCTAGACAGTTTCTGTGGGGATTTTTCAGAGCTAAGTATGAAAAGATTCAATTATATATGTACTTCGGGGAAGATGGTTGGAAATAACGTGTTGTCTTCTGGCTCAACATACATCTCAGGTTATTTATAACAAATAGGATTTGGGGGTGTGGGGTTAGATCTGTTTAGTCCTTTTCTTTGAATGTCTGCCCTTTATGGTCAGTAGTGACTTCATATAACAAAATAGATACTTGAAAAGCAGAGGGTTTTAGAGATTATACTGCTCACCTCACTTTGTAGGCAGAATGCTTCGATATAGTAGAGATCAAGTTTTGTCCACGGACATACTATTGGCCAGTAACACTGGAGGCTCTGTACTATACATTTCTGACTTCCAGTTAATTGATGTAAAAATAAATGTCGTTCTTACTTCTAAGGCATACTGATTATTTTCAAAATAATTGTGGTGGCTTGTTTGTTTGCTTGAGCTTAAACCCGAAGGTCCTCGTCCGGCAACTGTCAAACTGATTTGACCGATCATTTATTTGCTAAGTATCTACTGTGGAGAGTATGCTTATTTACTCAGCCCTGTGCCAGCTACTGGAACTATCACAATGATTTAAAAGGTAGCTTTTGATTTCAGAGTCTAGTGAGGTAGACAGACTCGGGCAAGAACATAATTACAGTGTAGTGTAGAATGCACTGCTAGAAACTTGATGCAATTTGTGCATTCAAGGGAGGGAGTGTCTGTTTCTGGGAAAGATCAAAAACTGTTTCAAGAAGAATGTAATTATTTTTAAATTGCTTTTTAAATTATAGTTGCCATACAATATTACATTAGTTTTAGGTGTACAACATAGTGATTAGACATTTATATACTTACCAAGTGATCATCCGATAAATCTAGTCCCTATCTGGCATCAGACACAGTGATTACGATGTTATTGGCTACATTCCCTGTGACTACTTTACATCTGCATGACTCTTTTTATCACTGGCAATGTGTACTTCTCGACCCCTTTCACCTTTTCCGTTCATCCTCCATCCCATCTGGCGACCATCAGTTTGTTCTCTGTTTCTTTGAGTTTATTTCTGTGCCTTTTGTTTGTTTGTTTTATTTTTTAGAGTCTACACATAAGTGAAATCATCCAGTATTTGTCTTTCTTAGTCTGACTTATTTTTTTTTTCAGCACAATACCCTCTGGGTCCATACATATTGTCACAAATGGCAAGATTTCATTCTTTTTAATGGCTGAGTAATATTCCATCGCATAGATGCACCACACTTAAGAAGAAGGTAATTCTTGTCTGGATGAGATATGGAAGAGACAATGTGTGTTTTCCTGACAAAGAAAAAAAAAGTAATTTAAAGTGGAAAAACTAATGGAGTATACAAATATCAGAGATGTAAAAAAGTAAAGCACGCTCAGGACATTCGGTTGTACCAGAGATATGAGATAATTATGCATGTGGTTCAAGATGGGAGTGAAGAGAGAGACCATGGCCAAATCCCAGCAAGACTGGCTAAGGAACTTGGCAGGGGGGGTGGGGGGGCAGGGAAAGGTTTTTGCAGATGGAAAGCATGATCTGATTTCTGTTTCAGAAATACTATTGGAAGGACAGATCTGATTAAAAGGGGCAGTAGTAGACCTGGAGGCAGAGAACCTAGGCCTTCTTGTTGGCCCAAGAAAAAGTGGCAAGAGCTGAGTGATGATGACAAAGGGAGATGGTTTAGTAGAGAGGATTTAGTAGGCTGAAAACTATTTTGGAGGACTAAAAAGATGTCATTCCGATTGAGGTGTCAACTATGACTCTCAGAATTTTGGCTTCTATAAATGGAATACAGATGAAAAGTGACTTTGGGGCGGAGAAGAGGTGTAAGGTCACTGTGAGCTCAGTTTTGAGAATGTTGAGTCTGGCTTTGGCATGCACCTATGAGGTTAATTCATCTAATACCCAGTTGGATCTATGGTTCTGATTTCCAGCTGAGAAATATGGATTGGCTGTATAGGTAAAGGACTCATCAGTATACACAATGGTGTTTAACACGTTAAGCGTCCAGGCTGTTTTGTCTTCTGGTTGGAAAGTATAGTGTCAGTCACTGGTGACTGGGCACTTAATGTGTTAATCTCCCAAGAGGTTGTGAGCATGCAGAGCTAGTAGAAAAGAAAGGCCAAAGGTGACATTCAGTGCCACCAACATTTCTGAGACATTTAAAGGAAAAGTCATTGGTGTCTGCTAAGGAATGGAGAGCAGGCAAGTGGGTAGCAAGCATTTCAATTCGTGCTCATTTGAGCCAGAAGCCTCAGGTCATGGCAAGATGCGGGCTCATCCACTAGTGGAATATTAGTGATATTAGTGATATTAGTGATATTAGGAATATTAGTGATGTCAACAGAGTCAGTCCCTGGCAAGGTAGGGCTGAGGTCTAATCTGGAGGCAAGAGAGGAGATTGGTAAAACTGAGTGCAGATAACTCAACAGATGGTGTTCAGAGAAAGTGTAGGGACCAAGGAATGGGTTTGGAGGGGTCAGATTTGAGCGGGTATAAAGATGGAAGAGGGGAGCGGATGAGTTAAAGAATGTTCTGGGTGCCATGTCCTCAATAGCATGGATGGAAAGCTGCCTTCTCTGAGGAGGAGAGATAGCACACATTTACAGACTGCAGAGAAGCACAGTGTGGAAAGAGACTTGATTCATGGGGAAGAGCTGACCTGGGGAAAACTCCACCACAGCAATATACTGAATAGAGATCCTGATTTACCGGCTGTGCAACCTTGGACAAGTTTTGTTATCTCTCTGTTCTTTAGTTTTCTCATCTTTGAAACTGCAATACTAATTACCTAAACCTTATTTAGTTATATGGATTCAATGAGATAATGCCTATAAAATTCTCAGTTTAGTCCGGCTGGTGTGGTTCAGTGGTTGAGCATCAACCTCTGAACCAGGAGGAGCTCATAGTTCAATTCCTGGTCAGGGCACAGGCCTGGGTTGTGAGCTTGATCCCCAGTAGAGGGCGTGATCAGAGACAGCCAATCCATGATTCTGTCTCATTGAAGTTTCTACCTCTCTTCTCCATTCTTCTCTCGGAAAATCAATAAAAACATTAAAAAAAATAAATTCTCAGTTTTGTACCTAGCACATTGAAAATGCTTTAAAATGGTGGCTATCATGAAGAGCTGCATGTAGCGCTCTTTCATTTCTATATTCTGCCAGATGTTCTTTATCCCCTTCTGTAGATGTAGCTTCTCTCCATTTCCATCTCCTTATTCCAACTTGCAGCCCTACCCTGGCATCGGCTAAGCCAAACCTGTGGTGGCTACTTAGAGTTGAATGTTGGCTTATTATGAATGGGTTGTGATCTCTACTTAAGTTTGTACATGGGTCAAACAGAAAGCACTACTAGTTTACTTACCAAGCTGAACCTTTTTATCCAGTTCATTCACTCAACTAGTTTGCATGAGCAATTCTAAGCCAAGTAGAGGATATACTGTAGGCTGAAACAGACCTGGCCACCCATGGGGAGCAGGGTAAGGCAGCATCAGGAGGCAAATGAATGGCTTATTTGCCCAAACTGACCCTCAGAAAGGAAGTTTAGTTTGTTCTTTCTGAGATTGCTGATTGCTTGTTCTTCATTTCTGCCTGAGAAGGATTAGTGATGGCAGGGAATGAGTGGAGAGAGTAAAACGGATTTAAGTTCTAGGATGACCTTCTTATAGAGTGAACGGTTAATTTTCTTCAACATGGTGCTCAACTACATTTCTTAGCCCAGAACTCATAATTTATCAGAGTTTCTGAAAACATACTGGCATAGTCCCTTCCAGTTTTGCCTGTGAGTGCATAGGTAACAAATAACAAATTCACTGGAACAAAGGCAAAGTTGTCACCTTCCAAATTATAGTGACATGGAGAATAGCCATGCATGGCCCCTGTCACCTCATACACAGACACTCTGACAGGTGTAATGGGATTCCCCCCCCCCCAAAATATTTTGTTTATTTTCATGATGAAAACGAATCCTGTGATTTATTAGTCCATTTAAAACCCATTAAAGATCTACTTGCTTTGATTAAATGGCATCATTTTAAAGGTTAATCAGTGTCATTTTTTATATTTAAAACTTAAAGGTACAGTGCTTCCTCCTTACTGAAAATTACCACCAAAAAATTGAAAGAGAGCAGGCGTTGAAATGCATGCTTACTTAAAGTGTGGAATAAATACAGTGTGAATCATTTCCTGGTTAGATCCTATGGGTCAGTACACCACTAATAATATACATTTTTCTCACTTCTAGCAACTACAAGGTCAGCGTGAATGTTCCCGTTTATAGTTTTCCTCATGCATCTCTCTGTTAAGCAGGCTGATGAATACTCCCCACTCTGTCCTATTATATGCAACAGACTGGGTCAGTAGACCGCTTACCAACAAAGTGGAAAACTGTGTTCTAGACTAATAGAGAAATACTCTTCTTTTTCTTTGTGTATACTTTATTATCTTTATATATTACTTTATTCTTTCATAGTTTCTTCACTTTTATATTATATTGATATTTAAATATTCTTCTTGTAAATCATATTGAAACAGCACAGATAAGACTAAAGTCTTAAACTTCATCATCCATCTAGGTCCCCTCCCAGCTCTCCACTCAGCCTGGTATAGATGTAGTCATTTTGTTTTAACATAAAGGCATCATACTATAAGTATTGGTACCTTGTAGGTGCTAGAGATGGCTTATTTTATTTTCTTAATTTGGAGTGTTTGATTTACCAAAAATGTTTAGATTCAATTTGAAGCTATGGCAAAAAAGAAACCCTTCACATGTAAATGAACTATGTACAAATATTAGAAGGTAAAGTCTGCACCTGTTTAGGTGAGTTTCTTGGCTTTACTAGGTGGTAGGAGAGAGGTTGGTTTATGTTTCCTCTTGAGAACTAACAATCTTCTCTCCTGCCATTCTCTTTTGAAGAGTCATCTGTTAGACTGGACATTACAGGCTGGTGACTACCATGATAGGAAGTCTCCAGTTGTGAGAACTAATTGTGTAGTGATGTTCCCTGTTTGATTGCCTTTTTTTTTTTTTTTTTTTGCTTCCTAATGAATTGCAACATCAGGGAACAAGCTTCATACACTAGTGTTCGGCAACTTATCTTGGCTTCATCACTGGAGAAAGAAAGAAGACCCTTTAGCAAAAACCTGTGCACAGCTTGTTCTTGTGTAAGACATGTTGAAAAAGCAATACCACTCTGATAGTGCTAGGCTCAGTGGCTTTGCCACAGATAAAAGAATTCAATAAGAATTTTATTTTAAATCTAGATGAATTTAATCTGTATTCATGAATAATTATTTGGCTATGATTCCCTTGTTTACCAAGTAATTATGGTTTTAAAATCTGTTTGGGTTAGCATTTAACATTTCTCCATCCAAGGGAATCATAACATTGATGGAATATCTATCAGCCCATTCTTATGAACTAAAGTAATTAAAAAAATCTTTATTATTCTCTGTATGATAGTAACCTATAATAAATTTGGAATGAGTTGTTCAAATATTGACTAGCAAAGCAGTGTCCTTCTGCTTCTCTGAATAAAGGCGGAGGGAAGAATTTGAAGGTTTTATAAGGCTTTAAGGAAACTCATGATTTCAGTATCATCAGACATTAAAAAGGAACAAGAGGGTTGGTTAGTCACACCACACACACACACACAAAACCAACCACAAAATATACAATGTGATACCAGTGTTAATCAGATCTACAGAAATAAACTTAAGATTTGAACTGCAGAAAAATGAAATTATTATGTTATAATTTAGTACCATTTTGTTTTGATTAAATCAAATCAGGAAATATATCCTTTAAAAATTTGCCATATCTCATTACTATGTATAAATAAGCAACCATCATAAGCTAATTATACAAAAATGGCTATTGTGGGGTTTTTTTTTAAGTTACTTTCTAAATCATGTATAATTCTATAAAGAATTAAAAGAATGGGAAAAAACACAACCTTTGAGAAAACAAGGACATAGTACCAGAAGATGTCTGAGATCTTAGTGTTACAATTGTGAAGTAATTCTAAGATAACCATCATCCCAATAACGATGCTTTGATTTATTCCTTTTATAAATGTTATTTGTAGCACTTTAAAGTTTGCAAGTGAGGCTGGTGGAGCAGAGATAGGGGTTCTCAGCAGGTACTGGGAGAAGAGTGTACTCTTTTTTCAGAACCACAATGTTGAAACTACGTAATTACATAGTAACTGTTGACCTTGTAATTACACTGTATGTACCTGTAGTGACAAGATAAATGCATGGTTATTTCAGTCTTTTCAGCTATAGGGCTATCATGCAACCCTAACAATGTAAGCTACATAGTAATTTATTTGTAGAGTAAAGAGTGCTTACCCACAAGTATTACTCATATATGTGCAGAACTTGCCACAAAGATCCATAGAAAAACATGGCAAACCATTGCCCTCTGGGTACTTTTATTCAAATGACATCCCCCCCCCACATACATGTATGGTGCTATGAGGATTTAAGTATTTATGGAGCATTTGGGAGTCTTCATTGCTGCCTTCTGCCTGATCGCCCCATAAATAGAGTTACAGATGAGCTATTTTTTAATGATAATTACTGTGTGTGACAGTAGCATGTACTCAAATCGCTCGTTAGCCAAGATCCTCTTGTCTTTGCACTTTAAAGAAAACTATTTTATAAGGAATGTGCACATACCCGTATACCAACCCATATTTCAACAGGTTCTTTAAAATATTTTTATTGACTTCAGAGAGGAAGGGAAAGAGAGAAAGCGAGATAGAAACATCAGTGATGAGGGAGAATCATTGATTGGCTGCCTCCTTCATGCCACAGTCTTGGGATTGAACTTGCAACCTGAGCATGTGCCCTTGACTGGAACGGAACCTTGTTCTCTTGGTTCATCGGTTGATGCTCAACCACTGAACCACGACAGCCTGGCTCAATCAGTTTGAATTGATCATCTTTATATGAATTTGGAGTCGGAAAAAAAAAGTCGTGTTTTCTAACACATAAGTGCTTTAGCAATCTAAACAATAATGGTAGCTACTAACATTTATTGAATGTTTATTCATCTAGGACACTATGACAATTACTCCTAATTTTGCCATGGTGATTCATGGTCCGATTTCAACATGCCTAATGTTTTGGTGAGAATTTTAGTTAGGAAGGTAAGTGACTCTTTTTTTTTTTTTTAGTCCTTTATTTATTCGAGATACTTTTTAAAATTTCTCCATTGGGCCAGATACTGTGCTAGGTAGTCTTTAAAGACTGATAGTGTTTATAATGTCAGAGAAAACTGAGCCACGTACTTCTGTCTGTTGTGTAAAAATAAGTCAGCAAAGGATGTAATGGAAATAAAAGTTATCCAGTCATGAGGGCCAACGAGGGGCTGTGATGGGGGAGGAGAGGGCTCCGGTTGAGGGACAGCAGCGTGCACACACCAGAACACAAAGGGGAAATGGCATGGGAAACCCAACGCCTCCTTGTCTGGGACTCGGAGTCAACAGGTGTGCGACTGTGGAGAACTCCAGCAGGCAGGCTGCGTGCTTTGAACTACCGTGTGGCAGGGAGTTTGGATGGCATTGGTCCATGGAGAACCATCAGAACATTTAAACAGAAGAGTGAGAGGTTACATTGTGGGCAGTGGATGAGAATAAGGCAGCACTGCCTCTGGGGAGCCACGTTAGTGGGGGTCATTGCAGGAATCCGGTGGAAAGGTGATCCTGCTCAAAGCTCAGCTCGGAACATTGGAGGCTTCTCCTCTGTTCGGCCTGCGTAGTTCTTCAGTCTGGAGTGCTTGGTGTCGCTGACCTTACTGGATATTAGACACTTGTCCAGGTCCAGTGTAAGAGCAAGGTGGATAGACCAATGGCTCTGGATTAATCAGGCTGCAACTGTTCATTGGCCAAGATTTAGCAAAGAATCGTATACCTGGACCCCGAACTTAATGTACCGCACACTAACGTTGTTAAGTTCTGTGGGTTTGTGAGTTTGTCAGCCTGAGGTGGTTTTGGCGCAGGAGGCACACTTCGGTCTCCCCTTGTCTAAAACATTGAATCATTTAATAAATAAGCCACTGGCACTTTCTCCTCTGTGGTCCCCCAGTTGAGCCATTTCCTCTATCCAACGCACAGGTTTCACATGGCATATTTATTCCCTTTTTGACAAGGGTGTGCAAGCAAACTCCCTAGGAGAGACTATATTTGTGAGCCACTCCGAGGGCTTATGGAAAGCTAAATTGGGACTGTTTTTCTTAGCACTTCAGTGTAGGATCAGGAGGGGTAGGGGGAAGCAAAAGGCAAACTTTTGTTTGAATTCAAATGTCATCTTTGCCTGTGCCACATTTATTTTTATTTCCTCTCTGACAAGGAATGTTAACTTTCCAGGAATATTCAACTTCTCCAAAGAGTACAGCCAACACAAACAATTTTTTGAAGGTGTGATTTTCCTGGAGACTGCGATTTTATCATTTTGAAGCAAGTGGTGGTTTTTTTTTAGGGGGGGAAAAGTAGCCATTTCCTTTACTAGGACACCAGCTTGAAGGATGCTTTGGGTGCTGTGGCCATGGTTTCCCCGCCCTTTGCCTCTCGGGAGATTCTGATGTGAAACGAAATGGAAAACTCTATTCACGTTCTCCTGTGCCACATCTCCTGGGGGCCTGGGGAAGGTGAGAGAAACTTCTGCTTGCTCACGTGTTCCAGACAGATGTCATCCCTGAACAGATTTGCATTGGCAGCTTTTTCTAGTGGGGCGAGGTGAATTTTCTGAAGTGCAAGCATCTTTTTCCTTTCTAAGATGGAAAGATTTCTCTATTCAGGTAGGATGTTCTCAAAACAGTTTTTTTTAAATATTGAAAATAATAAACTGTACCTTACAAGTAGTTGAATTCCCTCATTTTTTGACCAGGTCCTGTCTGTCCATAGGGCAAATCAAAGATTATATAAAATGTATATTCAATTGATTTGAAGCTTAAATAGATTTGTCTACTTCCTCTGCAATTTAAGAGAAAACTATACTGGTATTCTCTTTGTACTTTTGAATCTCAATGGGTATCTTCTGCTTATCATACTTATATTTTTCACAATTTGGAGCATAAACAGTGGACAGGTAAAGCCGTTTATGTCTTCAATATAATATGACAAAAGATGAAGCTTGTTTATCGACGGTGCTTTGCAGTTTCGCCCCCTCTTACTATTTCTTTTATAGTCATAAACTTTCTGTCAATGATGGTAATTCAGAAAGTAGGTAGAACCGAGGGAATGGAGAATATCTCAAGAATATAATTGCAATAACACTTATGATTATATAACACCTTGAATTCCACCCACCACTTCAGCTTTACTTATTCCCTGAAACTTTTACTATTAATGACATTCAGGCTGCAAAAAAAAAAAATATGTTGAAATGCCAGCATCATACTGGAAGATAAATTTACATTTCATTCCCAACACCATCATTTAATAAAAGTTTTATGGTGTTATGGATACTTAATTATGCTCTGAGCAGAGCTGGAATTTAATGTTGTTCCACACACTGAGAGGATTTGGTGGTGGTTTATTTTAAAAGGGGCTTTGACTGAGCACTGTAGGGTAAGATACACCAAATATGCTGCTTTCAAAAGACACCTCGGAAAACGATGAGTTGCTTAAATTGCATTTCGTTTCTGATACAGAGAATAAACTCTCATAATTCACTTAAGGTGATTTAATATACCAGATTACTGGATTAGCTGGCTTTGAAATATGCATTTCTCTCAGAATTGCAGCTATGTTGATGTTACTGCCACATAAACTGCATATGTAACTTTTTCATTGCAAGCCAAGATATATGTTTTCTGACTTTTTCCCCCCTCTAAGTAAACATTATTTATTTCTCCTGTGCACTCTTGGAGATAGTTTTTTTTTTCCCTTCTTTCTTTTAAATCACCCACCTTTCCTCTCTCATATCTAACCCAAAGTCCTGTTGATTAGATCTTTTTAAAGCTCCTGAGAATTATGTTATCTTTCTCTGCTTAAAATTGTTCAAAGCCTCCTGCCCCAATGTTGACTAAATCTAGTCCAAACTGCCATTTACAATTCTCCAGTCTGGCTTCTCCCTATTTTTATTTGCATATCTTCCTCTCCAGCCACACTCCACCCCTCAGAGCAGCCTTTTCTCTCCCTTTGCTTCCTGCTGCTGCCTCTGGTGGGATTGTCCCTCTCCACCCAGTCCCACCTGATCACTGCTCATCTCTCAAGACTTGACCCATATACTACCTTCTTCAAACACAAGTTTTTCTCCAACATTAGCTTTCTCTACCTCATTCTTTATTTTCCTTTTTAGTTAGACTTACAGAAGAATTTTTCTTATACATGTGACATTTCCCTATGAATGTACAAGATCCTTGTTAGAAGACTTTACATCTCCCAGAGCACTTATACAGTGTGTCCCATGTAGTAGCCACTTAATCAGTTCCTTGTGGGTTGAATAGATTCACCATTGGAGCAGACCTTTGGATATGCAGAAAGTGACTGCTGGAGGTCACACCCCTCTCCTCTAAATACATTTGACTTATTGTCTCCATTCAAATGGGTTATACTCTCAAAAGTATTAGCTGTAAACTTCCCTGATGTCTATTCATGGATTCCTCCATCATTAGAAATTCCTAATTGGTGTGAAGCATCGTTTTTCTCCATCCACTTCACACAACAATGCATTTGTCTTTTATCTTAACCACCTCATCATTTTGTAAGGTTGCATGGCGAACAGATACTCTAAGCATAGCTTTATTTTGAGAGTCAGAGTTTATTTTTAAATTAATGATAATCATATTTAAGACCAAATTTTGGTTTACAACAAAACTGAGTGAAAAGCACAGAGTTTCCACACATAAGCAATCTCCTTTCCCATATCAGAGTGGTACATTTGTTATGATCCATGAATCTTCATGGACATATCATTACCAAACAAAGTCCATTCATAGTTCACTTTGGGGCTCACTCTTGGTGGTATAATGTCCTGTAGATTTTGACAAATATATAATGTATCCATCATTATAGTACCATACAAAATAGTTTCACTGCCATAAAATCCTCTGTGCTCTATCTATCCCCCCACCTCTCTAACCCTTGACAACCAATAGTCTTATTATTGTCTCCATAATTATGCCCCTTCCAGAATGTCCTATACTTGGAACCATACAGTATGAAGTGTTTTGATACTGGCTTCTTTCACTTTGTAATGTGCATTTAAGATTCCACTATGTCTTTTCAAGACTTGATAACTCATTTCCTTTTAGTGCTGAATAATATTCTATTGTCTGGATATACCACCGTTTATCCACTTACCTGCAACAAGGTATCCTGGTTACTTTCAAGTTTGGGCAGTCATGAATGAAGCTTTAGAAACATTCTTAGGCAGGTTTTTGTGTTGACATAGTTTTCGATTATTGGAGTAAATAGCAAGGCATGTTAGATACTATGGTGAATGTATATTCAGTTTTGTAAGAAGCTGACAAACTGTCTTCCAAAGTGGCTGCCCCATTTTGCATTCGAACTAGCAGTGAAATAGGGCCCCTGTTGCTCCAAATCCTGACAAGCATTTGATATTGTCAATGTTTTGGATTTTGTTCATTCTAATAGGTCTCTAGTGATATCTCATTGTTTTAACTTTTAATTCCTTAATGATATATGATGTTGAATATCTGTATATATTCTTTGGTGAAATGTCTGCTTAGGTCCTTTGCTAATTTTTTTTTTTTTAGTTAGGTTGTTTATTTTTGTTTCTTGAGATTTAAGAGTTCTTTGTATATTTTGGATAGCAGTTTTTTATTAGATGCATCTTTTCGTAATGCTTTCTCCCATTTTGTGACTTGTCTTCTTATTCTCTTTGTCTTTCATAGAGGAGAGGTTATTTTATTTATTTTATTTTAATTTATTTTATTTTAGTGAAATCTAGCTTATAATGGATCATCCCTTTGGTGTTATATCTAAAAGGTCATAGCCATACCCAAGGTCATCTAATTTCACTTTATGTTACCTTCTAGGGGTTTTGTGTTTCACCTTTAGCTCTGTGATCATTTTGATTTTTGAAGGGAATAAGGTCTATTCCTGGATATAATTTTTTCATATAATGTCCAATTGTTCTAGCACCATTTGTTGAAGAGACTATCATTACTCTATTGTATTACCTTTGTTCTTTATTAAAGATTAGTTGGTTATACTTATGTCAATCTCTTTCTTGGTTTTCTATTCTGTTCTTTCATTAATACTATTCTGTCTTGAGTACTGTAACCTAATAGGATTTTTACTGGTATTGCATTGATTTTACAGAGCAAGTTGGGAAGAAGTGACATTTTGACAATATTGAGTGCTCTTTTTCATGAATATGAAGTATCTCTCCATGCATTTAGTTCTTTGATATCTTTTATCAGAACTTTGTGGTTTTCCTCATAAAGTTCTTATAGGTATTTTGTTAGATTTTTATCTAAGTATTTCATTTTGGAGATGCTAATGTAAATTGTATTGTGTTTCTAATTTCAATGTTCATTTGTTAATTGCTGGTATAAAGGAAAATGATCAAGTTTTATATGTTAACCTTGTATCCTACAACCTTGCTATAATCTATTAGTTCTAAATGGGGTTTTTTGTTGTTGTTGTTGTTGTTTAATTCTTTTAGATTTTCTACATAATCATGTCATCTGTGGAAGAAAGTTTTAGTTCTCTGTTTTCAATCTATATAACTTTCTTTTTCTTAACTTATTGCATTATCTAAGATTTCTAGCATGCTGAAACCTATAGTGATTTCTCCTCATTTCTCACTTCCCCTTATTTCTGATATTAGTAATTTGTGTTTTTTTCTCTTTTTTCCTTTGCTAGCCTGGATTAATTTTTATTCTGTTTGGTGTTCACTGAATTTCCTGGATCTGTAGTTCAGTGTTTGTGGAAGATTCTGTTGTCAAGTTCTCAAGTTTAGAGAGTCTTTCCTGTCATATCCAGTCTACTAAAAAACTCAACAATGATATTATATATTGTAGTATTTTTTATTTTCAATATTTCTTTATGATAGTTTCTTAGAATTTGTATTTCTCTACTTATATTATCCACCCATTCTTGCATGTTGTCTATACTTTCTATTAAAATCCTTAGCATATTAATCATTGTTTTTAGAAAAAGTTCTAATAATTCTAATAAAATTCTAATAACTTGAATATTTTCTGCCATGTCTGATTCTGGTTCTGAAGCTTGTTTGAACTCTTCAAACTATCCATTGTACCATTTAGTTAATCTTGTAATTTTTTGTTGTTGTTAGGCAGACATGATGTACTGCATAAAATGAATTGTAAATAGGTCTTTAGTAATGTTGTGGTAAGGTGTGGAGAGGGTATATATTCTTTAGCCTATAATTAGGTCTCAGTATACTTGGACTATAAATGTCACCAGTATTTCTTATTTTCTTTTCCCCCATTAGATGCAACAGAATGGCTAGAGGGGGCTGGAATTGCATAGTTTACTTCCCTCATATGGAAGCCTAGGAGTGATATTTGCTAATTTCCTTCTCACAAATTGGTTAGGTCTTAGTAAGTCCTGCCAGGTTAAGTTCTGGTAAAATAGTTTCTCCTGAGGTCAGATTGTATTAAGAAGTACAGAATTCTCTAGTATATTTCAAAATGCCTTATTTTCCTCTTCCTTGCCAAAAAAATACAAGGAAATTTTCCCCCTATAATTACTGTGAGAATCTGATAGAGTTCTTGGAAGTAAAATGCAAAAGTGTGGGGACTCCCTATAATGGGAAGTTTTTAATACAAGACTTGTGCACATTGAATCTCCAATAATTTGTTAATTACAGTTCAGATCTTACTGTGATACTAGTTTCTATGAACATTTCTGATTATGGGCTTCTGCTCTGGTAAATTGTAATTCTTTGTATTCACCAGTCTGTCCCATCTCTGAGGGCAGTGGTTTGCCCTTTGACCATGCTTCTCTGACATATCTAGGACAAGTAATTTTTTTCTGTTTTTTCAGCATTTTACTTGTTTTTAGAACAGAGTGTTGACTTCTAAGCAACTTACATGCCAGGCAGAAAACTGGCAGTTGAGGATCAGTTTTTAATTTTTGCTGAGTCTGTCACTGTTTAACTCCCTATCCCTATTTGTGTGCTTAAAATGAGAGCAATACCTTTTTTTTAAAGTACTTATTTTCAGAGTATTACAAGATTTCCCAGCCATTACAAGTGTTTGAAATCATAGGTTAATAAAAATAATCACAATCAAGATCGTTAAGAAATAGATCACAATAATCATTTGAGCTCCCTATATGAGGTATGTGGATTGTTTTCTTTAGAATTATGATAGTAATATATATGTGTAGATTGTTTATATATGACATAAGCTATTTGAGAATAGAGATTTGTATATATAAAATACTTTACATCCTATAAATACTTGTTGTCTGACCAATTGATTGACAGGTATAATCTATGCTTAATGTCAATCTGGAGATAGTCCATGGAGGCACGATACATAATCACTTTTATAAACTCTGATTATTAAATGTGTTAAAAGAAAGTTCTAAATAGCTATCAATGTTAGGTGTGTTCTTTCTGTTAGAATTTCCACAATTTTTTCTTTTATATTCTAGCTCATTATAAAAATACTAGAAGCCCAGTACATGAAATTTGTACACGGGAGGATTTGTCCCTTAGCCCAGCCTGCACCCTCTCCAATCTGGGACCCCTAGAGAGTTGTCCAACTGCCCAATCGGGACTAAAAGGGTAGTCAGACATCCCTCTCACAATCCAGGACTACTAGTTCCCAACTTCTCGCCTGCCTTCCTGATTGCCCCTAATCGCTTCTGCCTGCCAGCCTGATAACCCCCTAACTACTCCCCTGCCAGCCTGATTGATGCCTAACTGCTCTCCTGCCAGCCTGATTGCCCCTAATTGCCCCTAACTGCCCTCCCCTGCAGGCCTGGTCCCTCCCAATTATCCTCCTCTGCTGGCCTGATCACCCACAACTGCCCTCCCTTTTAGGCCTGGAACATCCCTTGCAAGCCTGGTCCTTCCCAACTGCCCTCCCCTGCTGGCCATCTTGTGGTGGCCATCTTGTGTTCTCATCGGGGCAGCCATCTTTGACCACATTGGGGCAGCCATCTTGTGTGTTGGAGTGATGGTCAATTTGCATATAATCTTTTATTAGATAGGATAGTTCTGTGTTTCTCAAACTGGGCTGAAGCAGCTATACAAACCTCAGCAAATTCACTTGGAACTCAAGATGTATTTTAAATATTTCAAGGAAAACAGCAACATTTGCTTAAACTATTATTATTAAGTTGTTTATGCCTAACTATTTAAATAACTGGAAATGTTATATAACCATTTGCTGTAGGGGCACCATGAAAATGTTACTGAAACACTAAGGGTACCGTGAACTGAGAAAGTTTGGGACCTCTGATGTAAACCATCATCAAAATATCAATATATGGCATGTGAGTCAAGAAAGTCAAGATTGAAATTTACCCATCACTATTAAAGCATACAGAATACTATGAAATAAAAGTATGATCCTCATTTTAGTAAAATTATGGATAATTTAGGAATATAAATAGTAATTCCTAACATGTTGATTTTAGAAGCTCCAATTTATGTCAGTGCCTTAGGACTCATAGTATATTGGTCAATTGAGAGATTATTAATAAGGGTGTTTATGATCCCACCCAGCCATATAAACTTATTTATCTTATTATATTGCTAATTCAAATTATAACCATACTGGATTATACTGAAAAGTTTTCTTACCTAATGTTTCTACTAATCTATAGGTGAGGCACTGAATGAAAAGTCATATTTGTGATGGATTCTATAAACAGTATTCATACATACAAACATGCATACATACCTGTGTCATGCTCAGGGGAATTCATAATTGAATGCAAGTACCAGCCACACATGGGGTTTGAAAATCATTGAATGCTGGTTAAGGATAGTTGTTATTAGATTATTTAATCAAAAACTTAATTTGATTTAGTAATTTATGCATGTGGCAATTTAGTCAATGCATAGATCTCTGATCTTTAGAAGTATTCAAAAATATTTTACATACTAAAACTTTTATTATACACATCTTGGTTCTGATTTAAATTTAGAATCCTTTTACTTCTTTTACCTTGAAATGAGAGTGTCAACCAAAGTTGCCCAAAGGAAAAATGAGTTCACATCCTATCTAATAAAAGAGTAACATGCAAATTGACCATACCTCCACTACACTACCAGCCAATCAGGAGCAGGGGGCAGGGCTGAGTGGCAGGGCTGAGCAGCATGAGGGCGGGGCCCCAGGGGTGGAGATGAACCAGCGGCGGCAGTGAGTGCCATGGCCCCCAGCGGCTTGAGCGCAGAAGCAGTCAGGGGGTGGGGGCGGTGGGCACGGGAGCGCCATGGCATCCCAGCCACTGAGCACAGAAGCAGCCAGGGGGTGTGGGCGGCTCACCACAGAAGAGGGGGCGAGTGTCCAGCCCTTGGGGCTGGGTGGTCACAGGCAGCCTGGGCTGAGCTGAGCAGGGTGATAGCTGGGTGCCCAAGGCCTAAAGCCTCTTGTGAGCCATCAGTTGGACATCCCCTAAGGGCTCCCAGTATGTGAGAGGGGGCAGGTTGGGCTGAGGGACCAACCACCCCGAGTACATGAATTTTGTGCACTGAGCCACTAGTAGAAATATAATGTCCAATAGAAATACCAATATGAACTACATATGTAATTTAGACTTGATAGCTTATAAAATTATAGTAAAATGTAAAAGGTTATAGTTTATTTTAAAAACTCACATTAAAAAGTAAAAAGAAATACATGAAATTAACTTTAGGAATACATTTTATTAAACCCAATATATTTAAAATATTGTCATTTCAACATGTAATCAGTGTAAAATGATGTTTTATATTAGGGTTTTCATACTGAGTCTTTGAAATCAACTGTGAATTTTTATATTCATACATGTCAATTTGGACTAGCCATATATATTTTTTAATTTTAAAAATTTTTGGTTGATTTCAGAGAGAAAGGAAGAGGAAGAGGGAGAGATATAAACATCAACGATGAGAAAGAATCATTGACTGGCTGCTTCCTGCAAACCAATTGAGCCTGCAACCTGTACATGTGTCCTTGACCAGAATCAACCCAGGACCCTTTAGTCCATAGGCCAATGCTCTATCCACTCAGCCAAACCAGCTAGAGCTAACCATATTTTAAATGCTTAATGGCTACTATAGTGAACAATGCAGGCACAGGCTAACTATAATAGACTCACCTGTTGTTGCTTGTTAAAAATGTATATTCTTCTATCTTATCCCACAATTATTAAATAAGAATCTCTGAGTATGTATCTACTGATTTGAAATGTAAAAATTTAAAAATTAAATTTAAATGTTAAAACATTTTCAATATGATTCTTCTGCATGTTAACATTTAAGAATAATTTTCCTTCTAAAGCTAAAGAATACTTAATCCCTTCTCACTTCCTCTTACTAATACACACACACACACACACACACACACACACACACACACACTTTGTTAATCCTAGTCAATTCCTGTCTTCCTGGAAGAGACAGCAAATTCACTTTCTTACATCTCTCCTTTCCCAAATAGATGGTGTTGAAAAGAAGAATGTTTTTACAGTGATAAGAAGAGACAAGAATGTAACAATTTATAAATAAAAAAAAAACACTAGCAAATAGTAATGGTTAGCTTAGTCTGAATTTTGAGTAATTTGTAAGTCTGTTATATTTTTTAATGTAAATTTCAAAATGGAAATCCATACACATTTTGATATAAGAATATGTGACAGTTATTAAATGGCTTAATTGGACTGATTTTTTATTTGAACACTAAACAAGTCTGTTTCTAAGATAATAGTTATCATAGCCAACTGGTGGCTAAGAACCTGGAATTTGGTATCAGGTTGATCCAGGTTCAAGGTCTAGGTTAACTTTTTTTAAGAGCTAAAAAAAGAGCTTGCTTAATTAATTAAATGTAAGGGTGAAGCTAGACAGTGCAGGATTAGGTGAGCATCATACAGAAGCAAAAGTCCCTTAGAGTCCCCCACTTCCACACTCCCCTTTGAGAGGGCACAGCTAAATGGCTGCAACCAGATCCCAATGACCTCTAACCACTTGTAGGAGGAGGAGCATGAGTGTCCCAAGACACTTGCACAAGGGACAGGGACTAGAGCTTTCAGCTTCCTGGGCCTTCAGACCCTCATCCCTACCCTTTCCCCCAACTATATGATGTGTCCTTGGACAATATGTTTGGTATTTCTTTGCCTAATTTTTCTTATGCATAAAATGGGAATATAGAAAGTTCCAACATCGTGGGTGTGATTTTAACAATTGAATGGGATAAAGTGAACATATGCACAATGCTTAACATGGTATGTATATTAGCATGTCATTCTTTTCTTTCTTTTTTTGCTAGCCAATGAATGAGAAAATAAGTCATAATGCTCCTCACACATGTATTTGTTTTTTTCAAATGTATTTGTCAGCAGAACAGATTCAGTTGTTTTCATTGGAAGAGTTCAAATCTGAATATCTGTTAGGCCAGAGCAGCATTTGGGCCGCACTTAGCTTGCCACTAATCCTGAAGATGGGCAATTCTGTTCTAGTCAGTTGGTGGCTACTTAATGGGATTTACAATGGACACATAATTTAACAGGCACAATTTATTGGACGCCCTTTTTTAGAGTTAAAGCATTTTCAGTCAATTTCATGCGTAAGGGTCAATGAAACATTACTTAGTACATCCTAAATGGGTTTGGCTACTTAGAGAAATGGTCAAGATGGCCATAATATTTTTTTCTCACAGAGGTAATCATAATATCCACAGAAGTGACAAATGGTAATGAAAGTGAGCCAAAAAAATAAAAATGAAAAGGGATCATTCAGTTACTCTTCTGGGGGCAGGTGCCTTTTTACACACTTCCCATTG
Organism: Antrozous pallidus; assembly: GCA_027563665.1. Lineage (NCBI taxonomy): Eukaryota > Metazoa > Chordata > Mammalia > Chiroptera > Vespertilionidae > Antrozous > Antrozous pallidus. The sequence continues at coordinate 9,467,450 of CM050516.1, read as the reverse complement.
GTGAAGCAAAATACAAGCTGAAGTCTTGTGTTAAATGTGTTTACTTTTGCACCCAAAAAAAAAAACCCCAAAAAAAACACAAAACACTGGGAACACAGACAGTGTGTTTCAATTAAAAGGAACCCTGGAGCAAAAATGTGTTACAGTCAGGGGTAGAAGCAGAGTATATCATTATCTGGTAGGCACTCCAGTCAAGATAATGAGCAGCTAAGAAGACTGGACAATGGAAGGTGAAGTATGACTTGTCATGAAATTGTCAATGGAATCTGAGCTCACTTTCCATTAGTAGGTGCCAAGAAATTGCAGGGATGTGCTGAACAGCTGGAGAAAAAAAAACACTAAAATAAAAGTAGCCCGATAGTACTTAGTAATTTTAAGCCTAATTTAATGTTTTGCCAGTGTTATCAAAAGCCTTAAATTGACGATTTCAAGGCTTAATTCCTCCCATGCATTGATGGTCAGGATTTATCCTCTCTTGCCTTGACCTTTAAACAGAAATTGCTCAAGTATTTTTCCTTTGAGAGGATTTTATTGTTCTTCTTCTTTAGTATGGAATGTAAGTATGGGATAGGTTTGGAATTCTGTCCCTGATAAGGGGCAGCGTGACATTATACAAGTTAAAGTGAGAGATGGGCCACAGATACATTGGGTTTGAATAAAAACGCATAGCTACTCACAGCTAGGGAGTGGGGTCCAAGTGCAGGCATCCCCAATGAATAAGAGCTAGATAGCAGATAGGCCAAAGAATAATAAAAAAAGAATCAGGTTAGATTGCCAATGGAAAACTAAGTCATACAAAGAATCCAAGAAGAATCACTGAGAAGAAAAAAAATCTGTGTCTGGTAATAGAAGAGATCAAGGAATAGTAATTATTTGGTTTATCCATTTATTCATTCACCATGTATTGGATACTCACTTTTTCATGTCAGGTGTTGTTTTAGGTCACGGGGAGCTGTGAATGGCAGGCAAGGCCTCTGCTCTGTCGATGAATAAACAGAAGAACACAATAATTTCACATAGCAATAGTGAGATGAAGAGAGGACACGCCATTATGGGAGGGTGGCCGGGGATCCAGGGCAGCTGCTCAATGACACCTCTGAAGAGAGGATTTTCAATCCAGAGGGAGAAGAAACTGGAAGAAGGCAGAAAATTTAAATGGATTTAAGTATAGAGGAAAGATGCAGAAAGAAACTAAGATCTTTACTAGCCTCCTCTTTAAACCTTAAATTCACCATTTTCCCTAAACCCACCAAGCATAGGTGTTCCGATCTTTTGTAGGAGGTCTAGTGGTATCGTCCTCCACAAATCCTCTGGAAAATAACCAACTGATGAAGACCTTGTAATTTTCTGGAAAGAATCTCAAGGCTTTTTCAATCCCTTTAGTCCTTATTTAGGATCTCTCTGCCCTCATAATATTAAGGAATTTTTGTCTATTCCTAGAGTCGCATGTTGACTCTCCAGAGAGAAAACCCTTAGTCTTACCGATCCTGTGTGTGCCATGCGGCCAGTGCCAAGCTCAGGCTAGACACACTGTAAATGTTTCTGTGTAAAAAAGAACAGGAGAGAAAGACAAAAAGCCAAACTGTTAAGTCATGTTCTCATCGTTCCTGCATATACTTCCAGGAGTTGCCACACTCAAGGTCTAGGATGGATTTCAAAAGAATTGTTAACATAAAAACATTCAAACCTGTAAGTTTGTGAGTTTTTTTTGAGCCAAACTGTCTACAATTGCAGGGAAGCAGAATCTCAAGGGATTGAGATAATGCTCCGGAGAATGGTGGGTTACATCTATATTTATACATTGCACTCAAAGGAAGGGAGGTAGGTGGGCTACATGAAATCTATTGGTGGATAAACTAGAAGGGCAAGAGAAAGCAAATTGAGGGTGGGGGGAGTGAAAAGTGGGGGGGAAAGGGGAGAAGGGGAAACCCTGGGATTGGATCAAAAGTAAAATGATAGACACCTATTTAGGTGGGTGTAGGAACAATTAACAAGATAACAATGAAGGAATTTGTGGTATCTGTCCTGGCGTCCAGGCACATTAGGTTGTGCCCCAAGGGGTCCAGAAAAAAAGTGAAGTTAGAAGTTACCTAGACGTTTCATGTTATTATAGATGCAAAAGACTGATAGGCTCAGTTAAGGTAAAGGTTGACCTTGTCAGGGAAGATACCGGCCTAGAATGTAACTGCCCACCGTCACTGCTTTTAAAGTTTCATTTCGGACCACCCTTTGTGGTGACGTTAGGTCTCTGGGTTTGCAAGACCGCCATGCAGGCCTCCCCTGAGCTGGTCAGGTCAGCATGTGGCCCCTTTGGTTCACACATCCCTCTTTTGGCCACAAATCAATCAATAGGATGCATTAATGGACCAACTTTTTGGTTGGATAATGGAGTCCAATTAATCCCATCATTAAGCAGTTTCATAAATGACATTAGTCTAAGGAGGGAACAGGGAAGAAACTAAGAATCTTTACTCTGTTCATAGCTACCTTGGCTTTTATTGTTTGTTCACTAATTTACTTTCAGCAACTGGTGTATTTGAATGGGAGTTAACAGTCAAGACTATCTGTATTATCTTTAAGAATATAGAAGACAAAGTGAAGGTCCATTTTGTCGCTTAAATTCAAAATTCCGAAACCAAATGGGGTAATTTGCAGGTCTTCCCTTTTGAAATATGTTTAAAATCAGCCTGTAAACAATGAAATCAGTTCTCTTAATAGCCAAAGACTCAGACAAGTGGAAGCAGATTTAATAGTGCATCTATTCACCTACAGAAAGCTTTGAGTAGCGAGGATTTTAGATTAGAATTCAACTTTCTCCCCCTATTAAATGCCAGCCTGGCGAGCTGCATTAGTGACTGCGATTGTGTTTGAATGAAAATGGGGGACATCTGGCGCTATCAGGAGATCAAACGCCGGGAGTCTGCGTGCTGACTCTCATCTGTTTGTCACCCAGCAGGTGTAATGGATGGCAGGCATGTGGGCTCTTTGCCCAAGTTAATGCACAGCCCTAGTGTATGGAGGGGAGAAGTTCCTTGTGCAATTTTTAAGGATCACAGCTCAAGATAGGTATGCGGCAGAGGGGGGAGGCGGGGTAGGGGTGCAGGTGGAGTGGATATTTTCCACTGCACCAATTTCTTTAGTAAAATCGGCAATTTCTAGCCTACAGGCATTTCCCTTGTCCCGTTTCACCAAACTTCCAGGGCCCAATTTGTTATTCAAAAATTTATGGAAAATGTATGTTAAAGTGAAAAGGGTACATTGTGCAGAAAAGGGAAGCAGCTTGTAAGCATATCATTAAGCCTGAGCCATGGGGCCCGCAGATGGCAGCTCCGCTCAGAAGCCGGAGTGGTGCCAATGCTGAACTCTAACTACATTTAAATCACATATCCTTACTTAAAAATGGAGTCTTTTGGAAGGAAAAGCAGATGATATTTAAGGACGCAAGTGGTATTCTTTTGTTCCTCATAAAATACAGCCCTTTACTAAAGTCGTTACCCTGGGAGTGTGCAGTAAGCCTTTGATTCGGCAAATTCCCCAGAGGACTTAGTGGCTGTGTGAGGCTCAGTTCTTAATAGGATTAACCATTGAGGTAGTACCTTCCTCAGAGAACAGCTCTTCAAGTATCCTTACTGTTATTGAAAACGAAAGGATTTGTTTTGATTGCTATGTTCAAATGCTAACAGAAAACCTTTGTTTTGCACATTAGAAATACTAGTAACAACAACAAAAAAAATTACCATGACATACGGGCTTCTTATTTTAATTGAAAATAAATTTAGTTCCTAGACTGTGCCAATCTTGAATTAATTAGTAGAGGGTTAAGGAAAGGGATGAAAGCATTTGTGTGCTACTTAATATAATGATTTTCTGGGAATATTTTGAATATATATTAATCATACTGATTTCCTGTTTTGAGTGTGGTTCTATTTACTCTTAATGGAGAATTTATATTGTAAAGGGTAGAGTTCATATTGGTGAGACTAACACAGTAAATAAACCAGTTCGCTTTTATTTCTTATTTTGGAAGAGAGGCATTATTTTTACTAGCACCTCATACAGTAAGTTCATTTTAGCTCTGAACTTGATTTTGAATGTGTATCCTTAACTTTTACTGATGTCATTAGGTCTGACAGCAATAGGATTAAAATAGGCATTACTTGTGTTTATGACATTTAAAACATCACCTTTTAATACTCTAATAGCTTCATCTGTTTAATGATTATACTTTTAGAAAATCCAAAAGTATAATTATATCTACATGACATTTGGTATATGGAATATTTAATTTTCAAAATATTGTGAACACATTATTGTGAGGTTGCCTAAAGAGGAACACAGGAAGCCAGAGTGGTGAGGGGTTATGAATTTATTTGATCACCGGCACACTAGGTAGCTGAGCCTGGATGGCTCCAGAACCCAGTGATGGGAGTCAGCAGCTTTTACAGGACTTTTGGTGAGCTTTTTTCTGGGTGGAGACTTCTTCATGCATACCCAGAGGGGCGATAGTAGAATGTGGTCACCTCAAGTGAAATGTGGTTTCAGCAAAGGGAATGTCCAGAGTGAAATGACCTGAAGAGCTAGTTCCTGGGGGAGGGGTACCAATTCAATTGCTGGATCAAACCTAATAATTATTTCCACATTTCTCTACCACCTTCTCCACTTTTATTCTGAAATGTTCAATCAGCGTAGATGTTAATGGCCTATATTGAGTTGACCTGTACATCTGTGTGAGGAAGAAAATATGTGGATGTGTGCAGTAGGGTGAGTGAAGGGGAGAGATACATATTAATTTTTAAATGAATACAATTTCATGATTTCATCCACTACAAGTGAAACAGCGATGGCTGACAATATGTTGGTAAACAGAAGTCCACTGACAGTTATTTTTAATGCAAATATGAACCAATTATGAATTTTTGCAAATTGATCATTTCAAACAGTGTGGATAAAGTGAATTCAAAAGTGCTTTACAGAATGAATAACTCTATCAATTCTATGAATTTATCTTTTGAAATTTTTTCTATTCTGTCTTTACATTGATAATTTATCATAGACCAGCACTGGCCACAGCTCATATATTTGGAAGCCAAATAAATTCCTTTTAAATGGAATGCCCTAAGCTTTCTCTCTGGCTTGTTATACTGTTGTAGAGCTTTTGATAGAATGCTGTGGTTATTCTATATTCTAGGGTTATTCTGTTTTCAGGTCATTTCACTAGGGATGACTGCTTTTCTATTTATCTATTTTTACTTTGAGAGACAGAGAGAGAGAGAGAGAGAGAGAGAGAGAGAGAGAGAGAGAGAGAGAGAGAGATCCATTTATTTATGCCTTCATTGGTTGATTCTCCTCTGTGCCATGACTGAGGATCAAACCCACAATCTTGGCATATGGGGATGATGCTTCAACCAACTGACTACCTGGCCAGAGCTGAAAAGGTGCTTGTTCCTTTTTTTATTTAAAAAAATATATTTATTGATTTTTTACAGAGAAGAAGGGAGAGTAATAGAGAGTTAGAAACATCGATGAGAGAGAAACATCCATCAGCTGACTCCTGCACACCTCCTGTGGGGGATGTGTCCGAAACCAAGGTATATGCCCTTGACTGGAATCAAACCTGGGACCTTTCAATGCTCTATCCACTGAGAAAAATGGTTAGGGTAGGATGCCTGTTCTTTGATGTAAATCTTAGGTGGTTGGCTCACCTGATCACGTTCCACTTGCTCAGTTGAATACCTCTCCCTGGGTGGTGAGAACGCAGGAAAGAGGTTCTGCTTTCCCCATATCTGTACTGAACATATTCAACAATTAGGTGTTCCTTTGAGTATTGTAATAGGTGAGGAGATTAGATTAACAATTTAGTAATTGCTCATGGAAAGAAGTCAAATTTGATAATAACTCTAGTACAAAACTGACTGAGTCAGTTGGATCATAGATCCTGCATTTCAATGTTGAAAATGCCATTGTTTTCATTGGTTTGTGATAGAAACCATGTATTTTGAGCAAATTTGTGCCAGAATTTGTTAGATTTTTTGTGGAAATCTTTATATGAGAGAGAAGATGATTTAAATAAGTTGAAATGTTATCCTACAGAATGAAAATTGGGGAATTCTGTATAGTGAGAAAAAGAGATTTCTTCAGCCAGAGTGGTTTTGGAGGGAATAAAATGTATTATAAAAGTAGAAACTTGCTATTTTTTAATATATTCTAAGCATACTTTGCTGTTACTTTGGCTGCCCATAATTTTGTTGCTATGTTGGTCAGACCCCACCAAAGATTATCATCTGTAGATTGACATCTAATCTAATCTATTCTCTAATCCATTTGTCTCAAGCACAGTGGGCTTTCAGATTCTAAGGGAGGCTTTGGGGAGCTCCGGATGTTTTGAAAATATTTCTCCTGGCTCCCTCCTTCCAGGGTCTAACTTTATAGCTTGGGAATATCATACATTTTAAATAGCATTTACTATGAGGCCATTCCCTTGGTCCACTGTACACATTTACTATTAAAAGCCAATGAAACCTGAGCACCCCTCCCCCTGAACCCCAAGAAATACATCCGCAACCCCAACAGCATGCCCTAATTCTCCCCTTGTGATATAAAAGGGAGCCATATTGAACAACCATAACTATATTAGAGAGATTTCTTTGTATAATAATGTTCTATTTTAGAGTATTTGTATATTATAGTTTTGCTATCATGAAATGTGTGGTGTGTCTTTCTTTCTTTCTTTCTTTCTTTCTTTCTTTCTTTCTTTATCTTTATTGTTGAGATTGTTACCTTTTTTCCTCCCTATTACCCTACTCCTCCTGGTTCCCACCCCACCCTAGGCCTTCACCACCCTATCGTCTTTGTCCATTGGTAATGCATATATACATATATGATTTTTGTTTAATATTTTCTCATCCCCAGCCCCCTTCCCTCTGAGAATGGTGAGTCTCTTCCACTTCCATGTTTCTGATTCTATTTTATTCACCCGTTTATTATGTTCATTAGATTTCTTATTTATTTTGATTTTTAAATTCAATTGTTGATAGGTATATATTTGTTGTCATTTTGTTTTTCATAGTTTTGATCTTTCTCATCTTATTCCTCTTTTTAAAGAATACCTTTCAACATTTTATATAATACTGGTTTGGTGGTGATGAACTCTTTCAGTTTTTTCTTGTCTGTGAAGCTCATTATCTAATCTTCAATTCTAAAGGATGGCTTTGCAGTAGAGTACTCTTGGTTGTAGGTCCTTGCTAGTCTTCACTTTGAATATTTCCTGCCACTTCCTTCTGGCCTGCATAGTTTCTGTTGAGAAATCAGCTGATAGTTGTATGGGTACTCCCTTGTAGGTAACTAACTGCTTTTCTTTTGCTACTTTTCAGATTCACTCTTTGTATTTAGCCCTGGGCATTTTAATTATGATGTGTCTTGGTGTGGTCCTTTTTGGGTTTCTTTTGTTTGGGACTCTCTATGCTTCCTAAACTTGTACTAGTAAGTCTATTTCTTTCACCAGATAAGGGAAGTTTTCTGACATTATTTCTTCAAATAGGTTTTCAATATCTTGCTTTCTCTCTTCTGGCAGCCCCATAATGTGAATGCTGGTATGCTTGAAGTTGTCTCAGAGGCTCCTTATACTATCTTCACATTTTTGTATTCTTTTTTCTTTTTGCTCTTCTGGTTGGGTGTTTTTTGCTTCCTCATATTTCAAATCATTAATTTTATTCCCAGAATCCCCTAATCTACTGTTGAGTCCCTGTATATTATTATTCATTTCAGTGTATGCTTAATTTATGACTGGTCTTTTTCTATATTTGGGGAGGTTTCTAGAAGTTTCTTGAGTAATCTTATAATGATCAGTTTGAACTCTATATCCAGTAGTTTTCTTTTTTCCATTTCTTTCATTTGTGACATGTTTCTTTGTTTTCTCATTTTGATTGCTTCTCTGTGTTTGTTTTTAATGCATTGGGTAGAGATTCTATGTCTCCTTGAGTTGATAGAGTGGCCTTATGTAATAGATGTTTTATAGGGCTCAGTGGCTCAGTCTCCCCAGTCACTTGAGCTGGGATCTCTTGGTGTATCCTTTTGTAGACTGTGAGCACAGTCTTGTAGTTGAGACTTGATTGCTGTTGGTGTCACTGGGAGGAATTGACCTCCAGGCCCATTGGCTGTAAGAACTAGCTGCAACTACAGTGGAAGAGCTGCTGTGCCAGAGACACGCCTGTGCAGCAGGACTTGCTTCAGTGTGGCATGAATGTTCACTGAGTCTTCCCTTTCTGTGTGTCACTTATGGATGTGTAGAATTATAATCTAGTATGGTCTGACCCTGAGCACTGGGTACACTGGCTCTGGGGGTGTCCTCCCAGCCACTGCCTGGTGCTACCCAGCAGGACTTACAGAGAGATTTGCATATTTTTCCTCTTTGTATTGCCCAGAGGAGTCCCAGCTGGGAAGCAAGGCAGGCTGGAGCTGGTGCCAGGTCTTGGGCCTTTCATTGATAGGTTTGGAGTTCCTTGATCCAGCTGCAGCTTGTTTGAAAGATTTTAGCCTGAGCAAGGACAGGCAATTCATATGCAAAAGCTGTTGCACACAGGGATTGTAAACCAGATGAGGCAGGATCTTACAGCAGTGGTCGTTAAACTCATTAGTCAACAGAGCAGCAAACTGTGGCTCACGAGCCCATTTACCAACCACTGTCTTAGGGAATCACAAGAGCAGAGCAAACAGAAATGGCTGACAGTCAGCCCTGGGAGCCAGGAGGTCCCAGCCTAGGAACAATGATCCCTGAGAGCACCTCTATCTGGGAGAAAGCTGCCTCCAAATTCTTGCCCGATGCCAGAAAATCCATTCTTCCTTTTATGTGTCTTTGTCCCCCAGAGCCTCACCATGGTGTTGGAGCTCAGAGGAAGTGGAACCTTGTATGTTATTTAATGGTGCTGGCCTTTTAAGAGGAATAGCTCAGTCTCCAGCAGCCTCTGTGTCACTGAGCCCCAATCTACACTGGTTTTTATAGCCTATAGTTCTTACTGCCCATAGATACTTCTTTCCCCAGCTCTGGAACCCTAAGCTTGGGGTCTGTTGTGGGTATGGGATTCCTTGCTCCTCTGGGCAGCCTCCACAGAGACATTCTCCCTTCCAATGAACAAGTGACACACATGGCTGTTGGAGCAGCTCATTCTGCATCTCTGCACCTCCTATTAGTCTCAGTGTGCTTGGTTCTTTACTTCTCTAGTTGTAGGACCTCCATTCTGCCAGCTTTCTGGCAGTTGTGGATGATGGTTATTCTGTATTTTGTTGTAATTTTGATGCGGTTGTGGGAGGCAGCAATTAGAGGCCTTTACCTATGCCACTATCTTGGTTCCTCCTTTCCTGTGGTGTGTCTTTCTGATTCATATTCCAGATTGCAAATTTTAGTGGTTAGCTTTGAAGCTTATAGTTTAATTCACCTTCCTCAGCATCTCACACAAGTCTTGAAACCGTGTTACTGCTTGAGCATAAACATGCAAATATGAATGCAGAGACCTGTTTCCTTACCTTCTACCATCACCTAGGGAAGGGCTATCCAATGGAAGTAGAATGCAAGCCACATATGTCATTTAAAAAGGTTTAATAGGCACATTAATGGGAACAAAAGGAAGTTGGTGATTAATTTTATTAAAATATTTTATTTAACCCAATATAGAAACATTATTTTCCAATATATAGTCAATATGAAATATTGAAATTTTTTAAATTTTACACTAAATCTGTGAAATCAGATTTTATATCAACGGTATATGTCAGTGCAGGGTAGCCACGTTTTAGGTGTTCAATCACCAATAGCCATAAAAGGCTAGGAGTTATTCTATTGGACAGCATAGACCTAGATCTTGAAGTAACATCTGATACATGATCACTACTCAATTAAATACCTGTCAAATAAATGAGTGAGTGATACTAGTTGACTAGATCTAGAATATACAGCAATTTTTTTTATTGCAGGTCCAAATGATCCTTATCAAATTTCCCTATTAAGTAATAGATGTAGCTTTTATTTGGACTTAGAATATTCCTTTTTTAAAGAATGTTGAAGTTCTTAAACAGTTATTTGAATAGTGAAATGAAAATGGCTTGATTATTGTGAAATTCACTCAGTTGAACTTGTGGTTTCATCCTCTTTGGCTGCGTAGAATGAAACTCATAAGCTCATATTTTTATGTCTGTGAAATCTTTATTTTTATTCATTAGAAAAAAGTCAATTAATTTGCATTTACTAATCTTCCATTCCTCATACTGCAATAGCATTCTCTTTATATCTAAAGGGAAAATAGTTAATATTTCTTTGAAGCCCATAAACTTAATTTCCATTAAGGGAATGGGTAGCTTGAATGAAGATAACAGTATCTTGTAAGTTTTATCCCTATTGTCTGGCTTTTTATATGTTTGTCTATATCACTTCATTTTGTGTCAAATGTGTAAAATATATAGTCCTCTATTTACTTATTTCTTTTTATTTTAGTTGCAATTTTGTATGCTCAATGGTGGAAAAGTCTACCTAAAAAACACAATGTGAAACATTCCTAAATTATTCCCTAGGTGTCAATACCCTTTAATTAATTTAAATTGCTCATTCCATAATGCTTTTAAATAGGATATTTACACTTCTTAAATTTCCTATAAACATTAAATGAAAAGTTAAAGTAATTTGATTGTATTTTAAGGAACCCAGATTAAGTGCCATCAATAATCTAGAAAATGCCTTTCTATTATAGAAAAGGGTTTGAAATAAAAATAGATGGAAGGCATCATCCTATTTATGCAAAATTTTGTCTACTCAAGGTGAATTTATTTATAGAGTGATGTGTAGAAGGATGCTTACCCAAATGTGAGCAGTGGTTATTCTTGTGCCCTTGAATGACTTTTGCTTTCTTTCTTTTTATTAACTATGGCAGTGGTCAGCAAACTCATTAGTCAACAGCATGGCAAACTGAAGCTCGCGAGCCGCAGTTTGCCGACCACTGAAGTATACCATTTTATTTTACAATATTTAAAAATAAATATGAAAATTTAGATCTCGTAGCTATATGAAACCCCATGTGTAAAATGTAAAAGAAATGTATGCTTTGGGGAAAAAAAGATAAAGTGTGGTTTGTTTAGTTTTGCCATAATTTAACGAATATGGTATTTAATTTCAATCAACATATAGGCTTTCCCTGATATATTTTAAAACAGATAAAACCTAATAAATAATAGCATTTGGTAAATGTATTACAATAAAGCATGTATCATTTGTTACTGAATATTTAATGAGTGAAATATGCTGGTTAAAAATAATTTCCATTTATTCATTTGATAGATACTCATCATGCATATAATAAAATATGGGGAGAGTTAAATACTTTAGAAATTAGTGCATTTTTAATAATTGTATTTCAATAATAAAAATAAACAACAATAACAATTAACATTTACTGTGTTATACACCTTGGGTTCAGTAAATTATCTATGTAGTCTTTACAGCAGTCCTATGAGTTAAATATTGTTATTATCAGCATTTTACCCAAGAAAAACTTAAGGAAGACAGAGGATTATGAAGTGTCTTAGATCACATAATTGTTGTTATCCCATGTTAAACCCTGCCATTTTAACTGTGGGGCCCAATGATTTAATCATTACATTGTATTGAGTTATTGAGTGTACTATGTGTATACTGGCCATGCCTGTTTTGTTTTATATTCTAGCAGCAGGCTTTTAAATATATCATTAACATGCTAGAAAATAATAACATAACAAGTTAACATTTCTGTTGCCTAAAATTTACAACTTTCATATGCATTTTTTAACTTTTAAAATAAATGTGAGATCTAGCTAAAACAAGTATCTGCCTCAAGAGCAAGCCCAGCTGCAGGGCCACAGATGAAGGTTAGTGACGTGCTCAAGGCCACACAGGTGGACAGTGGGAAGGCATAAGCCCCAGGTGCTTCTACTGTTGAGGTTACTTTTATGACTTTGTACTAGCCCTAATTCTAAAAATAAGTTTTGGATGGTGAATCTTCTTCAAAATATTCTTGCAACTTTATTTAGTAATAAGCTTGTTAAATTGTGGCTCTTAATTGCATTTAAAACTAATATTCTAGAGAGATTAAACGATCAGAATTGTACCAGTGAGTAAACAGACTTGATTATAAGGACACCTAATGATTACAAGGTAGAATATAATTAAGTGCTAAAGTCGTAAGACATAAAGACAATAAAGGCTGCGGACTTTCTAAGGTGGAAATCAAAGAACCATATTGTTTTGCTGGGCTCTGATTATCACTTGAAAAGCTGGAAAAAAATAAAACAAAAGAAAAACAGATCAAGTTTTCAAGAGGTTTTCAGTTTATCTTTTAAAGACATATAATCCTGATAAGACAATTAGGTATCTATCATTCCCTTATAGTTAGATTATTAAAGTACCATAATAAGCAATATAGCAGAGCAAAGAAAGCTAAAATTGTGATTCACTTTTGTTGGATGCATACTATTTGCTAGAAACATTTTCTTTCCTTATTATGCAATCCTTGTGTAGTAGGTGTTTTGCCACATTCCCATTTTTCAGACAAGAAGACTGAGGTTCAGAGGGTCTTAGGAGCTTGCATGAGGTTTTACTTGTTAGTAACAGAGACATAGCTCAAATTCACATCTGCTGTGATTTATATCCCATACTTTCCACTGTATTGTGGCAAGCCCTTTGACTATCTGGAAGATACTAGCACCCAATATTTATTCTACATTACCAGGAATCTTTGTAGAGGGCAGAAAATCTTTTCAGAGATTCCTGGTAAGGTGGAACAGAGCCATCAGTTTGAATGTACTGCTTGTCCCTTCAAGGAGTGTGCCCTAGAACAGTGGTCGGCAAACTGCGGCTCACGAGCCACACATGGCTCTTTGGTCCCGTGAGTGTGGCTCTTCTGCAAAATACCAAGGCCTGAAAGAGTCTATTTTGAAGAAGTGGCATTAGAAGAAGTTCAAGTTTAAAAAATTTGACTCTCAAAAGAAATTTCAATTGTTGTACTATTGATATTTGGTTCTGTTGACTAATGAGTTTGCTGACCACTGGCCTAGAGTGTGGTAGCCCGCAGTGACATGTACGAGAACTGCAGATGGGTTTAGCCAAACTGACACCTCTCCAGCACATCAGAAAATGTCACACCCTACTGGCTTGGGAGATGCTGATTGAGGAAGGTGTTCTTCTGTACCATGTTGTTTTGGAGGTACACATTCAGTGCCCAAGATGAGAATGATGAAATTAATGGGAAATTAGAGACCTTTGTTTTCAGTGTTTGTGATTCCTTCTTTGTCGACCTTCTGTTTGCACTAACAGCGAACCCTTTGCCAACTTAAGAAATCACCCTTTGCGTTGGGCAGTGCCACAGTCTTCTGGCCAGGAGAGAAGGGAACCTAATGAACAGCAAATGTCTTAGTGTGGATTCATTTAATATTTAGGCTTTTGAGGAAAAGAGGGGATGTTTGCATTTTTCTAAAGAGTTCATCTTTAGGATCTGCGTCCCAGATCTGTTGATGACATTTCAGACAGATGGCATCGGTCTGATGGTAACAATGATGCTGAGGGCAGGTGATATGTATTGAAGGAGGACTATGTGTCAGGCACTGTACTATGTGCTTTTGATGGGCTTTTATGTTTAATCTTCACAACATTTCTACGAAATAAGTGCTATTATGTGCCAATTTTTAGATGGTGAAAGCTCATGTTAAAACTGAAGATATTTTCCCAAAGCAAGTTGTGTTGGGATCCCTGATATAGTCCCACCTCCTATTGACAATGGTGCTGACTCCAAGCATTTGAATTTAAAAGTTGGCAAAATAAAAGCTCAAACTGGAGAAGCAAACTGTACATTTTAAGATGAAGTAAATTACCTGTAAATGCAAAGAGCATCCTTCAATCTGTATATTGCTAGAAAGGTGCATTTCACCTCTTTTGCCATTCAAATGCTGTGTATTTTAGTGTTTATATTATAAACAGCATCACATTTGAAGGATAAAAAATGGGTTTTCTATTGTGGTAATTGTATATCTTAATGGTAACGATGTGCCATAGTTAAAATGACTGAACTAATTAGTATGTTTTATACCATATTTTACATTCTTCTATTGAAAGAAATTTTAAAGGGTAAGGTGTGCTATTTAGCTCATTTAGCGTCTAATCCTGATGTTTCTACATTTTGAAGATGTATGGTTTTTATTTGCATTTTTATTCTTTTGTTTATTTTTTTATGTGCTCATTTGAATCTTATCTATTTCCTTTATTTCTTTTCAGCAGTCACATCCAGCGTTTCATTGCCTACTCAATCCAGGGCTTCCTTCATCCCTGGGCTTTGCTGCGGAGTCCTCCAGTAACGGTGCATTGAGTTGGACATCGAAGGTCCGCTCTTCGGTGAGTGGAACCACAGCTACGATTCTGTATTTTGCTCTGCCTCAAGCCACGTTTGCATTGTTGACCTACGTGCTTTCTTTCCTACGAAATACACAAAGTAGGGCTTTCCCAGCTCTGTGTTGGAAAGCTGGATTTTTTTCCTGTCTTTTCTCCTTATGGGCAAAGGTAATTTGTACAGTCATTGTCTCTCTCCTAAATCTGCTGTCGCTCCTGCCCCTCCCAACCCAACTGAATGACTGCAGTTCTTCAGTCAGGCGCCTGCCTCTTCTCCGCCTGGATGGACCTCCCTCCCAGGCCCCCTCCTTATCCCCTGGCCACTACACTGTATTTATCACATGGAAATTAAAGGGGGTGGTTGTGATTAGCTGGGCCACAGCATCGCACCGTAGTCTGTAAAGACATTTCAGATGGAAAAGCTTGGACCCTTGGTCTGTGTAATATTGTTAATCAGGGCAAGCAGAAGGCCAAAAAAAGGAGGCCAGTGAGCTTCTCAGATGCTCCTGGTGAAATCCTTTCTGCTCTTATTAACTCTGAACTGGAATCCTCTGTGTATTTCTACAGCATCGGGTGCCATATATAAACTGTCCTCCGAAGTCTCTTTCTTGGGCCTCTACAGACTTTTTTTTTTCTTTTCTCTTCTCTAGGCTTTTGCTGTTTGGGGCTTGCTTTTATAGTTGTACAGGTCAAATCCTACTGAACTGGCTCATGTTGGACTGGATGATGGGAAGGTTCTGTGAGGCCAACTGACGCATTATGCAATTCTGATTTGGAGATGGGGCCGCTGCCTTAGCTGAAACATCTGTGACAGCACTGTTTCAGTCACGTGAAGAGAGGGCAAGCATAAGGTCTGAGAGGAGATAGAACCAAGACTCCTAAGTGATTATGTGGATAAAGGGAAAAGCTCCTGGATTAATTTTCTTCCCTTTATTAATTACTAGAGGCCCAGTGCATGAAAATTCATGCACTGGGGGATGGAGGGGGGTAGGGGGAGTCCCTCAGCCCAGCCGGCCCCCTCTCACAGTCCAGGAGCCCTCAGGGGATGGCCTACTGATAGAGCAGGCCTAAGCCTCAGTGTGGCCTCCCTCTGTGGGAGGCCAGTAGACCAATCAGGAGAAGGCACTGCTCTCATCACCCCGCTACTGCTGCCACTGCCTTCTCCCTCACTTCTTAGCGCTGGCCCTGGCCCCCCACCCACTGGTGAGAGGTGGGCAATCTGGGGCCAGGCCAGCTGGTGGAGGGGCTGTGGGAGGTTGAGGCACAGCAGATCGCACCCCATCCAGCCTCTGCAGAGGCGTGGCACTGGGACCAGGCTCACGCCATTGCCTCTGTGGCTGCCTCTGCAGAAGGGGCAGCACTGGGATGGGGACCACACAGCCCCCTCTCCCACTGCCTCTGTGGAAGGGGCTGCAGTGCTGGACCGGCCCACGCCGCCGCCTCTCCCATGCTGCTGCCTCTCCTGCATCATCAGCCCTCGACCCTCCCGCTGCGGCTTTGTCCAGAAGGACGTCCAGAAGACATCCGTTCTTTCCAGTCTAATTAGCATATGACCCTTTCATTAGTATAGATTGCTAGCAGAAGCTTTCTGTCAAAATGAGGCAGTGAGTCAAGGGAAAGTCTTAGCCTAGATCGTGGGAATGGCTCTAAGGGTAGGGTGACGATGTGAACACCCTGCTGAAGGGGGTGGGCTTCATACAATAATCAGACAGCCTGCTCGGAACAGTCTGTGTAGAAAATCCTAATGGGGCAGACGCTACCATGTCTGGTTGGGAGTCTCCTTAGGCAACAATTCAAGTAGATGCTGCAATGAGGTACTTGTCCTGGTGCTTGGACACACAGGGATGAATGAATGCTGCAAGCTGCTCCAGGTCCATGTTGCTGGTGAAGAAACTCAAGTTCAGGCAACCTATTTGAAAGCCACCTGTCCATCACAGCTAGCTGTCTGCATTTTTCTGGCTGCCGCCATGTCTTCTTAGGCATGTGGTCTGAGATGGGAGAATCTCCTATTTGGGGCTTCTTTTTGGACTTGATTGTGCTTTGATTCTGAAAAAAGGCACTTGATTTCATCATGCTCAGGTCGCCTTCACTTTCTCTGAAGCACAGCTGACCCTGGCGGCTTGGAGGTCAGATCCAAACTGGATTGTGCCAGGAAAGCTGGACTTGGTTAGAACATACCTCTGACTCCAAGGTCGCTCACGCACAGGTCGGGTGCCATCCTCTCCCAGAAGACATCCCCTAGTACCTCGTTCTGTCTTGGAAACGCGAGTCCATAGTTGCTTTTGTGCCTAAGTAAATATCACCACGTGCTTAGGAAACCCATTATAAATGTAGAGTTGTCAATTTTGGAAGAAACAGGAGGGCGTATGGTGAAACAGACCTAAGATTCTGGCATATCCTATGCTAGCCCATCTGTCCTTTCCGACAGCAAGTGACAGATTAGAAAACGGCACAGTTAGAGGAGGTGAGTGTGTGAGGAAGGACCTGGGAGGAGGATGCCTGCCATGGAGGAGGTGGGCTGTGTTGTGGATTCGAGGATGGGTTTCCCCACCTTATGATCCAACAATTTTCCACTGTTTCCCTCTCTCTTGCTCATCACCCTAATCTTTGCATCTAATTTAATCTTTGCATCTAGTTTAATCTTCGGATTCAGCTTTCTGGTTTGGAAGTCTTTGGTACCTGGGGGTCAGAGAATAACGAGAATAGCACATCAGTGTGGGAAGAGAGAGAAGAGGCTACGTGGTCATGGGGAATTGCTTCATCATAAATGAAGATCTCAGTGGTCTGCGTAACACACTGGCCTGAAATTTATTAGGGTTTTTCAGCAAAATGCTCTCGTTATATTTCGTTGTCCTTCAGTTAGGGCCCACACTTTGGTAATTTACTAGTGCAGTAAAATATGGTTTCAGTTTTGGCTAAATAACAAGCCATTTCCTTGGGCAGGGCTTGGCTGGCAGGAAAGGATCCATGGTTAGAAGTCTTTTGTGCTACCTGTGTGGCATTATGTTTTACAGGCTCTTGAACCTATTTTTAAGAAATACCTACCTGTGTTGAAAGGACTCTGCAAGGCTTCTGCCCTCTGCTGTTCATCTGAGTGTCCTTTTCAACTTCAGTGGAATAAATGACACTGGCCCTCCCCAGCAAGGAGGCTTTGGACACATAAGCCGTTGTTTGCCCAGGTTTTCTGTTTTCTCCCAGACCATTCCTGGCTTTTCCTGTCCACTGAGGCTGAAACTGGAAGTTTTAAATTCTGTTCTCTTTGCCCATAAGAGGCAGTGCCCCGAGGCCCACAGCTTTTCCAGCCCGGGCCTGCCTTAAACTTGACCACAAGTCTTCTTTTGCTTAATTGGAAGTAGTGTATATAACATTGTTCTGACTCCATGTTGGGTTCTCATTGTTCTAGAACATTCTTTTCTGCCTTCAGTCAGGCCAGAATAAAATGCAAGATGGGATTCTTTCCTTCCCTAAAAATATGCTTTTTTTAAAAAGTTATTTTTCATTACTGAAACAATGAAAATAAAAGAGAAAGGAACTTAAAAATCTCAGGAAAAACACCTGCTACTTCTAAAGATCGCCTTTGATAAGAGCTAAGACAGAACTAAGGCTTTGTGATTTTTGATATTAAAATGAAACCCTATTTAGGCAGACATTTTGAGAATGTTAACAGACTGATACGAAGTCTGTGTTTTCAGCAACACATCCTCAGGGGGTGAAGTGTGGATTTAATTCCCTATCGGTAGAAAACAAGTTGCTATTTTCCACTTCCTTTCCCATTTAAAGAGTTCATAGCAATTAATATGTGCTGAATATACACACCCCTTTAAAAATGAGATGAACACATTTTTTCCTCTGGTTGAAAATCCACTTCTCTGTAAGACCTGGAATTATTAGCACTGTGTTGAAAGTATTACACTGAGCTCCTTCCCCATTTTCCTTTTTTGCAAGCATAGAAACACCCTTTCCTACTCAAGAGCTAACCTTTAAGATGAGTGCATTTTGAGATTCTTTTCCTCTTACACTACATGCCTGAGTTGCCTCTTAACATTGTGAGATTCGCAACAGGTTTTCTTTAAATATTTCACATCCTCACACATAAAGCCATGCAATATTACATATTTCACAAAACGTTTTCTTGGGAATTTGAAGAATGAAATAGAACTGATGGAGCCAGAATTAATATAGGACGCATGTGGTGCTTTAATAGAACAATTATGAAGGGACTAAAAAGTAGAAAGGAGCAGTTATTAATACATACCATATACCACATTTGAATTATTTTTTCTTTTAAATATAAATTAGTCATTTAACCATAAACAAATTCTTTTAATTCTGTAAACCACAAGTGCAAGAAGTTAAATGTCTCACCCAAGTGTGCACAGCTAGGGAGGGACAAGAACCATATGTTTTAGTCCAATCTGTTAGTCCATATATGAACCTACCAATTGGTCTTTATTAGACAAGCAAAAATGTGAGATTATTCTAGAGAAGAACATATATTTTATTATGAAGAATGTGATTTGTTGAATTATAATCTGGTAAACTCACTTGTTCATAAAAGAACAGTTGGATAAAATTGTGCCTCTGGCAGACAAAATTTCACATTATCAGCTCAGTGCTGCAGGCTCCATCCCCAGCCCTGGTCCTGAAGCACATGGGAGATGTGGGAGGCAACAGGAAGGTGTGTCTCTCTCACATCAATGTTCCTCTCTATGTGTCCCGCCCCCTACCCATGCCCGCTTCCACTCTCTCTAAAAATCAATGGAAAAAATATCCTCCAGTGAGGATTAACAATAAATAAATAAATAAACAAACCAAGTTATCTGCTCAGATGGCTCATTTTTTTAACTAAAATTTGTGAAAAAGACTTTTAAGGTTTTTCATTCATGGGGTTTCCAAATAGCCCCCCCCCTTTTTTCCTGATAAGAATAATCTCCCTAAAGTTTGCATTTCAGACAATGGCTCTGGGTTCCTAGATAAGACCAGTTAGAACATTTAAATCTCAAAGGCACAGAGAAAGAATGTAAATTCTTCCAAGAAGGGATCTTGTTTCCCAAATCCAGATCTTTTGCAATGTCTGCAAGGCTTCTGAGGTGAATAAAGGGGTTTGAGGGTCAGTACAAAGGACAGGTAGGCTGTGCATTGCTTCTACAGCCCTGGTTTCTAGTCTCAGGCAGACTTGAGTTGAAAGGCAAGTGTACAGGTGTGTTTCATTTCTCAGGGAATCAGCTTGTGACCTGAACGACACCCAGGAGCTAGTCGAGCCATCCAGCTACATTATCCTCAGTTTGCTTCTGTATACTGAGAAGGTCTTCAGCTAAGATGGAAGCCCCTAAATTCCTATATTCTAGATTTAGAGCTGCATTTCTTTGGAATGTTTAGTCAATCCTCCCACAGTGGCTTCATCATGTGCTTCTTTGCCTGTGGGCTCATTGTATCATTTTAGCTCCCAGGAAAAGGCATACAAAATAGATTCTATCAGGTTCTGAATATCAGCTTTTAATTTGGCACATACCATGGAGCTATTTCAACAACAACAAAATGAAAAGAAAAAAAAAGAAGCAACCTTTTGAATCCTTTTTTTTCGGGTTTCAGCCAGGAAAAACAGGAAATATTCCTGGCAGCATTGAACAGCCCCCTGGACACCAGGGTGCAAAAGATACTACCTTTCCAAGACTCAGGGCCACTACCAAAGATAAAAAGACTCAGACAATTCCCCTGAGAGCTAGCAACTCTCAGTAGCACCCTTAGCAGCAAGTAGGGTGCAACATATATTGCTGACTGGGTTATATTTTGGGGACCCCACCAACCTGATGGTTGCCATACCATCTTATACAAAATAAGTTAAACAAGAGACAAATAGCCATCCCTGAGAGAGAAAGGGTTGCTACTCAATGTTTTCTGCCTCCCAATCTTGAATTTAGAAAAGAAGGGACAACTTGAAATTTCACCTCTGTCTCTGGAAGTGCTGACTTTAGTAAGAATTCTCACCCTTTGGTAGCTTCTGCCAGTTTTCTCAGACCCCAACGGCAGGCTCTGGAGTGAATAGGTTGTCCCAGTGAGTTTCATCCTGCTTACCAGAAACCAGAGGAGGAACAATAATTTTCCATGTACCTTGTAGTGAGAACCTGGCTGAAGGTGCCTGGTAAATGGATAAGCTAACCTCAGATGTTTAAACTTCTCCGCTGTGCCTGCTGTAACTCAAGGTTATGTTTGGTGCCCTGGCCTTGTGACTCAGTTGGTTTGGAATGTCACTCTATACACCAAAAGGTTGAGGGTTCTAGTCCTGCCTGGTCAGGGTACATAACCCCAGGTTGTGGGTCCGATTCTTGGTCAGGGCATATACCCAGGTTCTGGGTTTGATCCCTGGCCAGAGAGTACATTAGATGCAACTGATTAATATTTCTCTCTTTCTCTCTCACATTGACCGTCCTCCCTCTCTCTCTCTCTCTCTCTCTCTCAAATTCAATGAACCATAGCTGGTTTGGCTCAGTGGATAGAGCGTCACCCTGCAGGCCAAAGGGTCCAGGGTTCCATTTCAGTCAAGGGCACGTACCTCTGTTGCAGGCTCCTCTATAGCCTGGACCTCGGTCTGGGTGCATGCAGGAGGCAACCAATCAATATGTTTCTCTCACATCGATATTTCCCTCTGCCTTTCCCTGTTTCTTCCACTCTTTCTAAAAATCAATGGAAAAATATCCTTGAATAAGGATTAAAAAATAAAATTCAGTGATTAAAAACCCATGAACTCTCAGGTGAGGATTTAAAAAACAAGATTCTCTTTGGTATTCACCTGTAACCAATATAATCCTGGACGTGCTCTGGTTAATGAATTAGACCCACCTGGACCTTGGATCAGGCCCAGTTTCTAAGTAGGACCTAGTTGAGCCTTGGGCTTGTCCAGTTTCTAAGTGGGGCCCAAGTAAACCCCATGTGCTTCAGAGTCAGTGGGAGGGAGAAATGCTGGATTGAAGCCTGACAGCTGGTTCAGGATGAACAGGCTGTGGGCCTGGCACCAGGACCTGCGAGGACCTTCCCTGAAACCTCAGGAGTGAGAACACAGTGAGCTCAGGGGCTCAGCAGGTATTTGTGTCCCATTGCTCGGTGCTCCTGGGGGTTGTTCACCTTCTGTTTCCTATTCTGACATCAGAACTGTTCAAAGATTAACAGGGGCAAAATCAACATTTCCAGACTTCATTTGAGCAAAAATCTGAAAGGGGTCAGGGGTGTTCCACCAACAGGATCTTGGGGAGGGGTTGTTAGGAGAAATGGCAGAAGCAAACTCAGGAAATGATTGAGCAGCTAAGCGTCAAGCCCCCTTGGTGGCGTGTGGCCCATGGTCCTCAGATCCTTGAGTTTGTATAGGCTTAGAGTTGGGCATTTTTATAGCTTAGGATTGGGTCTGCTTGGATAAGCTGCCACAGCCTGGGAGCTACGTGAATCTGATGGCCTCCTTGTTTAACTTCACAATGGTTATTTTTCCATGAGGCAGGCTTTCATTGGGCAGTCATTTTTATAAGTTGAGCAGAAGGTGGAGTGGCTAGAGTACTGGTAGTCTAAGGTGAGGTTTCAGCAACGTGTTTTTAAAAGTTCATAAAGTATCCAAAACTGGTTTGGCTCAGTGGATAGAGCATTGGCCTGCAGACTGAAGGGTCCCAGGTTTGATTCCGGTTAAGGGCATGTATCTTGGCTGCGGGCACATCCCCAGTAGGGGGTAAGAGGCAGCTGATCGATGTTTCTCTCTCATGAATGTTTCTGACTTTCTAGCCCTCTCCCTTACTCTCTGTGAAAAATTAATAAAATATATATTTTAAAAAGCGCATATAGTATAAGTTACTGGCATTGGCTTTCTAGGTAAATTGTCAATTTTTTAAAAAAATATTGTCCCCAACCTGATGGTAAATGAAGGGTCACCAATCACTGTCTACGGAGTAAATAGTGCTCTGGAGCTCACAAAGCTTGTCACTTTTGAACCTAATATTACACACTTATCCTTTTATGTTAAGAATCATCGTTGAACAGAAAGATGTATCTGGAAGGATGTTACCTTATGAATCGCTTAAAATAAGGACAGTTTGAAAACAACCTAAGCATCCACCCGCAAGAGCTTGATTAAATAATGACATCCACATGTGGAAGAGGTATTGCATATCCCTGAAAACTGTATCTTCTGAAAGCATATGCAAAAATATAAAGACACTGTTTTTAGGAATGTATATGTAGCCTGATCCTAGTACACTTAGTTTTATTTAAAATGTGGTAAATGACACTAAGAAAAAGAGAGAGAGAGACAGACATACTATGATATGTGGATAGTGGTTATTTCTGGAAATTTATATTTTCTTATTTATTTTGTGTGTGTATTTTTCTAACTTTACCCCAATTTTATGTAACCTCTAAAATTAGAAATAAGTAAAGGAGGAGGAAGTGCTCAGATATTAAAATGTGACATTCTTTTGGCCAAATGGAGCCGTCTCTGTATCAAAGATGTGCATATCTTATTTTTATGAGCATTTAATGTCCTCTGCAGAAGGCACTGCTGTTCCTGTAAAGTTTGTGAAGAAACAACATGAAGAGGGAAAAACAGTCTCAGAAAACAAAAGATGCTCTATTCCCCTCCCTATCACTGAGATCAGAACTCACCTTCTTGTGTTCTCAGAGCCGCCATAACCTCTCTCGCTTTGTGTAATTATCAATTTAAAACATCAATTCACTGCATGTTCTTTGTGGGCCCTTTGGGAGGCTATAGCGTGTTAAATCCTATGTGGTAAAAAGAAGTTTATCTTTCCCGCTTTCTAAAAGGTTCAATTATGTTCGAAGAACAAGTTGGATCTTTAAAAATATGAACTAAGTGATATGAAATTCAGAGGAAAGAGTTATCATTGCAGTTATCATTGTGGGCAGAACACACGAGGGAAAGCATCAGAGAGCTGATGGCACAGAATGAGCCGTGAATAATGGCTGGGGATTTGATAAGCACACTGCAGCATAATAACACGACTGCCTATTGAGGGCCTATTACATACCAACTACTGTGCTATCATTTCACTGCCGCCACTTCAAAACATTTGCCACAGTGTTATCCACGAATTGATATCATCTTATTTTACAGATGAAGAAAGTGAGACTTTAAACAGGCTTCCCAAGGTTAAATAGCTAATGAATGACGGCAGAGGGATTCAAATTCCATTTCTCCCACCTCCTCCATCTCTTTCTCCCCAACTTACTCCTCCTCCTCCTTTTCCTTCTCCTCCTCGCCGAGTCCTTATGCCAGGTGTGTAATGTTATTTAATTGTCACCTCTCCAATGTTCCGTTTCTCCTGCAAATTGGTGTGAGAGTGGCTTGCCCAGCATTACAAAGTAAATGACAAAGCTGGAACAAGGTCTGTGTGACTTAGAGCCGAGGTGTGATTAGTGACTGCTTTTAAACTTGATAGGTCTTTGAGCTTGAACACGTTATTCAACTTTTTAGGGCTACAAGTTTCTACCTATAAAAGTGCTTGGTGTTAGGAAGCATGCTAAAAACAAAGCTGGGTATATTGTAAGACTCTATTATTGGCTTTATTTTAATTATGAGTATTACTATTATCATCATCAGTAGTAACAGCACCATTCTTCTTATCGTTGATACTATTGCATTGTTACAACAAAAAAAGCAAAATGAATATCAGCAGAGTTGAGAGGACATTCAGTGAGTAATAGAACAGGGAAACAGTGAAAAAGAAAAGAGTGGTGAGGAAATTATCTTCATTTTAGGTTTCTTCGATACATGTATCACTTCAAAAAGAGTGTCTCCATTTGATTTTCTGTGACTTTAGCAATTCTCAACCTTGATCATTTCTCTCTGTTAACAGAGGAAAGACAGCATGCTTGGACTCGGAACTTTCACTGGCCAATACTGTCTAGTTTAAAATTAGAAAACGTTTCAAAACTGAAATTTATTTTAATAGCTACTTTCTATTCCCAGCAAATGATACTTTTAAAATATGACTCTTTGATAATTAACTTCTAAAATGGTATGTTTCAGAAACATACATTTGTCAAAATAAGTAAAAATATTAAGAAATAAGGCTCATGGTATGAGACAGTGGCCACTGGAAGGTAGTGCTAGAAATATGATTGGGCCCTAACCGGTTTGGCTCAGTGGATAGAGTGTCCACCTGTGGACAGAAGGATCCTGGGTTCCATTTCGGTCAAGGGCACATACTTGTGGTGCAGGCTCTGCCCAGGCCCAGGCCCTGGTCAGGGTGCATGCAGGAGGCAACCAACACCCATATTCTCTCTCATCGATATTACCCTCTGTCTTTCCTCCTCTCTTCCACTCTGTCTAAAAATCAATGAAAAATATCCTCGGATGAGGATTGAAAAACTATGTATGATTGGGAAGTGGTGTGCTACAGGACTCTGGCAAAAAACAAACATGGAGCGAGCAAACACCAGGAAGGAGCCACTGTGACCAGGATGGAGCGTTTGCATGGAGAACTAGTGGAATAGCAAAGCTCTCATTTTCCTCATTTCACCAGGGAGTGGAGAAAACACGGGTGCACCAGGCAGCCCTGGTCTGCAGAACCTCTTCGCCCTTCTCATCAGAGAACTCTTCTCTAAACCAGAGCATTCAGGTGAGGGCTGCCAGTGGGTCCTTCACTTTGCTATTTTAATTAAAGAACAGAAGCTTTTAAAATTTATTTTATATTTTTAATTTCATTTCTTAGTTACAGTCTACATTTAATATTATTTTGTATTAGTCTCAGGTGCACAGCACAGTAGTTAGACAATCGTGTATTTTACCAAGTGTCCCCCAGGTATTTCTAATCCCATCCAGCACCAGTCTTGTCGGAATAGCTCAGTTTGACTCAAGCTGTCTTCCATGTGAATTTAAACTCCTGGACATCAATCATTGTGTCTGCCTTCCTTTTACTAACTCTCCTGGATCTAACCAGCTGCTTGGGACATAATAACTGTTCAATAAATATTTTCCGAATGAGAGAGTTGAACCCACTCAGGGTCCTTTACTGCGTTTATTTTATATGTGTGTGATTCTATCTAAAAACGTTGATGGAATTGGGGTAGAGTGAATGAATTCAAAATGCAGTAGATGTAGGACCTTTAATGAGGTCAGCACTGTCACTATAAAAGTGTTTTAGAGACCCACCCACGTTGGATGACACATCCGTGGCATAAACTGAAACATTAAACTGATTCAAAAGGCCCAAAGAGCACGTTGATGTCACTCCTGGACAACTATGAGGGGTTTCAGGAGAGGAATTGCTACTGATCACCGAGTTTTCTTAGAGGAACAAATCATTTTTAATCATCAGGAGTCTTCATGATTGTCAGCAGTGGGCTGGAAAGGCATGTCAGTGGGGTATAGGGGAGCAGAGAGATTAAGCTGTGGCATAGTGACATTTCGGTCTTAACAGGAAAGGAAGCAAATTAACAAATGAGACAATTCTGTATTGCACTGCGTGTGAGTGTGGGAGTGTGTGTGTGTGTGTGTGTGTGTGTTTGTGTGTTCCAATCTGAAGTTGTCAAGGGAAATTGTTTCAGAAGAGTTAACTGAAGGTTCTAGACTAGCCCTATTGAGCTTCATCTTTATGTAAATCTCATCAGTTCAGATGAGGGGAAGTGAAATCAGCCATTTATAGGAAATTGTGCTGTTGGTGTGCTTCCTAATTCAGGTGTAGGGAATGGTACTGAGCCCTGGCTGGGGTGCACAGTGGTTAGAGCATTGTCCCATGCTTTGAAGGGTCATGGGTTGCATTCCTGGTCAAGGGCATGTGCCTAGGTTGCAGGTTCCATCCCTGGCCCTGGTCCTGGCACGTGGAGGAGGCAACCCGCCGATGTGTTTTCCTCACATCTCTCTCTTTTTCTCTCTCCCTCCCTTCCTCTTAATTTCTCTAAGAATCAATGGAAAAAAATATCCCCACTTGAAGATAAACTAAAAAAATAAAATGAAAGGTAATTATTTTACAAAATTATTTTGTGCTAAGAGATGCCACATTCACTGAACAGTGGTTTCAAGTTCAGACTACTTTGTCAAACAAAACCCCTCTCCCTGTGCTGAATAATATTTTGAAGGTGTGTCTATATGATATTCAGGATTTTGCCTCTCTCCATAAGCTCTGTGATGTGGGATTGCTTGGTAAAACAGTTTTAGTTCTTTATGTATACAAAACAGATCCACAATTTCAGAAAATGTAGATATGTTTTAGACCCAATCTTTAAATTAAATAACAACAGTAATAATAATGCATTCTGAGACTTAATAATAGCCAACATATGGAGACTGCATTTTGCCATAGTCCAGTTCTGCTAAGGACTCAGTGAGTACACATCATCTCATTTAATTCCCACAGCACTCGACAGGGCACTCCAGGTTCCTACCTTCTGTACGCTCTGAAACTTTGGTCAATCAACCAGCCTCACCTGAATTTTTTCTCTCAGATTGTACCTCCTGACTAAGCTGGACCCAGCATTGAAATAGCAATTATTTCACAGTATACTTCAGCATTCCATTCTCCTTTTGCTATAAAAAGAGACCCAAGTTTGCTTGATCTATTGTGTCAGGACCGGAACCCAAGCAGATTTTATATATAGATTTTAACAAGAGGAGTGCTCTCTCAGGATAGCTAATAATCATTAACTTGACTGATATATGATCCCAAATACAGGCTCTAAACTTCAAGCTAAGCATGACATTTCTAATAATGGCTAGTAATTTTATCGAGATTTTTTTTTTTTTGAATTCACCTATTTCAGCATCTTTGCTTTGAAAACTCCGCCCCTTTCATTTTGAGCTCATGTAGGAAAGAATAAAATCACCATGGTGACAACTGCCCCCTCTTCGGAGCACATTCAAATTAATGTTGAGCTCTTCTCTAGTGCTGCAGTGTCTTGCCTGTAATTGTCTCTTAGAGTCATTCCAAGGTCAAGGGACTTTCTGTTATCACTTAAGGTCACCTTTAAGGATACAGAAGAACAATTTGAAGTTCATGATCTAGGATTGATACATTTAAATTTGATAATAAATACTTGTATCATTTTTGAGCGAAGCAAATTATTTACAAGGGAACTTACATGTAAAATGTTTAGGTGATGTTGTGACAAAGAGCCTCATATAATAAAAATACATGTAAAATATTTTTTTTTATTTCCTAGAATGTGTCATCAAGACATTCATTGAATATAACTTTAGAAAGTTCCCATATATAATACAAGGGTGGGAAAAAGTAGGTTTAGAATTGTGAGTATGTGAAACACAGAGTTAATAAAACTACTGTAATAACCCTTTACCTGCACATCTTTTCCCACACAAACAACTGTGGACCTATATTTCCCTATCCTTGTATTCTCCAGAAGAGTTCTGGCATCTCCTGTCAGCCACAACTGAAGATTGATTCTCTTCCAGTTGGGAAGGGTCTTCTCTTAAACAGCATAGGAAGCAGAGATAGAAACCAACCCTGGCTGCCATTGAGGTGACAGATGTCACAGCGCGACCTCCCTCAAACAATCCTGGAATGACTCTTTGGAATTCTGCATGTGCCAACAGTCATTTTTAAGCAACATGATTTTTTTTTTTTTTTTTGCTTATGCTCTATCTCCCTCCTGCTTTTCCTATGACCTTCATCAGCTAGTTCTTCCCACTGTACCACTGACTTATGACTTTCAAAAGTGGGGAAACAATGATTTCCTCTTTAGAGAAGTCATTGGGATTCTGGCAAAGATGAACATCTTGGTGAAGGTTCAGGATTTGGGAGTTTTGATGCTCTTCCCCGTGGCCCAGAAAGTCCTGGCATTGTTTATCTTCTAACCGAAAAACCAAAACAACCTTCCTTTGTCTCCTTTTCTCCTCAGATATTTTGGAGAATTCCCAGCCAGTGTCTTCATTTCCCTGAAGGAAATGCATGTGAGCCAGCTGCTAAGTGTTGGAGTTTGCACGCACCTGTTTGTTTATTTTTTTTAATGTAATTGGGAATATGCCTGGAAGCAGGAGTCTGTTTCTCTGGTGCACTCTAAGCAGGTTTCGGCACAAGGAAGACAATCGCAGCCTTATATTGCACATCTATTGCATGCAGAGTTATCTAGTTGGCATTTTTCAAGGGTATACTAGTAATTATCAGACACACCTAGAACACAAAATTTAAATGGGAAAATGAGACACTAAAAAGTAACCAGGAACAATAATGAAAAAACAGCATGGTAATCGTAATTTCTTATCAGGGACTATGAAGCCCTTTACTGGTGGCTTTTAATACTGGTTGTCCTTTAATAGCACCTAGGAAGCTTTAAGTACACACACACACACACACACACACACACGCGCGCACACACACAGAGTTTGAATGCCAGTGTTAGTGATTGTGATTTCATTGGTCAGGGCTGGAGTGCACACACTCATATTTTGCTAAAGCGGTGTAGGTAGTACTAGATAATTGGATCTGGGAACCATAATGTCCACCTTTCCCACCTCACCTCCAGACATCTGTCCTTGTGCTCAGATATTGTAGTCAACTGTTTTCTGTTGGTGCTACCAAGTTCATTCCTTCTTTAGAATTTTGTCTCTTTTATAGATATACTGGAGGCCCAGTGCACGAAATTCGTGCACAGGGGTTGGGGGATGTCCCTTAGCCCAGCCTGCACCCTCTCCAATCTGAGATCCCTTGAAGGATGTCCGACTGCCCGTTTAGGCCCGATCTGGGTAGGATCGGGCCTAAACAGGCAGTCAGACATCCTTCTCACAATCTAGGACTGCTGGCTCCAAACTGCTCACCTGCCAGCCTCCCTGATTGCCCCTAACCTCTTCAGCCTGCCAGCCTGATCACCTACTAACCACTACCCTGCCAGCCTAACTGATGTCTATCTGATACCCTGCCAACCTGTTTGCCCCCAACTTTACTCCTCTGCTGGCCTGGTCACCCCTAAGTGCCCTCCCCTGCAGGCTTGATTGCCCCCAACTGCCCTCCCTTGCAGGTTTGGTCCCTCCCAACTGCCCTTCCCTGCTGGCCTGATCTCCCACAACTGTCTTCCCTTGCAGGGCCTGGAACTTCTAATAGCCCTCCCCTGCTGGCCATCTTGTGGTGGCCATCTTGTGTACACAGGGAGGCAGGATCTTTGACTACATGGAGGCAGCCCTCTTGTGTATTGGAGTGATGGTCCATCTGCAAATTACTTTTTTATTAGATAGGATAGAGGCCTGGTGCATGAGTGGGGGCCAGCTGTTTTGCCCTGGAAGGTGTCCCAGATCATAGATCAGGGTGGGGGTTCTCTTGGGGTGAGGCCTGTGGAGGTTTGCATGCCAGCCATGCCCCCCCAGGCACACAAGCACAGGCCCTGGAATCTTGGATTAATCTATGTCTACAATTGGAACTTTGTAGCCTGGAGCAAAGCCAAGCCTTCTGCTCACTCTGGGGCAGCAGCCATTTCTGTATGAAACTTTGTAATCTAGAGTGGAGGTGTAGGCCGGCAATGGCAGGCTTAAAGCTTGGCTTCCTCCATTGCCAGGGAAACCCAAGCCTCTGTTCTCTCCAGCTCAGTGGCTGCCGCCATTTCTGTATATTTTATCATTGAAACTTTGTAGCATTGAGTGGAGGGCTAGGCTGGCAACAGCAGGTGGAAAGTTTGGCTTTCTCTGTTGCCGGGGATACCCAAGCCTTCCTCCTGCTCTTAGTGGCAGCAGCCATCTTGGTTGGGGTTTATTTGCATAATCTGCTCCTGATTGGCTGCCCCACAAGGCTGTGGGCATGACTTGTGGGTGTGGCAAATTTGCATATTACTCTTTTATTAGATAGAATGGTTTACCTAGCTCTTTGCATGGCCATTCCCTGTGTGCCATTTAGCTCCCAGTTCATGTGTTATTTAATTGGCACAATGAGCAGGGCCTCCCAGAGTTGGGTTGAGTGTCACAAAGTGGGCCATCCTTGAGGGGTCATCATTCTTGACTATCCACGTTCTTTTCCAGTAACACTTGAAGCAACTGGTTATATTTTTTTCTAAGTTTCTAATTGGGACCAAGAAGGCCAGATCTTCCTCCATATTGTTCATATTGTATTTTTCTGGTGCTAAAACAGTAACTTGCATGCAGTAGGTGCCCAATAAACATGGATGTTCTGTGTGTTGTACATGAAGCTGAGAATCTCTCCTATAAGGCGTTGGAAAATCTCCTATACACTCATTAGAAACTCTCAGTAGTCGAGGTAAGGTTTAGAGTAGATTTTAAATAACAAGAAGGCGACCTTTGACAAAATATCAGCAGTATAGTGTTTATAAGGGGAACAGCATCTCTTATGAGGTTAAGTAAGAAATGCTAAGAGTAGAGCACACTAGTTAGCTTGACTGTGATGAGCAAGTTGTGACTGAGATTAATCCCCTCTCGTGATATAATGACATTGTCCAAGTGAAAACAGTATTTGGAAACAGATCACAATTGGTATGTAGTACAAATGTCTCTTATATGGTCAGAACTGCTGTGGTGCGCCCATGGTGTCCCTAACTCCAGTAAATCCTTTGAAAGTTATATCTTAATTTTCAGTTAATAGCCTCAGAAAACTGAGAAGCAGCTCATAATAATAATGATGATGACAACGACTATAATTTTGAGTGCTTCCTTAGTCCTGGGCATTGGACCAAAGACTTACATACATAATGTCATTTTAACTCTCACAGCAAACTGATGAGGTGTTTAACATGGACAGCTTACCATCAACAAAACTGATATATAGTAAAGTCAAGCAATGGACTGAAGTTCCACCTCAAGTACATGGTTGAAATGGGACTTGAGCCCAGAATCATGGACTCCGGAGCTGCTTTGTTCATGGAGTGCTGCATTGCTTGACTTGGACCCAGTCTTGTCCCCTGTGGCCCTGTCCTCTGGACTAAGTGCATCCCATCTATTTAGAATTTTAATAAAAAATCCAATAAGTCTTCAAGTTATAATTTTGAAAACACTTAAAGTCCTTTATTTGGAACTTTACATACATTTTCATAAAGGAAGAATGTTATGGATAGGGCTCAGTTCCCCAGGCCACAGAAGCAACGTAGGCAAAAAAAATTAACAACAACAAAACAACAAAACAACAACAAACAACAGCAACAACAACAAAAAAACAAACAAACAAAAAAAACACCGCCAACATTCAATTTTTGGTTTATACTCAGATTCAATGTTGATGCCCAGTAATGGTTAATTAGAATGTTCAGATGATTCTGTATAGATGCCAGAGGAGGTTGGGGGCTCTTGCAAATAATTTAGGTGGATTGTTAGTTGTTTTTATTACATGTGATTTCACTTCAAACTGGATTTTTTTTTCTTTTTGTGTGACGACATCATTCCGCCTGAAGCACTCTGATAGAAGGAGTGGGCTGACATGAGGGTTTGAATGGAATATGCATGTCTGAGATATATGAAAACACAGGTGCAGCAGGTGATTGTATGGAGCATCAGGAAATGAAGACAGAAGAGGGATGAGCATAGACAGAGTTTGGAGAGGAAAAATATTGCATGGGTTAAGTTTGGTGGCCAAGCTGCTCTCGGCTAGGATCACTAAACTGGTTACGAGAGCTTGGAGTACTGGCCAAGGGGCTTCAGGTCACACTGGAGCTGGGTGAAGAGAGGGCATGAGCTCTAAGAACTCAGTGGCAAGCCTGGTCTTCCAGGCATCGGTGTTTCTCACACAGGGGAGGAGCTGCGTTCTCTTTAGTGATAGAGGCTTGACAGATTACATAAAAAGGTAATGCCCTTGAATTCAGGTAACAGTACAAAGAAAGTACAAGTTCCTGATAATCAGCTTCAGTTGATATTGAGTGCACAGGTGGGCCTATTTTCCTTTTTTTTTAAATGACTTATTACTGTGAGAGAAGAACAGTAAAAAGCCGTTCTAGCGCATTTCCCTTAAAAAGTGATGCTACTGCTGGTTTGTTCTTAAAACAAATAGTTAATTCAAAACTAACCGAATTCTCCTTTTGAAAAAGATGGTAGTTGCTTATTTACTTCGTTTCAAAGGTTTTCTCTTTTTTTAAAATTCAATCTCCCTAGCAACAGAGACATCTGTCTCTATTCTCTTAGTCATTAAAGCCAAAGAAAGTAGCTGCTTCAAAAATAATAAAGGCAATTTCTATGAATTGGGTAGCTGTTAATTGTTGCCAAGAAATCTTAGTGAGATAATGAGGCATACAGCAATTGACAAAGATCTTTTCATTGATGTATGAGCTCCCAGCTAGCCCATGGTGGTTAGCTAATATATACAGTACCATCGATGAGGCATTGTGTGATTCGCTATGGAACACAAATAGAGAAGTGATCTTTACTCTTTCTAATTTCTTTCAGAAGTATGCCTTGCTGTGATTTTTCTGATTGCTTGGTAACTAATCATACCTCGGGATTCCAGGGAATATATTTGCCCATTACCGTTCCTGCAGTAGAATGGTGTGAAGCATTCACAATGGAGATCAATGCAACGAATAGTAGAACAGTTGTTGCTGGTGTTGAAACACAATATACTTCTCATTTGAGTTGTAGATTCTGCAAAACCATTTGAGTGAAAATACTTAAAATTGCACTCAATTATAAGATGTATATTGGCATTTGTGCTAAAACTGTTTGCAGGCCCCTTATAATGAAACCCCAATCACCCTCTACAATAGCTTCACTAGTAAACACAGAACAGCTTTTCAACGCTTTCTGCTTCCACAGCAGCCAAGGAAGCAAATTATATTAAGTCCGTATTTTTTATTATTGGCCCTATGTTTGGCACTTGCCCGGCTGCGCGAAACTACTGTTAAATGGGTAAAGACAGAAAGACGGACCAAGCATATAAAAACAGTTTTTTGTGATTTTTTTTTTGAAGTCAGAAAATATGGCTCTGGTATCCAGATGTGGAGTGGCTCATCACATTATCTAGTTTGAATCTAGTTTCAAAATTAGGATGTTTATAATATTTACATATGTATGAATGACTATCAAGGAGAATACAATGGATATGAAATGATCAATTTTAATAGAAATTTGAACAAGAATTTTGCTCTTAGCCTGTGAATAGAGGAACTAATATGTTTTTAAGCTCACAATGACATTTGTTTCAGGTGCAACTGTAGGTATATGTAGTTTGGTACATTATACAGGGAATTGAAGCATTGTTGGTTAGAAATTGGGTGAGATCTTGGAATGTAACATAGTTAAGCAAATCTTTTCAGTTTAATGACATTTTTACAATTTCTGAAGTTTTAAAAATTATCTAAATACAAATATGTCTAGTAAATGCCTACGAATATAAGTGAAGAAAAGACATTGTCTTTTCTATATTACAGGTTTTGTCTGCATAATTTCACACTGTTAAGATGACAAACCATTAATTTCCTTTCAAGATGCCTCTAATAAAATGAAAGTAGAAAATAATGTTTCTAACAACCACTGTTGGTGACTTTTTTATGGAAAGTTTAAAAAATTCAGTGTAAAGAAAATCTTGGCACTTGATGTAGCATTTACAACATCCTCCGAGGATCTCCTGGTTATAGTGATGGCTTTGTGGATCAAGATTTACCATGCTGTCTAGCAGCATGTCATGTAATATCAGGTGGAGGCTTGGAAAGGAACATTTGTCTCAGGCAAGGGCTCTACAGAGGATTTCTCTTTCTCTAGGTAAGGAGTCGGGAAACCATGGCCCATGGACCAAGTTGACTGACCCATTGCCTGTTTTATATGGTGTGTGAGCTAAGAATTATTTTCACATTAAAAAAATATGTCTATATTGGTTTCAGAGAGAGGAAGAGAGAGGGAGAAAGAAATAGAAACATCAATAATAAGAGAGAATCATCAATTGGCTGCCTCCGGCACGCCCCCTACTAGGCACTGAGCCTTCAACTTAGGCATGTACCTTGACCAGGAATTGAACTGTGACCTCTTGAGCTACACAGGCCGAGCTATGTTTACATTTTTAAATGACTGGAAAAAAAGCAAAATAAAAAAAAATATTTGACAGCATGTGAAAAGTATATAAAATTAAAATGTCTGTGTCTATAAATGAGGTGTGTTCTTTTTGGAACACAGCACCCCCACTGGTTTGCATAAGGTCAGTGGCTGCTTTAATGCTTCAGTGGCAGAGCTGAGTCCTTGTGGCAGAGCTATCCCGGGCCACAAAGCCAAAACTTTTTACTCTCTGGTGCTTTCCAGAGAAAGTTTGCTCAACACCTACTTTCGATTCTGGTTATGTTATCAATGTACTTTTTTTGATTTGGATACCTCTTACACAAAAAGCAAGTAAATTTGTTATGCTCTTTGGTGAGGAATGAAAAGGTGATTTTTGTCATCCTTATCCTTAGAAGAACCTACTCAAAGTCATTCATCAAAGTGCTGGGGTATTTTTTGGCAGTGGTTCTTAGCTAGCACAGTTAAAGGGTTGCTCACTAACCCAGTGGATTATGAGGAACACCCTCAATATCCTTCTAAGAGTAGGGGACAGTGGTGCCTGGGCTGGGGTTCAGAGGGTAAGTGTGAACAGGTGGCAAGGAGGAGGTAGAGTACTCAGCAGGCTGTTGGCACATGGCTAGTAACCGCAAACATTAAAATACTGCTAACTGGGTGATCTATGTAAAGTGTCAAAAATCATTCCAAATGGAGACTTTCTATTTTATCTTTATACATGACAGCAAGCATGTCAAACTGGCAGTTGGTAGGGCACATGCCTCATTTATTTGTGAGTTTGACATCCTTGCATCACAGCTTCATCCAGGTGCAATTGATGTACAACAAACTACACCAATTTAATGCATACAGTTTGATGGGTTGTGACATAGATGCACTTCCATGAAGCCATCACCATAATCAGCTCCATCAACCTTTTCAAAACTGTCCCCATTCCCCTTTGTCTTTTGTCCCTGTATCCACCCCCATTCCCAGGAAACCATTGCTTTGCTCACTGTGACTCTCAGTTTGATTTTTCTGGAATTTTATGTGAATGGAGTCATTCAGTATGCCATTTTGGGGGGATGCCAGGTTTGGCTTCTTTCACTCAGTGAGAGGAGATTTGCCCAGGTTGTTATGTGAATCATTGGTGTTTTTATTATTGTTTTTTACAATTCTTATGGCACGAATGAAATAGGAAGCTATATCACTTGCCATATGTCTAAAATCTAACACTAATTTTTATATGTTTTTACAGTCAACTGAGAGTAAATTACAAAATTCCTCTAAAACTGATCATACTTAAAGTGACTTGATAAAATATTTCTCTATTCAAATGGGTCACCTGGAGAAAACCTGGGTGAGTTCACTCTGAGTTCATTTTCTTATCCCTTTGACTTAGGAAGCAACTTCTAATAAAAAAAACTAGAAAAGCTCTTGTAAACCTCAGCTTCTGTGCTTTAAAATTATAAAAGGAATTTAGTTCTTAGGGGCAAAGAAATGTCTTTGCCAAATGACATATTCTTTGGATGTACAGAAAAAAAGTATGTTAGATTTAAAACATATTTATAAATTCAACAAATATTTCGTGGGCTTCTAATACATCTCCATTGCTGTATTTGGTAACAGAGATATGGAGATGACAAAGATATGTTCCCTGCTCAAAAAATTATTGAGCACCTATTGTATGCTAGGCCCTGAGTTAGACCCTGGGGAAATGTCTGCTTCTCTTCAATCACAGAGGTTACCTCCTAGTGGAAGAGACAGGTGATAGATAATTAAGCACATAAACATGTAGGCTTAATATAGATTAAGATAAATTTTATGCTAGAAATAAACAGGGTGATGAACTGGTGATTTAAGAAAACCATTGCATAGAAAGAAGCCATGGGTGGCTTTGCTGAGGATCTGGGCAATGGGGCAAGAAAATACCAGGAGGCAAAGGGAACTCCAAGAGAAAAGACTGGTGTGGGCAGAGCTTTCTGGGGTAATGGAGCGTGAAGGGAGAGGATTTGGCTGGGAAGAGTGACCAGGTGAGGAGTGATTTCAGGTGAAAGTGCAGAGATAGGCAGGAGTGGGGGGATGCTATAAGGTTGTAGCAGCCATGATGAAGAGTTGGCATTTTTAATCGTATTAAACTTAGCAAGGAGACCCTGGAGAGATTTAACGGAGATAATATCTGACTTTGTGTTCTGTGTTTTAATGTTATTTTATAAACAAAGTCATGTTAACCCTATAACATCAATAAAATTCATATAATAAAATAGGTCTTAAGTGTTCAGATTGCATTTTGACAGTTTTAGTCAACTACATAACCACCACCCCAAACAAGACACCAAGTGTTTCAATTTCAAAAAGGTTCCCTGTGGCCTTTTCTGATTTGCTTTTAGAAAAGATCAACATTGAGTAAAGTTGCAGATCATCTCCATATTGTTTTCTGACCTGCATTCTCATTTGCCTCTCTTCGATCATAACACGTTTTAATAGTCATCATCATTCCCTTTATTTTTCTGGCCTCAGTCTGTTTCCTACCATACACCGATTGATCGGATCACTCAGACTTTCCGTGTACTCTGTTTTCATGCTCACTTCCTAGTGAGATTTGTTCTCTCCTCTACTGTACCCATCCAATGTCTACATGCCTTCCAAACCACAGCTCAATTCCTACCTTTTCATAAAGCCCGAAGCCTATAATTAATCCATTCCAGAACTGTGTATGTTCTCCGAACATACTGACAATATTTCTCAGCTATTCCTCACTGGCTTTTGATTTATACTATGGAGTTAAAGGGTATGGCGAAATATATGGCTGTAATGAGAATGAGTCTTCTACATGATTTAGAAAAATAATAATAATAGAGAATGGAGAGGCAGTAAATTCTATCTCAATGCAGCCTTGTAGTTTTTAAAAGCAAAGTCTTACATGGCATGGTTTGGTAAAACTGCTGAAATTGTTTTTCTTTATCTTGCACTGTGAGTCCTCTTGTCTGCAACCTAGTCAACCAGTCCTGAAGGTACACACACTCCGGAGAATGCTAGACACCTTTCTGCGGGGTTCAGACTTCACTGTCTGCTGCCTCGTCATCCATCTAAACACTAACTAATGCCTTTTTTTTTTTTTTTTGAGAAAGTCAGATGCCCAAGGCATTGGCTTGTCAGTGGTGAGTATTTGCCTGAGCTCGTCCTGTGGTGTATTGAGGTAATGGATCGGTGACATTTGCTTGTTTTAAAGATGATTTGATCTAATGCGTTCTGTGTGGGTTGATGTGTTAAAGATTCAGGATGTTATTTATAAAGAATTGCAGAGAAACCGAGGGCAAATGGGGTGTTGGCCAAGATTTTCTTCCTTGTGGATGCTGCCATTACAAATATTTAATTGGCAGCAAGGTAAATATTCAAAGGTTAATGTAGCCTGCTGCTAATGGGTAATGAGGGTGTGCAGTCCCTCCAGCCTCAGTTGGCTCCTGGAATGGAATTACCAATGCAGGGGTAGTCAGATGTGGAAGCAATGTCTCCTCTTTTGGCATTTGCAAGAAGGTAGCCTGCACAGGAATGGATGCCTCCGATGATGCATTTTGTGTATTTTGATGCCTTTGTTTGCATTTCCATGTGTTTAAGATCCAACATCACTGAATGAGATAGTGCCTTTGGGTAGAAACACAGTGATAACCAAACATATATTTATTCCAAAGGCAAGTCAAATTTATTTCTATTGCAAGTCCCTATCTTTAGCATTTCATGGGGGCGGGGGATGAATGATCCTTTCTAAAAGCGTTTTTCTCATAGTTTGTATTGTTATTTTTCATGTTTCTCACATACACTTGGAAAAGGACCTGGTACGTTATAAGTAAATATAGCTCAGGCCACTCTCATTTTCTTGCTTTTGTGGGTTATTACATACTTTTTATTTTTCTCATGGAGTATCCGCTTTCGGCAAATTATTTCTAATTTTCATCAGTGTGTGGCGACATCAATATTTGAAGGATGTTACTTACAAAAATTATATTATGCCAAAATGTTTCTTTTTTTTTCCTCTTAAAAATTCTTCAAGTCATAGAATCCTAATCCAAGCAAATTAATTATGCTGAAATATATTTTACATGGCCATCATCTGGGAAATAAATATGGAGTTACCTGATGCTATTATTTCTGCTCCAACACATTATTTTTAAAAACACGTTTGAGAATTCTGACAAATAACAAGTGGAAGTAGGAGTATTTGACCGGATGGTCCCTATGACATTTAAGTGCAAGTCACACAAATGACCTATTAACCGATGAGAATGTTATAGTCAGATAATCACTCCTCTCTCGGCTTCCTGTTTCTAAGTGGGTTTTCTGCTTGTGTATGTCATAAAGGAGAGCTGCTTTTGAATGATCAGCAAGTATTTGGCTTCTTTAAACACGATTCAAAAAGGCATGGAAACATGGGTATGTTTGGGCCAGGAGCCCCAACCGTGTGTCAGCTGGCTGTTGGTCCCTTGGGGCACCCCTGCCTCACGGTCTTTCTGCTCAGAGCTTGTCAGCCCCATTGTCTCTGCCTGTTTTCTTATTAAAGAAGAGATTAGCAGCTGTTCGATGCATGTTAGGACCCGAGGGAGACTTTATTTGAGACGAAAACACACTGAGAAAAAGGGAGCCCCTGCAGGAGGGAATGGTCAGTTTTAGAAGCATTTTGTCTAAAAGAAGACAGTTCCTAAGACCTAGTTTTCATGCTCGGGGAGGTCATTCTATCCATAGAGATGAACCCAAGTGAGGCCCGTTGATTGAAAACAACACTACACGGATAAGCACGACTGTTTTTCACTCTTTATTAACTAAGACAAGGTAACAGTGGTTTCTCTGGCCATGTCTTTGGGTCAGAGAAAAATCTGCATGAGCACAGCCTGGAGTGTGTGATACAACACAGAGTTCCAGCCGCACACCAACTTGTGGGATCAGCACCCCTGCAGTCAGGGCCAGGGGCCTCGGAGACAGTTTCCAAGATTTCTGTGTGAGATGTTTCTTTGCCAAAAACTTGTGGCTTTTGACTGTATTAATATAAAACTGTGAACAGGGTGGGATGTGGAGCCTGGTCAGCTGGCTTTGTCCCCCCAGCCTCACCACTCACTGTCTGTGACCTTGCTCAGTTCCCTGACCTCGTGGTTTGTCCTCTGTAAATGGGAGATGACAATAGCAGATCACTTCAGGCTGCGGGGGGGGGGGGGGGGGGGGGTATTTCAGGGAGACAATCCCCGTCGAACAGTTGGCGTAGCGCCTGGCAAATATCCAATCTCCAACGTGCCCCGAAGTGTGAATTGCCGTTGTGATGGTGCCAATGTAATTGTTATTGCTTTATTCAAAATAGTCATAATATCAAATTATACTGGAGCTTACCGGTGGCAGACCTGTAGAATAACAGTAACAGCAGAAGCCTGGTGTACTTTTGAAGCATAGCCGTTTCTACCTCT
Organism: Antrozous pallidus; assembly: GCA_027563665.1. Taxonomy (NCBI): domain Eukaryota; kingdom Metazoa; phylum Chordata; class Mammalia; order Chiroptera; family Vespertilionidae; genus Antrozous; species Antrozous pallidus. The sequence continues at coordinate 9,427,714 of CM050516.1, read as the reverse complement.
GTAGCTCTCTCCCAAAAGGAACCTCACATGATGCAAATGACAAGCAGGTAGGTTTTCTGCACTGGCCTGTTCATTTCAGTGGCTGTGGGATGCTCCAGGCCATACAGCCTGTAGAAGGCTGCCTCCAGGGCCGGATGGCCATGCCTGGCTCATGGGGAGCCTTGCTGTATTGTTCACAGGCTGAACCATATTGCAGACCTCCACCCCATCCCCCTCCCTCCCCGCACTTCTTCCCCCTCCAGCGTCTTCCCCTTTGCAAAGGGCCATGGCCCAAACTCTCCAGCAGCCATCCTTTCAGCCCTCACACCTGCAGACTGAGGGATGCCTGGCTCCCGCAATTTAAATCTCGCCCTTCACTTTTCCCTGGTAAAGATGGCTTTATGCTTTCATTGTGTACGTTTTCATTCAAGTTCCCACACCCTGGACTCTTGGCCATTCGAGGACTTTAATTGCAGCGATTTAGACGGATGTGCTGAGAGACCCACGGCGTTTTTCCTGTGGCCATCCAGTGGAAACGTGAAAGGTGAGGGCGCAGATGCAGATGTGTGTATGGTCCCTGCTGTTCAGATGCAGTGGCACCTGAGTGCTGTGTCTTTTTCTGGTCCCGGCACACCTGCCATTATCACCCAGAGCCCACTGGCCACTGTGTCCCGTTACCACGTTACCACTAATCCTTTGTGACTGCCTCCAAGGACACCGTTTCTCCCCACCTTTGTTGTTCTTGCTGGTAAACCCCTTTATTTTTCTTGAGGCCACAATTTGGAAGATGAAGAGGGTCTTCTAAATGGCTCTTAATCAATGCATCGAAGACTCTGCTCCTTTTGCTTTGATAACTGAATATGTTCCCCATTTAGTATCTTTCTTACCATCTCCTCTGCTCCTGTTACATTATTTTTAACACACCTTGTTCCTGAGAAGCAACTTCTCAGTTCTTTTTTCTTTTTATTTTTCTGGCAAAAAAGTGAGTGTCCCTTTAAAATTATGAAACGCTTCCCTGGGATATCTTTTCTAAACAGCAATGCAGAGAATTAATTCAGATTATTTTCAGACCTATTTCAAACATTTTGATGACTCAGAATGTGAATCACAGCAAACAGAACACGATCTAAATACTACAAGGTGACACAAATTTAACATGAGTAGGAAAGGATTAAAAAGCCAGTAATTGCAGTTATTCATATTTAATGAGTTTATGTTGAGAGAAGTGATGCCACAGTTCTGGAGATACATGTTTAGGTATCATTTGCATCATTTTTCAAATATATGTTCCTAGGAATATAAAAATAACTAAAATGTATGATGCTGTAACCAAAATACAGAATTTCTGTCTCCCTGCTTGAAGTTTTGAATGTCCTTGTATTGCAGTTAATGAATTCAAGATTTATATTATGTTCCCCTTTTATTCAGCAGTGTTATCATTAATCTACCTTCAGTAAAATTTTTTTTGGGGGGTCTGGTTTGGTATACACAAAGAGTATATGATGCCTGCAAGAAACTTGTGGTCAAGTTCAGGGAAGAAGATAGTGTGAAACTAATGTGAAATTGTTTATTTGTTTATTCAGTAATTACATATGGAATGCCAACTGTATCCCAGAATGGGTTCTACTACTGTTGACATGTGACTAAGTTGAGTTGTAAAGAAGTAATAAATTTTATACAATATCAACTGCTGGGGGATTGTACTTTCCAAAGACAAGGGCAGCAGTAATATCCTCTGTCCTGCATGGCCTTCTGCAAGGTGGGCTTGCCACTCCCTCACCTGAAGGTAAAGTACTAGTGTATTTCCCATACCCTAGGTTGGGGGCTGGTTTTGGCGACTCACTTGTCATCAGTGGCCCTTTGAGGCCAGGTCAGAAAAGGTCAGGCAGCTTTCACCTGAAGCTTTTGGAACATGCGTTCTCCAGACCCTCCCACTCAGGGAACGCCCCCTTGGAACAAGGGTTTCTAGTCTTCCATGCCCTGAGACCTCAAGCCTCAGAAAGGGGCCCTGTATAGGTGCTCCAACTCTAGCCTTTGGGTCATCGCCACCCTAGAATCAGACCTAAGTGATGATTCCAGACCTTAGATTTATCAGTCTTCCCAGGGCAGACTCCAGATGTTGTGGAACAGAGACAGTCTAGACATGTGGTTGGCAAACTGCGGCTCATGACCTGCATGTGGCTCTTTGGCCCCTTGAGTATGGCTCTTCCACTAAATACCATGGCCTGGGCAAGTCTATTTTGAAGAAGTGGTGTTAGAAGAAGTTTAAGAAATTTGGCTCTCAAAAGAAATTTCAGTCGTTATACTGTTGATATTTGGCTCTGTTGACTAATGAGTTTGCCGACCACTGGTCTAGGCCTTTAGGCCTGTCCAAAGTCTTGAACCACAGAATCTGATATTATTTTTTTTTTACCACTAAGGCTGTTCACTCTTGCCCAAATCTAATGATAGAGTATTGAACAAAACATATCAGTAAAGGAGATACTATTGATATGCCTGATAATCATAATCAACTAACAACGGTTTCCATTTGTTGCTTACTACGTGCCAGAATTTGTAACCTATTGCTTATATAATCCTTCCAAGGACCTTGGGGTTGGCACTCTTGGACATCCTATTTTGTAGACAAGGGAATTTAAGGCGCGCAGGAAGGTGCATAACACATTCTCATAGTAAATGAAGGAAGAGGATGTGAAGCCTCTGTGCTTACCTACTTTCACAGATGTTATATCTAAGGATGAAAAATATACTGTGGTCTACCTCAGGTGCATGAGTTTAGAGACCTGATCATGAGCATCTGGGGTAGTTTTAGACTTTGGGATGTTTGGGGAGGAGATAAAGTTTATACTGAGCCTGTTTAGGTGTGTAAGATTTAGATAAGCAGGGTAGAAGAGGAGAGGCAGGAATTTATTGTGGAGGTAACCATGGGAACAATGACAGAAGTAAGAAAAGAATTAATAAGTGGGTGGATGCAGGACAAACCTGCAAGAGGAGAAGCTGGGGAGGATGATGATGGAGGGGGTTAGAATGGTTCCTGTAGAGATTTAGCATCTGGGGCATTTAATCTTGGAGGAGCCTGTGTAGAATAACTGTTCAATAGAAGGTTACTCGAGCAGCAATATGGAGACTGAACACATCTGAGATGGAGGCAGTCAGAAGAATAGAATAGCTGAGATACTTTGTAATTAGCCCCAAAGAATGATAGGCAGGCAAAAACAGTAATAAAGAATAGTGGTGAATTTAGAGAAATTTCAAAGAAATAAATGGCACAGCTTAATAGCAAATTGAATATAAGTATGGAAAGAATAGGAAGTGGTAAAAACAATGTTGGAAGTTTGATAAAATATCTCTTACATTCAAATAGTGCCATAAATAACTAATGCTGCACAAGGCCAGTAAAAGACATTAGATTAAAATTACAATGCTCAGAAGTAGGCATTGCAAAAGTTGACAAATCTTAAATAACAATAACAATAATAATAATAATTAAAAAACATGTTATTATCTTGCCTTATATCTAGAAGGCACCTCAGTTTTCTATATTTGACATGCAGCTCTAATATTTGGTGCTTACTAGAAGACTGAGTTAGGTATGTAGGACAGATGGCTATCCCATGTACAAAGGATGACTATGTTTTATAGAGTATGAATTCCTAGTTTAAGATCCTATGGTAGATCAGAGCTGATCCTGATACCAGGTCCTTTGACTAATAGTCCACTTCTATTTCTATTTATAAAACTGTTTTTCAAATAGATTTTGGACTTAGACATTTTTTTGTTCTCATAACCCGAGGACACAAATATTTCTCAACATCCTGTGCATTTACAATACACTATGATTTCTGACTGAGAGAGAACCACCCATCCTTATGAGCAAACCCTCCTTATATAAATGGACCATATATAAATGGGTAAGTGAAAGAGTGAATAAGGTTTTAGGAGGTTTTTTGAACTTGTTCTGTCTACAGGTTAGGTTCACAGACTTACAAAGCTATAAATACCTAATTGTCAATTATTGGTCACTCAGAGCAGAAGTCCAGCTGTCCTTTTCCTTCTGAACCCTTTATATATATTTTATTCATTTTATAACCTAATCATTTCTAGATCCTTGAGCTCTCTTTGTTTATAATGCTACTACCTTTGTTTACGCCCTTTACATATTTCTTGGAGTAACTCAACAGGCTTCTAATAGTTTGTTGTGCTTTATTACCTCTGCATGCCCGTCCCATCTACACTCCACACAGATTTGACCATGCTTAAATTATCATTAATTTTTCCAAGACTTAGATTTTGAAAGCTGATTGTTGTTGGGGATCACAAGAGACTTGGTTGGAAAGTTGTAAGGAGAATATTCCAAGGAAAGGGAAGTTTGTGAAAGGCCGCCTGCCCTGTTTTTCGGAATTCCAACTTAGCAGTCTTAGGGGAGCATTGAAGGTGGCACCCCTAATTACTCCTTGACCTTTCCAAACAAGTCTGTGCATGTTTACTGGAATCCTTATGCTTAATCCCTGGATACACTTGCCTAGAGGACAATGTAAACACATGAGTCTTCCCAAGATTACTCCCCCTATTGATTGTATCTAAAAGATAAAAATTCCAATAAAAGCCTAATGAGGCAGGCAATCCAGGCTGTCTGGCTTCTTTAGCTGGGCCATCCCTTAGCCTTCTCTTTCACAGTTAAACTGTGTCAGAGTAATTTGTTCATCCATCATTCAGGGGCTGCTGGTCAGTCCTGGCAGATTGTAAGATAAATCCCCTCAAAGCCCTATCAACCTCTTTAGTACCCTCTCCTGTACTTTTACATTACCCTGATATACACACACACACTTCTTGCCTCTGTATCATAGGATGTTTTTTCCCTTTATGGAATGACTTTCTTCACTATATCCACTGACAAACTTCTATTTGTCGTTAAAACCATACTCATGTCAGCTCGTCAAACTCATCCTGCTCTCCTCCTGGTTAGTATCAATCCATCTAGCCTCTGTACTCCATCTTCCATGGCTTTCCCTGTATTACAATTCTTTACCTTCATGACTACTGTGCCTACTAGTTTGTAAACTCTTTGAGGGCAGGGACCATGATCATCAGCCTCTCAATCCCTTAAAGTGTTTTCAGTACTTGTCACATGGTGGGTGCTCATTTAATGATTGTAGACATGATGGAAAAGGAAAAATGCTTTGGGAATAAAAGGCTTTGGGTGGGAAGGGTCATTACCACTGTATCACAACCACTGATTTATTAAGCACCTGTTTTCCTGAAGCACTGTGCTGAGTACCCCTCAGAATAAATTACACAAATCTGCTTCTTGACCTCTAAGAACTTATTTATAATTTAATACGTATATCAGGCATGAGGGCAAATATGGAAAGGGCAGACAGTAATTGAATAACCAGCATCAAACAGATATACAAATAGGTGAGATTAAATATTTACTTTGTATGTACATTACCTTGTAAAGGGTAATTGCATTTTAACAGCTGGTGAGTGTGTGGGAACCATTTGAGTTTTATATATAGACAATAGGATGCTATCATAATGATTACAATGTAAACTGAATTTTTGATATTTTAAGGATGAAGATGCATATAAATATGTTCTTTGAGGTTAATTTACATTATATTGGAAGAAGTGATTTACCTTGGGTAGAATCCAAATCTAGACATCTCTGGGCAATTTAGAGCAAATGGAGCTTATCTGTAGAACTCCACCATTTAAAAATATGTATGGAATCTGAAAAAAAATGTGTTTTTCATCAAAAGCAGGAAACAAGGTAGTTGACAACATGCATTTGTCTACTGAATGTGATAGAATATGTGATGAAATATGTTTTGTCAATAAAATAAATTGCCAAACAAAATGTAATCCTTTCTGCAAATGCATTTAGTCTCCAAAATGAAATAAGCTACTTCCACAAAGTGCATTTTTCCTTTGAATTATTTTAGATTTTCTGTCTATCAAAAACTATGGAGAAAATGTGTTTTGCCAGACATGGTATTTCAAGGTATATAGAAAAAAATATATTAGCAAAATAATGGACTTGTTTGTGGAGGGTCAGTAAATGTTTGTAACATCAATATAGTTTAAATGAGTATAATTTTTTCTTTAAAAGGCTAAATTTTCATGTCAGTGTAGGTTATATTCTTAAAAATGTTCAGGTGATACCCTCATAGTCCTGGAGCATTTTCATAGCACCTTTATTATACTATGTTATCACCATATCACTGAAAGAGTTAATTACATGCATAATTAGGTTCCTTTTTGTTTCATTCTCCTCAGCTCTATGAATTGGCCCTTTGCCCCAAGGCTCCTGAGGAATTTTAACTTGCATAATTAATTAATTCAGTTTAACCCTTCAAATGTGACTCTAACACTCCACCTACTTTCACATAATTCTAGATCTCTGGTTAATAGCCGGTAGTGCTGTACAATGGACAAGATAAAGTCAAATAATTAAGTGTTAGTAAGTGGGGATAAAATATAATATTTAGAAAAGTGATCAAAAGAGTAATGAGTATGGAAGGAGATTTGAGAAGGGTAAAGTATTATACTACAAATAACAGATGAGGCAAATGGGAAGGGTTTATTTCTTTTTCATTTGCTCTATTCTAATAAGCATACACTTCCTCACTCATGCTATCTGCTTAATATTTAAGGATTGAATGAGATAATGTCTTTAAAGCTCTTGCTCCATGCCTGGCACTATTTCTATATTGATTTATAGTTTTCTAGTATTAAATAAATATTGTTCCATTTGGTTCTCAAGCTGTCCTCTTTTCTGAATAGAGATAATTTATTTCCATTTTATGTAAGAGTTAACTGAGATTCAGAAGGTCATATAATGATTGGCCCAAAGGAGGGACCCTTATCTACTGATGGGTGAGAAGGGTTGTGTAGGAAGCAGGTGACATTTGGAGTACACAACCTAAATAAGAAGAAAATAAAAGATAGGTACTGCATGGAGATGATGAATGTAGGCAGCATATTGAGTATAATGTTAAACTATATTGCCAAGGAGAAGGGCTCAATAAATTGAGAAATGACACTAGAGAGTAATTTGGAGTCATAAATTACCTTATGTACTAAGGAATTTTGACTTCATTCTAGAGATACTGGACAGTTACTGAAAATGTTTAAGCAGAAGGCTGACATGACTCAACTTACATTTTAGAAAACTAGCTTTGGTGGTAAATGTGAAAGGAGATTAGAGAGGGAAGAGACCAGTGAGAAAACAGTGTATGTGGGTTTAGCAATGCTGTACTTTGGGTGGGTCAGTGAAAGCCCAAGTTGGAGCTGTGGCAGTATAGATAAGAAAAGGTGGGAGAGGAATTGAAAAGTTATTTGTTAGGTCTCATCAATGAGAGGTCATTTGTGGTAGACAAGGGCATGAGGAAATGTGGGAATAACTACACAGCTACATAGCGGTTGAAATCATTGATGCAGGTAGAAAAGGCAAAAAGAAAGAAAGAAAAAAGAGAAAACCCAACAGGTTGCTGTTGGTGAAGCAAACATATTTGGTTTTAAATATAAGGGATCTGTCCACTGGATCAATAGTCTGATGTGTTGTAAGTATGGATTCTAAGTCCAGGTGAGAGGCTGGGGAAACGAATAAGAATTTGGAGGTTATTGTCATTATTTGCTTTTGTGATTGCCATGATGTATGAATGTAACTTTTTAACGTTCAACATAATGCATTGAAATGAAATTCAGCAGATATGAAGGCCTGGCTCTTTCATGATTCTCTCAGTTGTACTAGGTAACAATCACTGAGACTGTGCCAGGTTCAGTCTCAATAATTGTGCTTGAATTATTCCAGTTAAGATAAAAAATAGAGAAACTTAGAGGAATATATATATATTAATATTTTTATTTCCCAGTGAGAAAACTGAGGCTTGGAGAAATGAAATTAATTGTGCAATGTAAATAAGTACTCAAATCCTTATTTGTCTCCAGAAACTGTATTCTTAAACCACACCCATAGGGAAATGCGTAGATCTAATTCACGTTTAATAAATCCAGTTCTCAGTGGCAATTCTTGCTGTCCTTTCATAGCTGGATTAACCTCTCCTTTGATATGAAATTATTCACAAGTACCCATATCAGAGGACTTGACTTTCAGGAGACAGCCAATAGGTATTTATTTCTGACCTTTTTTTCAACCTTATCCTTCCTTCTCTTTTAACACTTCTAGCAACCTTGCTGGGTATCATTTAAGACGCTTGGTTCTCTCTACTTTCATTGTAGACATTAATGCACCTTATTTCTTGTCTTGAGGGTAGCATTTTAAGTGCAAGCATTATCTTTGCCTTTCCTGGGACGGCTAGTACAGAGCCTTACTTTGTACTGTGCTAAGTGCTCTAGTTGCACTGACTCATTGATAATTCAGTGAGTTCATATTAGAACCCTTTATATATGGGTTATATACATTTTCAGAAGAGAAACATGTAGCCCAAGTCTTCCAAAGGGTTGAGTCATAGGTGAAGATATGAAACCTTATCAAAAGCAAAAAGAGAGCCGGCTAACTAGCACTTTGTGCACAGTAGGCTCACGCCCTAGTAGGAAGGAAGGGACAAAAAACATTTGTTCCCATAGGCAATACTTTGGAGGCATGGGCATAGTTCTATTACGCTGTGGGCTTGTTTGTATTTAATCAGTACTCCTGATAATGGGATTCTGCCTAATATGACACATTTAAGAGAAGGCTTAAATAGAGGAGCTCCATAATAATGCAAAACAAACAAACAAACAAACAAAAAAATCCACAACAATCCATGAAATTCTAACATTAGTCTTCTGGAGTATCTGAAAGATACATGTTCAATACTAATTTCACAGAACCCAAATTCTAAACAGGGGAGTCCAGAACAGTATTTCACAGTTTGCTCCAAAACCTAGGAGCTAATTTGATTTTGTATAGGATGTTAAGAAACGGTTATAAATAAATTTTAATGAAAAGACAATTAATGAGGAAACCTTCATTACTGCACAGTTGAGAAGATAAACTGGACTGCTTGCTGAGTTTTTTACTTTTTAGCTAATTGCAGAACTTTATGGTATTTTTACTGTATGTTAGAAAATGCTGAGGCACTATCTGTTTAATACAGCTAGACCTTGTGGGCAAATAGAACACTTTGAAAGGCTTTTAATTTTTAAAATTTTTTTAGTAAAGAAGATAGAAGCCTCAAGAACTAATCATAAAGGAACAGTTCTTATTTGATAAAATGGATGCACAGTAATGAAGTGCTCACCAAGAAATAGTAATTCTGAGTCAGCTTAGAAGATTCTTCAAATGATTATTTGTTTCCTCATATTAACAAACAATGAGCAATCTTGCATACAGCAGAAAGTAGACATTTTGTAAGAAAACTACAAAGGGCGGTCCTGAGTATTGACAAAACAGAATAAAAAAATAGGTTCTTAAGAATGTTGGTTTGCCTGAATCAAGCCCTCTAAACTGTTCATTAATTTTTTTTTATTTTAATTCTCACCCGAGGATGTTTTTCCATTGATTTTTAGAGGGAGTGGGAGAGAGAGGAAAAGACAAAGGATTATGGATGTGAGAGAAATACATCAATTGGATGCCTCCTGCAGATGCCCTGACCAGGGCCGGGGCTGGGGAGGAGCCAGCAACCAAGGTACTTGCCCTTGATGGGAATCAATCCTGGAACCGTTCAGTCTGCAGTCTGATGCTCTATCCATTGAGCCAAACTGACTAGGTCTCCTCTAAACTCTTTAAAAAAGGTTTATTTCCCACTTCAACTCTAATCATTAAAGTCAATGGAACATCCATTCTTTGGTTTTTCAATATTTAGTTTTGGTACCAGCCTTTTTCTTAATGTTGCCATAGAAATGTTAGTAACTATTATATTCTCTATCCCCTACCACACATGTGGTCCTTAGAGAAATGGAAATGAAGATAGAAATCTTTTGGCGGACAGATTATTTGAGAATTTTATTGGCCATATGGTGTACCCTCATGCCATGGAGTTAGAAAAAGTCTTTTTTCTTGCCTATCAGAGGCATTTTACAAAATAATTTTTATAAGTGCTGGAATTACAATGGTTTCCCACCAATTTCCTTTGCTTTACCGGGATAACTAATCACCATATGGCAGGGCAGGGGGCAGATAAGGAGGCTTAGGGTCCCCAAAGGAGTGGTAATTTGTCTTGTAGCGAGCCATTTTTTCATGTTATATTGTCTTTCACTGAATCTAGGGCCAAATCTAAAAATGCTGAATTTTAAGTCTGATATGTCAGATAAATTGAACAGTCTGTCTTTCCCTTTTCTATCTCTAACTTTGTTTACTCAAGTGTGGCAATGTAAAAGAACTGGAGGTGTGCTCCTTTAAAAAAAGTAGTCTAATTCCAATTGTTCTCAATACAGAGAACAAAAAAAAGAGACATATGTAGTTGCCTAAACAATCAAAGCCATCCCATCTTGAAAGGACCCATAGTAGTAAATGAAGAAAGAACTAAAGTTTGAAAAGTCCCTCTTCCCTCAGATTCACTGCTTATTCTTTATTAATGCTAGAACTCATTTAATTATGACCTGATATACATATCTAAAGCATTCAACATAACTACTTCCAGATTACCTATTTAATTGCTGGCTAAGTGTATCAGATCAAATACTATCTCACAGTAAAATGGAAGAAGATCTGGTCTCCACCTCAGCCATTTACTAGCTCTCCAACCTTGAACATTTGTTAGTGTTTTGTTTTTTCTTTTACTTGGGATCTTCTCTGTTTAAACTTAGGTTCTCATGAGTTGAAATCATGCTGTTTTATTGTATTACTAGAGGCCCAGTGCACGGATTCATGCACTGGTGGGGTCCCTCCGCCTGGTCTGCAGGGATCTGGCCAAAACTGGTTCTCCAACATTCCCCTAGGGGTTCCTGATTGCAAGAGGATGCAGGCCAGGCCAAGGTACCCCACCAATGCACAATCAGGGCAGGGAGGGACCACAGGAGGGCTCCAGGGTGTGTCTGGCCCATCTTGCCCAGTCCCCATAGGCCAGACCCCAGCAGCAAGCTAACCTATTGGTCAGGGCATCTGCCCCCTGGTGGACAGTGTGCATCATAATGATTGGTCGAACAGTTGAATGGTTAGACACTTAGCATATTAGGCTTTTATTATATAAGGATAATGAAAGAATTTTTGGAAGCCAAATCAAATGTGTGTTGCTGCAGGCAGCCCAGGACCAACTCAGAGAGGATGGAACTTGTGTTGCCACCATGTGTCCACCATCTGGATACCATTGCTGACATGTACACATAAAGAACTATTTGACATTGAAACTGGGACTCAGAACAGTTGGACATTGAAACTGAGACACAAACATTTTTTGTTCTTATACATTTATTTCTAGTATGCAGATGCAAGATATTTTTGAAGAAAAGAAACAGGGGAGAGCGATTGATATAGAAGCAGGGAGGCATTGAACAGGCTGTCAAGCTATAGGGGGAAGGTTGGGGAAGGGGGGGATGGGTGCTGTGGGAGATCAACCGAAGGACTTGTATGCATGCATGTGAGCAAAACCAGTGGATGCAAGACATTGGGGTGTGGGGGGCAGGTGGGGACATGTGCTGGGGAGTAGGGGAGGCTGGGGGAGGACAATTGGGGGGGAAGGAAAAACATATATACTACTATTAAATCTAAGGTATACTGCATAAAAATAAAAAATAAATATATTAATATAAAAAGTTTGTTCTCTCTTCTCTCTCTTTTCTTTCTTTTTCACTCTATCTTCCTCTCTCTCTCTCTCTCTCTCTCTCTCTCTCTCTCTCTCTCTCTTTCAGTAACTTGATCATCTTTTGGAGAGATGCAAGGATACAAAACATTTTGGCCAACAAAAATACTGAATTTATGTTTCCATAGAATATTTTAAAATGCATTTGATTATTTTAAATAATCTTACAGGAATTTTTTAATAAACATCCCCATTGTATTTGGGTTTATTTAGGTATAGGTATATGTACTGTTCTCATTTATGAACAATATTAATAAATTATGTGTAGTAGGGTGTTTGGTAACCCAGGAGAGCAAAATATAACCATTGGGCCTTGAGCAAGGTCTCCATATCAGTTTTAACTATGCATGTGTCTAAGTAATTGTCTTAATTTAATCTATGCAATTGAGTTTATACCAGGGTATAACTCTTTTGTTCACTGACACATTTATCATTATTGTTATTATTAGAAAATATGGCATAGTCATTAAGCTACAAAGATAAAAAGAAAACCAAAGTGACATCCTATGGTGTCAGCTCAATGAAAGATGAATGTTGTAGGCTTACAGGGCTGACAAAACCAATAGGCATCCACAGCCATTTTCTGTGAATGAGAGCTTACTCAAGCCCCTTCTCTAGGCTCAGGGCTGACTTTATCCCATGTTTGGTGTCCACATTTGTTATTTAAATTGACAAATATACCCAGTCTGCACTCAAACCAAAAATGTAGATTTTGATATTTTAATTCATTTCCTTAAATTACAGAAATCATAAAACACAGGCATTTTGAGTGAACTGCTATAGTCGAATATAACCTGTTTACAGTAGATGAGGTGTGATCATTTTTTGCAAGTGTTTTATGCACCAGTCTAGTAAAATTATTTAATTAATCTGTCTTTACTTCTGTTTTATTCCCTTTCCTTGTGCCTTTTCCAAGTTAATAATATACGCAATGCATTCTCTTATTTCTGCATTAGGTGTATTAATTTGTTCACTTGACCATATGTTTGGATGCCTTGACATGAACTGGATATCAATTCCCTTGTCACTTTTTTCCTTATTCTGACATATTGCGAGTTTACACCAAAATACACATGGCAAAATGTATGTTAGGCTGGGACATTAAAGTGATTGACAGTGAACTTGCAGGACAAGGAGAAGGCTAATCCATATATGACACACAGAATCTGTTTTCCTGGCAACAACTTCATCTTTGTTTCTAAACATGAGAGATGAACCAATGCACCTAAAAAGTCATCCAGGTAAACAGCAGAGAATCCTGTTTGGCAGGGCGTGAATACCGAAGTCTTTCTCCTTTTCTCTGCACTGTGGTAAATGAAAATAGATTCTTTCTGCTTAGATTAGTAGCTGTTTTAACTCAATAAAAGGTGTGTGCAACTTTGGTGGCTTCCTACTGAGTCATATTCAATCCTTTTATGTGTATGTGATAACATCTCAGAATAGTCATGATATACACCGGGCCCTTGGGGAAAATGTTGTGTACCTTTGAACTGTACACTGGATACATAGATACCTTTTTTGGGGGTGATGATGGTAATTGTTCTGAGAACACGTTGAATCTGGTGATAGACTTTATCAAAAGTTTAGGTCTATTATCCTACAGTATTTGGTATTTCACATTACATGAAGGAAAAAGAAGCTAGGAGGCTCAGCTGGTTCAAAAAATTGCATGAGGCCTAAGAAAAGACTGCCTGCTCCCAGATGGAACTCGCTGAAGATTCTGTTTCTTTGCATTTTCATTATAATTAATTATTTAATATTGCCAGTTAAAGATCACGAATTGAAAATGTTCCAATCTATACAATCTGGCCTCATGCTGCTCTTCTAAAATTCCAGGGAGCTTTCCTAAAGGGAAGATTGGGAAATTCACAGTGTGAATGGAGCAATTAGAGCAGAGGTGTGGCATCAGGAGATATGGGCCAAGAAGATCTAACATCATGAATGTGGCCTCTTTCCAAATGCATCCTAATCAAATCAGCACATGGTAATAAGAGTGGAAGAGAAAGAAGCTGCTCTTTGGAAAATAGTATACATTTAAAATCTTTAATTTTATGGCCTCCAAACCGTATCCTGAAAGAAATGTTGCATATAGGGAAGTTGAAAGCAGCATTAGAGAAGTTAGCAAAAATATGCAATTTCAGGAGAGGGTGTATAGGAATTGAGGGGTTTGGGAAACAAGGAAGGAGAACAGCCATTGCCTGGAAAGTAAGTTATTGACCAGGGACTCTTGGAGTTAACTGCTGATGGATAATTTGCAAAGATGGGAAGTTAATGGTATATAATCCAATTATTTTGTAGAAGAGAAGTTTTGTGAATTGCAAAGGAGCTTAATATGCAAGCGGTGGCAGAGGCAAGGTTCATTATCTTATGTCTGTTTCTGGACCTGCCCTGGAGGCTTAGAGTATTCACTCTTTTAAGAAGTTAAACACATAGGGAGTGTCAACCTCCTTGAACCTTATGCAAAATTCATGCAGTCTTCTATCTTACCTTATGGCATTTTAATTGTTAAAGCAATACATACTCATTGTAGAACATTTATAAAACTATAAGGGAATGTTTTCTCTTTCCCCAATCAGGGATAACCACAGCTGACTGTCTTATCCTTTGTCCCAGAAGACTAGGAATGAGTACAGAGATGGTGAGAATAAAACTCATAGACAACTGTCAGTTTTATTCACAAGCTTTGTGGGGCATAAATAAGGTTGTGAAAAATCAGTATAGACAGAGGGTACATCTGAGCAAGCTTAGTCCCCATTCTGTTCCTCACAAGGGTGTGGCCACAGGAGTGGTAAAGATTTATAACCGTTAGCACCAAACAAATGATCCCAAATCTTTGATATGATTCTTTACTCTCCAAACTATGACCAAAAGAGTGACATCAGTTCACAGAAAGTCCATTTCATTTTTTCTGTTTCTTCCAAACATTTTAATTCTATCTATTCATCTATATATCTATCCACCTTATTATCTGACTGTTCATCCATCCATATGACAAAAAAGAACTGGTAATGAGGGTATCACATTGTATGCTGCCATTTTCACTCACTTTATAATTTGACTATTTTCCTTATCCATATGGGAAGACTTCAAAAACATGGTTTTAAATTATTTGCTTAATCATGCAGAGGCAAAGATACACCCAGTCAGATTGTTTTATTTCCTTAGGAAAAATCAGAAGGAGTTAATTAGCAAATTCTCATGTTAAAAAAATACACTTGCTAAATTATGAGGACTAAATTTACTAAACCTTCCACTTGCATTGTCAGGAAAACAGTCACCAATATTTGCTAGAAAAGGCATCAGTTAAAATTAACTGAGAGAGTTTGTAAGGAAGGAACAAATATTCTGAGGTCTCACTCACATAAGTTATAATTCTTTATGAAAAAGTCCACATTTAAACCTTTCTTCTTCTTCTTCTTCTTTTTTTTTTTTTTTGCTAACCTTTATTTGCTTTCTTTAAAAAAAATAAAAACTTTACCTTCTCTCTTTTCTCATGAACTCTCAACAGTATCTGTATTGTGTACTGAGTAAGTCATGTTAATGGATTCCATAGATAATTTCCAAAGGTTGAAAGGGTCTTTGACTTCAGAGAAATTGAAGCAATTTTGAAAGAAGCCGAAGAGGTGTATATTAGAATCCTCCCCATACACATGAATAGTGGAGTGACATTTGAATTTGACAGAGAGAGTGAAAAGATCAAGTTGAACTGTGGCACAAGAGAAGGGAATGCGGCCTCATCTGTGCCTTCTCTGTTTGCTGAGAAGAGATATTCTGAAACTCTGAATGAGCAGTAAAGGGCATTAGCATCAAGTGAGAGCCCAGGAGGCAACCTGGGTTTGCAAATAGCAAAGTCACCTGGGCTAAACTCCAGGAAGACCTGGACGCTGATATCCAAGTCCACAGGCTTAAAAATAAGTAACTTTTGTTAAAGAAGAGTGGGGAGGTGACCAAAGTTGAATTTGCACAATAAAAGAGAGATCACAGGAAGGAGACTCTGAAGGAGTAAGACTACCTGGGCTGGTTCGGGAGTCTAATTCAGGAGTCTGGGCTAGTCTCAGTCTATAAAACAATTTCCCAGAGGTGAGCAACTGCCACTTTGGCTGTAAAATAAATCTGAGGACACTAACATTTTATCTCCTTTAAAAGATGGACCCCTCACTGCAGTTACATGTATTTATTCTTAATAACAAGGACTTCATTTTCCCCCTTAAAATTTAGAACACCCATGGCCTTTCCAGGTACCCCCATTTATTTACTGCTGAACACCAGAATTCACATATCACAGTGCTGTACTCACTTAGAATAAAGAATAATTCAGAGAGAGAGAACTGCTCATTGAAATTCACCTCCTTAAAGGCTATAGTCAGTGGCTGGTTGGTTATAAATAGTGTTTCTGCCTCTGTATTGTTTGATTTTGTTAGAATAGGAACATGCTCCTGTATTATTTGGGAATCTTAAAAATAAGTTTAAAAATAGAAAATAAATTATAGTGGAAGAAAAGTAGCATAAGCATAATAGAAAAAGAGGATTTTAATGATGGAATGAGTTAAGCATGCTTTAGTAGTAATGTTTACCTATAACAAGTAGAGTTGGTTAGGAAAGTTTAGAACTGTGGTTAAGAGAACTTGCATCTACAGAGTCCTAGAGTGGAGTCTAGGATTGCCAGGAAATAGGTGAGAGATCTTGAGACCATTCTCCAGTTATAAAACTGAAATAAAAAATACATATCTGTTTGAGAGGGTTGTTTTTGGAATTAAATAAGATACTTTTGAAGCAGTTAGCAAGTTTCCTTGCACATGACGAGCTCTCTGATATTGCTTGCTCCTGCCTGAGGCTTAAAGAGGTCAAATCCTTTGAGATGCTGAAATGGGATCACACATGCAGGAGACTTATTGAGGGGAACATCCCCGAAGGATCAAGGGGGAGAAGCAGGAGCAGTAGGACGCATGCCTTAGGACCACATGCAGGTCTGACACCTGTGAAAGAAGAGGAGGAAAGAAGGCGGATTGAGTAGGAGAAATCTCAGCTCCAAGAAGGTTTGGGCTACAGGCATCTCATGTCTCACAGAAAGGAGGCTGTGCAGGCATAGGCTGCCCACATTCCGGGAGAAGCCAGGGCTCTGTGTGAATGTGCTAGTAGAATCAGAGAGATAGCAGCTCTAGGGGGCTGTGACCTGCAGCAGGTGTGAGTAGTGTCTTTCTGTGACTGCCAGGGGCCATCGCTTGGGCTAGTGATTTGGTACAGTCCTCATAAATCATCAGTATTGATTTACTAAAACATTCCTTCACTCTAGCATTTTGATAGCTAATTCGGGGTATACTGTCTCTGAACCTCAATTTCCTCATGTATGTGAGGGATAAAATAATAAACATTACACACTTATTTCAGGACTGATTTAAAGATGTGAGCTAGTATTATGTGGAATCATTCTGTTTCTTTTAAATAGTGAAAAATGCTTTGGGAACGTGAAAATGTATTTTCTTTGGTCATTTAATAATTCAAAGGTTTCTTTCCACTAGTCTATCCTTCTAATTAGCCTGACTTTGTAAGACTTTATTATAATTAATTTCACATGAAAACATGTATCAGTAGAAACACATCAAGTCTCTCATTTTTGAAATTATGAAGAATTTAAGGTTTACCACCAGAAAGTTTTATCTGATGAGTACTGTTAAGTAGGCATGTTGGTGAATCAGACTCCACTATTTAACATATGGAACCTGAAGAATTTAACTCACTGAATCCAAAAACCAGTTTTAGAAATACTGCAGATGGGAATGCAAGATTATTAAGTTCTGCATCAGGTGTCCATGACCATGTTGGAGGCCTCACAGAACAATGGGGGCATCAAAGGCTCTCAGTAAGTATTTGTTGAATAATTCACTGAATCAGTTAATTTCTTGCCATTTTCCAGTTTATCTTCGTGATCTTTTTTTATAGTGATTAGAGAACATAAGCATAAATAGATAGAAGAAAACATGATCAAACTCAAATCCCTGATACTTAAAAAATTAGAAAGGAATGGTTCTGATATATGACAGAATCCTTAGAGGTCCTTTAATCCTACTTTAATGCATTATATATTTTTGTGTGGTTCTTAATTTTTTTGTTTAAGAAATATTCTTTTTTAATTTTTAAAAAAATATTTATTATTGAAAGTATTACAGATATCGCTCCCACTGACCCCTCCACCCAGCTCCCATCCTCCACCCCTTCCAGGCCTTCATTACACTATTGTCTGTGTGCATGGATTGTGTTTTAAAGGTTTCTCAACATGCGGGAGAAAATTCTTAGTTGTCAAGGACTGTCCCACACTGTTACCAGAGAATCAAACTCCCCTGACACTCATGGAAATGAGGTTCTTGTACTGTCTTAAGAAAATTAATTTTCTAAGATTCCCATGGGAGGATAGGATGTGGAAGAAGGCTTTATTTCTTGAAGTTACATATTTTAGGTTCCAGAGATCCCTGTCCCTTAAGCCAGTCCTGGGAAAGGTCCAGCAGGGGTTCTAGCAGAGCCAGAAGCAAGACCAGTGTCTAGAGCTTCTAGTTCATGTTGCAGCTGTGTGTCATTTAGCATCTGCCTCATTAAAGTCTGTCAGTCCATGTGGAGTCCAACATGGCTGTGCACCATGTAAACACAGGGGAGTGTGTCCCTGCAACAGGAGTTAAAGGAGCTCAGTGTTCTGGAGCCAAGAGAAAGTAGCTCCTTCTTTAAGAGAAAGTATCTCGTAATATATGTATATTAGAGGCCCGGTGCATGAAATTCATACCTGGGGTGTGTGTGTGTGTCCTTCAGCCCACCCTGCACCCTCTACAATCTGAGATTCCTCAAGGGATGCCCCACTGCCCATTTAGGCCCAATCCTACCTGAGATCAGGCCTAAATGGGCAGTGGAACATCCCTCTCATAACCCAGGACTGCTGGCTCCCAACTGCTCGCCTGTCTGCCTTCCTGATTGCCCCTCACTGCTTCTGCCTGCCAACCTGATCACCCCTAACCACTCCCTTGCCAGTCAGATTGATGCCTAACTGCTCCCCTGCCAGCCTGATTGCCCCTAACTGCCCTTTCCTGTAGGTATGGCCACCCCTAACTGCCCTCCCTGAAGGCCTGGTTCCCCCAAACTGCCCTCAGGCCTGGGTCCCCCCCAACTGCCCTTTCCTACAGGCCCAGTTGCCCCCAACTTCCCTCCTCTGTTGGCCTGGTCACCCCTAACTGCCCTCCCTTGCAGACCTGATTTCTCCCATCTGCCCTCCCCTGCTGCCCTGATTGCCCACAACTGCCCTCCCTTGCAGGCCTGGTCCCTCCCAACTGTCTTCCCCTGCTGGCCATCTTGTGGCATGGCGGCTATCTTGTATCCACATGAGGGTACCTATCTTGTGTGTTGGAGTGATGGTCAATTTGCATATTAATCTTTTATTAGGATATTTAAATACATTTTTATTTATTTTGGAGAGAAAAGGAGTGAGAGAGAGAGAGAGAGAGAGAGGTAAATATCAATGATGAGAGAGAATCACTGATTGGCTGCTTTCTGCACACCCCATACTGGGGATCTAGCTTCCAACTTGCGCATGTGCCTTGACCAGAAATCAAACCTTGATCTCCTGGTTCATAGGTCAGCTCTCAACCACTGAGCCATGCCAGCCATACTAGAAGTCTATATATTTATATTTTTTGCACTTGAAGTGCCCACACCCATCCCAGCCACTAATTTGCTCCCAGGTATAACTGGCAGACAGTTGCCACCCTCCCATATCACTCCGATCTTACTGGTCATACATTTAAACTACCTCTCTCCAGTTACCTTTCCCTATTGACTAGTATGGAGCAGACTTGGAAAGTGTTCATTGCAGCTTTTGGCAAAGCTGTATAAATGGCATGCCTATATTATCTCCTGTTACATAATAACCAGGTTTTACAACAATATCAATACCTTGTGTGATGTTTAGCATCATCCCTGGTCTCTACCCAGTAGATGCCAGTAACATCTTTCCTGGCAAATCCCAGCTGTGACAATCAAAGGTATCCAGAATTGTTAAACATCCCTGGGGGGACAAAACCACCCCCAGCTGAGAGTCACTGTTCTAGACATTAGGCAGCTAAAGAAACTGTGGGAGTTTAAATACATGACCAAAATCATTGGTAAAGAAAGCACTGCAATTCTAATCCCAGGACTAGGCATCTGTCCAGTTCTCTTTCGGCTACCCCACATTGCCTATCTGAGTCAATATGTGATTAAATAAATCATCTCCAGTAAACTTACTACTATTTCAGCGTGACTATTTATATTTATTCCTTGCATTCTTCCAGTTTGTAAGCTATTTGATATTACATACATTTTATTGCATAGAAGGCAAGGCTTGACATTTCTTCCTACATTGGATTAAAATTGAAGTTCCTCCTGCAGGTGAAAGGGCCATGTTTTGAAGCCCCAAATTGACAGGAGAGAGTTCAACAGTCTTTCTCTGAGGGGCTAACTTGGACCTGCATTATGCTTTCTTTGCCCAGCTTATACTTAAGTAAATTTTTTTTATCTGTACACAAAGATTTTTTATTTAAGAAAATGCCTGCCAAGTTCAGAAGACACCTCTCTAAAGTGGCAGAGAACAGAATGATCTTGTAGGGATGGTTGAGTGTAATTTCACATAATTCTATATCGGGTTTCTGAGAAGCCTTTTGGAAAGCACTGCTATGTATTAGTGCTGGGTCTCAAAGAAATGGAAAATTAGTATTTTCTTTCCCAGCCTACAATTTATTGATCAAAGAAAACTTATTTTTGGCTTTGTAGTGTTGTAACAATCTGAAGCATATTAATAAAGAAAGAGAGTTGCTTCTTGGGGAGATAACCCTGATGACTGTAATTTTTCTCATGAGTATCAGTGCTGCTTATGTGCCAATATATCACAACTGAAGGGGAAGGGAGGGGAGCAGATGTTGCTTAGCAAGGGCATTGTCAAGTTCTGCCCATTTTACTTTGTCTTTTCAGCCTTTTTTCAAGGAGTTCTCATTCTTCACTTTTTATTCTGGAGAAGGACTTAAAGAAATAGTGTTATAAGAAAAGAAAGACTTTTGATAGTGAAGGTAAAACAGCTGACAGGGGGTTGCCTACTGCCAATCATTGGTTCTAGCTAATACAATAGTCATGGGACTGAACCATGGTTCATTTCTGTGTATGTGGATGCATGCATCTATTCCAAGAGCCATCTGGCTTCCATCCCAGCTCTGTCTCCTATTAACTGTATCACCCTGAGGAAATGACTTGTTCTCTCTCAGCCTCAGTTTCCTTATTTATAAAATGAGAATATTGGATCCTAATATAAATACAAAGAAAACTAGTTAATATCTATAAAGTGTACAAAAATTACCTGGCACCTAATAATGTCAGTGTGTTTTTGCCCCCATGGGAATCAAATATTTAAAATTCATAATGAGTACTGAGCACTCTGCTAGATGTTGTTGATTTATCACAACCAGAAAGAAAAACTTCAGACATAAGCAAATAACCAAAGCAAAAATAGGTCATATTTTTTTTTAAAAATTACTTTTCAGTTTGTGACTATTAAACACCTGCTTCATGGAGGGTATTGTGCTAGCCACAGAGGAGGCAGAGGTACCAGTCAGCATTTCTGTTCTCTAAGAACTCTGATGGAGGAAGGGAAATTAAATATAAGTTACTTTGACAGATGATGTGATAAGTATAAACACAGTGTAATATGTTTCCATTGAGAAATTCACATCTCAACCTGGGGATAGGGTTTGAAATAGAGAAGATTTCCGGGGGAAGTGACATGTGAGTCTAGTCTGTGTTGAGTCAGGTGCTAAGAGTGGGGTAGAAGGCACTGAACACTGCGGAAGGCAAAAGGGAGCCATGGAGCCTGGTGAGGAGCATGGTCAGCATGGAGGACAATGAGATGGCATGGCTAAGACAGGAAGAGCCCTGGAGATCATGGTAGAGTGTAGATACTACCGTGAAAGAGAGAGGAAGCCCTAGGAATAGTGTCACCAGGAGAGTGACATGGTCAGAGAGTTAGGGATTTTATTGGATAAACTAGAAATTCATGCACGGGGTGGGGTGGGGGGGGAGTCCCCTCAGCCCAGCCTGCATCCTCTCACAATCTGGGATCACTGGCTCCTATGTGCTCGCCTGCCTGATCACCCCCAACTGCCCTGTCACCCTCTGCTGGCCTGGACACCCGTGCAGCCCTCTGTTCAGTTGTTTGGTCATCCCTCACTAACCCCCCTGCCAGCCTGGTCACCACATGCAGCCTGTTAGGTCATCCATTTGGTTGTTTTGGTGGCGACAGTCACTTAGGCATAGATAGATAGATAGATAGATAGATAGATAGATAGATAGATAGATAGATAGATAGATAGATTATAGACTTGTTCTGCGTGGAGGGAAGGTTGGGAGAAGGCCAGAATAGCAAAGGCTGAAAGTCCAATTTGGTAAAACTTAGCTGAGTGATGATGAGGTTGACCCTTACCACCTTAAGAGAGGTGACACAGTAGAGATGGATATGGAAACAGTTGCTTGTAGGACTTCAACAAAGTCACACTGCCTGTTATTCTGGAGTGGATTTGCATTGAGAACCAAGCATGAAAGTGAAGTTCTCTGTTTCTCACCATGTTGAAAGCTTATTTCCAGACCTTCAGAGGAGGAGGGAAATGCGTAATGAGTTGTCAGAAATTGTTTTTATGAGATATTCGTGCCATCTTATGATAGTGTGAATATAGATCCCTTACTAGCACTTCTTGCTGCCCTCTTTCTAGGTTCTGGTGTATGGACCTAATTTTTTAGCACAACATGACAGAATCTCCACATATTACTTTTGACATCAACACTGAAGTCAAAAGACTTTAATGAATGATTTTCTTTGACCCTTTTCTTATATCTTAGGTAGTATTCGAGCAGAGTCTGAAAGGACCATTAGAGATCATCTAATGAAATAGTAACAGAAAACTTTTTCTCTCAAATGCTATCAGCAAAGTCTTAATTGTGGCTGCTTGGAGAGCTGTGTTGACAAAGAATATGAGGCCCATATGGTGTGGTGGAAAAGTGACAAGATCAACTGAAGATGCTGATCTGGGGAGCAGCAGGGTGGAGCAGACACACATATCCATCTTTAGGACAAAAAACCTAAAACCATAGCCTTAAAGGATGTGCTAAAGGTCATAGAGTTAGTTAGGAGCATGGCTGGGAAGAAAACTAGTTTACATGTCTCCCAGTTTTGAGACACTTCATTATATATACTATCTAATAAAGAGGGAATGTGCTAATTGATCCTCACACCATTGCAAAGATGGTGGCACCCACAGCCAGTAAGGAAGGACTATGCTAATTGACTGTCCTGCCCTGGGAAATGGTAGCACCTACAGCCTCAAGATGGCAGCGCCCAATCCCCTCAGCCCTGTCAGGGTGCCTGCCCTCCAGCTACCCAGGGCCAGCCGAGGCACTGCTGGCAGTGGCAGAAGCAGAGGTGTGATGGTATATTGCCTTCCCCTGATCACTGGGTTGCCTCCCACCCCTGAGACCTCCTGGACTGTGAGAGGCAGCAGGCTGGGCTGAGGGCCCCCTCCCTCCAGTGCATGAATTTTCATGCACTGGGCCTCTAGTATATATATATGCTGTGTCCCTCCTACCATCAGACCAGTCACTCTGATGCGCACTGACCACCAAGGGGCAGTCACTCAATACAGGAGCTGCTGAGCTGCAGTGACTTGGCAATAGTGATTGTAGGGAGTTTCACCCTGAAACCAGAGAATAGGGAGCCAGATTCCTCATGGGGCCACATGATTCCACTTTTGGCTGTGGGTTATGTTGTTGCCGGGGCACTGTCAGCCCCAAATCTGGTTTACTGCACACTTGCATTTGCTTCCACAATCTGTTCGACAGCAACTTGTGTGATGTCGGAGAGCTGGTTTTGGCCCATTCCCTGAAGGCCAGGCCAAGGGACCCCACCTACTAGATGTCCTTTGAGCCATGGTGCTACCCTAGGTGCAGCTGGCTGGGGAGAGACCACAGTAAGTTGGCTCCAGGGTTTGTCTTGCCTGTCTTGCCCAGTCCCACCCCACCAGCCACCTTCTCATTAATTTCCTTTCAATGTATCCGTGGACTGGGTCACTAGCTTTCTCATTAAATATTTGCCTAGGGTGACTATATGTCTAGATCATATTTGCTGGTGTTTTTGCTACATTTTCAGCTTTTCACAATGTGGACAAGGACCCTCTTTTCATGGTGAGGATCTTTCAGAGGGAGGCAGGTAATAAATAAATGAATAAGATAAAAGCAGACAGCAGTTAAAGATTATGAAAACGATGAGTCTGGGTGTGGTGATGTAAAATGATGTGAAATAAATAAAACATGACAGCAAGTGGCCAGTCAGGAGAGTTGCTTTAGAAAAGAGGACTTTTTAGCTGAAACTTGTATAAGAAGAGTCAGCGAGGCCAAGATCTGACAGAAGAATACACCAGTCAGTACAAATACCAAGTGCAGACACTCAAGCTAAAAGTAGCTTCAGAGTTTGAGGAACAGAAAGAAGGCCTGCAGGGCTAGGGCACCATGAGTGAGTAGGATAGTGGTACTTGGGAAGATGGGGGAGCGTGGTGGGGGCCAGGTGATGTTTTTCCATCTCTCAGGGAAGCAATTCTTAGGGTCCTGCTCAGTAGCCCCAGATAGTCACAAAGTGAAGGGCTAGACCCTTGGTCTCAAGTTTCTTAGTGCAGTTCTTTTGAAAGTCCCTATGAATACATAGCTCTTTCTTTCTTTTTATAGGAAACTCCTTGATTATAACTGCCAACATCAAATAGCTGATAGGATCAAACACTTGGCTCTATACAGATTAGAGTGGAAAATAGGAACCTGGAATATGTGTGTTTCCTTCAGGTGACCTTAGTAAAACATTCATGGGGTGCTGACAAGTACTTTGAATTTATACAATGGGGAACACAGTTTAAATACTTTGATATATTGCAGGCAGCTCCTAGAGAATCTCAAAAAAGATTGTGAAGCTCATTTAAATCTTGTACCAACCCTGTGAGAGTTGGTGGGAAATAGCTACAGCTATTTTTTTTTCTTTTTGCGGATGAATAGAATGAGGCATAGAGATTAAATTACTTGATTTTAGATTTCTTCCCATAGTCTTGCACTCACCCTAATAGATACATTACACACACACTAATTTATAAATGAATCTATGGTTGAAATCTAAACTGTGGTAAAGCATCATTAGAATCTTTGATTTTTTGAGTCCTAAGGTTCAAATTGGTATATTTATCTTACTAATTATGAGAAGCGAATAAAATGAATCTTTTAAGATTCATGTGCTTGAACAAGATGCTGAGCCTGCTGGATTTTATTTTATTTGGCAATTTGCTCCTAGATATTTTTTTGCTAGAGTGTGTAATGGTCAAGTTCAGGCTGTCTTGGAATATTTGCATATATTCCATTAACTGCCTTGTCCTTTCCCTTCCCTCAATTTCTCCCCCATCCTCACCCTCCCCAGGCCGATTTACCTGTTCTGTGTGACAGCTTATGAGCTTAATAAATCCAGGAAAATGTATAAATGGATGTTAATGGTCCACACTCCCCTTCAGGATAGCATGTATACACTTTAATGGTGACCTTTGATGGTTAATACCTAACTCAAAGGAATGACTAATGGCAGAATTAGGAAGCCAAGTAGATTTGGAGGTCAGCATTGTAGCTAATTGAAAGTAATACATTTGGGAAAAGTCAAGGACTTTGTGTGCCCCTCAAATCATCAAGATATACCTACTCCCTGAGCTACCTCTCATCCTAAAAGGTGGGTCTCATTATAGAGGATTTCATGGAAATCAAGTGCTGTTTCTGATGTGGATATATTGAGGTGTGAGCTGCACTTAGAATGTTTCTCAACAGGTGTACTAAAATATATATCAATAAGCAAAGTAGTGCCTGGAAAAGACATGAACTACAGGAAGAATGCAATGATGTGGAATCATTTCTTTCTCCACTTTGTAGAAAATATTTATCTTTTGAGTTTGAATCTTTTGTCCCCATTGTATTTTTTCTATGCACAGATCACATTTGGGTTGTTCTTTCCACTCTCTTGTTGATCTGTGATCTCAGAACCTATTTCAAGTTGGAATAAGCCAGTGATATTATATTACTCATAAGGGAGGCGTACAGAATAAATGGACCCTGACATCCTTTTTTAGAGTATCCCCTGGTGTGTAGCACCCGGTATATATTCATGGATACACTTGAGTGTGTATAGAACAACCCACGTTAAAGGGATACCTCGCAGTCTACTTTAAAACAGTATCTATTTAATTAACTAAGCTAAAAATACATTGCGTTTTATGATCTCCCAGGGCAGTTTTTTTTTTCCTTCCTCACAGGAAGACAAATGAATCTTAAATCCTGCTTTCTATATAAAGGTATATTCAGGTACATGCAGAAAGGAAATGATTCTTCCAAAAGTACAAAAAATGAAAAATTATGAGTATATCTAGTTTTAACACCTTCCCGAGCTTTTAGCATCAGTGATGCATTTTTCAATTCTTTTCAATAGGTAGATTGTGAGATCATATAATTCTAAACAAATCTGGGTTGAGTCCTGAATTATTAAAAGTTTTTTTTAATTGCAATCAATAGAAAGATGTATTCCAGACCTTGATAGATATTCTGGCCCGGTGGTGTCTGCGTGATAACAGCTTTATAGGCCATCACTGTCGCCGGGCTGGGAATCGCTCCAGTCTAGGAGTCCAGGGATGTGTGTTTACTAAGAACATTCACTTCATGAGCTTGGGCTCTTCCCTTTTACAGGGCCTACGATTTTTCATCTAAAAACCAAAAGGTTAGCTAAAAGCTTATTTCGAGGCTAACTCTCATCTATAAAGTTCTATGATTCCAAGAAATAAAAACAAAAACCATAAAAGTCTTTGTAAGGAGAGAAGGAGATTTTGCCGTGTGCCATTCTGGGTCTGTCTCCCCTGTATGAAGCTGAACCTCTTCCAGCAGTTTTTCTATATTGTTTTAGCATATGTCCGTCTTGGGACATAATTATTTATATAGTTGCTGTACTCCCCTTCCTAGATTGCAGGTTAAAACTGATATAAAATAGGATTTTATATAAAACATTGCCAATGGTAAGCATTCAACACAGGTCTCTACTGGATGGCTGCCTCTCCTGTACTGTTCTTGTGTGGCTTTATTTTAAATTTCTGATATGTCATTCCTTCTGTCCTCAGGTAAAACTTTCCAGAACATTTGTTATGAGCAGGACACTATCCTAGATGCTGTGAGGGTTATAAAAACACCATCTCCGATCCCAGGAAGCTTTTAGTCAAATG
This sequence comes from Antrozous pallidus, assembly GCA_027563665.1. Lineage (NCBI taxonomy): Eukaryota > Metazoa > Chordata > Mammalia > Chiroptera > Vespertilionidae > Antrozous > Antrozous pallidus. Next base: position 9,400,656 of record CM050516.1, on the reverse strand, counting down.
GTAGTTCATAGACACCAGACAATGAGAGAGCCACTAATGTCAGGAGTCTTGGCAATACCCAAAAAAGACAGCTGGGTTCCTCACTGGCTGCACATACAATTTCTAGTGTTATTATTATTTTCATTATATTCAGAATCTAAGGTAGCTAAACTTGACAATAAGAACATTCTATAGTGATTAGATGATGGTGTATGGACTTGCTGGTCAGTGGTACTTTGAAAAATATGTATTGTTTCCTCACAGTGGAACGAGATATCCGTACTGCTTCTGGCACATATACAGTGTTTCCTGCAACAGTCATAACTTGGGAACTTTGCTGAAAGGCAAGCTCGTGTTGGGCTGACTCAGAAATTTTGGGGGTTGAGTCCAGGAATGTGTGATTTTGATGTGCCCTAAAGAGAAGGATAGGATGTACCTGGGGATAAGTGTGTGATAGTGAGATGCCAAAGACAAAAGTGAGCCCTGGTCAGAGTGGCTTAGTTGGTTGAGCGTCATCCCTTGCACCAAGAGGTCAACAGTCACGGCACATGCCAGGTTGCGGGCTCAGTCCCCAGTAGGGGACTGCAGGAGGCAGCAGATCTGTTTCTCTCTTATCAGTGTTTCTGTCCCTCTCCCTTCCTCTCTGTCTCTGTAGGCATATATGCATAACCCATGGACACAGACAACAGGGTGATGAAGGCCTGGGTGGGATGGGCTAGAAGGGATCAAGAGGAAGAAAGGGGACAGATGTAATACAATCAACAATGAAGATTTAATTTAAAAAATTAATAAATATATCTTTGGCCCTATCACCTCCCCTCCTCCAAAAAAAAGAGCCAACTCAATGCTTTATCTACACAGATATACATATATATACACATATACAGAAATAATCATTGATGATAGTAATACTCAGAATGCAGTTTGCTTTGTCCTTTGGGAGGGCTATTATTATAGGTTAGGTACCAACTCTATACTAAGCATTATCCTGGGTCCTTTACACAAAGTCCTAAATTCTTACATTTGCAGTAGGAAATGTTAACTCTACTTATAATAAGCAAAATGGCCTAGTAAGATTAAGTCGCTTGCCCAGGATCACAGAGCTAGTAGGCAACAGAGCAGGATTTAGTCAGGCCATCTGGCTCTAGATTCCTCTCTCTCAACCACTGCATGAAGAGATCATGGGATAGAGTGTGTTTCTAATTACAAGTATGTGCATAAAAGGGTAACTCTTTCTCATGAATTTATATTTCATCTTAAACCTGTGCTGTTCCTGTCCCCAGACTTGTCATGACTTGGAGAAAAGTGATCAGGTGATTGGGTTCAGAGCAACCTCTAAAATGTCACATGCAAATTCAGAAGAGCTGGAAATGCTAACCTATCGACATAAGCAACTTGAGCTACTCCTAAAAGATGGCAAATCAGGACCTAGATATGAGGATAGGAGCATGGGTTTGGGGAGAGGAGCTATATAAATAGATGATGAGGCATATTTCAGGGCGGCAGCAACTGGAGAAGAAGGAGGTGTCTCTACCAGCTGGCATGAAGCTGATCTACATCCTCCCTCTCCAACTTCCAGATTCTTCTTCCTCTTTTTACATAGTTCCCTCAGCTCGCCCTTCTCTACCTTTTGCAATCCCTTAAATGTCCTTGGTGTTAATTTTGTCTTCTGGTTAAATGACATAAATAGAACCAGAAAACACATATGTTATGCATATTTCCCCAATTGCAAATTCCTTTTTATCAATGGACGATGGAAGAATTTTAAGTTAGAAAATAAACAAAGGGAAACACATTCATTTCTAGTAGTAAGACTGCTGGTGAATTAATAATAAATAATAAAATCCAATATACTGTAATGATATTACCTTATAGAACTGCTTGGAATGTTTTGCAAAACACACACACACACACACACACACACACACACACACACACACACACTAGAGGCCTGGTGCATGAAATTCATGCAAAATGGGGGTGGGGGTCTGTCCCTCAGCCCAGCCTGCACCCTCTCCAATATGGGACCCCTTGAGGGATATCTGATTGCCCACTTAGGCCTGATCCCACTGGGATCATGCCTAAATGGGCCGTCAGACATCCCTCTCACAATCCAGGACTGCTGGATCCCAACTGCTCCTCTGCCTGCCTGATTACTGCTTCTGCCTGCCAGCCTTATCACCCTCTAACCACTCCCCTGCCAGCCTGATCTATGCCTAACTGCTCCCCTGCCAGCCTGATTGTCCCTAACTGCCCTCCACTGCTAGCCTGGTTGCCCCTAACTGTCCTCCCCTGCAGGCCTGGTTCCTTCCAACTGCTCTTCTCTGCTGGCCTGGTCACCCCTAACTTCCCTCCCCTGCAGGCCATCTTGTGGTGACCATCTTGTGTCCACATGGGGGCAGCTATCTTTGACCACATGGGGGTGACCATCTAATAAAATTGGAGTGATGGTCAATTTGCATATTATTCTTTATTAGATAGGTTTAGTTTAATTATTAAGATAAGCCACATGCATTTTATTTTATCTTTAAAAAACTGTGTCAAAGATTACCACTTAAAATTTCAGTTATGCCATTAGGGAAGGTTTTAGGCAGCCAAGTGTCTGGAGTTTTTGGTTTATTAAGGTTATGTGTATAAGATCGACTTCTGTGCATGGTTATGGCTCCAGACTGTTGTACTATGATTTGACTTGTATTTTCATACATAGTCATTTTGACAGTCTCTAAAATCAGAGCATTTTAGTGGAACCATAAATGCACTCAGTATAGAAGTGATTTCATGGGGGCATTTTTTTCTCCTGTCTTTCCACCTAATTAAAAATTACCCTGGGACCTGAAGCTGCCCCAGCAGTGTCTCATGCAGCCACCAGAAAGGCATCTTTGGCTAAGAAAGATCAGTAATATTGATCTGGGTTGAGAATAAGAATTTGGTTAGTTTAGCAGAAGCAGAAATATATCTCAAATTTTCACCTTCTGTAAAAAAAAAATGGTTCCTTTTAAAAACTAAGCTCTTAAAATTAGGGGTTTGCAAAAGGAGAAAAGTCAATTGTCTACAAGGGATTCAAAGGCAATTTATGTGTAGCTTTTCGAACACCAAATCATCTTAGTGAAAACAGCATTGCTTTTATGCCCTTTCTTTAAATATGCAAGTTATTAATACATTTTCAAATTAGTGGTTTGGAAATGTTTATGCCATTCTAACTATGATCAGTAGTATATCTCTACCTGCAAGAGCAACTTGATGCATTCATTTCACTACAATGTAAGTGTCACTTAGAAAGCCATTAAAACATAACCTTGAAATTAACATGGTGACCCTCCAAGGAAATAATAAATGAGCTGCAAAGAAATGGCCGTGAAAGAAGAGTCCTGCCTTTAGAATGCAGGGGAGGGAGGAAGGGATAGAGGGAGGGAAGGGAGGAGGGAGAGAGAGAGGGGAGGGAGGGAGGGAGGAAGGAAGGAAGGAAGGAAGGAAGGAAGGAAGGAAGCAAGGAAAGAAGGAAGGAAGGAAGGAAGGAAGGAAGGAAGGAAGGAAGGAAGGAAGGAAGGAAGGAAGGAGAAAGAAAGAAAAAACAAAGAAAGGGAGTCTGTAATGAATAATTAATGAGCCTCGGGTCTCAGAGCTGCTCATATTCACTTGCATAATTGTTGTGAACACATTAAAATATTCATTTTAGTGATTTTTGTTAAAGCAATAGCATATCCCAAACTTCTTCATGAGATGCCTCATTGGCAGTTGACCTTGTTATCCCTAAACTGTCCAGGCTAGCCTTCTGGCCACTGCCTGGAGCTTTCTGAAACACTGATAGGGCCATGAACCCCTCTTCAACCCTCTAGCATCTCAGCACCCTCCCTTGAGGCCTCATTGGACAGGGTTTTTCATGATTTTTCTAACAAAGAGGTAATGGTGAAGGTGCAATGTATGATATGGAGTACAAATATTACTTTTGGAGTCTGGGACAAATTACAGAGCCTTTTTTGTCTCTTCAAGAGCAACAGTTGCTATTAGAGGGCATTGCTTTGAAGGGTGAATGGAATGACCTAGGCAAATATGCTTGGCACAGAGCCATCCTTAAGAAAAGAAATAGGGCATGCCTGGCCAGTGTGGCTCAGTTGATTGCCTACCATCCATGCACCAAGAGGTCACTGGTTCCATTTAAGGTCAGGGCACATGACCATGGGTTGTGGGCTCAATCCTTAGAAGAGGCTGTGTAGGAGGTAGCCAATTAATGATTCTATCTCATCAGTGTTTCTCTCTCTCTCTCTTTCTCCTTCCTTTCTCTATGAAGTAATAATAAAAACATATTTTTAAAAGATTTTAAAATTAAGATTTAGTTCAAAACTGATATTTGTCAGCATGGCTTACAAGGCCCACCATGAACTAGACCCAGTTTACTCTAGAAGGTTATTTCTTAGCATTTCCTTTTCCCATCTTACCCTCCCCTCTTTATGTTCTGAGTCAGGGGAGTCTAAAACTTGAGTGTACATCACAAATATCCTGGAGGGCTTGTTAAACACTGATTCTTGGGTTCCACACTCAGAGTTTTTGAGTCGTAGCAGTGGGAACAGGCCTCAGAAGTCAACATTTTGCCGAGTTCACAGATGTTGATATTGCTGGCCTGTGGGCCACAATCTAAGAACTGCCTGTGAAGTTGGCTATTTCTAAAAAAAATGCCACTCTTCCCTCTATCACCTGGAAAACTGACACCAAGCTCTGCTTGCAGGCAAGTCACCCAAGCCTTTGCTAATCCCTGCCGCCAAAACTGGCATTTGTGTCTTTTGAACTTCTGCAATCATCAATTTCCATGTGCTTCTATTGCACTGTTGACCTTGCATTATAATTGTTCACACTGCACTGTAATTGTTCACTTTGCATGTTACATGTTTATCTACCCATCTGAACCACGTGCTCTTCCAGTGGCAGAGACATTGTCATCTTCAATTTTGTGATGTTAGGGTCGTAGGTGCTGCCTGGCACATGGTAGTTGCTAACTAAACTCTGCTTGTGTGAATGAACAGGCAAACATGCACCTCATGCCCTTTGTTCATCCCCTTGTCTTTGTAAGATTAATTTCCTCCAGAAATGCTGTTATTTGTTGACATGGATCGTGAATCTCAGTCTGTTTTTCAAGACTCTCTGGTAGTGTTTTATAAGTCTGAAAAAGTCTACTTCTCTAACTTGCTAGAATAGCCAGTCCTTCCCCTAGGCACTCATTGCTCATAAGTTTTGTTTTGGTCCCCCTCCATTTGACTGAGTTTTGTTAGAGCTACAGCTTTGCTTTATTGAGCTCAGTGCCCCCAGAACCTACTCAAGTGGCTGGGACTATGGAGACTCATGGGGAATGTGTGCGGGATGAGGGGATGCTGAGAGAGAGTGCTCCAGGCCAAGGAAGCCTCATCTGAGAAGTTAGCTGAATTCACCCTGGTGTCCCCATCTCTCCACTCCCTTTCTGAGAATATCCTTCAGAATCCCAATTCCCACCTCTTCCATGGGCCAAATGAGAGCTAGACAGTTCATAGAAAGCTCAAGCAAGATATAATGAAAGCCTAAAGTAAGCAACTGTGAGAGAGTGAGGTACAGAGACCCATTGGGAAATGCATCATGGAGGAAGCCATTTCTAAACTGACCAATTTGAATATCTAGCCCTAGGCTCTAGGGTGAAAATGGCCAGTGTTTGAAGTCAAGCTTTTCCAATGATCTTGTGCTGTAGCTTTCTAAACATTGCTTTCCTGATCTGTAAAATGGGAATAAAACATTTTTGTCGGTATTAAGTGAGTGATACAGGTAAAAGAAAAACAACTAGCACAGTAATTGGAATATGGAGTGCGCCCAAGATTCAGAGCTCTATGGGGGCAGCTGTGATAAACCGTCAGTGCATAATGGGCCCAGACTGTGTCATATAAACGCATGGTAAGTGATTCTGTTCTTTATCCAAAAAGAATTTACAGAATCGCTGGGAAGGAAAAGCTCACCGCACCTGAAGAAGCCTTTGGTTATATTTTACCTAGTATTCATTACTAAGGAGTCAGTCAGTGCATGTTTTCACAAGGTGGGAGTTTGTAAAAGGCAGTGACCAGGGATGGAGTTCTTGGCAGGCAACATTTATGCTCCACAGCCATATAGTAGTTGGGGGGCTAAAAGTTAAGAATTAATTGAAATGTGGAAAATAAAAAGAAGATTTGGGGACCAAGTTATTTGAACCCAATGTGCAAACAGTAACCCATGTAAAGAATGACAGATAATTTTTTACAAGTATATTTTGACAGATTTCAGAGAGGAAGAGAGAGGGATAGAGAGAGATAAACATCAGTGATGAGAGAAAAATCATTGATTGGCTGCTTCCTGCACACCCGTACTGGGGACTGCGTCTACAACTTGGGCATGTGCCCAGTCCAGGAATTGAACCGTGACCTCCTAGTGCATAGGTCTACCCTCAACTTCTGAGCCACATCAGTTAGGCAAGAATGACAGAAATTTTAAAGAGTTTATACAGACATAGCTCTACCCATCAGTGTGTGTGTGTGTGTGTGTGTGTGTGTGCGCGCGCGCGCTCTTATAATCTTCAGACAGTACTGCTAGTGAAGGATTTCCTAAGCAACTCAGTTGGGATGGACAAAAATGATAGTAACTAACACCTACAGGGTTGACAATGTGTGAGGCTTAGTTCCAAGTGCATTTACATTTACTAAATCATGTAATCCTCAGAACAACAGCATGAGGTTAGGATTGTTAATTTCCAGGTGAGGTAATGAAATCATTCACTAGGTTCCACATGAGCCCAAGACAGTATGGCTTCTACGTCCATGCTTTCAAGCTGAAGGTCATTGGCAATTTCTGTTTTAGTTTCCAATCTGAAAAGCTGTGCCCCAGCATCCCAGTCCGGCCAGTGTTAGCCAGGTGGGGCCATGCCCAGGCTCTGTTTGTCTGGAGCATCACCCTGGCTCCCCACTTTCACTCCCCAAGTAGTGACAGTGATTCAGGGAATGTTTTCCATGGCTAGTTTTTATCACCACCTTCCTTGGGTAAACACGCCCTCCAAATGCTAGTGCCATCCACTTATTTGCTCAGATAAGAAAATTTGTCACTTGAAACGATCTTTTGATTGTTTCTTTTCCTCTGGCTTCTTTCCAGGGCTTTGTAGCAAATGTTAAATGCTGTTTAAGAAATGTTTTTCTCCTCGCAGAACAGGTTGGCCTGGGTGTCGGTTAACTGTTGCATTTTGAACTTCCCGCTTGGTAACTGACAGCCCGTAATTAAGCATAACTTGAACTCTGACCATGTCTTCATGTAGTTTTGTAGCCTGTCACCACATTTCTGTTGACTATTTTCTGTGAAAATAGCATACAACGAAATGCTTCCTGCTTTTTCCATAGCTCATCATGGGTAGGTTAATGCATTCAATGATGGTTTGGAAGTGTTGAAAGTCTTACCATAGTATAAACATTTTTCATTTCTTCTTGAAAGCACAGTTTCTGTATAATACATCAACTATGTGTTTTCCTTCAGGGCACTGAAGCTCAAATCAGGGGACAGAAGATGAAGGCAATGGCCCATATTGAGACATCTAATGGCTCTAGGCCAGGTGCTGTCCCTCCCACCTGTCTGTCAGCACTCCTGATTTCCGGTCTGTGCCCTAATCTGTGAGAGAGCATGCAGCTCTGACCTGGGGATCAGTCTTACATACCACTGACTGCAATCTCATCCACCTTACACTCTCTGGGGGTCACAGGCCAGCCAGCTGCTCCCTTAGGGTCCTCCACCCTCATCACCCAGACCTTCCAGGGAAGCATTTCCAAGTTCTAAATCAACAGAGAAATAAAAAGAGGGTGAGGAAGATGAGATCAAAATATCATCCCATTGATAAAAGTAATAGCACCCAAAACTGATGGTAGTGCACAGTCAGGGAAGACGATGAGATGCTCTGCCTGGCACAGGCCAGACGTGGAACCCATAGGCATGCCTGAAAAGGAAGAAGTATCACACCTCTGGCTCTCTTTTAAAGCTGTTAGTGGTTTCTTTGTTTTGTTGTTGTTGTCTTTTACTTGTTTAGTGATGTCTACTTATGAAAAGGAAAGTCAGAAATCTTGTGAATCTGGGTAAAATTCTATGTATGTGTATACCGAAGCAACCACCCATTTCCTGCGGCCCTTCCAACCCTGGATTTAAGCACGTATGCCGCATTCCAGAAGTCCCCCTTCTAAGTGCATACAGTTTGAACAGGCCCTTACATACATTATGAACTTGAGGGACAGAGTTGCATTTATGCATCTCATAAGAAGTTTGAAAGAGGGAGGGAGAGGTGGGGTGGGGTCTGGGCTATGGCTGAGCAATTTCTGCCTTTCAAATTTACCAAGCTGATTAAACCCCTGCAGGCTCCCCTGGGAAGAAATGAGGGAGGCCTCCAGGTGGGCCAGGTGTGTTATGCTAATAGATCACCCAACACCAGGGAGTGGAGAAGTCCTCCCCCACCTGCATTAGGTATGTGAGCCCCTGGAGGGTAGTCAATAGTATAACAATATGACAAAATACCCTAGGACCAATGTGACAAGGCTTCCAGAAGCATCAATTTTACTCAACCAGTGGGAAGAATTATTATTTTAATAGTTACACAGATATGGATATTTATGGAACAGGATATAAAATCCCCATGAATTTTTAAAACAAAGCATAATCCTTTAAAGCTCTCCCAGGCTTGCTTTGGGCTGCTTTGGGCTGTGCCCCCAGGTCCCCCGGGGGTATGTGTTCATTCCTCTCTGCCTAGGGTACCTTCAGTGGCAAACGTCTGGAGGCTCTCCTAGGACACCGAGCTTGTCACATAAAACCTTTAGTAAAATACCAGCATGAATCTGACGATGTTAGTACCTTGAAAAGGAAGGAAGAGAGGGATTCAGAATCAGAGAGGCAGTCATCAGAGAGGCACATGGTTGAAGAGGTGGACACACAGCACAGCAGCAAAGGGAGAGGCTAATCAAAGGACAGGAAAGAGGGAGGGAGGGGTAGGTGGAGAATGAGAGAGACCTTAGGGCCTAAAAACAGAGGGGCTAAGATGCCAAAGGAAGTGGGAAGGAGTGGAGGTCAGTGTGGAGGCAGACATGTGCATCCTTGTCTGTCTCCTGCTCTTATGGTTCGGGCTGCCATGCCACACAGCCCTGACTAGCTCTGTTAGCTCTTTGAGTGAGGTGTATCTGCCATGGGGTTTGTTGACAGAGAGTCAGTGCTCACTTGAGGTCTCTAGCAATTTATGTTCAATCCTATCTGAATCACTCCCTAGAACTCCATAGAACAGAATAGAATTGATAGGATAGGATAGGATGGTGCAGTGTGGTGTGGAATCAGGATCTCATCTAGCAGACCATGCTGCCAGAAATTTAAACTCAATTAAAAATAATATTAGTATCCTGCCAGGTACTAATTATTGCAAATTCAGGGGATTTTAGGATACTTAAGGATGGGTGCCTCACTTAAAGGCACTCAGATTGAAAACAACAAACCAGCAAAACAAACTGGTTGGCTCGTCAGTCCAGCCCTCCTTCTGAATTCAATTTGCAGGACTTCAGTTTTGTATCCTTGTCACCTCTCAGAGACCTAACTCCCTCCCTGTAATCTCAACAGATATGTTCTCATTTAGTTACTTTAACATTTCAAGGGCAGATATGCTAGTATTCACATTTTCCATGAAGAGAAACGAAGTCCCAGCATGTATAGACTGTTTCTAAGGCTACAAGTAAAACTCAAGATCTAATTTGAACCAAAGGTGGGTCTTGTGATTTCAGGAGCTTTTTATTGTGCCATCCACTCCAGAGCTGCCCAAAACTCTTCAGCATATTCACTACGGACCCCAGAGCTGTGGAAACCCGTACTCCTGCAGGGAACTGTGGTTTGCAGAATATTCATCCATAGAATGGCTATCAAACACAAGAGCGCTGCTTAACAAAATGCAGGGACAACTCTGCTGTGTTAAATAACATGTTTCCAAATAAACAACAACAGCAAAGCTGGCGCTCTTGAAAGTCAAGGGAAGAAATGGTTATTGATGTGGGGGAAAATAATTGCTTTAATAGCAGAAACATTTTAATATGACACTTGAGAAGAAACTGTCATCGATGTGGTCAAAGATTCATTAAAAGTCAGATATTGGGCAGCTTTCCCACTATTATCTTGCGGACATCACTGTATATAATGAATTTTGATTTCCTCCCCCTTCCTATATGTCTAAAATCCAATAAGCCATTGCAAGGAGGAAAGAGAAAAATTAGTGGAGGCGAGTGACTTCTCTAACTAGGTGATTGTTCATTCATAGCAATCCATTTGCAGCAGTAGATTTTTACAACATGCGCGTGTGACCTTCTTGTTTCGTTTTTTAGGAGAACTCGCTCACGAATGCTCATTTCGTCCAGCAAAATGCCTGGCCAAGTGGGATTCGACTCTGAGCCCAGCCCGGGCTGATTGTGCATGCGTCCTTTATTGAGAAAGTAGAGTCCTACCGTTACGCAGCTTTCTCTAACCTGCTTTCCTCACTGTTTTATCGGGCAAACACGGATTGCATGGGCTGGGACCGTCCCCATCTTGGCTAAGGGGATTTCTGTCGATTCTAGGCTCTCGGTAGCTAGAAGGAAAGCATAAGGGCACACAGCACGAACAGCCGGAGAGGCCTCCCTGATGACTCTCCAACAAGCACACAAAAAACGACCTCCCTCCTGTACGGGAGGTCGCCGAGGAGACATTGCTGGCCCCTCACACGTGTGAGCCATTCCGTCACTAAGGACGGTGGAGGGAGCCGGTGGACGAATCCATCAGCACAACATACAGCGGAGCGCATTTCCCAGCGCGCTGTGAATTGCATGCCCAGCGCGCATCGTCGCCCTCAGAGCTGTGCTGGGGGAATCGAGCTAGAGCTGTGCTGGGGGAATCGAGCTAAAACTGTTCAGAGGCACCCCATAATAGTCGCCTGTAATTGTTCCAGAATTGGTTTTCTGGGGCCTGGCGCGCGGTGTTTATTATTGTTGGTATTTATTAATCTCGTTCTATGACTGTCGCAGCCGATTCCTGGTTTTGCTACGACGTTGGAAACAGGGACCCTTGTACCATTTATTTCACCAAGTGGATTCAGGACGACCCTTCCCATTGAGTCCTTCCACATTGTCCGGCTATGAATGGAAGTCCTGACATTTGGCATAGAATGACAGGTGCACTGAGAGCAAGTGTTGGCCAATAAATGGAAAATGTTGCTCTATCTCATTTTTCAAAGCCATATTCTGATTTTTTTTTATTTATTGTGTAAATCTCCACGTCCTTAGTTCCTAAAAGATAAGGGAACAAAGAGCATATATTCTGATAATTCTTGCAGCGGCGTATAATGAACTTGGTTATTTATCCTGATTTATTGAGAGCACTATAAAGAGCAAGGGGAAGAAGTCGATTTTATTTTCAGTAGTACATTAGTACCTAAGGATTTTCCATTTTTAATGAGACAGGAAACAAAGTAGCTCCCAGCTCTAGATCCCACCTAACTCATTAATATATTACACAAATATGGGCAACCTCTAAGTTCTGTTTTTAATGAGAGAAGGTGATTAACCTTTACATGCATTTATTACTTACATTTTAGGTTTAAAAAGCTTGCCATCAAATCAATATTTTCTAAATTTAGTCTTTTAGGTATCTCTTGAGTATTTCTCATGTCCTCACATCAACCCAGTGGGGCTATTATTCTGTGATTTGTGGTTCTGTATACTCACTGAGGTCCGAACCGGTCTGGCTGGATCAGTCAGCATGTTGCTGCCACTATCTTGGTCCTCAGGACACTGAGTCCCGAGTCTCAACCCAAAGTCACTTCTGGACATTGACACTCATAAAGCGGATCAGAAGTAATGGAAGCGTTACTAGGTTGGTTTATTGGCACTGGTTGTGAATAAATCAGTGGGAAAAGCAACAAGGCAACACAATATTCAGGAACTCTCAGGGCTGCAGCCTTGTTAAATCTTTTTACTTCTTCTTTTTTTTGTTAGTTCTTATCCAAATTTCTCTCCAGACCTGCCCTTGGGATGGAGTTAATTACATCACATGGTGTCCTACCTCTGCTGCTTCTTCAGTTCATTTTTCTTTTCTTTTTTTTTTTTTTTTATTGCAATGTCATTAGAATGGGAAGAGGTGCTGCTACTGAGATGGCCCAGGAGGGGCCAAATTCTTCCAACATTTGATCAAATTCCCATTGCATTCTCAGCTCACTCTGTTCTCTTCTTCCTATGGTGTTTTTCATCCCAGAGTGTTGGATATTTTGTAGGTTTCTCTAAATCCTCTGATTGTGTTCATCTTCTTGGCTGCTATGACAAAATATCACCAAGTTAACAGATAATCCTCACAGTTTTAGAGGCTGGGAAATCCAGGTGCTAGCTGACCCGGTTCTTGGTGAGGGCTCTTTCCCTCGCTTGCAGAGGGCTGCCTTCTCTCTCTGTCCTCACTTGGCAAATAAAAACAATCTATCTTCCTTTTCCTGTAAAACCATTGATCCCTCTCAAGGAAGCTATCCTCTTGATTTCATATAACCCTCGTCACCTCCCAAGGCCTGTCTTCAAATGCTGTCACCTTGGAGGGTTAGGACTTTCACACATGCATTGGGGAGGGGGTGGCACAGCCCAGTACATAGCACCAATCTTCTCTCTCTTTTTTATGTGTGTTAAGTGACCTTGACCTCTGCATCCCCACCTTTTCAACATAATTACTTTTCAAAGTTTCATATCAGCACTGTAAGTAGAAGACGAATATCATTTGTCATAAACAAAAGGTGAATTTATAACTATAAAAATATGGGGGGGGGGATGTGAACCCTTTTCTGGTTCATATATACTGTACTTGGAGAACACTAGTGAAGAAATAAAATATGTGCCCAGCCAGGGCAGCTCAGTGGTTGAGCCTCAAATATGAACCAGGAGGTCACGGTTTGATTTCTGATGAGGGCACCTGCACAAGTTGCAGACTTAATTCCCAATGTGGGGTGTGCAGACTTAATTCCCAATGTGGGGTGTGATAGATGATTCCCTCTCGTTATTGATGTTCTATCTCTTTCTCCCTCTCCATTCTTTCCTGAAATTAATAAAAAATATTTTTTTTAAAAAAAGAAGAAATAAATTATGTGCCAGCTCTAAATTTAGGAATCTACCCACATGAGCCAGATGTTCCATTTCTGGTAAAGCTGGAGAGTTGATTCAAGCGTGAGTATTCTGTATATTTATACTAATGACCTTAATCTGCTTTAGAATATATCTAAAGTTGGGGAAATGAGGAACAAAATGTGGCTTCTATTAATTCTATTATTTCTCCTTTCTGAGCCCAGATTTAGGGTTGTGAGTAATATATATTTGTTTCTTGATGCGAGCTGTACTGGCTACTGGCTTGTTAACTTTAATTGGTGGAACTGTGATCATTTAGGCTATTAACAGAAACTAGCCATGTGTTTTCAAAGAAACTGGTATAAATTAGAATCTTTCATTAAAGACCAATCAGCCATTTTCACATTTCAAAATTTGACGCCCTTGCTTTCTTGATGGAGTAGCAAACTGACCAGAAAATTCATCTAATCCATTTTCTAAGGGTAAGAGTCAAGAAAGTAAAAATCTATCTTTATTAATGGCTTAAAATATTTATATAATCAATTCTGGCATAACTACTTCCAGAGTCAGATTATAAAGTGATTTAGCCAATGTTGCTTGAAAGTTAGGCAGAGAGAAGGAGCCGGAGAGTCAGCCTCATTACCGGCTGTTCGGATTTCTAATGTTTGCTTTCAAAGATTTAGAAAGGAATCAAAGACATGTTTACCTAAAAAGGAATCAAAGAGGCATCTAGCTGTAGGTGAAATGGCATGTCTTGCTTTTCTAAGAGCCAGATATACCACTTGACTATAATGAAAAAAAAAACAAACAACATGAATTTTTAAAAAATTGACTTAAAACAAGGTTATTAAGGAAGCCCAGCAGTGACCCAGGAATGGACTGCTTGAGAAGGAATTCAGGGACTTCCTGAAGTGATTGGACATTTAACTATATAAAAGTCAATGGGGCAGCTTGCCAGAGAATTAAAATAGTAGGCCAGTGTCATAAATTGATCTGCCGCTCAGAATCTCTGATGTCAAGCAAGGCCTTGAATTTTACTGAGCCTCAGTTTTTACATCTATATAATGGGCATAATAATGACAATGATTTACTGATATGGGTACTGGGAAGATCAATTGAGATACTCTGTGTGATTGTGTTTTGAACACTGTATGCTGTCCATTTATATACTAATACTGGAGGCCCGTTGCAAGAAGATTCCTGCAAGAGGGCTTCCTGCAGTGGTCTCCGCCTTCCTGCCTGCTTCCTTCCCTTTTCCACTGCCCACTTGCTTGCTTCTCTGCAGCTTCCATCCCTTCTGCAGTGCTTGGCTTCCTTCTACGCTGTCTTCAGTCTTCCTTCTTTGGATATGCAAATTAACTGCCACCCTGGTTGGGTTAATTCATTCCTGATTGGCTGGTGGGCCTGGCTTGTGGACATGGCAAAGGTACAGTCAATTTGCATGTTTCTCTTTTATTCGATAGGATGAGGCCTGGTGATTTTCACTCTTTCTTGTTCTTGTCCCTGAGGGAAAGCTGAGTGGTGGGCTGCTGGCAAGACCCACCCAATGAAAAGACTCAGGTGCTGCTCTCATGGCCACTGTAGCTATAGAAAATAATAATAACAATATCAGAGAAGTAGGGGTTCATGCACAGGTCAGTTCTAGAATTGTATGTGTGTGGCCAAATTTCAGTGATACATTCACTTTTTTTTTTTTATCACTTCTATTTTATGCAGTCTGCCTTTTTTTTTTTTAAAGGAATTTAAGGCATAAAACCCCAAACTTCAAACAAATTCATGAACTTCTGGACATAGACTTTCCTTGTTTGTCTGTAATGATCTTGGTAAAATCAATTCTAGGAGACTTTCTGACACACACATGCGCGTGTGCACACACACACGAAAATTTTCCCTGGGTAAAGTCAGTCACCAACTAATGATTGTGCATTATTTTGTCATACAGAAAGTTTTATTGTTATACTCTATGTAATTCATATGTGTATATTATATACTTTTTTAATGTCTTACATATCCCCAACATTTAATGCAACTGACAAAATGAACATGTACAACAGAAAATATAAGAGAGGAGGAGGTGGGGGAAGTTTCAGGACTAGGGTAAATGAAACTGAAAGTCAAAACCAGGGATCATAAAGACCTCAGATAAGCCATTTCTTGCTTTTTTAACAGTTGGTTCCCTATTCCTATTATTGGTTAGCAAAAGATGCTAGTCATTTTAATTTTACATTATATTCTGCCACTAGCATCATGAAAATGTGATGGGACTTATTTTTATAGAGATGGTGAGACTTAAGTTACTCAGCTAAAATGTGGCAAAAATTCTACACTTAACACAATGCTAATTTCTCTGCTGATTTGACATTTGACACACACAATATCTGATTACTATTAACCAATTCATTATCTGCCTTCTTCATTCCTAAGCTAAGACTTGCCCCTTATAAGATAGGTAACTTCATGCTTTTAGAAGCTGGGACTAAATAATATTTCATACTAATGAATTCTCAGATTTTTCCTGAGATATATAATGCTGGATAGTATTAGTTGGAGAATATTTATTATTCTTATAAATAAAAAACATTTTTATATATTCTTATATAGGGTGGGGGATGCTTTAAGCATGGTGGCAGAATGGCATTAATGCTATTGTTAATCAGAAGGATGGTCCCAGGCACAGCTTGCTGATAGTAGAGGAATCAGGTGACTGAGGGAAGAGGGTGACACCAGATGGGAGAAGGCTATATATGGGAATTATAATTCTTTTAAAATATTTATTATCAGTGACATAATAAAGAACAAAGATAAACTTACAAACACAATTAAAAATTACACAAGCTCTATTCTTCATTTACCATTAAAATCAGATGGATTGTAGTGGGCATTAGGACATGGTGGGATATAGAATTTGGCAACAATATCCTTTAGTATTAAATTTTTTAATGATTTTAGAGAGAAACAGATATATTAATTTGTTGTTCCATTTATTTATGCGTTCATTGGTTGCTTCTTGTATGTGTCCTGACCAGGCATCAAACCTACAACCTTGGTGTATTCGGGTGATGCTCTAACCAACTGAGCTACCAGCTAAGGTTCCTTTTGTAGTAGCACTGAGATATATTGTTTTCTGCCTCCTTCAGTTTCTATGTAGTGTTGTTTGTAAAATTTTTCCTTCAGTTGATTCAGACTGCCTTTGGAATTCGTACCCACCAGATTTTAGCCATGTGGAAATCTGATCAGGAAGGAAGGGAGACCACACACTGAGATTCGCTTCATGCATATGCAGCTCTACTTTTATTGTATATTAGTCAATGGAAATTAATTGCTAATTATCCAAACATTTCTATGATAATATTTCAAGCTCTCCTGTAGCAGATGTGACCAAAACTATATTTGGAAGAGAGTGGATGATATTATCTTTCTTGATGGGAGTGATTGCATAGGGCTTTAAATTTTTTCTTCACCGTTTTTTTATTTTTTATTTTAGAAAGAAAAATGGCTATCGTTCTTTCTCAACATTTGCTAAATATTCATACTGGCCAGAGTAATTACGCATTGACTAAATTAGCAGACATACAACTCTGTCAATTTTGAGAATTTGGGAATTGAAATGAAACAGGTTGTGGATAATATATTCAGTTATATGCTTAGACATATAGATTGTTCAAATATCCGTCACCACACTGCATTTGTAGCCATTGGTAATGACAGACTTTCTCTTATTTTAGAGCCTTCCATGCTGAATTATTCTCTTTTCATTGCGTTAGTTATCTGTCCTTCAATGTCTTAACATTGCTTTACAAGTTCCTCTTTATGTATTCTAATAATATACTAGATAGAGCCTTGGCTATTTTTAGCATTTCTTTATATTTATACGATGAACAAACTTAAGCGAGTTTAGCTCTGGTTAAAATAGATAATTTCCTCTTTTTAAAAAAATATAATGTGGGACGGATACATCGCAAAGACAAAAGGAATTTGATGGCCATCGTGTCAAAACTTAATTGTGTCAAGAGGTATTTGTGCATTTGTGCCAAGTCTTTAATGAGGAGTAGTCATTTGAGTGTAATTTTGATCAATGACAAGCAGTGAGAAAATATCTTCATAAAGTGGCAAACAGGGGGTGAGGGGGATGAAGGAAGCAGTGTGACATTACCCTTAGCTCCTTACATGCCAGCACATCTGAAATGCAGGGGTCAAGTTAGTGCTAAAAAACTGAAACTGCAGTAAGGCTGTTGCTATGGTTGTGTACACACACGTGTTTATACTAATAAAAGAGTAATATGCTAATTAGGCCAGGAGACCTTCTGGAGACTTTCCAGACAAAGCCATAGTGGTAGGGCCAAGACAGAGGCAGTTAGGAGCAATCAGCCTGGCAGGGAAGAGCAGTTGGGGGTGATCAGGCCATCAGGGGAGGGAAGTTAGGGGGATCAGGCCAGCAGGGGAGGGCAGTTGGGGGTGATCAGACTGGCTGGAGAGGGAAGTTGTGGATGCTCAGGCCACCTGAGAGTGCACTTGGGGGCAATCAGGCTGGCAAGCGGGATAGTTGGGGGTGATCAGACCAGTAGGCAGAGTGGTTAGGAGCCAGTGGTTCTGGATTGTGAGAGGGATGTCTGACTGTGGGGTTGGGCCTAAACCGGCAGTCAGACATCCCCTGGATTGGAGAGAGTGCAGGCCAGGCTGAGGGAACCTGCCCCTGCCCCATACAGGAATTTCATGCACTGAGCCTCTAGTACTAGTTTAAGATGTTTCCATGTATTCTAAGCTTCTTAGGAGCTGTCCCTCCTGCTAGAGAGTTGTCTGTGTTTATCCTCGAAGCTACCCCAGCTCTTCCTGCCTTTCCACATCATTACTCATTGTCTCCCACCGTCCTGAGGACTGTTGCTCTGCTTTATTCAATATCTTATACTTTCTAAGTGGCCAGCTCTTAACTTTTATGCCTGTTTTTAATCTGGCAAATTTCAGCAACCTATGCAGCTTTAAGTCCTGTAGAAAAGTGTCAGAGGGACTTTCAGGAGCCCTGACAGTGGGAAGAGCTAGGTCCTGTGGTGGCCCAGATGCCTGCTTTAGTCTCCACAGTGTTTGATGTTCAGTGGAAGGTTTAGCAGTTAGGTGGCAGAAGCCTAGACACTATTCCTTTAAGCACTATCTACACCAACCATGTCAAAATCGTGGCCCGCAGGCTGCATGCCTCATTTATTTGGCTTGTGTTAGCCTTTGAGTTTGACATGCTTGGTCTACACTGTTGGCTGTCATTGAAAACATTAGTTATTGGCATCCACTACCCTCACATTATGGAACAGAGCAATCCAAGTCAGTGCCTTCTTCTGGTGCTTAAGGGCACTGGGACAAACTATTTTTCAAAATGTATTTTTATTGATTTCAGAGAGGAAGGGAGAGGGAGAGGGATAGAAACATCAGTGATGAGAGAACATGGATTGACTGCCTCTTGCATGCCCCCCACTGGGGATCAAGCCCACAACTCAGGCATGTGCCCTGACTGGAAATTGAACTGTGACCTCCAGGTTCATAGGTCGATCGATGCTCAACCACCAAGCTACCCAGCCTGGGATGGAATGAATTTTTGTTTACTGACAAGCTTGACAAGGTTTAGCTATGACCATGCATACGTTCAGTGGAGACAATAGCTCTAAAATCGTTTGTTGGCAATCATGTGAAAGAGAAACACAGTTTATGGATTTTCTTAATGGTGTTTGCTTTACCTGGATTTCAACCTTAGCAATCGTGGGGGATCATGAATGGGCTTTCTGTGCAGTTCTGCCATTTGTAGAAATGCCTGTATTTTACTTCCTATATTATAGTTCCATTCAGTTTGATTTGTTCCTTTGTGAATGAGGTTGTCTGGAACTGGAAATTGGTGTCTCATACATCTTGGGGTTACAGGAAGAACATTCCTCCCCCCACCCCCATCCGCCCCTCCGCACACACTTCTTTAACAGTGAAGTCTTTCCTGTATGAATATTCACCGCGAGGGGGAAAACCACACCAAATGCACAGTGCTTGCTAGCAGCAGATTTTGAGTAGGCCTTATCCGCCGAGCACAAGTCTGGAGACTTGCTGACATTTTGAAAAGAGTTTTTAGAACAAAAATGTCAGATGATGCGAGCTTTGCATCACGCGAGAGTGACTTGTGCAGCTGATGCTAACGAAGCCTATTCTTACAAATCCACAGGAGGATGGATGACCGCTGCACTTTTAAAGGCACTAAATATACCCCACATATATATTCAACTCACATTTCGAACATGCTTCGCTCCGAGGGGCTTATATGTGAGCCCCAGTTGACCAACCCCTTTGTAGGATAGAACGGAGCAGGGAAACTGGCGTTATTTTTGTAAAGGAGCCATGGATGATGAGACGTCATTACATATTCCAACTTTGGACCAATGGCACTGCCACCCTCCTGTCCTGCTCATCACAGCAGCTGTGCTGTATTCACATTGAAATGAAGGGGTTTTTAAAAACCCAAGCAGCTGTATTATTCATACTTAAAATACAAGCTTAGTTTCCCCAAATGGGTGTGACGTAAACATCTCATTAAATATTTTTAATTTTGAGAAGAAAAAAAAAACCCAACAACTGTCAATGGCTGTGACTACGGTGGTGGTGGCAGCGGTTTGCATGTGTGTGAGCTCCTGGGAGCCGTCTCTGCTTTAGAGTACTCTTCCTAGTAGCGCATCTCTGAGGAGTCAAGTCCAAGCTGCAGGTGGGAAGAGATTCGGGAACACGGTGTGCCCTTTCTGGCTGGCAGATAACATGTTCTTTAAAAAAAAAAAGGTTTTTATTTATTTGCTAGAGAAAGAGAAACATCAATGTGAGAGAGACACATTGATCGGTTGCCTCCGCATGTCCCCGAACCAGGGATGAGCCTGCAACCTGGGAGTGTGTCCTGACCCGGAATCTAACAGGTGACCCTTGGGTGCACAGGGCAATGCTCAGACATCTGAGCCACACCGGCCAGGGCTGTTGGATAAGGTGAGCTATTGTCTCAGAAGAAAACCCAGATGCTTTGTTCTGGCCCCTCTTCATTTTCTTACGTTGCAATTTCCAATAAGTTTCTTTAAGTTTTGTTTTATTTTGGGGTTTTGTGTGTGCGTGTGTGTTTTTTTCTCAATTTATTGGCTAGTGTTATGTCCTGGCCATGTTTATGAAACAAGTAACCCAGGACCGGTGACTCAAATTCCATAGACCAAGGGATGGGCGGAATCCACTAAGACCTCATCTTTTTCCCTTTTCCTTTGGGAGAAATTTGGTTATTAGTCCCCGCCCACCCTGCTATCTGTTGTTATGAAATCAAAATGGCAGAGATGACTTTTTAGCCTCAGCTGTTCGTTAGGAAAGCTTTGCCACTCAGGGTATGTGCTAGTTTCCTTGTGCTGCTGTAACAAATGATCACAAGTTTCGTGGATGAAAGCAGCACAGATTTGATCTCTTTCAAAAATCCGGAAGTTAGAAATCCAAAATGGAGTCTTGTGGGGCTGCAATCCAAGTGTCCTCAGGGCTGTTTCCTCCCGGAGGCTCCAAGGGAGAAGTCTTTGGTTTCTAGGTGCTGTGGCATTCTTTGCCCCTTGGCCACATCTCTCTTACCTCTGTTTCTGCCACTTCAGCTTCATCTCTAGAATCTCCATCTGTCTTCCTCTTGGAAGGAACTTTGTGATAATCTCTCCATCTGGAGAGCCTTAACTTAACCACATCTGTAAAGTCCCTTTCACTGGGTAGGGTAGCATATTCCCAGTCAAGGGAGTTCAGGCATGACCATCCTTGCCAGGCCATTGTGCAGCCTCCCTCAGGGTATAACCTTAGGAGGGAGCTGCATCTGGATGCGAATTATGACTTTGTCAATTGACGACCACTTATCTTTGGGAAAGCTTTGCAATTTCCCACCCATAAACAGGGATAAATTGCCAACTCCACAGAAGATATATGAAATACAATAGGTGCTCCACCACCAATTTAATTCTTACCCAAGCTCTAGGAGCTAAATGTAGAAGGAATGGGACATTCCAAAGGTTTAATCCAGCCAAGTAATTGGTCAATGGAAATGGCTAGAATTTTAGATTTTAGTCCAACAGTGGAATTCATAGGTAGATAAGTATTAAGCACATGGTGGACAGGGAGTGACAGTTAAGACATTCTCATTTTTTTTTAGTATGTTTATGAACCAGGTAATTTTCTTATTGCACTTCCCAATATTGGGTCAAGTACACTAGTGATTTTTGACAGATTCTTTCTGTCATCCAGCTGCCTTGTGTCACTGGATGCCACCAGAACTGAAAACCCTGGCTACTGTTGAGAACAATTGCCATTTGAATTTGATTTGCTCATCTTCTGGGAACACAGGCAAAGCTGCTCTTCAGCAAGGCCAAGTTGACAATGGGCACCCCTTGTACTCTTTATGGCTCATTCACCTATTATGATGATGATGTTATTATTCACAATATTGCTATTATTATTATTATTATTATTATTATTATTATTATCCGGTGACCTCTGTCCTGGGGTGGAACTCCCTGTGACAGATGGGAGCTTAATTTATCAGACTGTTTTATGCTGCACAGTCCCCCTGCCATTCTGAGTTTATATTGAGATGGGCTGCTTTTCGGACAAAGGCAGCATGATCACAGTTTGTCAGTGTTCTTGATAGCTGTAAACCACCAAAGCTCTCTGCCAGTCCTTCTGGGATCCAATTATTTATGGAGCTGACAATGTGGGCTCTATTACAATGAAAGCTTTGGTGTCTTGAATGGTAAGGCAACAGGAGTTCTGGTTGGTCAGAAATTTCATTCATTAAGAGTTAATTCACATTAGTGCCCCAGGTCATCTCTTAATACCCCAAGAGAGTTGAGGAAATCTGTGGTTTACATTCTATTTCAATATTCTTCTCTGTCCTAATTTGGGAGATCTATTGATAACTTTAGTTCTTTGGTTCTTTGTAATGCATGTTTGATTTTTAATAGTTTGGGCACAGCCTTCATTCTGAGTTCAGTTGGACATCGTTTACCAAGTACTATGAGGAGTAGAAATGAAATAAAAGACTTGGGCTCTCTGGGTAAAGTGCTTGTCATTAGATAAGGGGACCAATCCAAGTAAAATCTGTATTTACCAATGTAGATGACAGAGAAATAAGTGTCAAACAAGTCCATCTTGACTGCTTTGAGCCTAAAAATGACCTGGAGTGTGATTTTAGTGAGGTGACATCTTTATTCCCTTAGAGTCTTCACTGACTCGAATCACATGAATTTTGCATCAAATCTCTCATCCCTGATTTTAAGACATCTCAAAAGAGTACTGAAAAGACAGCAAACTATTAAAACCTAAAAGAAATGAAAGTTTTCTGGGGGAAAAAAATGGCCAACATAAGGAACAAATGAACAGAAAAATGGAACAGTCATGATTGGACATAAAGTATAGGTTATTATTTATTAATGGTAGCCCGGTGCACAAAATTCGTGCACATGGGGGGTGGGGGTGGGGGTTATCTCTCAGTCTGGCCTGCATCCTCTCCAATCTGAGATCCCTGTGGGATCGGGCCTAAACTGGCACTTGGACAACCCTCTTGCAATCCGCTCCTAACAGCTCACCTGCCTGACTGCTTGATCACCCCTAACCACTCTGCTTCCTAACCAATCTGCAACTGATCCCCTCTGCTGGCCTGCTCGGCCCCAACTGCCCCCCACCATCAGCCTGATCACCCTTAATTGCCCACCCCTCCTGGCCTGATCACCCCCAACTGCCTTCCCCTCCTGGCCTGATCACCCCTAATGGCCTCTACCTTGGCCCCTCCACCATGGTGATCTGGGACCCCCGTGTGCACATGCCCTTCACAATCTGGGATCCCCGGCGCCCTCAGCGAAGTGCATGGTGGTAGCTGGTCTTCCCCCAGGCCTCCCATGGCCTGGCCCTTTGCGCATGCACCAGTAATCTGGGACCCCCTTGCTGGTGCCCTTCGCGATCTCGGACCCCAGGTGCCCACAGCAAAGCACGGTGGTGGCAGGCCTTCCGTCCGTGCCTCTGCGCAGCCTGGGGAACTGGCATCGTGGGCTTGCCGGGACCACCAGTGCAGCGTCCACTCCCTAGGCCCATGGCGCTCGTTCCCCAGGCCTTGCAGAGGCAGTGGGAGAGGCAGTATCACACAGTGCACGCCCCCCCCCTCCCAATTGGCTGGTAGCATAGACAATCAGGAGCCAAGGTATGGTCACATTTGCATGTTACTCTTTTATTAGATAGGACTAGAGTCCCAGTGCATGAAATCCGTGCACAGGAAGGGTCCCTAGACCTAGAAAATGATCATAGTGGATCAAGGCCTTCTGGCAGGGGCCTCCCTTCCCTGGCTGCTGGCTGAGGCCTAACTTCCCTGGCTGTCAACTGCCGGCCAGGGTCTTCCTTCATTCTACACTGCCCCCTGGTGGTCAACACATGTTATAGCAAGTCTAACTCTCATGGAAATAATTTGCATATTAGGCTTTTAGATAGATATATGATAGATAGATAGATAGATAGATAGATAGATAGATAGATGATAGGTAGATAGATATTTAGGACAATAATAATATATTTTTGGCAATATAAGGACCGGAGGAACTGTTAGGGATAGAAATAGAATAGTGGGGACCAGCTACAATTAGAAGAAATATTAATCATGCTCTATTAACCATGATGGTTCTGTTGTGATTAGAGAAAGCACACCTTCTAACCTGGCTGGGACGTGGGGGCTAACATCAGAATGCAATCCATCCTCCTGTCCTGAGAACTGCCTATTGTTAGGGAAAGATTTACAACCTTGTGGCTGCAAAATCTAGTCCTGGAGGCACCTGGTCTTTACAACCACCAGCCCCTATTGCCTGTAATCTGGTCCCAGTGGTGCTTAGAGGCACCTGCACTATGCGACCCCTGACCCCTAGTCCACATGACTTGTAACCGGGAATGATTATACCATACCTACTTTCCCATGCTTGTGATTCCTACTTTCCCATGTAATCTGTGTCCTTCTACCCAATAGAAGCAGCTGGCTTATGGTGGGGGCAGCACAGATTTTTGTGGATGACCTGCTGATCCCCAAACCTGCTGGCAGTATTAGAATGAATGCTCATATATGATTCAACTCTGTCTGCTTAATTGGCTCAAATAGTGACAGGCAGCCTGGACCCCTTGGTTATCCAGTTACAAAACCAACCCATTTTCAGTGACATATCATTTGAAATAGAAGTTTTTCACCTAGTATGGGCTTGACAGGTTCTAAGAATAACATCTGTATTTCAAATATAAAAGCATGATTTACGACTCACCTTTTCCACGGCTTTTGCTGTACATCGAATTATTCTTTTCCCTTTCTCCTTTATTAAAATAGTCTTTGAACTAGGCATCCTGCTTAAAAGATTAGATCTTATAGGAAAACATGGCATATTGTATTTAAATATGCTAATCTCTTAGAGGAAATGAAGGATCGGAGCCTGCTCATTAAGAAATAAATTAATTCATCCCCAATGCATTCATCATCAGTCATCATCCAGTTGTGTCCAGTTTTCAATTAAGTTTTTCCAAACTGCTTTGTCCTTTACCAAAAGAACTGATTATCTCTGATGATGATTTTTTTTTGTGTGGGTATTCGGATGTTGATGGCATTGAATTGGCATGAACACACTGGATGTCTTTTTCATTCAAGTAGTTAAGCAGTGGCTGTTCAGTGCAAACAAATACATTGTGATGGCAAGTAAAAATTCTTATTTGTCTAAAATGTATTTTAGTGGCCAGATATTCAGATTGACAGGGACTGTTTTATATGAGCAAAGCTGCCGTTAATGCACACATTGATTAGTTGTTATAGATGAATCATCCATTCATTCATCAGTTCGTCATTTATTGAAACAACATTTATTAACCGCTATCAGTCTCTAGTACTGGTGCCAGGCACTGAGCATATAAATCAGTAACTGTAACTGACATGTCTCCTGCCCTGGTGGCACTTCCAGGCCATTTCATTGGAGTTTCCTTGTTCTGTGCTGCAGTGTTACTAGGTAGCACACTATCAGTCACGGTGACTTTACACTGTCTCCCTTGGGTTGTTCTGTATAGTGAACACCAAAGGCCATGATGACTTTACCAATGAACCTCCAGGTACACGCCAGTCTCCTCACTCTTGGAGTGAATGAGTAGTCCTTGCCAGAGGAGGCCAATTGCTGACTATCTCTTTAAGGTTTCCATGCAGAATGAGGATGTATGGAAATGACTCACCATGCCTGCCACTTATCTCTAGATTCCTATAACATGAAGATGATCACAATCTGCCATCGTGCTGTTAAAATGATGCATCACCCTACCAGTACTCTGAAATGATCGAGTATTATTGCAGCCTCTTACAAGTTGGGCACTGAGATAATTTGGCTAGTGTTGGAGAAAGAATGTTCCACAACCCCTGTGGCTCTCCCTTCATTGAATAAATATGGCATGCTGCTGCTTTTGTTCTCCTTGTGTATGGGAGAGCAATTAAATGTGTCAAGAAAGAAAAATCACAAAAATGTGCATACTTTTTTTCCCCTATGAAAATTGCAAGACTCCATTCAATCTGCCTTCAAATTATTGCTCAACAATGCAGGATGTTGTTATCTTTGAAATATTAGATAACTTGTGGTGGGCAGTACATTTCTTATTGTGGTTTCATGACTCCTGTGTTTACTAGGACCCCACTATTGTCTTATAAATTGCTCTTAAAATGTCATAGGCTACCAAGATTTACATAGATACCTTGATGTATTTTTTTTTTTATTTAGATGGCTTAAATGAACCGTTTTAAAAATGCAAACGTCTGTATATTTCAGTTAAGAAGAAGAATGGTGAATATGGCCAGACTGCTGTAATTCTTGCTTTCTAGTCAATTATTTAGCTTTTATTCAAGTATCATCTTAGAAAGATTATAAAATCATTGTGATGAGAAAGGAATCAAGGATTTTTTTTTCTATTGTGACTGGTCAGAGGAATGAAAGGGAAACAAGGGAAATCAAAGGTTTTCTTTGTCCATTTTGTCTGTGAATGTATTCCAAGCAACTCAGTTAATTCAGTATTCTGTAACCTAGTAAGTGCTCAGTAAATGGGTGAACTGAATGATTTAATGGACTAAATCTCTTAACAAGATAACTTGTTATTACTAAGCTTACGAAGGAACACAGTCCTTGATAAATTTTAAGTTAGCTCACTGATTTCCCTATGTAGTTTAAATGAGAACTAGCTTATTTTAATACAAAAATGAATATTTTCTTTTAAGCAGTTGAGCTGTATCTTTTGATTTTTCCATTTCTGCTGATAGTAAGTCTTGAGGCCTTATGTTCTTGCTCATATATCTAAATGTCCACAAGGGTGTGGCCCAGATTAGATCTTTCATTATTATTTATTTAGTGAATTTTCCATCCAGAAAAAGAACCTTGTATGTCTCCCCCCCCCCAAAAAAAAATGCTCACATTCCAAAATAGAATATAAATTCTGTTCTTACGTTGTATTATTGAAATATTTTTAAAAACAATAAATGCTGCCTAAAGTCTGAACAAATACACACAAATGTGCTCTTGAATAATAAGCTTCACAGCTCAAGATCTGCTGAAAGACAGGGTTTGTTGCCCCACATGCTAGCCAACTTCAGGGGTGGGCAGTCTAACCCAGGCGCACAGACCTAGTTGGGGAAGACAAGCTTGTCCTCCATTCTGCCTGAGGGGAGTGGGGGAGGGTCTTTTGTACATTAAGTTTAGGGAAGAAAGATGTAACTTGTTTCTAAAGAGTCTACATTCCCTGCAGAAAAGGAGCTGGGAGAAGGTGAAGAGAGGCCAGTTCTGGGATGGGTGTGTCGTTAAGAAAGAAGCCTTTGCCCCTTTGGATTGTAAGAGTGTGGGCAGCAGTCTGGGAAGTCGTGCATAAGCTAGATGCAGGAAGCATGATGGCTGTTCCCTCTAGAACAGTGGTCGGCAAACTGTGGCTCGCAAGCCACGTGCGGCTCTTTGGCCTCTTGAGTTTTTAGCAAAGGCCAGCTTAGGAGTAACCTAATTAAGTTAATAACAAGGTACCTATCTATATAGTTTAAGTTTAAAAAAATTTGCCTCTCAAAAGAAATTTCAATTGTTGTACTCTGGATATGTGGCTCTGTTGACTAATGAGTTTGTCGACCCCTGCTCTAGAAAGTCCCTGAAAATAGTCACCTGGAGTCAGTTCCCAGTTTCCACACACATTAAGGAATGTGACCAGTCTTTGGTTAATGTAGGCCTTCAGCTGTTAACTAATTAACCCCGCCTGTCTCTTTCCCCCTCCCTCCAGCCATCTGTAACTTAATCTAGGAGAGTGGTTAGCAAACTGTGGCTTTCGAGCCACTTGCATGTGAGCCGTAGTTTGCCGCTCTGGAGCCTAATGAGTTTGCCGACCACTGATCTAGGATATCTCAGAAGTTTCTCCTTAGCCCACCAACACAGACCTGATTCTTGGTCCCCTCCGGGGATCACACAGCTTCTCAATACCCTGCCTCCATCAGGCTTCCCCTCTGCATGGATAACCTGCCCTGCTCGCTCAGTGACCTTCCTCCTGATCCCACAAGCTAGTTTCTAACATTTCTTGACGATGCAACTTAGTTAGATCCTCTGTCAGAACAACTTCCTTCCCCCTTATTCCAGCATTCCTCAGGCTGTCTTTCCACGTTTTTGTTCCCATCTGTGACCATCTTGCTAATTGTGGGGACTTTGGTTGTCTATTGTGTTTTAGTCACTGCCACAGGTCCAGTGCCTAGTGGAGTGCATGGCATTAACAGGGCATCACCAATGCTATATGGAAGGAAGGGAAGAAGGAAAGAGGGATGGAAAAGGAAAACACTCAAAGAAAACTCTTTATTGCTATTCAATAGAAGTCACCTTCTTGGCAGAACAGCTGCAAGTTAGAAAAAGGAGGGGGAAATAGAGGATTTGAAAAGATTACTGTAGGTGTTATGAATGTTTCTCTATTAAAAATACACTATGTGTTTCCTTCCCTCTTTCCTGCTCATTTGGTTGTGTCTGCCCCTCCCTCTTTCTTTGGGCAACCCCACATGAATTGCAGTGCATTTTAATGATCATCTATGTTAATGAACTAGTGGTGAAATATTAATTTCTACTTGTATTAAGATTGTTGTAATCTTGTTTCTGAGAGCTTGGAAACAAAATCATCATGGTAGGAGAAAAAAGAATCGTTTTTGTATAGCAAGCTTAAAAAACTTTATCCCTAAATACTTACCTTGGGGTCAGTTAAATTTAATTAGCTTATAATCATGTATGTGCAACACATCTTAAGGACCAGAACAGTTTTTTGGTCTTAATAGAAAGGTTTTTTTTTTTTTTATGAATTCACTTATTCAAATTCTCAAAACAATAGCTAATACTTACATAGTGCTTATTCTGCCAGCAACTCTTCTGAGTGCTTTACACCATCAGCTCATTTAATTCTCACAGCAACCTGACTAAATGTAGCTTCCGTCTTTTGTAGATGAGGAACCCGAGACCTAGAGAAGTAAAGAGTTTCTCTAGGGTCTGACATCTCACATAAAGTTTCATTGAAACTCTAACCCAGGTAGTTCAGATTGCAGGCTAATCCTGTGAAGCCTCAGAGGATTATTCACCTGGAGCCTGGAAAATGTAGAAGCTGTGGTTACAAGCTGAATTTTGTTGAATATCATAAGCCCGTCTAGCATGATTAAGTTTTCACTTTCAAAAAAATGATGGGGTGAGCCTGCCTATGTGATTTCCTATAATACTCACAACAGTTTTAGGAGAATGGCAGTAATCTTCCCCCAAACTCACTTCAGAGGAACTCAGAGAACATCAGGTGATGGAACCAGAACTACAACCCAGATCTCCTTGGAGTTTGTGCTGGCTTTTTCTACAAATCTATGGATCTAAAATTGATTTCAGTAAACCTCTCCTCCAGTAGGGATTACTAAATATTAGTAACATTTTTATTCCTAGAAAGCAGATTGGAGAGACATGGGACAATAAAGGAGGTATCTGCCAGCTGGATATCAATTAAAAATGAAAAGCAAGGGGATTTCTCAAACATTTTATTTTTCATTTGAGGATATTTGATCCATATACCCTCTTTCTACAAGGTGTCCATTGAATAAAGTGAGGGGCACCACTAGGTAAAGAATTAGTTGACTATACAATGCTTTTCAACTCTTAAGATTTTTTTTTTTACCTACACAACATTTCTGACACCAAGTGTGTGGGTTTTACATAGGAAGCAGTTCTTTAAGTCTCTGTGGACACCAACTGGGCATCTTTCGATGGATAATTCAATTCTGACACTAAGCACCTGGATTCAGCACAATTCAAGAGCTCATTTGCATAAGATTGATGCCCATGGCAATTCAGGGGCCTTCTGACCTTCTGACTGACCAGCTATCAATCAGGAGGTTTGCACGACCCCCTCCTCAGTATTGATAATTTGCTAAAACAGCTTACAGAACCCAGGAAAATGGTTTGCCAGCTATGACTGATTTATTATGGGGCTAAAGCTAAAGAACATCCACGTGAAAGAGATTTGTAGAACATTTGCGTCTCTCCAGCCCCTCTGTGTGTTCACCAGACCAGTAGCTCTCCAACCCCTGCAGTTTAGGGTTTTGAGGGAGATTCCATTCCAATGATTACGTCATTGGCCTTTGGAGATTGCACTCAATCTCCAGCCCCTCTCTGACCTGAGGTCTGGGAGTGAAGTTGCAAGTTCCAACCCTTTAATGCCATGATTGGCTCCTCTTGCGACCAGCACCCCATACTCCTATCCTTGAGGACTTTCCAAAAGTCACCTCATTAACTCAGCATAAACTCAGATGTGCCAGGAACCAAAGGTGAAGACCAAGTGTATATTTCTGATGATGTCGCAGCAGCATGGTGACATTTAGTGTTTATGATTTCCAAGGATGATGTGGGGGCACAGGGAGGAGCACTCCTGCAACTGCCACTGAATGACCATCCTCACATGCCCATGCCAGTAGTAGCCATTTGGAGCCCTCCTTGTTTACAGCTAAAAAAAAAAACCAGCTCTTTTCTTCTTTAAAAATGTCCCTAAAACCCTGTGGTAATATGTGGTTTTCCACTCAGTGGGAGGTCAATAAATCCCTGTTGACTCTCTTTACATTCAGCAGCTCCAAGTAAAAAGGAAAGAAGCCTCGTCCAACCAGGCATTGCATCCACTCTGGCTTTTTCTCATGCTCCATTTAGATGCCTAATAGTTAAGCCAGTGTAGTGTGCGGGGCTCAATCCTGAGCCACTGGCAGACACACTTGTATACAACATTTGCTACTTTTTGTTAGGGAAATAATCACATTGGAGAGGCAGGCTCTATACATGCTTTCAAGCTGCTGTGATTTCTTCTACTTATTTATGTGTCGGGCACCCTGTTTTTCTATTATTTTTTCCCACACGGAGACTTGCATGGAATGGGGAAGAAATTTTATTCTGAAATTTATTCGCTTTTAGAAATAGAAGAATATAGGCTTGGCTGACACATAGCCGGACTTCAAATATCATTATAATAATAATTGTATGTACACATACCCACAGATCTGCTTGTGAATTTGTCTTGAGATTTATGTCATGAAAGACTATAATGGGAATGCTATTAGGAAGGAGAGTTCTTTGCCTCTCAAATCGGGAATGAAATCAGCATTCAGTTTTATAGGTCTAAAACCAGGGGTACAGTTTTAATATAGACCCACAAATTCTGCAGCTCTTACCTAGTGTTT
The DNA here is from genome assembly GCA_027563665.1 of Antrozous pallidus. Taxonomy (NCBI): domain Eukaryota; kingdom Metazoa; phylum Chordata; class Mammalia; order Chiroptera; family Vespertilionidae; genus Antrozous; species Antrozous pallidus. The sequence continues at coordinate 9,369,810 of CM050516.1, read as the reverse complement.
AACTGAAGGGCACCCTCTCAAGCATAATCCATGGTAAGGATATGTGTGTAGGCATTTCTGAAAAAGTACTGACAAAAAAGTGTCCTAGTTACCAGAGATTGGTTTGCCTTCACTTGGGAATGTTTTTGACTTGGATACCTTAGGATTGCAATTATTTTGAATGATCAGGATATCACTTTAATTAATCGACGGTTGTATTCTTAAAGTTTGACTTTAAGAATGAAGATGAAACGTCTTTAATCCTCTTACCCAATCTGTAAAAAAAATCTAAAAAACAGTACCTATCATAATTAATGCAATTATCAGATATGCCAGAAATTCAGGTATTCTAATATTCATCTTTCCCTGTTTTTAAATCTATATGTTTTCACCTTTAAGTTAAAAACATTGCCAAATAGAGTTTACACATCTGCTGTAGAAACTGTTACAAATTCAGTGCAATGTGAAATCAATAAAGGCTGCATTCAGCTGGTGAAATACAAGGGCATGCTCTCTTTGTGCACAGAATGAGCCTGAACGCCAATTTTCTCCCGGAGATGAATATTTCTGTTTATGATGTCCAGACCAGACATAGCCTGCCAATAATCAATTGATCTAAAAGCTAAATGATAAAGATGGCAAATAGATCCATTCTTGTGTATGTGTGTTGAAGAATAGAGCCTTTGTTTTGTAGGTGAAAATTGCACTTATTGAAGCGATTGACTTTGAAAAGTATATTTAAAGTCTTGTGAGCATTTTCCAAGGGCTAAGAATATTTATCCTTTTGTAATGCACTGGGCGGGTCATGAACCACACAGGTAATTAGAGAATTGATGGTCCCTCTCTGTTGCCTTGTTGAGTTAGGCAAATTCGGCGTGAATCTGGCATGTGAAGGACAGACACATGTCAAAACACAAAGGATCTCCATATTTCTTTCATCAAAATCACACATTTAAAAAAAATTAAACTAAAGCTTAGGCTAGTTAGAACATGATTATGGATTTGATGTTTCAATCCTAAGGAAAAATTCTGTATTTTAGTTTAAGAATATTCTTTTTTTTTTCCCTTTTTTTGTGGCAGCACCATCTGATTCTGTCATTGGTGTATCAGAATGCAGCATTTTAATCACTGTCATTTGATCTATTATCGTGTTCAGACTAGTCCACTATTATCTTTGTTCATTGTGTCATTTAATAGATGGGTGACCTTTTGTAAGTTACTTAACTTTGCGGCTCCCAAATTGCTTTATTTGTAAAAATGGGCAGAAATTAGAACCGAATCTGTAGATTTGCCCTTAGATCCAAATGTAATTAGGGGGGTGCTGGCCACCTAGAAAGTGCTGAATAGCTAGAAGCTACATTTGGGAAGAATTCCAATCCTGCTTGCCTTACAAAAGCATGCAAGTCATGGGTATTCCATCGCAATCTTCCATGGTTTCTTGTTAGATGAACCGAATTCTATCCTAACCACCTAGATAGTGAGCTCTTGTCATATGCTTCTTTGGTAAGCATATGACAAGTGGCAAAAAACATAATGCACTGCGGAATAGGGGCCATTTTGCAGATCCAAGATGAAGACTTCACTAAAATGTGTATAGATTCTGCTCAGTCAAGAGGGTTGGTGTAAGAGGTGGAACAAAGTGTTCACTTATTCAGGGAGCTGCCCTGGGAAACATGTTTAAAAAATCGTTATGGTTTATGGAGCAAAAATTTCCAAAGTATGTTCTGTGGCCTATTGTGTCAAAAAGATAGTAAGTTCCCCTGCCTCCCCCTCCCCCTTGCATGGTCAAATAATACTGAGAATGTTCATGAAACAATCAGGACCCTGTGATTCAAGATTTCTCAGGACCTTAAATGCCTTAACGTGCATTGCATAGGTTAGGAATTCAAGAAGGGGTGGTAGCAGTTTTTAAACTTGCCCTGAACCCTTTTTTGAAGGAACCTAGAGCATCTTGGGTTCACTATGGTGAACAACAAGATTGTGCCTTTCCAGTGCTACTTCACAGTGTCCCAGCCGTGTGGGGTGCCCCAGATAAGTACTGAAATCTGAGAATGATTTACAAAAACAACAAATCAAATCAATTCAAGGAGACCCCTGTAACTCGGACTCTGTCACTTGTTTGCATTTCAGTGCATTTACTCCTGAATGACAAGCAGGAGGCATCGGGGAAGCTGGCAGGGTTTTGCTGCACACGTGTGTTCATGCAGCGTGTGGGGAAAACGACAATATGTCTGAATAGCACTGGACTCCTCAGCCTCTTTCCTTTCCGCTAAATGATTCCCGGGGCCCCGCGTTCCACTAACTGCTTCATTGTCGCTCTTGAGTTGTCTGGGTATCGCTGTAACAAAGCACTTAGGTTTTATGACTTTCAGATGTCTTGTTAGTGGGCAAATGAAGTGATGGGACAAGTGGGTTTTGTCTAGTTGCTAAGGAATAAAAATAACAAGCGCCTTTATTACTTTGCTGGCAATCTATTTATAAATTTCTGGAGGAGGAGGCTGCAGAGGAAATAGGCAAGTTTTGGACATACCTGAGATTTGTCAAATGAAATGACTTATTGCCTACCCCCGGCCATCACTACTTAAGCAGCATGGACAGATACTGCCCCTACACTCAGCTTCAGGCTCAGTGCTTATGGCCATTGGAGAAATGGGGTCTGGTAAAGGCTGTTCTGTTCCCCTGCTTTTTGCCCTTGCAAACACTGAACTGCACATGGAATTTGAAAATGTTGCACCATTATCCCCTCCACCACACAGAGCAGACCTTTTTTTTTTTAATGTTTGCCCCGCAAAGGTTTGTGGTGGTTGTTGTGTGTTTTTTTTGTTTTGTTGTTGTTGTTTGTTTGTTTTGTTTTCAAAATGAAAGCAACCCATAAAGTCTTCCTGTGAAAGCTGTGACAGTTTTTTTGTTTGTTTGTTTCCATGTGTCATTGCTCTTCCTAGCTGCAAGCTCTTCTAAATCTTCAAGTCGAGAGCATCTTCAGCTCCCTTGTCCCACAGAGCTGGGCCCCACACTACTGGGAAGTTTTGGAGAGCCAGCAGAGCTTTATGGGTACTAGCATGCAAATGAGCCATACCAGTCAGGTGACTCACCTGCTGAGAAAGTCAGAGAGAGCAAAATACCCTTTTTTTTTTGGGGGGGGGGTTACACACCTGGCCCCATCAAGCCTTTATACAGAATCAAATAACATTTTAAAAAGTGTGTGGACTGTGAGAATTTTGTGTCCAAATGGCTAGACTTGACATCCCTTGGTGTCTGAAATATTTAGATTGTATATTCAGAGTTGTACTTTAAGGGGGATTAAATCCAAAGGTAAGGTAGAGGAAATGGTAAATTATGGTGACCTGTTGTTTGTAGATGAATATTCTGTGGTATTTCCAACTTCTGAAAACCCACATTTGTTTTTTGTTTATTTTTTTTCATGAACTAAGCGTTGCCATTTGTTTTCATGCAGGTGCGATTCATAATATCTCAGCATCTGAGTTAATAAAGAAGTTTTGTAGGCTCAAATGCTGTTGGTGCTGTGATAATTTGGCAATCTGTTACAGTAGGAAAAATATCTCATATCGTAGCCCCAGTGGTTCCATTTGCTTTGTGCAAAGAATGCCTTCCATCAGCTATTGTTCTCCAGTGTTTAGGTTTCAAAAGCCTCTTCTGGTTGAAGACAAAAAGATCCCACATGGTGCCCAGATAGAGTAAGTCAAAGTGAAATGAAGGTGGTTTGCTTATTGATGCACCCCTCATTGCTAGTGAGCTCCTCTCCTGCTCACCAGGTAATCATTTACATTTTCTTCAGAGTATTTAAACAGGAAACATCCCAATTGCTACCAGATAATATCGGGAGGGCATGAAAAGAGTGTGTGCTCACATAGCCAAAGATGTCATAATAAAAGACCCTGAAACTTTGCTCAAGTGGAGGGTCTCTTACCGTCAATAGGGACTTTTAGGTTTGCAAGTTCCCTCCTGATGTCTGGGATGAAAAAAAAAAGCAGTTTATGGAGGAGAATATTTTTATGTCTATGTGAACATGAAAACCTGTAGTTGTTAATTGTTTATTACCATTTTAAAGCCCATGGGCTGCATGGTAGAAATAGTACTTAGAAATTAAAATGAATCATGAAATTAATTGTCTAGTTTGTTTTGGAGATACAATTTTTTAATAATCTATCTTAAAAGTTTTATCAGTAGGACTGTCTTCTTGTTGCTCCTGTAATTTATACTTTTGTTTTACAATATCTAGATATGGGGGCAGCTAAGTGACATATAAATTAATTGAATTCTGTAACGAAATAACAGTTTAATTAGTCATTTATGATGTACAATCAGAAAGGAGAAAAATTTGGCAGAAAATCTGACACTATCATTACTCTCCTTTTGTAATATTTTTCCTCAATAGCAGCATAAATCAAATCATTTTGTGAACCCCAACCTCTATTCCATTTTTTTTAAATTTGTATCATGGCTTTGACTGAAATAACTGACATGTAAAATTCAGCATATATTTGCTCTTAATTTCTTCTTGTTGTTAATCATTTTATTCGAAAAACGGAGATAAAGAAAACTGAATAAAACCAATATACAGCTTGATAAGTTATCATAAAGCAGCACCCACTTACCACCACTCAGGTCGGAAAAAGAATTTAGCCAGCCCCTTACCACTCCTCCCCAGGAGTCCTACACAAGTCAAGTCCCATCACAAGTTTAAAAAAAAAAAACCCTGCCACTTTCAAAAAGTAATCACTAATTGGATGTTATGTTACCACTTTCTTACTTTTCTTTCTCACCCAGGGATGCATTTCTCCATATAATGTTTGAAACTTATCTGTTTGGGGCTATTTTTAAGTCTCCTTAATGTACAATTTCTCCCTATATCTCTTATTTCCCATACAATTTATTGATAAAGACATTGGGTGGCTTCTTTGTTTTTAAAGCAGGATTTCAACTTTAAAAAAGGCAAAGTGTCCAAATGACCAGTGATCTTCTTTCTAGGAAGTGCTCAGTCATTATTTGGTTAGTTTCTGGGCCTGCCTCCTCATCACTCCCTCCTCTGCCCCCAGGGTATTTCCGGTTGCTGTATAGGCAAGCACTTCTGAACCCATACTTGGCCATTGTGCCACTCCTCAATGATGGGTTCTGAATTCCTAAGGACAGGCTGGGGGTGTGCACACTTCACTCTTCAGTGGAGAGGGAAGGTAGAGCAGGAAAGGCATTCTCTCTGCCATTATTCACTGTGGCTCCTTTGAGATGCAAACAGAATCAAGAGTTTGTAATTCAGAAAGTCTAGTGGACCATGCAAGGTGGGGAGTGGGGAGGTTAATGTCCATGGATAGACATCTCTACATGGGCTGGGTTCCATGTCTCAAGAGATAACTGGGAGCAGTTAGTTCTATTTTAGCATCTTTTCTGTACCAGGCTCTTATACAGGTTTTAATACTTTCCTAACAACAATATGAGTTAAGAGTTAATACCCTAGGATTGTAGATGAGCACACTGAAGTTCCTCCTTACCACTTTCTAACTAGTCTCTTTGTTTCCATGTGCAATCTTTTAAAAAAACTTAAATCAGTCCAGCTGGTGTAGCTTAGTGGTTGAAAGTTGGCCTATTAACCAGGTCACAGTTTGATTCTGGTCAGGGAACATGCCCAAGTTTCTGCTGATCCCAGGTAGAGTGTGTGCAGGTGGCAGCCAATCAGTGATTTTTTTCTCAATCTCTCCCTCTCCTTTACCCTCTATGAAATCAACACACATACATCTTAAATCAGACATTATGGTTCTGGTACTTTTTGCATACCAGGATTCCTTCCTGTGAGTGTGGTTCAACAGGATGGAGGGCTGACACCTGTGTATGTCATTGCTCTCACCTGTCCTGTACAGGATCACTGTGCTTCAGGCACAGGGTCCTTGCTGCTCCTCCAATACGAGCAAGTCCAATAAGGTTAGGAGGCTGTAGCTTCAGAATTTTTAAGTTTCATATTTTCTCTCTTAAAAATAGTGAGCATGCAAAACTGGTCTCGGGATATTTTCATTTGATTTTTTCTGCTTCTGGAACATTTTCCGTCACTGCTACCATTTGCTTAGTTGGATGGCACATGTCTTTCAGGAGCTGAATTGTCACTTCCTCAGAGAACATCCCTGCCCACTTGATCTGTATTAACTTTTCCCTGTAATCATCTCCTCCACGTACTCTTTTTCCTTTCTGACTCTTGTCAATAATCCACAGATAACATGTATTTGTTTAACGCTTAACTCTTCCACCTGAGGGTGAGGTATGTCTCTTTTGTTTACTGCAGTGTTCTCCGTGCCCAGTTAGCCCAGGGTCTGGAACACCACAAATGCTCAGTGAATACTGGTTGGAATGTAAAATTGAAATGAGGCTCAGAGAGGTTACGTATCTTGTCCAAAGCCACACAGCTAGTAAGTATCAAAGCTAGAGATTTGAACCCTCAAACCAATATTCTTCCAACTTTAGTTGAATTTCCTAAACTGTGGTCCTTGAACACCAGTGTCCGATAAATCTGAATGGATGTCCTAAGAATAATAATAAAAAAAGGCCTATGTTCAAATAAATTGTGGATATGACACAATTATTTAAACAAAATTGAACATATTTTTTACCGCAGGACATGCAAGAGACCATAATATGCAAATATGCATGTGGCTCTCCCAGGAGCTGATATGGTATGCAACATCTGCCACCACTGTTTGGCTGTGATTTACTCCTTTCAATTAAACAGGTATTTTAGGCCTTGCCCCTCCTTAGAAAGTGGGTAAATGGAAATATCTATCAGCAAATTAAGACTAAATATTCCAGGAGTGTTTTTTTTTTTAAGTTATGCTTTCTGCTCGCTCTCTCTCACTACGAATATTGGGCAGTTTTACCTTAAAAAACCAAGCTTAGATAGTAGAAATTAAAGAAAGTAAAGTGGCTGATAATTTGGATTATTGTGGAGAAGATACGAGAGAAATACATGTTGAGAAGTAACAGATAAGAAAATATAAACAAAAGGAAGTTAAGTGGCTGGCAACTTAGGATGGCAAGGGTTATTTTTTCCACTTCAGCGTGCTATTCAGAATGACTGAGAGGGATCTTAAATGCTGACTTCCCTTAATGGAGAAAGTATGAAATTACAAAATAACCGATGTAATCACACCTTAATCTTGTTAAATAGAAACACTGTGATCTACATTCAAATTTCACATATGGTCAATCTTGCAAGAGCGGGAGAAGGAGCCCTAGCACCATTTGGAATTTTAAACAGAGTGTCTGTTGTACCTCTCCAAAGCCCACTGACTTTTTCATGAGAAGCATTTCCCTGGGATTGGAGGGAGGGAAACCTAAGCAAGAGGGTTTTTTTTATTATTATTATTTGTTTGTTTGTAATGGGAAGAAAGATAAAATTTATTTCCAGAAGCCTGACACTCGTGACCAAGTGCATCCTAAAGAAAGCAGAGTGCATTTCAGAGAAAGGTGGGACCATGTGGGGAAGACAGGTTTCCGCTCTGACTTGCCTGGGCAGTATTGCTGTCTGTGGACAGGCATGGCTTTTAAAAGTAGTAGCTAAGGTGAAGGATTTGCAGCTAATGAGCTAATGCTGGCCCATTAGCTGCAAATGGTAATAAGAGATGTGAAAATGAAACCCTTGTCAAGAATTCATGTTTGGGGGAGTTTCAAGGGAAGAGGTGCCCACATTTGATTTGAAAAAAAGGTATCCCTTGATTCAGTGGAACCACCAAGCTAAACCACTCTTGACTTTGGGGTGGCCCTTCTCAATATGAATATGCACCCCTCTCAGATAGGATACAATCATACCGGAAATGGGCATGACTTAAAACCAATTTGTATGGCCCTCGCTGGGTTGGCTCACTGAATAGAGTGTTGGCCTGTGGACAAAAGGGATCCCGGTTTGATTTCTGGTCAGGGCACATGCCCAGGTTTCCGGCTCAATCCACAGTAGGGTGAGTGCAGGAGGCAGTCAATGAATGATTCTCTGTATTGATGTTTCTGTCTCTCCCGCTCTCTTCCTCTCTGAAATCAATAAAAATAGATTTTAAAATAATAAATAAAATCAATAAAAATATATTAAAAACCAAATTCTTCTGAAAAGAGGAAAGTTGTGAATCATAAAAATGGCTGAACAAAAGATAATGCATTTGTGAATTATCTGGGCTTTCTATTCTACGTTACATGCTGCTGCACTGGGCTTTGACACTGCCACCAGGGACTGGGAGAGGTATTTTCAAACAGGGCTTCCCTGAGGATTTCTGATTATGGTAACCACAGGCTATGCTACTGATGCTCCCAACTACATTACAGGGAAGATTTGGCTATTTCATTCATTCCAGCAAGCTGCTGCTTCCCAGCAAGTCACTTGTCTCTGGAGTATTTGACTGAATCTATAATAAGACAAAACAAAGCTATTTTGAAGGTTTCAGTAGACACAGCTTCCATAGCCAAGTCCTCTGGATACCTGGAGGGAAATAAAGATGAGACGAAGGTGCAGCCTCTGAATCCTCTGTGAGCTGGATGCTCATATCATACCCGCCTCCTTGAACCTCCCACCTGCTGGGAATTCTCCGGGTTCTCTGCAGTTGTGCATCCCAACGCCCTTTGTTTTAGGGTGTGTAACGCAATTGCATTAAGAGTGCTAGAAAAGTAAATCCTTTTTAGTTTCCTCCAAATCAGGAAACTGTGTGTCCTAGCCTGTAAAGCATTCCGGGTTAAAATAAGGGTCTCTGTCATCTGAGTTGTGAATGAGGCAGGGTGGGAATTAAAAGGTCCTGGGCCTGGCTGGTGTGTCTAAGTGGCTGAGCATTGGCCCATGAACCAGAAGATCATAGTTTGATTCCCAGTCAGGGCAAGTGCCTTGGTTGCAGGCTTGATCCCCAGTGGGGGGCATATGGGAGGCAGCCAAACAATGAGTTTGCTCTCATCATTGATGTTTCTTTTTCCCTCTCCCTTTCTCTCTGAAATCAATAAAAAAATAAATTAAAACATTTTAAAGGCATTGGGACAAGCAGCCAGCAATATGAGATTTTTAGATGTCTTCATCCATCTAGGAGTATACTCTTGAGTGGCTTTGGGTGAGCTGCTTTACTTCTCAGACCCTTCGTCTCCCATCAAATGGAATTGGTGGGAACCTCCTGTTTTATGATAAAGGGACATTAGAGATTATCTGTGCTCACCAGAGATGTAACTGTAAAAGGTATGTAGCCAAGTAGGAAATATTAGACCAGTTTTTGAATTAAATGAATGTGCTCTGACATTCTTACTATTGTGCTCTGAGGCTGAAATATCCTATTGCTTTTGAGCTTACATAAGGTGACCTCATTTACTATTGGAACATTTTTAAGAATTGTGGAATATGACGGTAAGCACCAGAGAAAGAATAATACAATCTAGATAGAAGAGACTCTTGCTTTTTAAAGCTTCATTAACTGATAATTATTTGAGTACAAAACAATGCCCTTACTGTTTGATAAATGAATATTAGCCACATATCACGCTGATAAAAGTCATGAATAGAGCTCGGCCCTTCTGCATTTGGGGGAACGTTGTTATTTTGATGCTAATGGATTATGTTCATTTGAGATAGATATCTCGAATGACTCAGCAGGACCAACTTAAATTAGATTTGTCCATCCTTGCTTTGATTATTAGAGTGTCTGAATATCTGATACCAGTCTTATATTACAATGTGTGCTTCATAGAATTTATCTATCATGACCTAAGGATTTCTGTAGTAGGAAAATTTGATTGATCATAAAAATCTCATGATTATGTTTTTATTTGAAAGGGTAGCATTGTGGTTTCCACCCCTCCCCAAATGTATTCTCAGAGTCAGCAATATGAAATAGCTTATTAAAATCTCTTTACAATGTATGCTGTTTTGGAATCTGTTATTGAATATTAGTTCTTTGTAGCTATTAGCTTCTTATAATGAAGAGTTGTATTACTCAGGGTAGGCTAACAGCTGTAATAAATTACTTCCAAATCTCAGTGCTTTACCACCAGAAGGGTTTATGGCTTGCTCGTATCATGCAGTGCAATGCAGATCTGTGGGAGCAGGGAATCTGGAGGAGCAGGGGTATAAGGAGGATGGGCTTTGCCCATCAGTTATTCAGGGACCCAGACCCTTCTGTATTGTGGCTTCAACCCTCTTTAGGGTTGTTGGGGTCTTTATTCTGCAGGTGGCTGGAAGAAGGAATGAGGATTATAAATGGGAGGCTTTCCTTCATTTGTTGAGCTTGAAAATGGTGAGCCTCATTTCCTTTCAGGGGTCATTCATCAGGTCTCTGACATGAACTACAAGGGGGGCAGAGCCTGTGGTCTGGCAGAGTGACCACTAAGAAGTGAGAGCATGGTTACAAATGAACATTCACTGTCTGTTTCATGAGACCTGGATACCAAATTGAAGTCAATAATAGATTTTGTGAACCCGATCCTTGGAAGCCTTATGCTGGGCATGTCAATGTATTTTCCTATGATGTTAGTGATGATAATAAGGTGGGTGAATAACCACATTGTTAATAAGAAATAGAAAATGACCATGTTGGGCATGTGTAAATACTACTTAAGGGATAACAAATACTAAATGCTAATAATTTGGGAGAATTTGGAAATTTTCTTGATGTGATGGTATTGGCATTGTGCTACAGGTCAGTCACCAGAATTCCAGACTGTCTCTGCCATTTGCTTGCTACAAAATTATGAATAAATTGTCTGACCTCACTTGATTTTTACTGGTAAATAGACAAGTTGCTTTTTCTTAATAATATTATAACATTCCTCTCTGATAATTTCACATCTTCTGGAAGTGCAGGGTATAGGGGTTCAAAGTCAGAGAGATGGTATTTTAGTAATTTCAAACCGAGCTTGGCAAGTCCCCAGAGCCTCAGATCAGTATAGACAGTGCTTAAGATTGTGTCCCAGGGTCCAGCTTCAGGTTTATCAAAGCCAGATTTGGCCTAAAATTTCTACAATGGGTGAGACCAAACCTTCCTCCTCATTTCTTCACTTTCAAACTACAGCCACCTAGATAACTAGCTCAGAAAAATGCTTGAACCACACATTGTCAGAGTGAACATCTAGGGAGGTTAATATCAACTCTTAACCAGGTGTTATTGACTTAGAGACAACAAGTACAAAGACAGTTTTTTGGGGGGATCATTAAATTCTAACTTCAGATTCTGACAAACCACGTTCTCTTCAGTTATCTAGGACTATGGAGAAATTCACGAGGTAACATTAGCTTATCTTTCTAATGATAAGTTTAAGGTGGGCTAGGATTTTCTTCTGGTTAGTTCTTATGCATTCACTCCTTAGGTCTTCATCTGTGGTTGTTTCTAAAGTACACATAAACTAGCTGATCAAGTTAAAACACTGTGCTATATCTAGCCCCTCTCGAACCCTCCCCAGTCCTAATCTTGGCTCTGGATCACTTTTTCTGATAGTTGTATACATTCTCAAGCATTTAGACATTCTTCACTTTTGTTAAGAGTGTCTTTTCCTTTCCCAGTTATCTGGAGAACGCTCCTTATTCTTCACAGCTCAGCTTAAAAGTTTCTTAAATGCCCACCAGTAGATGAGTGGATAAAAAAAAACTGGTACATTTACACCATGGAATACTATGCAGCTGTAAAAAAAGAAGGATCTCTTGCTCTTTGAGACAGCATGGATGAATCTGGAGAGTATTATGCTAAAGGAAATAAGCCAAACAAAGACAAATATCACACAATCTCACTTATATGTGGAATCTGATGAACAAAATAAAATGAACAGAATAGATCCAGAGACATGGGCGCATGAGAAAGACTGACAAATCTCAGAGGGAATTGGGGAGGGGAGCAGGAAGAGATTAATTGGAGAATTTATATGCATTAATGCATAACCCATGGACACAGACAATAGGGCATGAAGGCCTGGGGAGGGGGCATGAGTGGGATGGAGGGGGTCAATAGGGAAAACGGGGAACCATTAGTGTCAAAAATTTGAAAAATGTCTTTCTCTGGAAGTCATGCCAGTATGCACCAGGCAGAATGAAGGCTCTCTGATGTGTGAGCACCAAGAACCCTGTGTGTGGCATAGATACAGCACTTCAGCAACATCCTGTGCCCACCCACACCTGTCTGTTTCAGGCATACAAGGAGCTCTTTAAAGAGGGAGGTATCATACTTTTGCATCCCCAAGCCTGTCACCAGGTGTGGCACATTGTGGTTCTTCAGCAAACAGCCATTGACTGACTGAATGAATGCATATCCCTCTTACAAGGAGCAGGGGGATTATAGGTGCGCCTACACACCTTGAGTAGAGTGGGGAAAAATAGGTAGTCGTAATAAAGGAAGGGCAGCTAAGCACATGGCTGCTTTTGGCACTTACTCATCAGAAGAGCCTGGAGTAGCCTTTATCCAGGGAACATGGATCTGCCCTTTTCCAGTATAAGCAAGTACATGCTGACCGGGGATGCCATGTAGGTGTTTCGAAAAATCTGCATGGACCCTCCAGTTAGTGGTAGCTTCCCTCCAGTTAGTGGTAGCTTCATTTGCTTTCTGGGCATATGGTTGAATTGTTTATATTTATCTATAATGGAAAATGTGTCTTCTTCAAGCAGTGTTTGCTGTCATGTCTCACTTGAGGTCAAACATCTCTTCATGTACAGTATTCTGTACCTGCATTCGAAATCTTCTCCACGTCCCGCTGTGTTTGCCAGCGGCCTCTCCTGCAATTGTTCATGCGGCTTTCCTCATCTTCTGTTCACATCATTCCCTTTCCCCAAAGTCCGCCTGTTTTTTTAAGACCTGTGGAAGCTTCATTCAGAACTTGTGGTTCAGCAAGCCTCCAGAGATATCTGCCTCCTAGGAATTTTTCTCTCCATTCAAAGAGCCCCATGCTTGCTTCTGACATGTGCAGAACCTTTTCTGAATTATGTCTAACAGAATCAAACCTTAATTTGTTATGAGCTTTGGGGCTTTGTTTTCCCAGCGTTGAGGTTACTGATGGAAGGGACATTTTTTTCTTTGCTTTCTATTGCAGCAGCTCATACACGGCCTTGACCATCGTAAGTGTGCTACCAGCGTGTGTTCATATTTGAAAATGGTGCCTGTGGTTAATAATAACAATAAAATTAAACTGTGGAAGGGAAGTGTCTGTGCAGGGGGGTGCAGTGCCTTCTTAAGAGTAAGAAAAATTGGGTTTAAATTGCAGTCTGCTCCTTTGGTGGCAGTGTGAGCCAGGGCAGTCTATGCCAACCCTTCATGCTTCGATGTTCTCATCTGTAAAATGGGTTGTTGTAATTTGGGGAAGAAAAACATGAAAATAAAATATATCTCAAGGCCATGCTTCATCATAAATACCCATCCAACGAGAGCTGGTATCACCCTGATGTTGTATTTTGTAGACACTAGGGTCAGACTCCTTGTGTTCACATCCCAACTCTTCCACTTGCGGTTGGCCTCCTGCCCTGGGAGTCAGTCCTTGAGCCTCCACTTCCCTCTCTGTAAAATCTAAAGGGAAGTCAGTCTTCCTGTCCTCACAGTGCCATTTAGAGGAATGAGACCTCATGGAGCACAGCCCAAGCACATAGTGTATAGTGAGCACCCCATCGATATTAGCAGCTATGCTGATTGAAATTTTCAGTTGTCCATATTTGCATTGTCACAGAGGAAATGTTCTATTTTCTACAAAAAACAAAGACCAAAAAACAAAATAAAAAGTATTTTTTTTTTCAAAAAGAAAATCCCATTAGGAGCCATATCCCTCTCCTCTTTGGCCCTTCCTCTCAGGGCCATGGAATAAAAGGGGATTAACTGGGGTTGGAGGTAACGTGGAACATGTTTGAGGCTTTCTGGGTTTGTTCTGTGCACTTACACTTTTGTAGGAAAGGGCTCCCTGCAAGAATAGCCTTGCCAAGTGATTTATACGTAGCTGATGCTTAGCACAGCCCTCGGCAGAGGAGAGCATCTATCACCGTGGAAAGTATGAGGATACGCAGCAGGACAGGGCAGACTCACCCTCCTTCGGAGCTGTCAGTCTCAGTGCCCCCTCCAGTGTGCCTGCCCCCCATCTGCCTGCTGCAGGCCTCACACTCTCTCCTGTTCGCATCACAAAAATACACCTAGAGGATGGAGTGTTTACGTGGAATCTGATTTCCACTACCTGGAGAGCAGTCTGCGCTGTTTTTAAGAAGGGATAAAGACGCCAGAGAAGTCCTTGTAGGAGGATTAACAAATATGATTCTTTTCAATTCCTTCTCAGGGGGAAAAGGTACAATCAAGTTGTAACTACTGTTCCAACCTAGTAACGCCTCGTTGATTTGCAGGTAGGTTTCAAAATCGGATTTGGTTTGAATCTCACTACTGCATACTAGTAAATGCAAGTCTGGTGGCAGGCATGTGAGCATGTGAGTGTGTATGTGCATGTTTGTGTGTGTGTGTGTGTGTGTGTGTGTGTGTGTGCGCGCTTGTGTGTGTGTGTTCCCATGATGATTTTATAAGAAGAGACATTGTTTAGGTCGAATTGAATGTGTAAACTTTCTGGCATAATGACATGCCTCTGATAATATTTAATATGTTGACTAAAATCACCATTCCTATCCGCAGTTTCCCCTGGCACATCACTCTCTAGCTTAGTTGTCTGAGCCACGGGGCATTTCAGTTTCCATAGGATATTCTCACTGGGGGTTTTGGCGCAAGACACAAAAAATCATTGGCATAATATTAGGTCAGCTTTTTGGGTTTTGTTTTTGTTTAATTTATTCTCAAAAGCATCGACCTCTAATCTTTTCTATTGTTTTCTGTTGAAACCACTTCAGTTAGACGTTGATTCTAACCACTTCACCCAGCAGCCATTGGTGAGGTTAACCACAGACCAAATGGCTAAATCCAGGGGTATATTTTCATGTGACTGACCCACTCTTATGCTTGTTAAGACTCTTTCTTCAACTGACCTTCAATTGACTTTCTAGGTACCATTCTTTCTTGTCCCATGCTGTCCCAGTTTCTTCTTCTCAGTGTCTTGTGCTGGTTGCTGGCCTGTCCCCTTGCCCTCCACAGATCTTTTCTGAGCCCCCCAAGTCTTCTCTTTGTATATTCACTACCCGTGTGACCTCATTCCAGCCCCAGCTTTTAGGCCATCTCAAAGCCAAGGGCTATTGCCCCCTTGACTCTGTTCCAGTCACCCTTAGCCTGTGTGCCTGCCTTGAACATTTCAAATAGGCCTCTACTTTTGAACTTGCTATTCACTATAACTAGAATATTATTCTCCCTGGGAGCTGCCTGGCTCATTCTATCCATTTCTGCAAGCCTTAACGGTCATTGGATCAGTCAAACCCTCTCTGACCTGCTTCTGTTTGTGATCTCCACAAACACAACCACTGCCTCCAATGCTTTTTAGAGCCATTACACCAGGCAGGGGCCCTATAGAAACAGATGGCACACTCCAAAGGGTTTCAATGAAGAGGTCAATAAAGGAACTGTGCCTGAAGGTTTAGGCAGGGTTAAGGGAGTCAATAAGGTATGCAACTGGGGACAGCCATTGCCACCCCCAGCCAAAGGGGATAGGAGCTGTGAAGGCGGGGCTGTTAGCAGCTGTGTGGCAGAAGAATGCAGCCACCATAGGACCATGGCCACATTGAGGAACAGAGGGAGCCAGCGACCAGCAAAGGATACTGAGAAGGCCCTTTCACTGGCCCACTGCACCCTTGCTGTGTCCCCCATTGGCTGAATCCAATAGGATTCTACAGGGCAGGGAGGCTGTCTCTAGAGTTGAGTTTGTTAGTAACCAGAACAGGGTGGAGAAGAGTAGAGAACTGATCAAGGGAGTGAACACAGGCAAACTAGCAGAGGATCTTTAAACTGGCTTATTTTTCACAAGACACTTGCAATTGTGATGTCATAGCCCCAGGGATCACTGCAAAAATCAGCATGAAATGCCCTTGCCTCCTTTTTGATAGGCGAACTCTACAGCACCCAAACTAACCTTGGCTGAAGTCACACTAAGCCCATGTGTCTTCTCCAAACAGCTGGCATGATGTTCAAAATATTTTAGCATGAAAGAGGCACTCAAAAATGAGCATAGAAGCCAAACAAACTTGAGTGGCTTACAGTACTGGGATATATAGTGCACTGTTCAATAGATAATTTCCAACAGATACTGGGATTTACGTATTGAAAGGGAAGGTCTTTCCTGAGGGCATTTGGGGAAAGCTTGCCTGACATCCCAGAATCTATGTGATCTATGGAACACAGGCTCTGTGCTGAGCTATGGAGAGGGCATCTCCTTTCAACCAGTGAGCTCTTATCATTTTCTCTGTTGATGGGTTTTGATCCTGAGCTTAATGAAGGATAGTTCTACCTAAGGCCATGAACCTAGTGCACTGGTGCTGGGACCCGTGCAGTCCAGATGGGGACTTTTGATCCAAAACCCTGGCTAGTAAGTAGAATTAACACGTGACAAAGTTTCATTGTAATCAGTGTAAATCTGTATTGTAGATGCCATGTTATATAGTTTTAAGATGGTGTGCTGAAATATTTTTGTTTTTTAAAAAAATTTAAAACCCTTACCATTCGGACTGCCTCCAGATAGCATGGTGGTGGTTTCAGAGCAGAAACTATTCATATTTTGTGCTTTTCATTTTTGATTTTTGATGTTTTAAGAGAAATCCCTAGGAAAGTCTCTCTTTATTTCCTACATGAGTTTGTCTCTCAAAAAGTAATTTGGATTCTTTCATGGATTTGAAGAACATTTAGAGCAGGGTCAAAGGGATATTTGTGTCTCTTCCTGACCACATCTGTTCTCCTAACCTAAATATGCATGTTAAATATTAAAATAGATTACTTTCTGGCTTGTAGTGTGGGGCCCAGAATTTAAACGTGTTAATATTTATAGCAGGTGGACATAATATTGCTCTGGCAGAGGCATCTGTGAGGTGTAATTATCAGAATCTGTGTACCGCCTACAGGGAAGCAATGGACAAACCTGAATTTTATTTTACGTTGCTGACTTACCAACACCTTTTGAAACATTAAACTTCTGCTTCCTTTTCTCTCTGCTTTCCCATATAGGTGAATAGAACAGAAAAGAGAAATTATGCATGCAAGTGCTTTTTTTTTTTTGCAATGATTATGTTGAATCCTTAAATCCTGACCCATACCTGTTGGTGGTCCCAGATGAGCAAGGCTACCTGTGTGGATAATTGGAAGGGCCTCTGGATACTGTTTTTTTTGTTGTTTGTTTGTTTTGTTTTTTTTTTTTTTTGTCAATCACAGCTTATAATATCTTCATGAAAATGAGCAAACTTTGTGGGATGGAGTAGGCAAAGATAATTATTATCACCAGGACCATGTTTGAACCTGGTTGTGGGTCCTTCCTTCCTTTCTTTTGTGTGTGTGTGGACTGTGTATATCATTACTGTCTACCTCAGTTAATGAAGGAAGAGTGAAGACTTTCTCTTCATCATTTTAATACAGTTTTGAGTTTCCCAAGAGAGAATTTCTCATTTGTTTTAAGGTGATGTTTTGTGTGTGCATATGGTGTGTGTGTGTGTGTGTGTGTGTGTGTGTGTGTGTGTGTGTTGTACTAAACTTGTCCAAATAATAAATAGTGCCCTAGGTAAGTTGCAGGCTGTATATGTAAGAAAAGGTAATATTTCATTGGAAAGTTTTCAGGTAAAGTAGAATTCAATTTTGTTTTGAAAGGCTATGATGAATGTTAACCACTTGATTGCTGGAACTCATTTCAGACATATCTTAATCGTTATTAATGCATCACAGGTGGTTTTGAAAACAGAAAATGTATACTAAGGTAGAAAATTTGTTATTAATAGCATTTGAGGGAATCAAGTGTGTTCTTGATTTCCTTCCTCCACTCCCTTGAAAGGAAGACAGGGCTGAGCAGTTTGCATGAACTATGGTTTTGTAGATTTTTTTTTCTTTGTTGCTAGAGTTCTGCCACCGAGAAAATTGTTTCCCTGGTTTTCTTATAATGAAATGCTGTGTGTTTTATTCAAAACAACAATAATGGAAACATATCCTGCATGTAATATGTCTAAACACCCACAAATAAACAGTGATTGAGATCAATGCCACCTTCAACTTGGGCTTATTCGTTAGCACTCACAGAGGCTGAAGGTTTAATTTTCTCTGTCACAGGAAATCAGTGCCTCCTCCAGATGGGTGCATTTGTTTTGGGGTTCTCCCTGGGATCCCCACTCCCCACACTGCGGTTCTGGCATATTATTAGTTCTGTTAAATACAGCCCTTGTTTCACAAAGTACTGCAGAGTGATGGCTAGTAAGTAGAATTAACACGTGACAAAGTTTCATTGTAACCACCGTAAATCTGTATTGTAGATGCCACGGTATATAGTTTTAAGATGGTGCGCTGAAATATTTTTGTTCTTTAAACAATTTTAAAGGGATTTGTTTATTTTACTTATTTTTTTTTTTTGAGAAATAGAACCTCTTTATCTTAGATTCTGAATATGCTCTGAAGCACGTTAAGTATCAGTACTTTTATTTGCAGATGAGCAGTGATAGGGCAGTTTGTTTTTCAAGTGATAAATGACATAGGACCAAGGTAACTTATGTGATTTAAAGCTAATATCAGCTCCAACACTGATTACTCATTTCTGTTTAACATTTTATCACATTCCTTAGACTTCTGGACTTGAAATGGGTCTCTTTTTGTTGTTCCTTTCCTCCTCCTCACAACCAATTGATTGATAATTTTGTATTTTCTACTTTTTCAATTTTTCATCTCTGCCATCTTTTTTGGGGGTGGGTGGGAAGAGACATTCTGACTGTTATTAACCTGATAAAAGGGCCCTTGTTTCCTAGCCCTCCCTTGTTTTTCCATTGAAAACCCCACCCCCGACCCCCACCCTATTCTCTGTACTTAGTTCATTCTTTGTGACTAAATACAGCTCTTTACATTGTGGAGTCACCCTTGAGCCACTGGCCATGTGAGGTCAGCCCTTCTCTATCCTCCAAGCTCACTCAGCTTTCTGTATCATTTTATTATTCCACCTGACTGGGCTGTGCATTTCAACAACTTTATTAAAATTGACACCACTTATTAGATGGCTATTATTTAGAACACTGCACTTGAGGGTCCACATTTGCAATCTCACTCACTCCTCCAGCATTTTTGAGAGGTAGGTGCAAATACAGCTCTAAGATCCTCATTAACCTCTGCTTTCACCGTGGCCAAAGTGTCCTGTTGCAGGCCATGCTTATCTTCCTTCAAGACCTTGGTTCTTTGGAGTGGCCTCACTTACAACCATTTGTCCGGGTGGTTTCTCTTCTCTGTCAGATTTTTTGTTCTCTGAAGCTGGACCTCAGTCTCACACCTATGAAAAGTTGTCTTACAGATACTTCTGTATTTTCTCGAAACTATAAAAAACGATATCAATTTAATAAATAGGGAAACAGATACTCTGCCAGGTTGGAAAAGAACATGGGAGGGAACAATATTTAAAAATAGAAGCTCTATCCAGGTTCCCCGTCCAGTTCAAAGTTGATCTAGATGGGGAACTTGGATAGACGGTCTATTTTTAATACCATCTCCTCCCACTTTTACAGGCTGTAGGTCTCTCTACCTAAGAATGTTAGCTGGGATGATGTAAAGAGAAACTGCAATGTCAAAGCTTTTCCAAGTTCCTAGTGTTGCTGAGGGTGCTGCTCAGGACAGCTGGCTCTTCAGTTAATCACATTAATGATGCTTTTAGTTACCAAAGTAACAGCTAGGTTTACTCCAGCCAGGAGAAGGGGAGGCAGGAAGGAAATAAATTAATTCCACATAATAGAGTGAAAGGACTCTTTTCTCTGTTTATCTTTACCTGACAACCTACAAGATTTAATGAATGGTATTAGTGCTGAATGAGTAGTAATCCTATAGTATGGTAGTAGTGTTTGCGATATGGAAAAAATATAAGTCCTAAAATATTAGAATGCAGGAGAGTCACTACAAATAAGGAAAATAGGTAGTTACACCAAAATCCCAAACCTACCTCTTTAAGTCTCTCCTAGAATGGACAAGGGTCACCCAGACGTTTGAATCCCAAAATGTCATATTGCAGCTGCATTTCAATCCCTGGCAGTTGATTAGTTGGAAAGGAAGGAGTGTAGTTCTTTGTAGAACTTTCCTCATTTATTTGTGTGTATTCCACTGTAGGTTCTCTGTCCATGTTTATCAACAGATGTGGGAACAAGGATGAGAAGGTACAATACACGAAAGAGAAGTGACCTGGCTTTATCCAAGGGACCAGGGTGGGTGTCAAGGCTCAGAGAAAAGTTCAAGTCTGCCAAGAGGAGTATGAGACGTGAGAGAGGATGAGGGACAGACAGCCACCAGTATTGTGTCAGGGGAAGTAGCTGCAATGTGATGGGAAAGATGACAATGACCTAGGAAAGAACTGAAGTTAGTTGTGGTGTCAGAAGGCCCCACAGGGGAATGTGTGTTACTTCTCATTCACTTTGCCTGGATAACAAAGTGAGGTCTATTTCACTAAATGAATGTCTCAGTACACTCATTGGGAAAAAACAAATTAACCACAGCAGATCCTTATGTCCCCATCACAAAGGCACAAAGCCCCAGGCTCAGGCGGGATCCATCAGTTCCTCCCGTGAGCAGGAACAGGAGCAGCGACTACCACAGTCATACCCCGGCCTTGTAAATTTGTCCTCCCAGCGACACCTGGAGAATGGGAAACCTTTGATTTGGAGGCGGAATCAAATGTATGATTCCCAAAGTCCACTAGGCAAGTGAAGGGGGCCGTTAATATAAGCTCATCACCCTGCAGTGACGCTTCCCTGCAGCCACGAGAGGTGATTTTTTTAAAATCACTGGTGACCTGGCCAGCATGGATCCAGGAACTAAGAGATCACAGTTCAATTCCCGGTTAGGATGCGTGCCCAGGTTACAGGCTGAGCCCCGCTGGGGGCCGGGCAGCCAATCCATGACTTCCTCTCTCACCGATGTTTCTATCACTCGGCCTCTCTCTCTACAAAACTAAAATGAAATTTAAAAAAAAATCAATATAAATCTATTTTAAAGTCATGGGTGATGTGTTGGGGAGGAGGCATGGCTCTGGGTATAAGCCTCCTGCCAGCGTGGAACTCCCCATCTTTTTGCACGTCAAGGCTGCACCCTCAAGACTCCAGACTGGGAACACATCTGTCTCTGCTCTGCAACCCTATCTCGCAGCCTCCAAGTTTCCTGCAGGTTTAGGAAAGCAGCTCCAGCCTGGGGGGGGGGGGTCCATCCCTGGGCATTAGTGCCAGCTCCCAGTGGGCAGAACGTCCTGTGGAGACCCATCCTCAAACGGCGCTCACACTGTCTTATGCATCCCTTCCACGCAGTCTCCCACCGTCGTGTTAAGCCTGTGGCGAGCACACCCTTTACAAAACGAGATCTGGAGATAGGACTTACTTTTCTAACTCGAATATGGACTTAAAAAAAAAAACAAACACCCCAAAACACTCGGATGAAAGGGTGTTTTGGTAGGAATGGCGTGGCGTTGGCATTTCAGAGTGTAATGATAAAAATAAAATCAAAGCCAAGTATCTCCGCAGAGGGAAAATATCCCATCGAGGCGTGCACACAAGCATATAAAAGATGCCCACAGCCTTCCCATGGGCGCAGAAATAACCCGGCTTGACCATGTTTTATTGTCCAATCCAACTGTTTCTTGTTGACTTGAACACAGACAGTGTTCTCAGCACTCTTCTTTTTTTTTTTTTTTTTGGAAATGAGATGTTCATTTAATCTCAGACGTGGTGGCCATAGAATGTTATTTATGAGACGTTCCATTCATTTACAATTTGCGAGCAATAGGTTGATTCTTCCCCATCCCTCCACCCGCCCCCCCAAATATTGATGATGCATAAGCTATTTCACTTTGCCATTCTTTCCCCCTGAAGAAGGAGTTAGGAGGAGAAGCAGTGCAGAGACCTGCGTGGAGCGTGTTTCTCACTGGCGCTGCCGCCCCTCTAAGGAGAATGGGGAAAAGCTCATATTTCGCTTTGCCTGATGTTTGATTTTACCTTTGTTTGTTACAACGCGGAAATAGCGGGGGGGGGGGGGGGGGGAAGGGGGAGAATTGACCACGAGGTGCCTTTTAAAAAGGCTTTTCCTTTTATTGTGCGTACTAACGGGATGAGAGAGAAGTAAAAGACAGATTTATTTTTATGTTTAATCAAGTCCAGTAATTATTGCATTGTGGTTACTGCTTTGAGCCTTACATTTTCGGTAAGTAATTTATCAGCTGCATTCTTTCTATTTTTTTTTTCCTGGAGGGGATTAACAGTTGCTATAGGATTTATACACTGCAGGTGTGGTTTTTCCCCCTTTAGTAAATAAGGCTTATTAATAGCATAGGCTCCCTGAGGCCTCTCTGAACTTTCCGGTTCTATGCTTATAACTTGAGTTTTAACTTATTTTGTTTCTTGCCCTGACTTAGTTAAGAATGTCTGTGTGGCTGGGGAGATGTGGAAAAGACAGGAGATTTGTGATTAAGGAGGGGACCAATGTACCCCAGTTTTTCCGCAAGGTTTAGCATTGAATGTCTCGGGGCACACCAGGAGAAATGGTCCTTGTGGTTGGGCACAGTGTTCAAGCTGGAATACCCTGACAGCAGATCCATGTGGAAAGTTTTTTTTTTTTATATATTTATTGATTTTTCACAGAGAGGAAGGGAGAGGGATAGAAAGCCAAAAACATTGATGAGAGAGAAACATAGATCAGCTGCCTCCTGCACACCCCCTTTTGGGGATGTGCCCACAAACAAGGTACGTGCCCTTGAGCAGAATCAAACCTGGGACCTTTCAGTCTGCAGGGTGTCACTCTGTCCACTGAGCCAAACCGGTTTCGGCTCCATGTGGAAAGTTTTAAAGTGATAAAGATGACGTTTGTTCCCAGATGGAGAACAGAAGGGAAACATGCGACGTGATGGATAGTCATGTAAGGCAGGACTTGGGAAAGTGGACAAGGGCTGACTTGGGCCAAGGCCCAGTCACCTTGAAGCCATTGGACTAGATTCTTCCACTGTTTTCCTGTTCACCTGTCCCTTCCCCATCTCTTTTTCAGAACACACAAATGCTCCTCTGTTCCTTCCTTTCCCACTGTTCTCTGTTCTCCCTAAGCCTTACAGGCCCACGTACCTGTAGGCTAGTTGAGATTTGTCTGCTGCAGGTTCTTTGCTTCCTCTGCCCTCCCTCGTGTTTTTGAGTTGCCTGTGGAGAGTCTTCAAGCTGATCATCAGGAGACTGGCTAGAAATAGCCTGGCCTGTATGTGACCAATGGCTTTCCTAAGAGGTTTGGTGGGAAGTTTGGGTATTTTCTCTGAAATGAGATCTTAATGTTGTTAGTGAAGCAAATCTAGCAACAGCCCTTCACCCCTCTCTTCCTTATCATCACTAATGTTCCTTCCTTCTTCCCATCTCCCCTTTCTTCCTTTTTCTTCCCTTCTCTTAATTCTTTTTTTAAAATCAATACAATGTTTACATTTTAAACTGTGTTTTTTTTTTGGTTCTGTTTTTAAATAGGAAACAGCTTGTGTGTGTTTTGTGTGTATGTGTGTGTGTGTGTGTGTTCATATATCCTACCTTTAGGTCAATATGGGTACAGAAATACTGTTGTGCAAAGTAGAAAAGATCTAAATGAGTCTTCAGCTCAATATGGATATTAGAAATATTATTGCATCAAACGGAAAATATCTAAATTAATTACTACCTTTGCATATAATTTTATTAAAAGAAATATTAAAATTCTATATAGCCAATTCTATGCCTAATGAAATTGTGAGGTATGTTGTTTTCAGTGCAGTGATGGACAAACATGTTAAAGTATTTTTTTTATTTGAAACAGTACTTACAACAGAATGCAGCTCTTTACACGTTGCTTTGTTATACAAGTTAAGAAATCAACATATTACATTTTGTCTGAAATCTTAGATTTCTTCCAAAGGAATTTGGAATTCAATACTTCTCTTTACTCTGGGAGTTCAGGCACACTGTGTGAGTAGTGCTGTTTGTTTCTACAAAAGAGCACAGTCATTTTTAAGTAGCAGAACTTATTTGAGGTTTTATCCATATGCAAGTTAAATTAAGGGAGATTTTGTAATTTTTGATAAATAATCCTATTAAATTCATATTTAGATGCAATTTGTTTACTTATCACAATTTAAATACAATAAAATACATTTCAGTAAACATTATTTTTGTTTTTATTTATTTATTTATTTATTTATTTATTTTATTTACAATATAACATATTTAATAGTAGTACATATGTTTTCCTCCCCGCCCCATTATCCTCCCCCCAGCTTCCCTTACCCCCCAGCACATGTCCCCACCTGCACTCCTCCCGGCCCCAGTGTCTTTCATTCATTGGTTATGCTCATATGCATGCATACAAGTTCTTCGGTAGATCTCCCCCAGAATCCGCCTCCCATCCACTCCAGCCTTCCCCCTGTAGCTTGACAGCCTGTTCAAGGCCACCCTGCCTCTATATCAATCACTCCCCCCTGTTTCATTTCTTCAAAAATATCTTGCCTCTGCATACTAGAAACAAACGTATAAGAACAAAAAAAAAATGTTTGAGTGTCAGTTTCAATGTCCAACTGTTCTGAGTCCCAGTTTCAATGTCAAATAGTTCTTCATGTGTACATGTCAGCAATAGTATCCAGATGGTGGACACATCGTGGCAATGCAAGATCCATCCTCTCTGGTATGGTCCTGGGCTGCCTGCAGCCACGCATAGCTGCCGACTGCTAGCATGGCAAGGTGTTTGGATGGAAAACAACATTGATAATATTGATTTAATTTTTTTAAAAAAATTCTGCATGTGGGAAAGTTCCACTAATATCCATATATTTCTAATGATTTTTTCTAAGTTTAATTATTCTTCATATAGCTTGCTACAGAAGTTCATGCATCATTAAACATTATGTAAATATTTATTTTCTTGAAAAATCTTTGTTGCTTTTTTAAGTATTTTGAATCCTGTTGGATTTTAATTTGAAACTTCATTCTGACATTTTTCTTCCATTTTCTAATACATAATTTATGACCAACAGTGCAAAGAAAAAATACTTAAAAATGACTTTAGAACTCTAAGATATTTCCTAACCTTTTTATGATCTTTATTGTTTTTATAACTTTAGAAAATTTCTAAATTAAAAAAAATATAACTTTTAGTTTTTCATTTTTACTTTATCCCCACATAAATTGTCAGAGAAATAAGTTCTTAATTTTTAAGAGGAAGTATGGAAATATAGGAAGCTTCCATACAAGTCTACCAAGCTCCTACGTTTATAACATTTAGACCTACAGTAATTCATGATTCCACCCTCCTCTATTGCCTTTACAAGAAAATCTTCCCAGATTTTAAAAAAATAAAAAGGAATCTTATTTGGAGAGAGCTTATGTAATGTGTGCCTTTCTAATCCATATAAATACATTTAAAAATATTTACACCTAAACACTTATATCTATTTTTATTGACTTCATAGAAGAAGGGAAAGGTAGAGAGAGTGATAGAAATATCAATGATGAGAGAGGATATTTGATCGACTACCTCCTGAATGTCCCCCAATGGGTACTGAACCCTCAACCTGGACATGTGCCCTGCCCAGGAATCGAACGGTGACCTCTGATTCATAGGTCAATGCTCAACTACTGAGCCATGCCAGTCAGGCTAAAAAAATTTTAACATCGTGTTTACACTCAAGAAAAGATGTAGATAGTAAACTGTCTCTGTGGTTTTTTTTTTTTTTTTGAAAAACTTATCTCCCACTTGGTCTTCATATCTGTCCTTTTGCCTCTCCAGCAAATTAAAGCAAGGGGAACAAACATCACTTACACAGTTTAGATAAGGCTGCACTTAAAGGCCCATTATGTTATTTTTCACTGCGATTTGCTGTGAATAATCCCTCATTGTCATCTATGTATACCTCACATTCACTGTCATGATTAGAAGGGATGGTGCAGAGGTCAAGCGTGAAAGTGATGCTGTTTTGATAATGCACTCAGGGCAGTAAAAATGATATTTATATTGGCCCTGACTCTATCACTTACTCAGTATACAATTTGTAGGAAACTATCTCCTCTCAGTTTCCTGGTGTGAAAACCTGAGAGGTGTAATACCCATTCATAAAACAGATGTTTAAATTGAAGTCACCCTGTGAGCAACCGTTGTATTTACATTGTGAAGAGTTAATAACCTGTTGTTAAACATCTTCCTTGTCAGCTAAATGACACATCCAATGTCTTCCTTAATTTTGATAATTTGTGAGGCTCTGTCATTGTCTTTGAATACCATGACTGTGTATCCGATATAAGGCCAGTGCCCCACACTCAGCAAATGTTTGTTAAATACATTTAAGACCTTTAGGTTTCCTGTTATTTACAGATTGAGCTGTTTGTTTCTCTGATTTGGAAACGTTCTTTCTTCCTCTTAGAAATAAGGTATCAGCTACCTTATTTAAAAAACTTTTGCCAGCCTTTAGATTCTGTGATTACATAATATGTATTTTATATGTATGTGGCTTGTAGCCAAGCAGGCTAACTTGCAAAATCAGCAATAGGAATCACCTGAACCATAAAGAAAAATGGCCACGTACTGAATTTTTAAGACCCATATCAGATTTAGATTTTAGGGGCGCGGGGGGGGGGGGGAGAAATGTACTAATATAATTAATTTACAACAACTAGTATAGTCAATTAATTGTTAAATGCCCATCTCATTTTACATATTCAAGGCAATTTTACAATTTTCTTTCTAATTTGTGAATGAACAAAGCTTTCTCACATTTATTATTTTGCCCAGAAACACACATGCCTTTGAAATCTCCATATTCAGGAAAAGAGGTTTATTTTAGGCCCATTTCTGGCCACTCGACATGTGTACACAAAACTCACCTAAAAAGAACAGATTAGTTGGTGTTGTCAAGGATTATACTAAGTCCTATTGTAGAAATCATATCCTTGGAAGACATCTGGGAAAATGAATTCTTGGCTCTGAACATAGTTTTGAGCCAGAAAACAGGGAGGAGAGAGCAAGGTGACAAAGTTAAGTTTACATTGTTATGACCCAGAATAGGCAATTACCTTTCAGCTTCTTGTGACCTTAGTGCAGAAACCAAGGGATATAGCTTTCCTCTGGCTGAGGGAATATTGTTAAATATAGACATGAATTAGATTTACATAGCACCTGATACTAAGTAACGTAGAAAGTGCAAGAAACACTGAAAATGCCAATGGCAAATAGTATAAGCATGAACATAGTGGTGGTAACAAGCTACTAAATTATTATTATTATTATTACTTGGTTGGGGATGGAGAGAAGCATCTCAGTTCTACCAGGTTCAGTACCTATGGGAGCACTTCTGGGGCCCTTTCCAGTAGTCACTGATCAGTGTGCAGTGCTTGGGGTCATTGTGTGTCTGACATGTATGTGTGTTTATTACTCTACAGCATTAGCAAAGCAGAACTGAACTGACCACCAAGTCACCCCACCTCCCTTCCTTATGTTCTCAGCCCATGTGTGACTTCTAAGATGACATGGGTTGTTACATACATAGCCCTCACATTATGAGTCCGTTTGCCAAATGCTGAGTTCAGAAGGGTCCAGCTTGGCCTGGGGAACAAGCCTTAGAGACAAAGCTGGAATTTGGTCTTGTCCTGCTAGATATGATGATGCAGAATTCCCTTTCCCCAGGCTCCCTATCTGCCTGTAAGCTAGGTGCACTTGATATGCTTCTCCAGGCTTGCTCTCTGTAGCTCTATAATGGACATAATGAGGTAACACAGCTGGGAGGATCCAGAAATATTGTATATATAAAAGGCCCTATATATTTTAAATCTTTTGAGCATAACTACCTACCTGTAAAATATTTAAACACACTCTCCAACATACGTATTTATATATAAATTAAATACTAGTATAACAGTACCAGTAAACCTTGGGTGTTGTTAAGTAAAAATGATCACTTCTCTAAAAAAAAACAAAAACAATTTAAAGAGCCCTAGCCGGTTTGGCTCAGTGGATAGAGCATGGGCCTGTGGACTAAAAAAATCCTGGGTTTGATTCCAGTTGAGGACACATGCCTGGGTTGTAGGCTCGATCCCCCTATAGGAGGCATGCAGGAGGCGGCCAATCAATGATTCTCTCTCATCATTGCTGTTTCTATGTTTCTCCCATCTCCCTTCCTCTCTGAAATCAATAAAAATAAATAAATAAATAAATAAATAAATAAATAAATAAATAAATAAATAAAAACTAACTAAATAAATATGAAATAAATAATAAAGAAACAACAACGAATAGTAGTTTTCATATTTTCTTCCCTCCAACCCAGTGATTTTCTTGCCCTCCCACCTGAGGCATGCAGTCCCTTGTGGAGACCACTGTTTTAAATCATTAGGGCAATAGTTGGTATAATTGACCCAGCCATTGCTGGTTTAGCAAGGCTGCGGACTGAATTGCAGACTTCAGCTGCTTCACTCATTCTGTTTGGATAAAACTGTATGTCCACTATCTCCCGCAGCCCTTTACACAGAGTTCAGATCACATGTTTCTGCTGGCAGGTTGTTAGGTTAATGGAGGAGCAAGCCAAAGGGACTCTAAGACCTCCGGAGTTTTATCCCATCTAAATATTATTGGCAGTCTGCAGCTCTTTGTAAAAAGAAGAGCTGACATTTGTATAGTACCCAACAGTCAGTCTGCAAATCCCTATTTAATGCTCCCTATCTGCCCTGCCTGTAAGATAGGTGCATTCAACATGCTAATTTCATAGAGAAGGGACTGAATCTTCCTCATTTTATGAACTAGCGTCTGACCCGAGTGCCCATGGAAAAGATCTTGTGGCTGCACCTTGTCGTCTTAACTTTTTGCCCCCCGTTGATTGTTGAAACGTTCAGATATCCTAATATAGAAAGAGCTAGGGTCTGTAATGTCCAAAATGACTAAATGGACAAACGAATGCCAGGCTACATGAGCAGCTGGCTTGGGTGGACAGGGACTGGCAAGCGGGCTGAATTGCTGACCTCTCAGTCCCTCCTTGGTCTCTGGTGCTGCAGCAACCCAGCTCCGACTGCCGCCACCAATGCGGGTGCAAGGTGATTGGTTGGGGTACCCTGCCATCACCCCATGATCACCCCAAGAGGTAGGCCCAGGCTACCTGATCAGCAACAGTGGGTGGGGCCTCTGTCTGCCCGGCAATCAAATACAGGGCTCTCAGACTGTGAGAGGCTGCAGGGCACCCTCCTGAGTGCACAAATTTCATGCACTGGGCCTCTAGAAAGGATTATAATCAGAAGATATTTCTTTGATTTTTCTTACTATGGTAGCAAATGTCATCAAGCAATATATTTCCCTTTGTGATTTCTCTGTTTCCCTCCCCCCTCTTTCCCTTTGTGTTATATCAATGAGCTTTGTGACACGGGGGTGATCATTAGGTTTCTTTTCTTTATTTTTTTCTTCTTTTTTTTATGTGTTTTTTTTTTCCTCACTATCACCCATTTCACATACCACTTTCCCTCCTGCATCTTGAACCTAAGAACCTAGTTGACATGGAGATTTTAGTGTGCCGGAATGATCTTGTAAATGGCCAAAATAAATTATATTTATATCTTCCTCAGTGATTCTCTTTCTTAACTGAAACCCTGAAATAATATGTACATTATTATGTATATGAAAATACTTGGAATTTTGGGAGGGAGGTGTATCTGATTCACCAGATTGTCAGAAGCTCCATCCGGTCACTGTTTGAGGCTTCTCGCTCTTCCACGAGATTCCTGTCTGCTCAGCCCTGTGCCAGCTTTGTGAGGTGGGACCCCATGAAGCTCATGGGATGGACTAGGACATTGTTTAGTTTCATGTCTGGGAGATGATTTGTTGGCTGCTGTGGTTTAGAAAAATGACATTTTTAGGTTAACCACCACCTCCATGCTCCTTTTATGTCTCTCAGGAACCTTCTCTGTGTCTCTGAGGGGCAGGGGGCAACACCTGTCTCGCTCCAGAGGGGAGGGTTTTGTGATGGGAACACCTATGTCCTCAGCCACCCTTTGTGCCCACAGAGCTGCTCCCATGGAAGCTTCATGGACCGCGGTGAACACCCGCAGGCCCTATGGAGGTGGCAGGGGACTTTTCAGCGGAACACTGATGATGTCTGGCTCTTTCCTCTTTTATGGTTTAGGGCATTTATAATTTGGGGTGAGGAGATAAAACATCGAACTGAGTGGAATGCAGCAAATGTCCTAGACTGTGGCTTTTATGATTACAAGCTCAATCAACTCTTTTAAAGATTTACTTTTCTCCCCTGAGTTTCCCTTTGAAAGTCTATTTGAGGAAGAATCATTACTTCATTGGGCAATAGTTACTAAAATATTTCAATGAAGAGAAAACAAGACAAAGAATGTTAACTTTGAATTCATATAGGTGGACTGTCTATCCTATACTACATTTGAAAGAACTGTCTCTCACCTTTGACACTTGGGCTTCAATTGGAGTTTTGGGGGTGAACACTGAAAAATGGGGGGTGCAGGAGTGATTTCTAGTGTAAAACAAATATCAGCTGCTCTTCCGCCCGCCTTCTGCGAGGCTTGCTGAGGCAAAGGAGGAATCAGGTGCGAGAACAAAGCTGTGAAAATGGGTCGGTGTTAGAGCATGCCTGGAGGAGTTGAGCGAGGTTCCCTTTGGGAGACCGAATTTAAAACAGCCCTTGGGACGCTGTGCCGTTGGCTTCTCTGTCTGTCACCGCAAAAAAGCTTGGGTCTGCACAGGCTGACATACTGAATGTGGGGCAGGGCCACGTGTTCTGCGTGGGGAAGCAACCTGCAGAAAGAGAGAAATGTGAAGTCCAAGGGATGATCTCACCCTGGCTGGAGATGAAGTTACAGAATTAAACAGATCGCGACTGGACAGTCCAGTTGTATGAATAGAAATCAGAGTTGTAAATAGAAGCTGCAAAGAGGGGCCAACCCACTTTATAAACAAGGGATTGTTTCTTTGTAAGGTAGAGTGTTCACCTCATTCTTGGGCATCAAGTTCCCTTTGAAAAATTACAGGAGAGTTTCCCACTTGTCTTCTGCCAAACACCCCCCCTCCCCCATAATGTGGGTAATTCCTCCTGGCCACCAACCATGGCTTCACACACTTGGTTGCCATTCAGTTGGCTCTTATTAGTTTCTTAGATTTGTATGTGAGGTTAGCACAGAGCTGTGCTGAGAAGAAACTTAAGCAGCCGTAAGAGAATCATCCTAATGCTTTGATATCTCTGTTCTGCTAGATGTCAAAATGCTACTCCCTCCTGCATCCATCCCAGAGGTCCTGTGAGCATCAGCTACTCTCAGTTGAGGGCTTTCTGACTTAATAAAACACATCAGAATTAGTGAGGTGCTTTAAAGTGAATGGCCAAAGAGACAAAGGACAATGGCTCATGCTGGTACTCAGAGGATGACCTCCTTCCTCTCCTGTTGAACAGCACCGGCCCGGATGGCATTCTCTTGCGGGTCCAGGAGGTACAGAAACATTTGGTCTATTTGGAGATCTTAGCTTGTTTGGAGGTGAGCCATTTGGTGGTACCTTGAATCTTAACTTTCCATGACAGAGGTTAGCAGCCTGGCTTCTTCTCCAGATGAACCAAAGTAGTGTTTCCCATTTGTTTACCTGAACCTGCAGGAAAGAGGCCAGACCTGAGTGTTCCCTGGGGTCTGTCTCTCTTCTCCTCAGGCTGTGACAGGACAGTCCCATCAGCATCAGCTGTTGGGCCTTCTCTCCCTTCCCTCCTCCCCCATTCAGCTGCCCCCCATCTCTCCCCTTTAGCTGATGAAAGTGGAATTGCAAAGTTAGCAGCATGGAGTTTCTCATTCAATCTGCTCTCCCAGGAACCTGGCCCTTTGGAACTCCCAGTCATCCCCACTCTCCATTCCATTAAAAAGGGGTGGATGAGTGGGAATTGCCACTTGCCACTGCTCTTAATGTTTCAAAAAACAGGGGGAATGCATCCTGTCTTGAATGAAACACCCCAAGCCATAACTTTGAGGCTGTGCTACATTTTGCCCCCTGGCGGAGGCTGTTGTGTTTTGTGTGAGCAGAGTGGGGGACTTGTTATTAGGATGTGATGGAAGGCAGGTGTTGGAGCTGATTAGTCACTAATCTTGCATCTCTGGGAGTTTGGCTGCGATCTTCTGTTCGTCAGAATCATTCTGTCGCGTTAATTTATTCATGCCAGCTCTAAGAAGCTTGTCAAATCAACTTGGTGGTCTCCGCTGGGTCCCTGATGCGCTGTAGCCCTGATCACAGACCTATTCTAGGACACGCCATTTCAGAGTAATTGGCCGACAAACAGCCCTGCGATTAAGCGGGTTGGAGATTGAACTAGCCTCTCACCTATTAGAGGGTGGTCTCACTAGGCCCGGGGTGTTCTTTAGCCCAGGCCACTGCACAGAAAGCTGCCTAACTCCTTCAGCTCTTATGTGGCTTGTGATTGATGAGATGGTATTTCTTCCCCCCCTTACTATTTTACCTCTCAAAACCCAGAATGAGCCACTTAACTTTATATTTCCTTTTTTTAGACTCCATCTCAAGTCTTCATTAGTTAATCTTAATGACTGCTAAAATGATAGGAAAGCCTTCGCTTCGTATAAAAGGGAAATAGACCACCCCCCCCCCCCACCTTGTTCTGCTGCTTTTGCAAACACTTTGACAACTAACTGTAAAGCCATAAAGGGAAGAGTCTGATAAGATTTTTAATTTTGGGCAAGTAATGTGACTGGCACTATGTGCCTTGAAGCCACTGTTTCCCAGGAAAATAATTTAGCACAGCCAGAAGGGGGTCTTGAGGTGGCTGTGAAGGCCAAGTTTGTACCCACTCTGAACATGGTTTCATCTGTCTGTGAGATTTTTAAAAATCTTTTGGAAGTGTGGAATCCAGTGACAGATAAGGTGGTAAACACTATTCTCCTGGTCCTTCCGTACATGGAGTAAACACATGGGGTTTGTGGCTTGGATCAAATGCAAATGACCCCAAGACCCATGATGTCCTTGTTCTGCTGAGGTTTACGTATTTGCTTTTTGGTGTCAACACTTATTTTGTTTACTCTCCACTCATCTTCACCTATGAAGCAATTCACATCAATACAGAGTTTGTTTGGATGGTTATTTCTCCCCTGGGAAAATGACCACAGGAAGGAAGGGTTGCTTTGCAGCCTCCTAGACAGCTCTCCAGGGAGGAATGTCAACCCAGATCCCCCCTCCAAGGGCAGGTGGACATCAAAGAAAAAGGCAGCCACTCCAGGTAGGTAGGTGGCAGGTGCAATAAGCCACGGAACTCACTTAGGAGGCTTGTCTTGGGCAAGACAACTCATTTTCCACACCCACCAAATTTTAAAAGGCTTTCCTCAGTGCTGTATGAATCCAGATGGTCTCGTCGCCACAAGCCTGTCTCCAGGCTGTGTCCTTGGGCATCGTCTAGGCAAGTGGAGGGAATGGGGAGCTTATAGTTGCCCACGTCCAACTCGCAGGTCAAACCAGCAGTCATGCCTTCTCCATGACCTTCCTCAACAGAAAGCCACTTGCTACAGCTTGAGAGAGAAGGGACAATACAATCAGCAGTCCCCCCAAAAAAACACATGGGGCTCTTGTGCTAGAAAACTACTTTATAAATGACTGTACTGTATAGAATCACTCATGGTCTGAAGGAGGTGTTAGGTTTCCCATTTATATTTACTACGCAGTGAGGGAGGAGAGTTTGTACAGTTGCCACTGTGTGAATTTAGTTCTCTGAAGCCACAGGATATAATTAAGGATTCAATATATGCTTTTTAACCTCATGCTATAATCTTCACACTCCCAAATCACAGCAACATTAGATAGCAGGATTACTAATGGTATATAGTCTTCTACCACATGTAAGTACCAAATTTTAAATACCCAGTTCTCCTATGTGGAAGCATACATATCTTTCTTTTTCTTTCATTGTTAAAAATAAAGCTTGCTTGGTACCTTGGGATATATCTTGTCATTCATGATGTAGGCTATTTGCTTAGCATACATTTTTAACATTAGAATTAGGTGAGACGTAATAGTTCTACCAAAGTTTAAAATTAAAAGAGGATGATTGGAAAGGAACTAAAAACTTGCAATATGGCACCCTTAAATCAAACTTTATCCAAATTCTTCAAGGCAGGCTGGCTTGGAATACCAGGCATTTGCATAATTATAACAAGTTTTCTTGGCATATCTTTGTTTTATTCTTTGTTTGGCTAATTGAACTGGAACATCTCTATTAAACAGTCATGCCCCACATCTTGGATTTGGGAGTTTGCGTGCAGCACTGCAGGGTTACCTTGGATGGTCACAGCCCTCGGTCAACAAAGGCATAAGCAGCAAATAAGGATAACGATGGTTTCTCCGATCTGATGTATACATTCTGTAATTTAAGAACTCTAAGGTATGGCATATGGGTATCAAGAATGAGAAAATACTTTCAGCATAGGACCAGGATTGTTCCTATCACTCTGGTTAAGGTTCTCCCTACCTTTCAACAAAACTCCATCTTGGCTATGCCATTTAGATAGGGTGATAGCACAGGGGCAGCAAGAGAGGCATGAGATGTCTATGGGGGAATATTTACGTTATTATATGTCTGGAATTATTTTATTTTTCTTTATGAAAGTCTTTATCGTTGAGCCAGGTTGGAGTCTGAATTTTGCTTGACTCTTAAGGAGTATATAAGTCATATGACAATAAAACCTCTGAGAATTTATCTAGGTAATTTGCTTTCCCTTTAGTGCTTTATACCAGGTTTCTAAGAATCATGGCATCAGGGAACCTAGAGCCAGGTAGCCTAATACAGTGTTAGGTCAGAATATATAAGTATTTTTAAGACTTTCTGTTTCCCACACTCTCAGCATTAGTGTGAAGAGGACCCATTTCGCCAACTCCTACCAATCTGGATGTGTTCCTTGTTGGAAAATTGCTAATTAAGCAGGTGGGCAACATGATCTCTTTTGGATTATTATTGGAAATTGAGCATTTTTGCCTGACCACCTTAATTTCTGTTTTACATCGAGTTTTTCAAATTACGTTTCTTTTGTGTTCTGGGCACAATTGTACATTAATAAATAAATGGCGCTAGGAAAAAATATATATGTAATTTTGATGAATGATTGATTCATTGATGGAAAACTTTGCTTAGGATTCTTTCTGGAATGTTTTGTTCAGTATTCCATTTCTTCCTGAAGATAGCCATCCATGCACTTCCATATACTTGGAGCTGGTAGGTTTATTCTAAGTCTCCAAGATTTCCATCCCCTTGCTCACCCATCTACAATAACCCCCTGTTGTTGAGTGTGGGTGGAGTCTGTGAAACAATGGGATTTTACTCCTGTGTTTAATTTACCTTCTAGAACAAATGTGAGAGAGTTGTCATATGGAATTAAAGTCCCCATTATATCGACTTTAAATTAATGTAAGGGTGATGATCTTGGTGTGTCTGACCTAATCTGGTGAAATATTTTTTAAACATTCTCGAGTACAGCAATGCTTCGGCTGCCCTGAAGGGTCAAGCACAGTGCCCAGTTGTGAAGAGGGCCATGGGGCCAGAAACTATGTAGCCCCTGGGAGCTGAGGGCCTCAGCTCTACAGCTGCAAGGAACTGAACTCTGCCAAGAATCCTTGAACTTGGAGAGGAACCCAAGCCTTAGATGAGATTTCAGGTGCAAACACAACCTTGACTCTAGCCTTGTGAGACCCTGAGCAGAGAACCCAGATGAGCAATGCCCAGACTCTTGAACCATAAAAGCTGAAATAGTAAATGCTTCGTTTTAGGCTGCTAAGTTTGTGGTAACTTGTTCCATAGCCACAGAAAACTAATACACTTGTCATCCCCAATTCTCCCTTGAGCAATCCCTTAGTAACAAATTAAATTCAAATACCTGGAACGAACTCATAATAGTTCCTTGCTACAATTTTTTTTTCTTATACTTCCCTGCACCCCTCTTACCCACTGATTTCATCATATTGTTGTCTGTGTCTGTTTTTATTATTTTGTGTGTGTGTTTATTTTTGAGTTCCTTGCTAAATGTAATGTGCGTGTGTGTGTTTTTTTTTTTGTAGTTTATTGTGTGTGTGTGTGTGTGTGTGTGTGTGTGTGTGTGTGTGTAGCCAGACAGAGAAGAATAAAAAACAAACAAACAAACACAGGAATACAGAAGTTCAGTGAAAGGAATCTTATTGTTCAAATAGAATTCTTCTGTACTTTTTTAAAATCAGTGCATATTTTAGGGTGAGGTTTCTGTAAGCATGTGGGCACCCATACATTAGTTTTTGTAATCTTTCCTTAAAAAAAGAGCATTTATATTAGTAACAGAAGAAAATAATCTTTCTGATAATGGGGAAATAGTTTAGCTCAGCGGTTTGCCACTCTGTTGACTAATGAGTTTGCCGACCACTGCACTAGACTAAATGTTCCCGTGTAGTTGGAAGCTGTGAGGATTAAGCAATTGTGGCATATTGTGTGCATATTATTATTGCTGGGAATATTACCAACCACTGGCTTAGCTAAAGTCAACACAGGGTAGGCAAAGCACAAGGTCTGGCACTCTTGGACACCATGGTTTGTGGTACTAGGAAAGAAATGCCACAATGGCAGTCATCTGTATAATGTCTCCAAGACTTGGAAATGCATGCCCAGGGGGATCGGAAAAACAGTTGGTTTCGGTGTGCTTATAAAGAGAAGTGAGTGAGACTCAATGCAGTTCTTCTACCTCCTACTACTTGAATTCTGATTTATTCACACAGAAGTAACATAAGAGTGCAGTAGGGACAGGGAGGCTGATCTTGCTGACACACTGACATGTCTCCAGATCCATTTGCAACATTCGTACATGGCTTCCCAGGAATAATTTTATTCTCAAGGAGCATTCCAGGGTAACCCACAATGTTAAAGCTGGATGACATGTTTTTTATATTCATCATTCAGGTGCAACTTACACGTAGCAAAGCTGGTGCTCA
The DNA here is from genome assembly GCA_027563665.1 of Antrozous pallidus. NCBI lineage: Eukaryota > Metazoa > Chordata > Mammalia > Chiroptera > Vespertilionidae > Antrozous > Antrozous pallidus. Next base: position 9,332,821 of record CM050516.1, on the reverse strand, counting down.
CTGCTCCCCTCCCTCCTCTCATCTTTAGTGCAGGCTGAGCCTGTCAACCATGATGGCCTCTCGGCTAAGTCCAGATTGACACCCTGGGCCTGTTCAACACAGTCATGCTCAGAGCCACTTCCTGTGCCTGGGAAAGGACATATATGAAACCTTCTGTTTTCTCTCCTGCCTCTTCTTACTCCATGTGAACAAAATGAGGTCCAGATAGGAGAAGAAAATTCCTCACATACAGCCAACCAGGGGCAGAGCAAGGGGTGGAAACTGATTCTCCAAACTTGTAACACAGTATATGTCTGTCAGAACCAACATCATGGGCACTAAGGTTTTCCATCATATCACCGACATCAGATAACGAAGGAGAAACCCAGACCTTTATTGTTGTGACCATTTCCATGGTGGCTGCGGATCACACTGTACTAACCCTTTGCTGGGAGGTAACAGAGATACATTCCTTGTGACCCTCTAGCTTATATGAATATGGAGCTTTTTTATTTAAAAAAAATATGTCTTTATTAGTTTTTAAAGTGATGGGAAGGGAGAAGGATAGAGAGAGAAATATCAATGACAGAGAAATATTATCAGTCGGCTGCTTCCTGCACAGCCCCCCACTGGGGATCAAGCCTGTAACCTGGGCATGTGCTCTGACAGCAACCTCTTGGTTCCTGGGTTGGTGCTTAACCACTGAGCAACACCAGCCAGGCCATGCAGCTTTTTCATGAAGATGATGATAGATGATGATGATGCTCTTTGTACCTGTCTGGCATTTTGGGAGGTTGAAGAAAGGGAAAAAAAAACTACTAAAGGATATAAATATCTGTAATGGATGTGAAGGGGAAGGTAGCTGAAGAGTCTTTGGTGTATGTGAGAACTAGTTTCCCTTCCAGGCAAGTTTGAGGTCAGCAATGAGGAGCACCTGTATTTGGATCTGTGCCGCCACCACCGTGTAGAAGCGGAGCCAGAGCACTTTGCTCTCAGAGGGGACAGTCCTGCTGATGGGGGAGGAGGGTGGAAAACACCTAATACATCTCGTTCACAATAAGTGCCATCCGAGTGTCAGTGCCTATGGCTCCTAAATCCATTATGACTCGTGCGCTGCAGTTGCAGCCAGGAAAGACAGACGGCATCATACACATTTGTTCCTGACACCTTGGGGTACATTTTCAGCGCTGTGCCCCTGGGAAATCACTGTAGGTGTGCAATTCCTGAGACTGTTAAGAGGAAGTGTGAATCTTATTCCCCATGCACACTCGGGAAACCCAGGCAGGAGATATTTTTGTTTTCTCAAGCATTTCAGCTTGCTTTGAGCAGAGTCTGTGAGTTCTTACCTTTGTACACAGCCCAAGGAATCTGTCTACCCCACGGTTTATATTAGATGGAGGGGAGAAACTAAAAGCATTCTTCTCAATGTGTCAGAGCGTCTGCACTTCTACATATACAGTCCTCTACCCTTAGTCAGTTTCTGGGGTGCAGGATATCTATAGTGATCTTTTGAAATTCACAGTGTCATTTGAACCTACTACTATTTCTATTTGAGGTATTATAGACTACTAGAGGCTCAGTGCACAAATTCATGCATTGGTGGATTTCTCTGGGTGGCCTGCAGGAATCAGGCCAAAACCCACAGTTCAGCACCACCTGCCGTTCCTACCTGCCGCTGCACCTCATCCCAGCCCCACTGTGCCTGCTGCGGGCTTGCGCCCAATCAGTCCCCATCAATTGGGAGGGGCTCGCAATGCCACAGCAATGCTTGCCAGTTATGAGCCCAGCACCTGGTGCCCTCCTGAGGATAGTGGCATCCCCTGCAGGATGAAGCTGGCATCCCCTGAGGAGTCCCAGATTGTGAGAGCCAAACCAAGGGACCCCAACTGTGCACAATTGGTCTGGAGAGAGACCATGGGAGGGCTACAGGGCATGTCCGGCCCATCTTTCTCACTCCCGAACAGCCGGACCCTAGCCCCAAGCTAACCTACTGGTTGGAGCTTCTGCCCCCTGGTGATCTGTGCACATCATAATGAGTGGTTGAGCGGCCTTAGCACATCATTAGCATATTACACTTTGATTGGTTGAACAGTCAACCAGTCACTGGATGACCAGACACTTAGCCTGTTAGGCTTTTATTTTATGGGATGATGACTATAGCATAATTTTGATCTTCCTGGCCAGCTTTTGATGACCATGGTGACAATGAAGATAATGACTTTGGTTTACTAAGTGCTTACTGTATGTAAGGGCCCTTTAAGGAGATTCACAACTAATACATTTATTGAGAGCTTACTTAACAGGAGTTGTGCAGTGTGCTTTACAGACCCCCTTCTATTCCTACCAATCATTGTTTCTAGTTTTTTTTTTGGTGTGTGTGTGTGTGTGTGTGTGTGTGTGTGTGTGTGTGTTTGGATGGGAAACTGAGTCTCTCAAAGGTGAGGCACTTTGCCCACCATTATTGCCAAATCCAGGAGCGAGGTACAGGCCTATCCCATTTGAAGCCCGAGTTCGAGTTCTTTGCATGCCATCTCCAGAGCACAGCAGATCCCTGCTGAGGATGCCTTGTCACTGTTGTGCCAAGTGAGAAGGTTGTACCAGGTGCCACATCAGTGGTGATGAAACCACAGCAGCCCCCAACACTCTTTGCTGAAGGTGGGCACAGGATGCCAAAGCCATGGGATACACAGCTTCCCTGGTGATCTCGCAAACCGTTCTGTGCCTGTGATACATTAGAAAACACATCAGACTCATGCGATTCACAACTGTCGGACTCCTCAGACATAATAGAAGATGACACATGGAACCAACTACCTTCATTCTTCCCAAGGCCTCTGACTCTCCTCTAGTTTGACATGACCCACTTTAGACAAGATCTCCACTAATGAACACCTAAGCTACTTTCTGATGTCTAAACTAAGTGAAAGCTCGTCTAATACAAAATTAACCCATCTTTATTACTAGAACTGTAGACTATTAAGGTAGCATGTCAAGTTACCAAATTATAAGTTTGGAAGAGGCACCTGGGACTTTATGAAGGCTGCTCCCCTCCCTCTGAAATTGCATTTGGAGTCAAGGATTAATGAAGGTGGGAAGGGACAGGGGGATGGAACTAGGAGCAGCTCTTGAAGGTCACACACTCTAACTTTGGGTCCCCGGACAAACTTAGTTTAGCAGGCACCGTCTTCCCTGGGAGGTACTGACATTTGCAACACAAGGTGTAAAAATAGTATTGCTCCATAAATGTTAGCTGCGGTAAGCACTTCCTCTGCAATTTCTCATGAATCCTCACAAAACCCCTGAAGATGAATGTTGTTCCTTTCTCCAATATGCAAAGGGGGACACTGAACTCACGTCTGGGGTTTTAAATTACACGGATGTTTACTGAGAGACAAGGAATAAGGTCTGGTCATTGCAAAATACCGGGCTCTTCACTTACTATACTATGCTCCCCTGGCTTATTTCCTAAAAGGGGTTAACCATTGTAAAAAAAAATACCAGCTACCCCACGTGAGCTTATGATATACCAGTATTTATGCTGATCTTGAAATTACAAAAATAGAATAAATGCCAAGAGCAGCTGGTGGGATGCACAGAGGGCGTCGGTAAAACTCTCTCAGTGGGAAATGTCTCCCCAACACAGAAGAGCACCGCAACTCCAGCTCCTGGAGTGATTTACGAGCTGTGTTCTTATGCTAACATTTGCATTTTAAGGGGGTGCTTTTCGTGTCTTATCTGGGAGTGGTGGCATATTAAGCCATTATCAGCCGTTAATAGATTAAATGAATGTGTCCAATTAGTTCACAGTCACCTGCAAGAGACCTGAGGGAACTGGTCTTCTAGACAGAAAGGGTGGAAGTGTTTACTGAGCATATATCATGAGGCAGCAGTAAAGGTAGGTCAGGGATCTGCCAATCATTTCTGTAAAGGGACACGTACCTTAGACTTTGTGGGCAAAGCAATCTCTGTTTGCAAGTACTTCATTCAGCATTTGGGGCTTGAAAGTAGCTGTAGACAGTATGTACTAGGAAAGGAAAGTGTTTTCACAAACCTTTAGTCACAAAATTAGGTCACAGGCTGCTTTTTAGAAATGTGAGCTGTTATAAGCAATATGTTATTAATTATTCTTTTATACAGGTATGGATATTTTAATACTAAAATATGATTTCCTAAGATTAAAAAGATGATCTTTAAAAATTGAATAAAGAGTAAATTTAACTTCATAAAGTACTCTCTACATTTTATTTGATTTCTACAGTTTAATTTACAGACCTATATATAGATACCAAAAATTTTAAATCATTGACAATTTTTCATTGTAAAAAGTTTAAATACATTCAAAATAAATGGAATAGTCTAGTAAAACCCTCATATATGCATCACCCAACTTCAACACACATCTATCTATACCATTCAATCAAATCATTTATATCTCTATTCACTCCCCATCTCTTCCATACAATTATTATCTATGTGCAGGTTTTAATGTTTTGTGTATATGTAATCTATATAAATGTGCAAATATTACTGTGAAATTCCGTAGCTCGCTGACTATGTAACTCACACACCCTCATGTCTATAGCTATGTACTTCATCAAGTGGTTCATTGATTCTGGGTGCTGAGGCCAAAGTTGGCAGCCCATTCAGTGAGATCCCATCTGAAGTCCCTGGAAGGGGGCAGTTGCTTTTTGTCTGCTGTTCTACTGCAGATGGGCATTATCATGACCAATTTACATCAAGTCAGAGAGATTAAGTAACCAGACAGGGGCACACAGTGGATGGTAAGTGATAAAACCAGGTCTCAAACTCGTGCACATCTCATTCTAAAGCATGGGCCTCTTCTACAGCCTGGTTTGCTAGAAGTCGTAGGTGGCCTCCCACTGTCTCTGATGGTGGCAGGCCAGCAAGGGAACTCACCTGATCCACATCACTTGTTTCTGGAACAGAACTTAGCAGGTAGTATTTGTTCAATTACCATTTGTTCAAAGAACGGGAGAAGGGCTGAGTCTTTAGAGGTTGCAAAATTGAATTATGAGGGTCGCTGACCTGAAATTTTTGCCTGATGCTGATAGAACTCAGGATATTGATCATTTGAGAGCAAAACCTGTTCCTCAGAGTAAAATGTGCTTCCCCTGCAAAATCAGCCAGTACAGAACATCAGAAAATAGAGGAGAATAAGGAAAAACTGTGTCCGGTGCTTCTCCGGCAACTAGTTCAGTTCCAGGCATACTGTAAGAACAGAGAAATAGGTGTTCATGTGGTCACAAACCTGGCAATTCACCCTCACCCTCACCACCTGGACACCTTTCAAACAGTGCCACTCGCTTGGACCTCCTCTTTCTACATCCTCTATTATAAAACGGACTTTCTTTAAGCACTTGGTTCTTCTGGAGTAAGAGAGAGAGAGAAATGAGAGAGAGAGGTAGGGATGGAGATAGAGAGAGGGGTGGAGAAAAGACAGAGAAGCAAGAAAGAAGAAAGGAAAAAGGGAGAAAGGAAAGACTGAGGGGAGATGGATACCTGGCTTAGTGTGAGGGGAGATTTGTTTGTGTCAGGATTTTCTCAGATGGGCTAAATTGGTATTGCTGTGGCGATAATCCACCGGAGACAGAAAACGCAACTGCAGGGGCCAGGCTGGTAAGAGCAGCAGGTGATGTGAGCTGAGTGCGGATGTGGGAAGCCATAAAGCACACGCGCCCTCTAAGGAGCAGTAGCTCCTCAACCGCAGCAGCGCAATACACCACGGAGGTCCAGTGCTGTGTGTGCATCTCGCTCTCAAGGAGGAAACAGATCGCCTCATGTTTATGTGGAACATCCTGCTGCCTGAAAATTGGCCAACAAGCTGTGTCTTCCAAAAGTGCCTCCCTACCCGTGTGTGCAGTTTACAGGGCCAGCATTGCATGGCCAAAGGAAGGACCTGGGACAGGAGAGTTTAGCCCATGAGCAGCCAGCCCTTCCAACACCTCCGATGTGGTGCAACTGAGTAAAGCTAAAGTGGCAGAGCGAGGACTAGCACCTGCAGGGCTTCTCTTTCCACAGTTTCTTTAAAAAAAACATGCAGACCAGCAAATATTTGGTAGCCAGAGTTTGCTAAAAGAGTGCAGGGAGGAGACCAGAAACACCATCTCATTCTGTGCCCCGCCTCTTTGCAAGATAGATCACCCCCACATTTCCAGTAGGTGGGGGCTGGCGTGTAACTCCCTGTCCCATCTCAGCTGTGGCATTGATCCTCCGCCACCAGCCTTGTAGCATGCACAGTTGAATTGCTTTTCCCTGAGGGGAGCAATGCCTCCAGGTGTGCTAATAATAAAATTAATAGCTTAGAGAAACTGCTTGCTACAGCAGCAGCGGCAGGAGAAAGGGAGGATCGATTTCAGTGTTTAACTGTCCTAATTCCATGGTGTACAGCCCACCTCAGCCCCTGGTGAGCCGTGCCGGGTCTCACGGTTAATCAATAGATGCCTGATTTAAAACAAAGAACCGGTTTCAAGATTAGAAGTCTCTGTGAATAAAAAAGCGTATGGTAAAACTGTCAACATCCTTTCAATTCTCATCTTAGCACCAACGTGAAGGGCAGTCACTGGCTGATATGAAAGAGAAATCAAGTTCATTGTATCCCCTTCTGCCTAGAAACAAAAGAGGGAGACTGGGCACCAATGCTGCTGGTGGCATCACATAAATAAGAATTTATTGAGTTGCTCCGTGTTTAAAGGTCTGTGAACATAAAGACGTGTGAATACTTTCACCTGCTCTGAGAGGATGTTTTGGCTCTAATCGGCCTGCTTGCTATCTGGTGATTCAATTTCTACCTCCTATAGCTGGCTTTCTCATCTTCTCCCTGGAGAGAAGGATCAAATCCATGGTCAACTTCTTGGGCACTATTTGAGTTACGCATGTTTGTTGACTTTGCCAGGCCCAGAACCTTCAGAGGTTTTTATTCCATATTTCTCAGTCGTCTCGTGCACCAGATCTGCCTTCCACCGATGTGCCAATAACTGGACAGAAACCGCCTTTCATCTTTTAGGGAAGTGGGGGGCGGGGTGAGCTCTCTCCTCCTGTGTCATCGTTCCTGCATCTGCTATTGTTTTTTCTGGCCTGTCCAATGCTTCTAAGCTCTGCCATTTCCCTTGATTCCCCTTCTCTCCCTTTTTTGAAATACGCTCATTGAGGTGGCAAGGAGTACCTTCTGTCCCTTTGACATGTTTTCCAACGGGCTCTTAGTAAGTCCTGAAATTAGAATATGAGCTCCTAGAAAAAAAAAAGAGCCTGCATTTTCCCCTTTTCTATAAATTGTTTTAAATGCCAACTGTTTGTTGTTATTATTTTTACGCAACCTGAAAAATAGCCCCATCTCTACTTGGTCCATGGTGTGCACGTTGTCCTTGGGGTGACCTACACGTTTCCTGCCTATGCACCACCAAGAGTGACTAGTGGCAGGTTGAGCTGGGACTTGGAGGCACTTCTTAGCATGGCTGGTTTATATCAGTGGAAAGCTCTATTTTCCTCCTCTCACTGCCTCCTCCAATGATGAGCGAAGCAAAGGAAAGGGCTGAATCTTTTCACTAATTCAAAGAGAGTAAAGCAGAAATGTGCCCCCCAACCCTTTTATGCATTGTTTTGTGTGAATTCTTAAAGGCAAAGTATTTCATTTGAAAGTCAAAAATGGCATTAAGTTTATTTGTGTGGTGTGGTGTGTTTTTTTTACTATTTTTTTCCAGCAATGGTGGGAGCTGATTTCTAGCATGGGCTTTTTTCAACTCATTTTCCCAGTGTGAGAGACCATTTCATATCAGTTCAGTATGAGTGAAGCCTTTCACTTTTCAGTTAGCCCCTTCCCTGTCACCTTCCCTCCTTCCTCCCTACCTCCTCTCTCATCCCCATATTGCTTCCTCCATCCCCCTTTCTCTTTCTCCTTCTATGTGCATAAGGAGTCCAAAGACAATGATAGAGCAACTTTTGTGAAATTTTCTCTTTGAGAAAAGTGTTTTCAAAGTTTGGATAAGGAGTGGAAGTGGGGAAGCATTAGAAAAAAAAACGAAGTTATAAGGTTAACTCTTCCGTCAATATATAGGATTTTGTGGAGATTGAAATCTCCTTTTTGTTGAATTAATTTAATTAAAATTTTTATCTCCAGTGATGTCAACCATGGAGGACACAGCATGAGAATAAGAGGGTACCTCAGTGTAGCAGCCATTACTTAATGTAGCCTAAGATTTAGAGATTTCCAATTAAGCAAATTCCTTCATAGGGTATACACTTTCTTTTCAGAATCCAAAGATTTATAAAATGAAAGAATACTTCATTTGTTGGATTACAGAACCCATTCCATTTACACACACTGAGGCCCCAAAGTGGCATGGCACTGGGTTCCAAGAACATTGTATCCCAAAGAAATCTCAAGACAAAAGAGAAAGTCCAGGGAAGGAGGACAGAATGAGGAAGGAGGACACAGAACATTGTACCCAGCGTGCCATAAAACTGCCTGCCAACTTCAGTTCTTCATTGCCAGCAGTTTTCAATTTCTTTTGAGTATTTTCCCCCTTTTATGATAGAAGTCAGAATGAAATCAGGATTTCCCTAACAAAGGTACTCCCTGTCTTACCAGATTTGTTAGAAAGTAAGTATTGCTTAAAATGAGAAATGCTTGTATGTTAATGAGACTAGAATCATCCTCCTCCCCCAACAACATAATATTCAACTAATGGTAACACTGTGATTGTATGCCAAGCATTTGATTGGAATTATATTGCCTTTTAAAGATGTAATGCTAGGTAAGTGAAAAAGAAAAGGAAAAGTCCAACTTTAATGACCTTCATTTTACATCCTGAAAATGAATGGTAATAGCCAGAAAATAGAGAATTTCCAGTGAGCTAAGATTCATAAATATTAAATGCAATAGAGGAAAATCACAGATTTTTTAAGAAATTAACTTGAAAAAGTGGTGATTTTAGTTTCGATGTCATTTGAGTAATGGTCATTAGCACAGTGGATTGCAATGGGAGGAGCCAACTGTATGGAAAGAATGCCTTCTGATTAACTGGGTTTTTTTCCTGATGTTTCAGCTAGTTGACAACTGTACTATATATCTCTTCATTTTGTGCCTGTGATTGGCTCCAAGGGTGCTTTGTTTAGAGATGCGTGTGTGCTCTATTTTCATGATTAGGCTTTTTTATGATTAGTTCCCATTTTCTTTTTTTGTTTTAACTTTTACTCTGAATAATATGCGAGTGCCTTGGAGAACTGATTGGCTGACGAAAATAATTGAGTTCAGATGCAGTTTCTTCCCTCCCCGCCATTTTCAGTCCCTGCTCTGCTCTGGATTGTTTCTGCCTGCCTGCAGACCAAGCTCTAAGAGTTGCTGGGTAGCGTTTTCTTACAGTGAACAGATTTCTTGCACAACCCAAAGGTAATTGACTTCAAGGCAGTTGGAAGCACAATGAGGAGCCTTCTGGTATCCCTCCAGCACGTACACTCATGCATGCCCCACTGACACTCTTGAATAAAGAAGTTAAAGACAGAGCTGTTGTTGGCTTTTCATGGGAAGAAATTCACATAGCAAAACTCCCTGAATAATACTGGTAACGAAGTCTTGGGTTTTCCAAATTTCTCCTCTCTTTACAACTGTCATAGCCTTCTTCAACTCCTTCAGATCCTTTTGAGTTCTCCCTCTGGATCTTTCTCCAACATCACCTGCTGCATCTGATGGTCTCGTTCCTACTTTCCCCTCATATATCCCTTCCCTGTTTCTTCTTTTGTCCCATTACCGCTTTCTGCACATAGGCAGTTTGCCTCCCAAGCCATTCATCTTGATCCTCAGAGAACATATCTTCCCCAGGATTCCTTTCTCCTTTGCTGAAGGGATTTAAAAGACTAACAATGATTAATTATAGTTCTCATTACACTGAAATTACCTTGCGTCTGTGTTTAGGTGTCCGATGGTTTTGGATTATCATGTCCACAGTAGAATCTATTATCTGGCTCCCCTCCTCAAAACCCTACCCTTCAACAAGCATATTCCAGTGAATAACTCCACTATCCTCCCACTCATTCTTGCATGGTTCCTAGGAGCAGGAAATCCCAGCTTCCTGTCTTTGGTTCAGGATATCCCTGAGGTGGAACTTGTACTCCAGAATCACCTGGTTGGATGAAGTGGAAGCTAATCTCTGGACTTAGTCTGAAAACGTGTTCTCACTCGACTGACCCTCTTTCCCTCTCCCCTGCATCCTGATAGAAGAGCTTTCTTCATAAACACCTGCACATGAATCCTCCCCTCAGCCTCTGCTCCCAGGAACCTTGAACAAATCATGTGCGGTTGTTTTTTATATCTTATGGTTGAGGAACCTGAGGAATCGTGACTTTCATTAATTTTCTAAATAACACACACATGGTGTAAAGGGAGAGTTTGGAATTTGAATCTGCACCAATCCAACTCAACACTCTTGTTCGTTTCACCATACACTCCCCAGTGCTTCTGGAGTCATTTTCCCAAATGTACCTTTGACATGTCACTGCTCTACTTGATATCCTGAGGGGACTGCCTGTTCCCTACATTTCTAGCCTTGCATTCAGCACCCTCACAATCCATAGGGCCAACATAACTTCCTGGTCTGGAGGCCCATTGCATCACTTCTGTTGCCCTTTCTGCCCTACTTTGTAGGACCAGTTTGTGTTCTTCAGATATTGCTCCTGCTCTTCAAACCCTGTGCCTCTCTTCTTCACAATGCAGATTCTCTCCGAAACCTTCTTCCTCTCTACTTTTCATGGCACATCGAGAAGAGATTCTGTACTTTCCCTTGACAAAGGAGCTTAATTATCACCACTTCCACAATCAGGTCCTCACCTCTCCAGACTGAAGCAATCATGTTCTTCCTCAAACTATTGTAGAAATGCACAACTTGCTTTCCTATGAACTGGGACAGGAATAAGGCAAAGTCCTCTGCATTTGAAAAAAGTTGGACAGTAAAGGCTCTCATGGAAAAAATATTAGAGACCATTGATTTTTATAGAGCCCTCCTTTGGTTAGATTATGTCATGTTATGATAATGGGACTGTAGCAAAATGTTATTAGTGGTTATCTTTTTTTATGATTATGGAGGTTTTTCACAGTTTTTATACTTTCTCATATTTTCTAAAATGTATAAAATAAAACTGTTGCCTCTGTAGGCAAATGAAAACAGTCTTACATAAAGAGGGAAAGAAAGGAAGACAAAAGGAATAAATAAGAAAAAGGGAAAGTTTAAAAGGAGTGAAGAAGCGTGGACAAAAGAAAAAGAAAAAAGTTGGTTGAGTTATAAAAATGTGAAGAGTTATAAAATCAAGAAAAAGAGAATATGTCATTCATAAATATTAATAAGGACAGGTTTACATGTGCAATGGGAAAAGTGAGTGGATCGTGGAATTTTTGCATCTCAGTGTCTTTGCTGTGGATGTCATGTACTCTGTACATATTTGCTTCCTTTAGGGATTATTATAAGCCTTGAGAAAAAAATATGATTGCCTGGAACCGAAAGAAATAAGTAATGGCCTAAAATGGTGAGGGCAGGGGGAGGGTGGAGAGGAGGGTGCAATAAATTAGATATTAGAAAATAAAATGAATAATAGGGTCACTTAGACAACAGAATAATTTCCCAAAGAAAGTCCAGTAATTGAAGCCATTGCATTCAAGCTGTTTAGGATAAGCAGAGATAAATCAGTGAGAAGATTAATGTGGACAAACCACAGTGGAGAGAGAGGAACTTGAGGTAAGGAATTTCGATAGGCTCTTCAGATGAAATGCAGGCACAGATTTTCTGGAGCAGATGCCAGAAGATTCTTGCCCCTCACTGCAGGAATTAGAAATGCATAGACATCCTCAGTGGAATTCTGTTTAGGATTGCCAGTCTTGAATTCTGGGATTCAGGGAGACCACATTTGCAGCACCGGGCACCATATGCTGCAGTGGTAGAACTGACGGTGATGCCAGGGCTAGGGAGGCTTGGTGTCCTTGTCCGAGGACATTAGTTCTGAGAGAATAGAGTAGAACTATGTTGACTACAGATCAGAGTCCGGTTTGCCAAGAGCTTTCTTCAAAAGCTCAACATTTCAGTCTGCTTTCTATGCTCTTGGTGGACCATGGGTGGCACTTCTCCATAGGGGAGAACTTTGTACATGAATAGCACAGTGTCTAAATTCATATGCTTCAAGGGGACAGCACGTGTGAAGGAGCCAAAGCCAAAGCAGCACAGAGACCATATGGGCATGGCTACCAAGCCCCTGCCAATTGGTCTCTTGAGTGACAAAGGCCTGGTGGTATCAGATCTTCTTACATGAAAGTGAGTTAGAAATCTAAATTTTATCTATGTTACAAAATAAAAAAAATTTAAATATTGGCAAGGAATTTAGTTTTTATTTTATTTGTGTGTGTGTGTGTGTGTGTGTGTGTGTGTGTGTGTGTGTGTGTAGACCATGTAAAACTTATCTGCAAACCAAATGAGGTCCCCAGACTGGCAGTCAGCGGTGGGGTTGGACCATTGTTGGCCCACAGGGGCTGCCAGTAATCCAGTCTCCTCTGCATCTGGTATTCTTTTCCAGCACTGGCCACACGACTTCCTCATGCTTTAGTTTCTTTTCAGTAAAATGAAAGCACGCACGAGAGAGCTTTGTAACATGTAAAGGGCTACATAACTAACTACAGAGGGGGATTCTTACATCTTCTATTGCATTTATAAAGGAAGTAATGGCATTTTTAAATCTCAAATAAACTTACAAGAGATGTGCACCCTAGGAAGTGTGTGTTGTGGGTATGTTTATGAGAGCAGGGGGAGACGGAAACAAAGAGAAAGAAAAGGTTCGATATACACATTCTTGGTTAGTTCTTGCTGGCCATTTTATATTGTGTCTGATTCTCATGACAAGTAAACATTTATTCTTTGCAATGATATCATTATCTAAGAAAAATGGACATAGCTTAGTGTCTGCTTTAGTCATTTTAACCTAAGAGTAGATGGCATTAGAAGCTGGGAGTAAAACACTCTGAGCTACCACATCCTGGGGAGAAAGCAATTGAACAGTCTCATAAATTTGAACTACTAACTTATATGTGAGAAATGCTATAAAACAAATAAGTCAGGTATGCACCAAAGAACATAGAACCACATGGACATAATTAATGCTTTCATAAGGCATAGAGAATGCAGATATTACCTTAGGGTTTAAATTACTGGTTCATTTATTTTGGTATAATGGCATGAATTAGAGCTCTCTTAATGGTTTTCATTTAAGAAGATGTAAAGCCACCAGGATGTTGCTTAGCCTCACATAACTGTTCTTTCTCTTACTAGGAACCATGCTGTTTAAGCTAAGTTAGATAACTTTTCCATGTTACCATGTCTAGGTTTGTCTCTGTTCTTGGTAGCTCTTTTGGCCCATAAGTCTTGCTCCAGATAGCCAAGCTACATCAGATCATGTCAACATTTAGTAGAACATGTTGCCTCTTTCTTACATTTTGGAAACCATTTTGCTTTGCTTTTTTGTACTACTCAAGTCAGTGGTCAAAATGAGAGTAAAGTTGCCCTGTGGATATTTCTTTCATCCATGGGTAGGATGGAACCATGAATACAGGGGTGGGCAAAGCAGTTTATAATACTAAACTAGAGGCCTGCAGCATGAAATTCATGCATGGAGTGGGGGGTGGTCCCTCAGCCTGGCCTGCACCCTCTTCAATCAGGACATCCCTCTCACAATCCAGGATCACTGGCTTCTAACTGCTCACCTGCCTGCCTGCCTGATTGCCCCTAACCCCTCTGCCTGCCTGCCTGCCTGATCTTCCCTAACCATCTTTGCCTGCCAGCCGATCACTCCTAACTGGTCTCCCCTGCTCTCTTGATTGCCCCTAATCACTCTGCCTGCCTGCTTGATCACTCCTAACCACCTCTGCCTCGGCCCCTGCCACCATGGGTTTGTCTGGAAGGACATCTGAAAGATGTCTGGTTTATCCAGTCTAAGTAGCATATTTACCTTTATTAGTATAGATAATACAATAATTAAAAATAATGATATAAGAATAAACACTGTTTTGTGTGCTCACAGCTGTCAAACAAATTTTACCCATCCTGCGTAGTAACTTCTAACTTGCTAGGTGAGTCAACTGGAAGTATCAGGCAGCTGCCCCCTTTCTACATGGCTTTCTTACTCACTCTTCGTCTTCCTTCTTGCTTTGGTCTTAGTAGACAGTAACACTACTTTGACACCTTGGACACATCGCTTTAGTTCTTCAAGTTTCATTTTCCTTATGCAGAAAATGAGAACAATATCAGAACCTACTTCATAGCATTATTTTTTTTAATCCTCACCCAAATATATTTTTCCATTGATTTTTTTAGAGAGAGTGGAAGAGAAAGGGTAAGACAGAGAAATATCGATGTGAGAGAAACACATCGATTGATTGCCTCCTGCACATGCCCTGACCAGGGCTCAGACCAGGGAGGAGCTTTTGACCCAACCGAGGTATGTGCCATGACTGAAATCAAACCCAGGACCCTTCCATCTGCAGGCCTACTCTCTATCCACTGAGCCAAACTGGCCAGGGCCATAGTACTAGTATGAGGAAAAAGTGAGAGAACCCATTTGAAAAGAACTTTGCTTTTCTGGCATATGGGAAGCACTCTATAACTGTTAGCTATTCTTAGTAATATTGTTATTCCTCAACTTATATTGACAGAGTGATTAAAGTTTCTAATTTAAGGCAGCTAATGATTTATTTTTATACTATTTCCTACTCTTCCTAAAACCACTTTTTTTCTCTCACATAATTTACCCAAATCTGTTGAAGTGCCAGAAATATCACATTCCTCAGAGTCCAGGGGTAATCTCGAAAGGAGAGAGAGAGAGAGAGAGAGAGAGAGAGAGAAGATCTGGTTTTCTGAGTATTGCTTGATGCTAATAAGGCTCACTAAATATATTCTTCTCTTATTCAACTGTATTGGCTCTCAGTTGCCACTGAATTAATATGACATTTAATCATATGCATTTAAACTTTGTCCTTTGTGTTTTGCTTACCTGGTATTGTGTAAATCTCTATAGGAGTAGGAAATTAATGTCTTAAACTCCATGCAGTGAGGAAAACAGTGCTATAAATGTAATAGACTGAAATAAAATCAGTGGCTAAATTTCTTTAAAACATTGCATAGATTATTCCATTTATCTCACATGACAACTCCATAAAATAGGCATTACTGTTTCTATTATTCCTATTTCATACCTTAGGGAAACTGAGGTTTAGAGATTTAACTTAATTGGAAATCACTTAGCCAATAGTGGTTGACATAGGACTTTGAACTGAAAGAATTAAGGCCAGAGTTCACGTCTACCCTGCTGCGCTTCCTCCTGATGGGGAGCTGAAGGAATGCATGCATGAAAGAACACAATCATATTCTACAAGGCAGTTCTAGGTATTAGAATATTTGTCCTACCTAAAAAGAGATTCATTTTTCTTTACTTGAATTAATATTCATCCTTGAATTGACAAATCTATTTACAGCTTTGTTACCTTTTTAAATGCCTGCCTCTACATACTTTTTCTATGACATTTAAGCAATATTGTTCACACTTCAATTATGTTTTCCAACAGCATATTGAGCAAATAAAAACCATGACAAAATTGTATGCTAGACACTATAGAAGAAAAAATATATAAATGATTATGCATTAGCTTCCCTTCAGGAGATTGCCACTTAACAATCCCAGATAAGCAAATAATGATAAAATCCAGGGGACTCTGGTGAGTACTGGATATACAAACACCTCTGAGGACTCAGTGAAAGGCAGAGACGCAGGGGAGAGACCCAGGATGCCTTTTGCTCTTGGAAGAATTTTCAGGCTCAACTTCTGTTTTCTCATTTGAAATAGTCTCTTGTCACCTGATTTATTTCTTCTTTTTCAAAAAAGTATCTTTTCCACAATTCTGTGTTTCTTAAACCTGTTTCATAAGGACATTGTGGAAAAAAAATCACAGTGACTGTTGAGTCTAACTTGACTTTACAATCAACCTACTAAGGTTTTTTGAACGTTACAATATTATACCATTCACTCAATGGGATAAAATATGTGATTGTAAATTCTACATTGAGTTAACTTTGAGGATAAAATTCTGTAAAATACTATAAACATTTTATAGGAGTTGATAAAATTAGATGATTTGATCATCATCTATCTTAGAGATATCCATGTGGACTCAGAATAATTATTTATATTGCATTTAGGTATAACAGATGCCATAGCCCATAATATAATATGAGTTTCCCTGGAAATATATTTATCACTTGTTGAAGTGTGCTTCGTTCAGGATTGTATTCTCCTCAATCTTGCACAAGTATGATAACACAACAAGAACTATTTTTTTCAGCCAGTGTTCAGTTGATATGTTACTCAGATCACAAAGATTATAATCCCTGGACAATGAGTGTTCCCCTACATATAGAGCCTTGTAAGAAAATGATTTATTATTGGCAACCCTGTGCATAGACTGCCTGGGGATGATGACTATAAGATTATAAGGTTGTTGTTTTTTTGTTTTTTGTCTTTTTTTCTCTTCTTAGTAACACTAATGATAGCTGACATTAGGTTGATTATATATTATAAACTAAAGGCCCAGTGAACTAAATTCATGCACAGTGGGGAGGGTGTTCTTCAGTCCGACATCCCTCTCACAATCCAGTACTGCTGGTTCCCAATTGCTTGCCTGTCTGCCTTCATGATTGCCCATAATTGCATCTGCCTACCACCCTGATCATCCCCTTACCACTCTCCTGTTAGCCTGATTGATGCCTAACTGCTCCCCTGCCAGACCTATTGCCTCTAACTGCCCTCCCCTATAGGCTTGGTCACCCCCAACTGCCCTCCCTTGTAGGCCTGGTTTCCTCCAACTGCCCTCCTCTGTTGGTCTGATTGCCCACAACTTCCCTCCCTTGAAGGCCTGATACCTCCCAACTGCCTTCCCCTGCTGGCCATCTTATGGTGGCTATCTTGTGTCCACATTGGGGCATCCATCTTTGACCACAAGGGGGCAGCCATATTGTGTTGGAGTGATGGTCAATTTGCATATTACTCTTTTATTAGATAGAATAATATGTCATTTATATGATACAGTGACTGATTATATGCTTACTATTTGCCATCTCTTTGCTCCAAACTTTGCATGCTTTATCTCATTTTCCCTTTAACCACCCCATAAGGTCAATTTTATTACTAATCCCATTTTACAGATGATGAAATTGAGAGTTATGGAAGTGATGCCTCCAAAGCCCAAATTTCTAATATTTAAATGTCTAGTGCCTATACACCAGAGCCCTTCTTTCTAATAGTTTCAGATATTTACATCTCATGGGAACCCCAAGTTCTGTTGACTTGAACACCGGAGAAAAGATTGCTTTTAGCTTTTTGGCTTTGTAGCCAGGATGAAAATAGAAATCACTCTTCAAGTGGAGTGCATGAGAGAGAAGAGAAACAGCTCAGCTAAAAGGCTGTGGTTGAAAAGCTTCCGCAGATCAACAAACCTGCGGCTGCAACTTCAGGTGAAAAGACTCCTCTCTCACCAAGAGCAGTCCAGCCCGCGGCAGTCCAGACCCAGGCATTCTTTGGGTCCCCTCTTCATTAGTAGTCAAGGTTTTCATTGTGCTCAGCAAAACAGTCACAGGAAATAAATGTGCCTCACAGATGAGCCCATAGAAAATCTACTTGATGGATTCTTGAAAATTCACAGCTAAATGACTTTGAAGAAATGGGGGTTATTGTGTCCATGATTAAAATGAGGCGTGGCATGAATCTCTCAGGCACACTTTCCCTGAAGAGCTTTTCGGAGACCGAGAAGATACACAGTGGTAGCTGCGTGCCTCATGGGTGTCCCATGTCTTACTGAACTATCCCCTGTTGAAGAACTACAGAGTTAATTGAAGAGCTGTATTAAAAACATCTGCTTCATAGTATATGAGCTGAAGCCTTTCATTTAAGGATTTTTTTTAGCATGCATCTTTAAACAATAGAGGAATTAGATCAATATTTCATTGGACCACCTATACCACCCACACCAGAATTTTCTGATGTAATTTGGGTTACTTGTCAAAAATGCCCTCTAACATGTATGGACACAGGAGTAGAGATTAGGAATCATTGTTTTTAACAAGTATCCCAACCTATTCTTGTGACTAGTACACATATTTTATGTGAATCTGAGTAGTACAATTTAAATATATTAAAACAAAATATACGGTGTATGCAAAATTTGAAACAATGTGATTCCCTCAACTTATAAACATTACAGTTGGGATTTGCAATTTTAAAACTGGCAGACCAGATGAATTAATTATAAACTTTACTATCAGCAATGCTAAGTGATAATTTCAAATACCTGTTTTTAGTATCATTGTCCCACATTAATTTTTTTTACTTACAAATAATTTTGGTAATTATTTTTATTTCATTGCTATGCTACTGTTGCTATGTGTTTTGTATATTATAACCACAGCATCTAAGTGCTTATTACATAGTACCAGGTGTACTGGTTGATAATGCGGATTTTGTAATCAAAGAAAACATGATACTTTCAAGAGAAACATCAAAAGTGCTTTATTCAAACTAATGTCCATCACTAGCCACACATTTCCTCCACCTTTTAGGTAACTTGTGGATACCATCCCAATAGAACTTTTCTTGTTTTGAAGCAAACCATTCAGAGCCCCAATTTTCCATTTTTTCATACATTTTGAAGTGCTGCTCAGAAAGTGTGTGTGCCATTGATCGGAACAAGTGGTCATCTGAAGGAGTAAGGTCTGGTGAATACAGTGGGTGGGTTAATACTTACCAGGCAAGATCTTTTAACGTGTTTTTAACTGGTTTTGAAGTGTGTGATGGTGGGTTATCATGAAGCATAATTACTTTCCAGTGTCTTCTGGCAAATTCTGATCATTTCACGATCAAAGCATGGTTAAAATTGATTATTTGTCATCAGTAGAAATCCATATTAACAGTTTCACCTGGTTTTAGAAACGCATAATATACCACACCTTCCTGATCCCACCAAATGCAGAGCATTGTCTTCTTTCCAAAGTGACTTGGCCTTGCAGTCAATGTTGATGGTTGATCTGGATCAACCCATGATTTTGTGCATTTAAGATTCTCAAAATAAATCCACTTTTCATGGCCAGTCGCAATTTGATGCAAAAAAAAAATTGTGCCATTGAAGCAACACGTTGGTGATGACTTTTCGGTTTTCCATTTGTCTTTCGTTCAGTTGATGTGGCACCCATTTTCCTTCCTTTAAAATCTTTCCCATTGCTTGTAAATGATTGGAAATTGTTTGCCAAGCAATGTTTAATCTTTCTGCAAGTTTTGAGTTTGACAGGCATCTTCATCCAATAATGCTTGTAATTGTTGGTCTTCAAACTTTTTTGGTTGACCTGGATGTTCTTTGTCTTTGACATTGAAATTATTACCTTTAAAGTGGTTAAACCAGCATTCACAAGTATCCTGAGATGAAGCATGTTCACCATAAGCTTCTGAAGTATACGATAACTTTCAGCAGCACTTTTCTTCAAAATAAAGTAATGAATTAAAACTTCCCCGCAAATGCTCTTTTTTTTGCACGAAATTCAACATTTTTAAGAGTAAAAATATCTATGATGTTAACACCTTCAGAAAATTTGACATATGAAGTTTTGAATATATATATCAAATCACATATATATCAACATATGTGTAACCCCATCTATTGAAAAAAAATCGCATTATTAACCGCTACAACTGGTAATACTGTCACCTATGTCAAAGATGCTCCTTAAAATCACATACTTAAAAGGAAGTTACATGTGATGACAGTTTTGTAAAGAAGATGTAGCAACCACCAATATATCCTATATTGCTAAATTGGGATAGTGGCCTCTATAAAATATTAGCAATGATAACAAGAAAACTAAAAGTGGAAATAAAACAAACATGCTTCTAATGGGTACAGACCTGCATTCTTTTTAAAAATATATATTTTATTGATTTTTCACAGAGAGGAAGGGAAAAGGATAGAGAGTTAGAAACATCGATGAAAGAGAAACATCGATCAGCTGCCTCCTGCACACCTCCCACTGGGGATGTGCCGCAACCAAGGTACATGTCCTTGACCGGATTTGAACCCAGGACCCTTCAGTCCACAGGCTGATGCTCTATCCTCTGAGCCAAACCAGTTTCAGCATGGGTACAGACCTGTATTCTTAAGGGAAAAGTGTTCTTAAATTGTATAAGTGTTGGATTATATGGGGTCATTAAGAATTGTGATTACATCAAAATGACCTATGGGTAGATTAGAATTGGAAAACCACTGCAAAACTGGTGACTGATTTCTTGACAAGTTGGCCACTGTGGGCCATTTTTAATAAGGATTGTTTGGACAGAAGTGGAATAACAGTCCTACTATTCTAGCAAATCAACATCAGAATAACGAGATGCAGGACTATGATATTGATCAACTCAGAGGAACATGCATGGTATTCTCAGGAGAGCCATTCATATTATAGTCTGTGTGGATGGCATGTCTTAGAGTTGGGTCAGTGGTCAGCAAACTATAGCTCGCAAGCCACATGCAGCTCTTTGACCCCTTGAATGTGGCTCTTTCACAAAGAATATCATGGCGTGGGCAAATCTATTTTGAAGAAGTTGCATTAGGAGAAGTTTAAGTTTAAAAAATTTGGCTCTCAAAAGAAATTTCAATTGTTGTACTGTTGAGATTTGGCTCTGTTGACTAATGAGTTGGCCAATCACTGAGTTGGGTGAACCTGTGGCCCGGAAGCAGTACTGGGCTCATAAATGCTTAACAATGGACTCTGAAATTGAGGTAGCCTTGACTTGTGGTATTTGCCAGTTTTTTATGGTGCAAATACTCCCACCATGACCAACTTCAAATTACCAATGTGATGTGATGTCAGTCAGCTAACCTATTTCCTAAAAAGTTAACAATCAGCATTTCTATGCTAGAGCTAGCTGGCTGCAACATACCATTGCCTAAGGGATATATAGGCATAAGAAACTTTTCTGTCAATCCTTAATTATCCAGAGGTATTTACCTTTTTGTATTGCTATTGAAAATAATATTTTAAATTAAAATTATCATGTAATTCTAATTTAAAATTATAATCATTGTAACTATAATCAGAATTATAAAATTAAAATGATCATTTGAGTTATAATTCAGAACATTCCCCCTTTTTATATATTTAAGAGGCACAAAATATGATTCTCCTTCTGTTCTCATTCATTGTCTACACATCAGTATCGCTGTCAAAGTGTTCTATTTGGATATGTAACCATTATTCTCCAGCTCTCTTTATTCCTCTAAGAGCAGAAGAAAAATGTGCACAGGGCTTCCAATTAAGTAGACTCGACATTCTGATTTGATTAGCAGTGATGGACTCAGAGGTTGGATTGGTGACTAGCATGAGGTATGGTGTAACTTGCCGTGAAGGAAGGAAGACTAAGGGGCCCATTGATTGTGTAAGATAGATGAACTGAAGTCAACTTGGCAAGAGAAAGATTCAGCTTATCATACAGTTGTAGATGTTAGCCAGGGGGCCTTCTCCATGTGGCCCTGTCCTAGATCGGCAGCAGTGAATTTTCTTCTCTTTTCCTTTTGTGCCATGTCCCTTCCCTTACTGGTCTCCTGGCCTTGCTTTTTGATTGCCTTCCATCCCTTCAGAATATATTTCCTTCTGCTCCTTTCTTAGATTATTTATACACTCCTCTCTAGGGATGCTTGATCTTCTGGAATAAAATGGTTCTGAGCAAGGTGCTGCTGTGTTTGAAAATTCCTTTTCTTTATTCCATCTCCTCATGCATCTCTTACTGCCCTTCAAGGCACCAGATAAAACAGTACCATGTCGCCTCTTAATCACTCTAGGTTTTCATGATCTCACCTTGCTCAGGACTTACTCAACAGTAGTTCACACCCCTCATTTTGTGTGGAAATAACTTAAGAAGTTTATTGAAAATAATGCTTAGGAGCCAGGAGGTATTTACAATGAATTTGTCTCTGGTCAGGTATCGGTAGTGGTATGTTTTCCAAAAGTGCCTTAGGTGACCCTAATGTTGAGCCAGAGTTGAGAACCATTATTCTATGCTATGATATTCTCTCTTTTTCCCACAAGTAAAAAGCAGTCTTGGCTCCATAAAGTACATAAAAATAAGGATGAAACTTCAGTGAACAAGTGCTTGTGCATTCAATGGTACAAGACAAACAGCTCCCAGGCAGCAGCTTGCCAGAAGGGGAATCATTGGAGCAAGATTGGGGAAGAGTAGGAAATCTCAGCAGCCATTTCCAGGGATCTAGATGGCAGGTATTCAAGGTTTTTAGAACTAAAATTCATTATAGGGGAACGTATTCCAGTGCTTCACATGGATAAGTAAGAAATTGAAGCCTCAAGAGACTTTCCTGGTGTGCCAAGTGGCTTTCCAAGCTCAGACAAGCTGTAGTTGAAGGGCTAAAGGATGAGCTAATATTTTTAGAATGCATTACACTGGGCCAAACCATTCTATATGTATTAACTTCTCTCCATATATCAATACTTCTTTATTATTACTTAGTGTAGTCTGTGGTATAGACATACCACAGTTGGTTTATCTTCAATCTCTTTTTTAATTGCTTTATTGATATACAATTTAGAAGTCGTAAAATTCATCTGGTCAAATAAAGTGTGCAATTCAGTGATATCTACAGAGTATATCTAGAGTGATGTAATGCTCTAATTTTAGGGCACTTTTTATTACCTGAAAAAGGAAGCTCATGCTCATTAACCCACACAACAATCATAGGTCCATTGTTACTCTGCTTGACTATGGGACTAAGACAGGTAGAGACTAAGCAACTTGATCAATGTCATCTATCTAGTCAAGGATAGAACCAGAATGTGGCTTTGGTCACATTCCAAAGTCCCCACTCAGAACTAGAGCCAGTCCAGTGTTTCTTTTTCCAGCTCTCTAGAGGCTGTAGATCATCTATGGGGAAAGGATTTCACTCACTGGGAGGAAGAACACAGGCAAGTCCATTGGTCTCTCTGTCTGCACTGAAGGCTTGCCTGGCTCTTTGGGATCATTTTGTAGAGGCTGCTGTGTGCCCTCTTGCAAGACTCCTTACATTCTACACTCAGCATCTGCCAGCTACTTGGTTTTCCCTTCTACACTACAATATCTGCGAGTCTATGAATTATGCATGTTTGTTTCCGTCTCATGCCTAATGCTATACTTAGCCTATCTATTATGTCTTCATAGATATTTGGAACAAATGAATAATTCCTGGTCATGCTACAGGATGGCATTAGATGGCAGGTATTCTAGGTTTTTTGTTATTAAAAATTTACTAGTGGGAAAGTCCTAAAGTGACATATGCATGATGTCATTGATAATAGAAAAATATAGTTTGTTTTATCCAGCTAATGCATTTTCTAGTAACTTATTATTACTCAGCTTGGTCATTTAACAAGTGCATAACATGTACAATTGGAGTTATCCTAGTTTAGGTTCCTTTTGAAAAATACCCTCCGGGGGTAAAGGTTTTGCCAGGCCTTCTTAATGAGTTTCTGAGGAAGAACCCTTAGTTCCGAATGTGTTTTACTCATTATCAGACCTTCTGATTGTGTTTAGAAAAGTAGGCAGCCCCAGTCACAAATTCTAGTGGGATCCTTTGGAGTTTTAATTACACAGCACTGCCATCTAGCATCCAAGGCACAGGCTTTTTTAATTAAAAGAAAAATACATGGAGGTTTCTCTGTATTTAAAATATTATTAAGGGGATCAGTCTGCAATCTTTTAAGAAGCAGGAACTGAGATCCCTTCCGGAAGTGTTTGCAACAGCCTCCCACCAATGCTGTTTACTTGAAAGCCCTTGTGATTGGGAGTGAATTGATGTCAATGAAGAGAGAGGCTTGGAAATCTGCTGAGGAGTTTCAAATGTCAGAGCTGCATATTCATGAGCTGCAGGCACCTGTGGCCCGCTGTCTTCCTACAGATTCCTTGCAAAGCAGTCTTGGGAGGGCCCTGGAGGTGCTTCCCAAAGGGCTTTGTTATTTATTTGCATATAAGTAAATACATAAAGGAAATAGTGGGGAGTAGGGAAGGAACACAAGCAAAATTATTTTAGGGGGGAAAAAAACTCCATCCTCCCTGAGGAGAATGCCAGCTCAAGCCCACACTGCCCTGAGATTTTTTTAAATGTCTGTTAAGAATCTTGTCCCTTTGATTGACAGTGGGGCAAGCAGATTTCCCCTGCCAGCCAGGGAAGCCCTAGAAGCCAGCTTCTGGGAGAAAAAGACATTGGTCATCTTTGCCATTTTTATTGGGTGTCCCACAATGCACTGGGCAGTGTGAAAGCAGGATCCTGTTCTCAGTCTTCTCTTTCCCCAACTGTGCTTTAAAAAACACATCAAAACAAATCAATGGTATTTAAATGGGGGGGAGACATTGCACTTAGATTGATGCTTTACATAATGAGCCCTTTATGAGATGTAATGCCAACTGTTAATCAATAGACATGCCGGAACTGCCTGGAATACAACCTTGTAGAGTTTTTTTAAAATTAATCTTTATTAAAAATATTGACTTGTTGTGACTTGCTGGGACCGCTCCTGGCTCTGCTCTTTATCCTAATTAGGAGGTTACGCTACACTGCTTAGGCTGCAGATAATGATGTAATGATTATTGTCTTAAAACCCGAGAATCAATAAAAGATACTATCAGACAGTGCTAAGTGTCACGACTATGAAAAGTACTTGCGATTTTAAAAGGTTTACACGAGCAAGATTTCTTTCTGTCTTAGACTTCATTTTTCCTATTTGCTTATTTCTAGTTTTCTAGGGTTGGGTAGATTAAGAAAGTTTTCTTTCCCAAAAGGGTTTTCTCCTGTCATTGTTCCTTAACACACATTCTTTTCATAGTTGTGGTTGCCATCTTCCTTGATGCCATTGGTTAAAAAGATTCCCTCTCCCTTATACCCCTCTTCCTAAGAGGCATTTGTGCCTTAAAATTGGCAGAAGTTCTAGAATGAAAGGAAAAAATAAGGAATTAAAGAATGACACTCATTGAATGACACACAGGAAGAACAATATTTGAAGAAAACCAAGAGAACAGGTAGTTACTTTTCCGAGAGTCTAAAAATATGAGTTGGGAAGAATGTGATAATAAAGTAAGAATAGTAGCACTTCAGGTGTGTATAGCACTTTCTTACACAAACTGAACGTTTTTCTACATTATTTGTGTGTGGGAACTCAATACTAGAGCTCTAGGAGGATTGTATTAAAGTTGTCGATATTTTACAGATGATGCAGTTGAGGCGATGGGAGTTTAATTCACTTCTCCAAAGGCACATAGGAAGTGGACTGCACATGGATGATGTCTCCTCATTTTGCCATTGAGAGACTTGGGTGGAGCTCAGCAAATGTACAAGTCTTAGCTCAGGGCATCAGCCAGTAGTAAATTGGTGAATATCCCAGGTTTACATCGATTGCAAATCTGGATCCCTTCTTGATCCCAGAGGGTGTTCAGACAAGGGGTGGCAGGAGTCACCTTGGCACCTGTGTCCCCAGCCTCCTCGTGGCCAGCTCTTTATAGAGCCATTATACCTGTAAAAATTAGGGCAGGGTGGTAATGGGAGGGAGGCCCAATGTTGAGCTCCATGTTTGTGAATAAGGAAAATGTTTTCCTTCTATAGCCTCTTTAGAGACAATTAAGCATTAGCTTTTGTCAGATGCTAAATTATGAGCGAATTTAGTTTAAAGTATGTGAACCATGCACCCTTTGAAATTTGCCTGAAAAGCCTCATTATAAAACTAATGCTATGAAAAAGCACTCCCTTTCAGATTAGGGGAAGCACCTGAATAGTTTTCATAAGTGGCTGCACATAGTTTGAAAGCATTCTAGTGTTGCCTAAAACGCTTTCCACACACCTTTTAACTAGGAAATTTCACATTCAGCATATCTGTAGCTCTACAAGATTTTCAATAATATTTAAATTGGTTAACTGTATTTCTTTTATATCTGTTTTAATGCTTTTATTGATTTGGGGTAGATAAACTTGATTGTGCATGAAATCTTATTTTTCCGCACAAAGGAGGTAGGATTTGAGTGTGTACTAAGAGAACCATACCTCCAAATCAGGCCAGAACCTGGAAGTGCAAGAGTTTGGTTCTGGTAGATGTTTGCAGAGACCTCTGGACTGCACGGGAGCTAATTCCAGTGTGTGTTTTCCCCCAAATCAATGCTGCAGAAGAGGATAGCATTTCTTTATACAGCTCATGGAGGAAGGAAAAGACTCAATATGAGAAAAAGAAATGCTTCTCTTAAAAAAAAAGCACAGGTCTTTTTTGGTAGTTTATAGACACTATGATTCTTATGGCCAATATTAGATTCTTTCTTTTGAATCACAAGGCAGCTAAGAGTCAATTTTTGGACATTGCAGCTTTGGTGTGCAAGAATATAATAGGAAGTGTAATTTTTAAAAAAATATGAAAAGATGATGTATTTTTAAAGCCAAACTGAGGACATTGCTCATTTTACTTTACTGACATCCATATAAATCCAAATACTGTATCACAATTATGAACTGGTGTGAGACCCAGGAAGCCTGGAGCTGAACCAAGGGCACTGCAGAGAGTCTCTGCATCATCTCTAGGAAGAGCAGGTGATATATAGTAGGGCCATGACAGCTCTACAGGGCTGGGTTCAATTCTCAACCCTGCCAGGTGTTAGCCTTACCTTGGGCAAATGATGCCACCTCTTGGAGCCTTAATTTCTTCACCTGAAAAATGGAAATGATAATACTCACAGGAACCAAAGAATGAGAAACTGCCACAGCTCATTATGGAACACCTACTGCATGTGACCTACTTACAAGGACTTGAGGATACTGCCGCTACCTGGACGGCGTGATTGCTGGGGCTTACAGCCTAGTTGTGGGCAAGAGTTGGAAAGGCATGTGACGGCTAGTGGTGTCTATAATGAATAATATGTTACATAATAAACACAAGTCCACGGCCATATATGGCAAGTGAAAAAGCAAAGCGATAAGAAGAATGTTCTAGAGTTATGATGCTGAGTGGTATGTTTTATGCTTATGCCTAAGACTGAGCTGATAAGGAGAAGACTAGACTGTGAAAATAGAGCCACCATTGTGTTTGCAAAAGTGAAGAGAGAAGGGGAGATGAGGGCTCCTGGGATCCTGCAGGTGGCTGCTTTCTATTGATCCCTAAGAGATCAAGTCCTCTTCAATCCCTGTGCTAGCACCCTTAAGGAATGCAAGGGAGAACAAATACCTGCAATTAGCAAGCCGTTTCAACATTATACAAACTGTTCATTGACATTCACACATTTAATTTTAGCAACAACGCTAAGCAACACCGTGAAATCAAGTAAAACACTGATTTTTGCACGTGTGGAGAGATGGATTTCTTCTAGGCCAGGCAACCAGTGATTGGTGAGAGGTAGAAAACCATGTTTTTAGGAATCCTGCACTCGAGGGCTAGCTGCTTCTCTGCATCCAAATTCTGTCCTTTTGGTTTCACTTCAGAATAAGAGTCCTCATTACAGAAACACATATTCCACATGACTAGATATTGTAGGTACGTCCAGGGTGACCGTCACCTCTAGATGCTGTTTGAAAAGCTGGGAAAGACCCCAAACACAATGGTTTATTGAAATGTTAATATTTAAGGGAGATTTTGGTGGCTAGCTCAGCTCTAGCGTATGTTGGGTTAAGTAGTGAGTAAGCATTATTTATTTCAACATTAAATCTCACTAAAAACTGATTTCTAAAGAAGAATTAGGCCCAGCACAAAGAAACCTTTTCTCAATTGCCACCAAAGATGGGCTTTCAGCATCTCAAGCACTGTCTTAATTTGGATTTTTATTTTTAATCAGAAGACTAGAACTGTCTGTCTACACAGGTGATGGTCAAACAAATGATCGTGTCCTGAATTAGCAAGAGAGACTATGGACACACCAGGCTCTCCTATCTGAAGATCGTTTAAAACTTTTGCAAATTGTTATCCAAAGCACAAGTCACAAGCAAAAATATTTAAGGAAGATTAAATGAAGGGCATTGATCCTCTAAAATTTGCTTTCTGGATAATTGTACAGTTTAGGCTCCTTGCAGAATCGCTTTTGCCAAATTGTGTTTTGTCAAGACGCTAGCAGACTACACTGACGGAAACGCTGAGAAACAGTGGGAGAAAGTTCACTGTTGTGTACAACAATGACTCTGTGGGAGATGTCTATTCCAGCTAACAGTCTTCCTCTTTAAAAAGCTCCATCGCTGTCTGGAAGCATGAACTGCTTTTACCATATGAAAATGGTGTGTGTCCTTTGCTTTGGCTGCTAGAGAATGCAGACTTCCAATAAATCCACAGTCTGTCTTAAGCCGTTAAACAGGACACTATGCTTCTCTGTTTGCAAACATCACCCGCATACCTTTCAGTTATTTATTTTCTAGACTTATATTTGTTTAGTTTTTAACTCCCTGGATATTTATTTTATTCTCAAATTATTTTGAAAGCTGCCTCAAATATTTTTGTAAAACAATGTGGGCAATGAGCTATTTCGACACATATACACACCTAAGTTATATACACTTGATCTTGCCTCTCTTTGCATGGACCATTATTTCAAGTGTTTTACATAATATATAAAGTCTGGGAATCGCTTAGGTGTGGGGAAAAGGCTAGATATTAGCAAGAAAGTAGTCTTTGAGTAGGATTTTTAATGATTTTAAAACGTGGTTGCATGTCAGAATCACCAATATTATAAAACTAGAAACTATTGGATGCTATCTCCAAATATTCTGATATTTTAATTTTGGATGGGGTCCTGGCATGTTCATTTTATAAAGCTTGTCAAGTAATTCGGATATAAAGCCTGATGGTAAGCCACTGACAAAAGTGTTCCATGAGGAAGAACCTGTTAGAAGAAGAAAATGTATACAGAAATGTAATGTGAATTAGTCCAAGAGTGGAGACCAGCGTACTTGGACTGAAAGAAAATTGCCTACATTTTTTCCGAACGTGTACTAAGGTCCTACAATATACTAAACTGTATGGTAGACAATAGCAGAACATGTCCCAGTCACCTGGTGTCACAGGGCAGATTGAAAATGCCTCTCCTCTATTACATTATCACCATGCTCACCCGGAAACATATGCTGAAAACCTACTCCAGCAAAGAGTACGTTGCTGTGTGCAGGAGCTATAAAATACTGGAAGATATTGTCCTTACAGTCAAGGGGAATCAGCTACTTGGACAGATAATACACGTACATAAAGAAGATAATTAACAATGCCAGGTAGCATATGCTAAGTGCCAGATCAGCGACAGCAACAATAACTGCTCTGCGAGTTCGGCGTGTGGGCTGCGAGGTTGCAAGCCTGAGAGAGAAGGCGGAATGCAAAAGCCTGACCTTGCTGTTTGTGGAGGAATTAGATAAATATTGTTCTAAAAGTCAGTATAACTGCAGTTAGCTGTCTGCTCATGCAGATGTACTCAAACACGTTTAAAAAAATAAAACAGAAGGCCATAGGATTGCATGTGTAACTGTGGGTTTTAGCAAAATAATGCCCCCCCTTCTCTTTGTTGTTAAATGTATTTATAGCAATGTCTGAAACTATCAAGCAGGAATCCAGTTGGAAGTCTAGAGTTTAGGGAGGCCTAAAGCCCTGACCTGTCTATGAAATTACATCTATTTGTGAAGAAGGTCAGCATTTTCACGAGCATTGCAACTCCCCTCTTGGGGCGACTGCTGTTTCTCAGAGAGTTTATTATACTTCAGGCTAAAAGCAAAATCTGCGTTGTTACAATTATTTGAGAGTGAAATTGTGTTTAACAATTTTTTCCATTAAAAATTAACAAAAAATGCTTGTTAAACATGTAATGTATTCACTTAATATGATAAGTAAACACTTGATTTCATTTTCCCACTAAGTATAAAAAGCATTTGGAAGGAGTTGTTTTTAGAGTGACTCAACAGAAAAGGTCTCCATCAAGACTAAAAGCTAGCTAGCATCAATAACTATAAGAAGGAAGCATCATTTCTTAAAAAAAAATCTTTTTTATCCCACAGAACACTCAAGGCTGTGCACGACAGTCTGACATGAGGGACATGATTTAGAGAGTGATCTGAACATTCATAAACAATTATATCAGAAAGTGAAATGGCACTTTAAAAAAAACAAACCTTATGATTTTTATGTGAGCCTGGCTAAAAAATCCATGAGAACACTCGAGAGAGCCCAGGTGCTTTCTGTCAAGCGAGTAAAGAGCACTTTAAAATGTCTGATAGAACGCGGGACAGAGAAAAGAGCTGGCCTAACTGTAATAAGTGGAGAGTTGGGAATAACACAGGAGATGGGTTCTCTGGAGTAGCTCAGTCCAGCTCTGTCTGTGTGTATCCAGATAAAACATGAGGACTCTAGTTCCTAATAAGGCCTCACACCCAAGCTAAGGGCAAACAAATCCAATTTTAAAAATTCTTTTTCAAACAGAAGTTTCTTTGCTCTTTTCCTCTAGCTTTTGGATCATCCTTCATTTTTCTTGTTCTTCTCTCTAACTCCCAGAGCTGAGGGACTTCATTATGGTAACAGTGAAGAACATGTCCTTGAGGCGGGGAAGTTTTTGAAGGTTCAACAACTGAGGCTTTTTTGTCATCATTTTTTAAAGGCCAGACTACACTTTGTTTCATCACGACAGGCAGAATAAAGCCACATATTACTTTGAAGCAAAAATCAGCAAGAACACAACCCTTAGAAGCCAGACAACTTGAAGAGACCAACTTGAGTTTTTAAAAATTAACTTTATTGGGATCACATTGGTTAATAAAAAGTATATAGGCTTCAAGTGTGCAATTCAATAATATATTATCTACACACTGAATTGGGTATTTACCACCCAAAGTCAAATCTTCTATCACTATGTGTTTGGCCCTCTTTTTTTCTTTACTGCCTCCCTTCACCCTCCTTCTCCTCTAATAACCACCTTATTGTTTTCGGTCTGGGAGTTTTTTATGTGTTCATTTGTTGCTTTCAGTATTACATTCCAAATATGAGTGACATCGTATGCTTCTTGCCTTTTTTGTCTGACTTATTTCACTTAGCATCAAGACCCATCACTGTTCTGGCAAATATACTTCACCTTTTTTATGGCTGAGTAGTATTCCATTGTATATGTGTACCAGACTTTTATCTAACATGACACATCACAATTGTGTGCTCTTGTGAAAGAATCATTCCATGAACATAGCAGGGAAGGTTGATTACACTGGGCAGAAGTGGGTCCCTGATGCATTTCAAAACAAATACGTGTTTGAAGACTCGGGTCACAATGTCTAAAACCTAAGCATGGTTGGCTTCCTCTGAGGGCTTCTCCCTTTGGCAGATGTCATGGTCTCTCCAGCTTCACATGGTTCTTCCCTGTGTGCATGGCTATGTCCTAATCTCCTCTCTTATAAGGAATTAGAACCCTTTCTAATGACCTTACATAACCTTAATTACCTCTTTATAGACCCTGTCTGCAAATATAATCACATTCTGAAGTGTTGGGGGCTAAGACTTAAATATATGGATTTTTAGGCAACACAATGCAGTCCATAACACTCCAATTTCTGTCCCTCAAATCCATCTGTTCTCACATGCATTACCCACACAACTTCTCCATTAAGAGTCCTATAAATGCTGAATACAACTGAACCTGGCTTTAGTAAAGAAGAAACACTCTTGCCTCACACTGTTGGAAAATTTAAGGTAGATTTATCACAGCTTCAGGCACATTTGGATCCAGATACTCTGGGAATTGTTCTCATTTGTCTTCTTTTCTTTGTAATAGCTCCATTCTCAGATAGGCTTTTCCTCATGGTTACAAGTGATGGGGAAGTGCTCCAAATTACAATCTAGCCTATTGGTAATTCCAGGAGAAAGAGACTCCTGTCTCACCTATTTTTAACAAAAGTCCCGTATTTAAGTTTCATTCGTCTGGCTATAGTCTTTTATACGTTACTAAACCATCTTGTGGTCAGGTTAAAGAGATGCTATGATGAATGAGACCTGGACCACATAGGTGGCCCCTAGTCAAGGGGAATGAATTACATGGAATCAAAGTGAGGGACAGGTGAGGTTCCTCAGGAAATTGGAGTTGCTGTTATCAGAGATGGGAGGAAGGGTGCTCAATAGGCATAATCAATAGATGGTCACGCCACCACTCCTGCCTCACAAATTTTCCAGTTATCTTTCATATCTCTACCCAGCCATCTCCTGCTCCCTGAGATCATCGCTGACTCTCCTCAGCAGAGGAAGCACCACCACAGGCTTCCTTTCCACCTCTTGGTTATTGCAGGAATATGTGTCATGCCTTCCTTTCTATCTGCGCATGGGATCTCTGAGAGGAAGAGAATCATCATTTTACTTCTCATGCATCTACAGCCAAGACAGTGTTTGACATACAGGAGTCACGTGTGTGTCTCTGACTATGTGACTGTGTACATATACATAATTTAAGCTGCTCAACTCCATGAACCACACTATGGGAAGCTGCTTTCATCCCTAGTATAAACAACAGAAAGCTGTCTGGGAGTGTCTGAGAGAGAAATACCTGTTCTTGAATAAGCGGCTGAGAGACACAGGAGGGGTAATAATCGAATGGCCCCATTGTCAGAGATGAATATATGACAGGAAGGAGATGGAGTATTCCTGGACAATTTGCATTCTGTATGTAGGCTCCTGTTTCTTTATTTCGAAAACAATCTGACATTTGAAGTTGATTTTAGAAGTCTTTTGAGATCCTTTTAAGAGTTGTTGTTTTGTGGTTGTTTTTTTATGATTGTGAGTTGAAGGGTGTGATACAGCGGGAGGCAGGCAGGAGGACATCATCTAGAAATATGCACGGAGCAGGAATTGAGTGATCTAGATCCTATATGTAGACAAGCAAGTTCTAGGATTTGGGGTGCTCATGGGAGTTATAAAGACATCTACTAGGTGGGTCCCCAGGTGTCAAAGAGAAGTAAAGATTCCGTAACAATAGCATCTTACCCTCAGTCCCTTTCCTGTCACATGCTGTGTTGTATAATGTCTCTTGCACTCAGGCCACCTCTCCTTGTGCACCCTTTCTCTTAGTCCAAATACAGGAAGGCCTTGCTCCACTTAGTTTGTGTCCACTCTGTTCTTTCTCTGCCATTATCTAAGTGAACATTATCTCTGATTCTTATTCAGAGTAGTGAATTGGGAAATAAAACTATTTTTTTATGCTGTGAATCCTAAGTCAAGTCTGGACTGAGTACTCCCTGTAGAGAAAGTAAGGTTTCTTTTTATCCACTCCCACTGAAGGATCTTCTTCCTTTTCCTGTTCACTGATTATCTGTGTTCTCATGTTAGCTCCTTATTTTTTACCTTGTATATTTTTCCTGGATGATCACAACTCCCAAGAATTAGTGGACAATGTTTCCTTAGCCTAGTACGCGGCCAATGCCTAGAATAAAAGACATGTCTCAATAAATGGTGAAACAATTTTAAAATGCATGTTATGTGTTTTATGTATGAGTAAATTAATGTTCTTGTCTTTGATATTATTTATTGGAATTTTATTGAAGTTTCTCTCTAGAAATACTATTTCTCATGTTCTTTTCTTACATACTGTTCTCATTTGATTGCTCACTCCTCTGAACAACAGGATAGATAACTAAATTTCTTTGGTAGATGGTCTTTTACTTTTGCCCTATTTATTTATACTTATAATTACGCTTTCTATTAACCATTCATTTAGATATAATACTTGACCATCTGTTGTGTTGCTTGATTCCTCCCATTGTTTTGGGAATCATGTCACTCCTTCATTGAGCTTGTCTATTTTCTTGGTTTTACTTCCACTTGTTCTATCAAGGTCTTGCCCATGTGTATCAGTTAAATAAACTAAAAAAAGTAAAAATAAATAAACAAGCCAACACTAATCTATTAATAGGTTTATTAGGTAATGACAGGGAAAAGCAATTAAGTAGCTTCAGGGATTATTGACTTATCCATTCATGAAATAACCAGGGAGCCTGATTCTTTTTCTCTTTTGGTTTTGCTATCCACAGGTTAGTTTTATCCTAAGCATGGCTTTCCTTTAGCTGTGCATGGGAAAATCAACAGTAGCAAATGAAGCTATGGGCTTCTTTCCTGTTCAGCAGAAAAGGGTACATCTCCATATATCAGTCTTACAAAAAGAAAACATTTTCCTTATGGCTTAAGAAATTTGGGTTGGGCCTTATGCTCAAGGCAATTCCTATTATCACTGAACTAGACCCCAGTGCACAGATTTGGGGATAGGGTCGAATCTGCCTTCTTGACATCCTCCGAGGGGTCCCATATTGCAAGAGGGACCCCACTGGTGCATGATTGGGGCAGGGGAGGGACTGCAGAAGGGCTCCAGGGCATGTCCAGCCCATCTTTCCCAGTCCTAATTGGTTGGACCATAGCAGCAAGCTAACCTACTGGTTGGAGCATCTGCCCTATGATGGTCAGTGTGCACCATAGGGACTGTTTGAACAGTTGAACAAAGGGACAATTAGCATATTAGGCTTTTATGTAAAGACTAGAGGCCAGGTGCATGAAATTTGTGCACTTGGTGGGGGAGGAGGAGTCCCTCAGCCTGGCCTGCACCCTCTCACAGTCCAGGAGCCCTTGGGGGATGTCTAACTGATAGCTTAGGCCCACTCTTCACTGGCAGTCAGACCTCCTTAGCACTGCCCCAACCCTGAACCTGGCTCAGAGCTTCTGGCTGAGCAGTGCTCTCCCTGTTTGAATGCACTGACCACAAGGGGACAGCTTCTGCATTGAGCGTATCATAGTGACTGGCTGTTTTACCATTTGGTTGATTTGCGTATTAGCCCTTTATTATATAGGATATATTATGGACCAATTGGCTTAGACCTCAGTTCACAAAAAAAGTCCCCAGCAAGGGGCCATGAGAGTAACATAAGTAGCTTACTACTCAACTGGAGGTCAAACTGCTAAGTATAATGGCTTTCACACAATGGGAAAGGGGTGGACTGCATAATCAGTGTGCTCTATCTTTCCTGTAAATGTCCTAGTGACAGCCCAAATCATGTGTCCCCAAATGAATCATAGTCTTTTCTCTTAGTGCCAGTCCACTTTCAAACTTTCTTACACTATAAATAATTCAATTGAAATTTCCCTTCTTATCTACTCCAAAAGACAAGGAGTTGCTTTTGACTCTGTCTCCTCAATATCAAACATGGTACAATCCAAGGAGAGCAAAAGAGCTACTTCATTCATTCAATTGCTATTTACAATATCCAGCCACTAGGCATATAGGGAATGTATTGTCACTGCCAGATAGATTAGTAATCTGAAAGCGGTATATAATAGTAGAAAAAACTCTTGATCCTTAGAAACATTAAATACATTTGTGTGTATGTGTGTGTGTGTGTGTGTGTGTGTGTGTGTATCCTATCTAATAA
The DNA here is from genome assembly GCA_027563665.1 of Antrozous pallidus. Classification (NCBI taxonomy): domain Eukaryota; kingdom Metazoa; phylum Chordata; class Mammalia; order Chiroptera; family Vespertilionidae; genus Antrozous; species Antrozous pallidus. The sequence continues at coordinate 9,297,348 of CM050516.1, read as the reverse complement.
AAGGGGAATATGAGAATTGACCATCACTCCAACACACAAGATGGCTGCCCCTATGTGGTCAAAGATGGGTGCCACAAGATGGCCAGCAGGGAGGACAGTTTGGAGGGACCAGGTCTGCAAGGAAGGAAAGTTAGGAGTGACCAGGCTGGCAGAGGATGGAAGTTTGGGGCAACTGGGCCTACAGGGAAGGGCAGTTGAGGGGACCCAGGCCTGCAGGAGAGAACAGTTGGGGGGACCAGGCCTGCATTGGAGGGCAGTTAGGGGTGACCAGGCCTGTAGGGGAGGGCAGTTAGGGGCAAACAGATTGGCAGGGGAGCAGTTAGGCATCAATCAGGCTGGCAGGGGAGTGGTTAGGGGGTGATCAGGCTGGCAGGCATAAGTGGTTAGGGGCAATCAGAAAGGCAGGCATGTGAGCAGCTTGGAGCCAGCAGTCCTGGATTGTGAGAGGGATGTCCAGCTGCCTGTTTAGGCTGATCCTGGTAGGATTGGGCCTAAACGGGTAGTGGGACACCCCTTGAGGAGTCCCAGATTGGAGAGGATGCAGGTTGTGCTGAGGGACATACACACCCGTGGGGGAATATATATATATATATATGGAGAATAGGGTACCATGAAAGAAAAATGGGAGTTCACATTGCATCAGGTGGATAAGAAAGAATTCCTGGAATGTGGAAGGAGTCATGAAGGCAGACAGATAAAAAGAAAGCATAAGTATGATTCTTTAAAGATGCTAAAAATCATAGATAAAGGCATAATTAAGAAATTGAAAGAATTTCAGAAAGAGTGTGCTCTAATAGAAGTCAAGAGAAGAGTGCCCCAAGAAGGAAGAGTGGATGACCCTGTTAAATGCTACTGACATATGGACAGAAGAGCAATTATTGGATTTGGAACAGAGATATTTGCTAAGTCTTGAACTGGAGCAGTTTCAGTAAAGTGATGGGCATAGATGCCAAGTTGGAGTCATTTGAAAAATGATTACAAGATGAAAAAGTGGTGACATTATGTGTACACAACTATTTGACAAGTTTTTCTGTGAAGTAGAACAGAGCAACAATTGATAGCTAAAGATTATGTGGTAATGGAAATTGATTGTTTTATTATTATTATTATTATTATTATTATTATTATTATTATTTTAGACTAGAGGCCCAGTCCCTGAAAATTCATGCACTGGAGGAAGGGTCCCTCAGACCAGCAGGCCCCATCTCACAGTCTGGGAACCCTCAGGAGTGGGAGGTGACCTGGCGATCAGGGGAAGGTGATGCCCCATCACACCTCTGCTGCTGCCACTGCCAGCAGTGCAAGCCTTGGCCAGCCCTGGTTATCTGAGCCTTGGGAGGCCATGGGCGGCTGGGCAGCCACCATCCAAGGCTTCCCTGTTCCTCAGATGTTGGCTGGGCAGCTTCCATCCGAGGCTTGCCTGTGCCTAAGGCCAGTCCTGGGCAACTGGAGAGTTGAGGGGACTGGGCCCTGCCATCTTCCTGGCTGTGGGTACCACCATCTTTGAGAGTGTGGCAGTCAGTTAGCATATTCCCTTTTTATTGGCTGTGGGCACCACTATCTTTGAGGGTGGGACAATCAAGTAGCATATTCCATTTTTATTGGATGTGTGCACCGCCATCTTTGAGGGCAGGGCAGTCAATTATCATATCCCCTCCTTATTGGCTATGGGCACCACCATCTTTGCAATGGCACAAGGGTCAATTAGCATATTTCCTCTTTATTAGAGAGGATAAGACTAGATTTCTCACTAGCAGAATGTAGATAGAATTCATGGTATTTCTTGTCTGTGTGTGTGTGTGTGTATAATTGCATTCCTAAGTCATAGAATTCCGATATATAGTAGGTACACATGAAACCTTTGGCGATTAAATATGTGAGATTCTAGATCATTTTTTGTGTGTAGGTGGGAAATACCAATTATAAAACATGAGGCCAAAAATGCAAAAAATACATTTTTCAGATGGAGGCAGGGCTCAAATCCAGTGCACATGTAAAAGTTTGGCATTTAATGGAAGAATTTTTTTTTGCCCAGTATGATAAGAAAGCAGGAAAAAATGGATGCAGATGTGTGGGTTTCTAGATTTGGGGTAAAGTTCCCCTATCACATTCTGTAGAGATTCTTAAAGAGAATAAGGTAATGCCCAACTGGTATGGCATAGTGGCTGAATGTCAACCTATGAATCAGGAGGTCACTGGTTCAATTCCCCACCAGGGCAAATGCCCAGGTTGCTGGCTCAATCTCCATTAGGGACTTGGAGAAGGCTACTGATCAATGTTTCTCTCTCATTGATATTTCTACCTCTCTTTCCCTCTCCCTTTCTCTCTCTAAAATCAATCAACACACACACAAAGAGGATGAGGTAAGATTATCAGATAAATGGAAGGAGGGGCATTTGAACATGGTTGCCATCATTGCTGAGATAGAGCATAGAAGAGACATGTAGTACAATTTCTGTGCCATGTAAGGCCATGTCTTTTGGATTTCCACCTTCTGTCTGTTTGAATAATCCCCATCACTATTAATCTGCACAGATGCAGTTGGGGTGGGGACAACCTGATGGCTGGTTGGAGTTCATCCAGGGTTTTGCCCAATAATTTGGGGGGAAGGGACTTGAATATTTTCTAAAGATGACTCTCTGGTGGAGCGGGAAAAGGGATGAAGACTGCAGAGGACTACAGAAGAAGAAAAATGGGTCTTTGGCAATGAGCTCAAAGAATTATTGTAGAGAGCAGAAAGGACTAGAGATTGTGTGCAGATGCTGGGATAGCTGAAGGTGTGAGTTCGAAGGCTGAATTGCTAGTTTCACTTAATCACCTGGTCTGGACAGTTCATATTTCTCCTAGTCTTGCTCAAACCTGCAGATTTTTTTTCCCATTTCCACTCTCGTCTGAGCCCCTGTTACATTAATCCACTGCAGTATCCTCCTCGCACATTCCATGCCTTCTGTCTCCCTTCTGCCTCTAACCTTGTTCCTAAGCCAGTCTTTCCGCACTGATACCTGATCGATCTCAAAACAGCATCCCCAGCACACAGCATCCCTGCTCAAGGCCTTTGTGCTGTGTCTGGAGCACTTCCACAAAAACCTACAGCTTGGCTTGCAAGGCTTTCTGTGATTTTGTCAGACTTTACACATTGAATTATTTTCCGGTCATTCCTTGACCGGAGTTCACTTGGAACCCTCACCGTCTTCCTCTTATCCACACCCCTCCCCCATGACCTTGCCTGGGATGCCTTCCTCTTTCTTCCCATCAGTGAAAATTTTTGATGTGATATTAATCTAAACCTTTTTACTGTTATTTATTGTTTACTAAAGGCTTAGTTAAATGCCCAAGCACCTATTGTCTGCCAAGGACTTACGTCCGCCTTCCTGTTTTATTTTAATGTTCTGGTGATTGCATCAGAAGTCTTCACATTTAATGCTTATGGATTCTTTTCTTTTTACACCACATTTGAATGATAAACCATAATAATAATAATAACCATAATAATAAAGTCAATTTTCGGAATTGGGGAAAAAAAACTCCTATATGATTTACCTGCAACTGCTATAGCACACGTTAACTTCACTCACACATAGTGGGATATTCATTATATTGAAAGAAAAACAATGCTAATGTTTTGGGTGCTTGGAACTGTTACGGATATTGAAATGCATTTTACCATTCGATTCACAGGCAGTTCAGTGTTTCATTTCCCAATAAGTTCCGCCGCTCGGGGATTGATCTGCTTCACAGGAAGCAATGGGAATACTTTTGCTCTCCACAATCTAACCCTCAAGGAAGGGAGAAGGAGGAGAGGTTAGGTGATCTAGGGATTCCCTCACATTTGGGCACACACACACTGAGAGAGCCCCAGGTATTCTGAATGGAGAAAAGGCGCCTTACTCCTCAGTCACTGTAAACGCCTCCCTCAGGTAGGTGCTGGGCTTTCCGTTGGACTTTAGGTGGGATTGTGAGTAGTGTTTCTCAGAGCCTCCCAGGGGACAGCCCTTTTCCCGGGGAGAAGGGCGCTCTGGCACTTGTATGCACCCGGAGTGCCATCCTGTGGCCGAGATCGTGCTGTGTTTATTTGTGTTGTCCTAACAGCCTGGTGTATTTTGAAAGAGTTTCATGAGAAGCAAATGCCAACTTTATCCAGGGTTCCAAAAAGTCTCAGCAAAAGAGGGGGGAAAAAACAAACACTGAAAAATGCTGCAGAACACCTATGTTCTTATCAAATTGGTTCCTATTATAGTTCTCACCTGGCCTGCTGCTGGCTCTATCCTGGTGCCGGAATCTTAGTTGCCAATTTCATTCCTTTGCTGGTTTTCTCAGTTTATGAAAACCAGCAAACCTCTTCCCTCACATGTATGCTAGCAATGATGTTTGCTTTTGTCTTAATTCCAAAATGGGTGTTTAAATGCTAATGTGTGTAATGTCAAGAGATTAGGGAACTTGATTTAAGGAAATCTGGCATTTCACACTTGGGCAAATCTCAGTGAGACGGTGCCTTGCCAACCAAGGATGCACCTGACCCCTTTCGGCAACCTAAAGCCTGCCAAACCACAGGAAGCGAACTCTGACATATGATTTTAATCCCCTTCCTTAATTCTAGGGAGGGTGCACGCAGGTACTCTCATTCCTCCAGGCCCTGGGCGCATAAAATGACCCAGTCTCTCTGGAGGGCAGCTTGGCATTATATACACAAAGCAAAACATAATTTAAAATGTTAGGATATACTGATCCAGCCAGCCTTCTTTTGGAAATACATCTTTAGGAAATGAACAGAATGGCATAGAAAAAAATAGCATATGTTTGCATTTTTTTTTTCAGTAACTTAATTCAAAAAACACCATTATCTATTAATAGGAGACTGCTTCAATAAGCTATGGAGCATCATACAATAAAAACACCGAATAGCCGCCATTGAAGATGATGTTCTAGAAGAAGGAATATTTAACGACTAAGAAAAATATTCTTAATATGTTAAGGGGCAACAAGCAAATTACAGAATTGTATTTTGGGTCTTTGAAAGGACATATGAAGGATCAAAGAATAACCCCAGTTTATCCCCAAGCTGAAGAAGAAACCAGCAGGGGGAGACAGATAGTGGAGATCAAAATAGGAGCTTCCTGATAATACTCCTTGTCCCCCCTGACATTTACCTCCTCCAGTGAAAAGCAGGCTCTGGGGCCCAGGTAGATTAGAGGCTGTCAGGCCTCCCTGCATGGCTAGAGAGGGAGCTTACTATGTACACTCCCTTTCCCATGTTCACTAAGCAAGTAAGTTACTCTGTCCTGGGACAAGTAACCAAGGCACTGGAAGGGGTGTGATGCAAGTTTCTTTTTATGGAAAGAGAGGAATAGTGACACAGGCTCTCCCATTTAATATTCTGCAGCTTCTGACTGCTTCTTAATTAGTTTAGGACTCGAGAGGGGAAGAGAGTGTTGTTATTACTGATACCTCTGTAAACCCTAATAGGTATAGTGGGCTATGTATACCCAAATTTAGGGTATTAGTGTGTTATTATAAATGTATAGGTATAAATGTTCATATATTCATGCAGAATATTTTCTATAATGAGCAGTCACTTGTTTTATAAATTTTATACATACTAGTATATACAATATATAAATGGATATATATTTAAATTAGATTTATATATATATAGTATATATAATATATAAAAGAATATAGTATATACTTGTATTTCTAACATAAATCTTTAGTCAATTAGATTTTATTTTTATACTATGGTACTAAATATATGTTAAGTGACTATACATTTAAGCAGAAAAGTAAAAGGTGTAATTATGAAGTTAACCTGATGTCTGTCCTATCTAATAAAATAGTAATATGCAAATTGACTATACCTCCAATAAGACCAAGCCCACAGCCACGCCCATCAGACAATCAGGAGCAGATTATGCAAATAAACCCCAACCAAGATGGCTGCGGCCATTGAGAGCAGGAGGGAGGCTTGGGTTTCCCTGGCAATGGAGGAAGCCAAGCTTTCCACTTACCATTGCTGGCCTAGGACTCCACTCAATGCTACAAAGTTTCAGTTATAGAAGATACATAAATTCAACAAAAATGGTGGCAGCCACAGAGCTGGAGAGTAGAGGCTAGGGTTGCCCAGATGATGGAGGAAGAAAATCTTCTGCAGCCCTAGCACCTAGGCTTCTACTCTAGGCTACAAAGTTTCAATTATAGAATTTAAATAAAACCAAACAGAAATGACTATCACCATGGAGCAAGCAGAAGGCTTGGCTCTGCTCCAGGCTACAAAGTTTCAATTGTAGAAAATAAATTAATACCTGATCCCAAGGCCTCTGATTGGGTCGCTGGGGGGCATGGCTGGCCTGAAAACCACCAGAGGCCCCTCGCCCAGGCCACCCCATGCCCCAAAGGAATCCCCACCGTGATCCGGGACACCCTTCAGGGCAAACCAGCTGGCCCCCACCCATGCACCAGGCTTCTACCCTACCTAATAAAAGAGTAATATGCAGATTGACCATCACTCCAACACACAAGAAGCCTGCCCCCATGTGGACACAAGATGGCCACCACAAGATGGCCAGCAGAGGAGGGCCGTTGGGAGGTTCCAGACCTTCAAGGGAGGGCAGTTGTGGGAGATCAGGCCAGCAGGGAGGGCAGTTGGGAGGGAGCAGGCCTGCAAGTTGGGGGCAATCAGGGGAAGGCAGTTAGGGGTGACCAGGCCGGCTGAGGAGGGAAGTTGGGGGCAAACAGTCTGGCAGGGGAGCAGTTAGACATCAATTAGGCTGGCAGGGTAGTGATTAGGGGGTGATCAGGCTGGCAGGCAGAAGAAGTTAGGGGCAATCAAGGAGGCAGGCAGGCGAGCAGTTTGGAGCCAGCAGTACTGGATTGTGAGAAGGATGTCCAACTATCCTGTTAGGCCCAATCCTGGGATTGGGCCTATATGGGCAGTTGGACATCCCTTGAGGGGTCCCAGATTGGAGAGGGTGCAGACTGGGCTGAGGGAATCCCTTGCTCCCATGCATGAATTTCATGCACTGTGCCTCTGGTTATATCATAAAATTCTGGTGGTTGTTTTTTTGACAAGTTAAATTCATTCTAACTGTCCAACAAAGGAAGTAGACCTGGAGGTTTATCTCCTTATTTGCCAGGTTGTTATCATTGACAGTATTATGGATGTGCCCCACATACCTCCTCTGCCTTTCTCCACCCAGCCCCTTCAGAGTTCTTTAGAACAAGAAAAGCCAAGCATTTCAATTTTGTGTGGTATCAATAGGCACTCTTTCTCCATTAGGTGGGAAAAGAAATCAGAAGAGAATTGTGTGTTGCCTACAAACGCATGAACAGTGGGCATGTTCTGCTTAAGCTGTGTATAGATGATGATAGGGTCATCTTGTAGTGCTGGCACGAGATGTGAAAGGAGCAGGAGGTGCAGGGCACCTGTAGGTAGGAATGCTTGAAACGCAGGAATGTAGTGATTCTAATTTCTGGCTTCCCAAGAGAACCCCCCCACTAGAATCTCCTTGGACCCACCCGCTATTTGTCCAGTCACATGTACATCTTTTATTTTGACAAGTTTATGGAACTGTTTCCCTGAAAGAGCTTCTTATCAAGGCATCATTTCAGAGATGAGCCAGTTCTATTGAAATATTATCAATACATATCTTGTATTATGTATTAGGCATCATGCTCTGACTTATTTAATCCTCCCTAACAACAATTCAAGGGCTAAATAAATGATGCACTTTTTATAGATGAGGAAGCTCTGACACAATTTTAAGGAATTGCTCAAGGTCATCCAGGAAGTGAGTGACAGCGCTAAATTCATGCCTGTGTAATTGGGCTCCCAGGTTCATGCTCTGCTAGCATCCCAGACAGCCTCACAGCCCTCACAGCTCCATCTTCCCAGTGTGACGCTGACTTTCTGAAGTCATCTGGCCATTTGAGGATGAAAGGATACTTTGGTTTAATAGATTGAATCTTTTGGGGAAACACAATCAAAGTGTAAGGGTGGGCAATGATTTTTATTAAAAAGAATTAAAATGATATCCGAGCCATCTAGAACACATTTGTATTGGGAAAAAAAATAGTACATGATTGGTACTTGAAATAGAAACCCCAAAGCAATATGTAATCACATGAGATAATAAGATGAGGTTGCCAGCCAACTTATATAATCCCTCCCTTCACCCCCCTCACCCGCCCCCAGTGATGCTCAATTTATCTCCTGGTTGAAAACGAACAAGCCCCTGGGACAAATCACTTCATTCCATAGCCTTCCTTTCTTCCTGTTTGAATTTAAATTTGAAAATGTGAAGCCCGAGAAATCCTACAATACAGTCTTTCTAATGGGAAATTTAATTTAGGGGGTGGCATGGAAGATGGCTGTAGAAGCTTTAATGATTTTTTTTCTTTTTGAAGGGAAATGGAATTAAATATTGGTAATTATTTGATATGCTTTTAAATGTAGATTCTGAGTCCATCCCATCAGAGGAACGTCCAGATGCAGCAAGCATCAATGTGCCAAGTGAAATGGTGAAATGCTTAAAAAATCATAAGAAACCTAATTTCCAAAACCAGATGACAAATACGAGAAGTTGGCAGTGTGTCTAAAAGAAAGCATAGCATGCAGAGGGCCATTTAAGAATACTATAAACAAGAACAAAAGACAACTTGACTTTTCACTTTCAGAAATGCTGTAGATTCCAAAATAGCGCCCCCGACTTCTTTTCCCCTTTACAATGAAATTGGACAGATTTTCACTTTTAAGAGATTCTTGTTTTATTAATGCTTATGGCATCCTTTGTAAATTTTATGTTGGTTTATATTTTTAAATATATTTTTATTGATTTCTGAGAGGAAGAAAGAGGGAAAGAGAGAAACATCACTGATACGATAGAATCATTGATTGGCTGCCCCTTGCACACCCAACCCTGGGGATCAAGCCCACAACCCAGGCATGTGCCCTGACCAAGAATCAAAGTGTGACCTCCTGGTCCATAGGTCAATGCTCAACCACTGAGCTATGCCAGTTGGCAGTTTTATAGTTTTTTAAAATCACCCTAAGATGTAAACGTGCTCTGTAAATAAATGTTACTATCATGTCATTTGGCTTTTGAAAATAAGCACACAATGGGTTATTTACTTTTGTCTCTTTGATAATATCCCCACAGTCACAGAGCAGGAGATTGGCTGAGCGTAGTAGATTCCAAGCTGTGCATTAGCGTGTGCATCAGAATCCCCTGGAAGGTTCTAGAAAACACAGATTCCTGGGTCCCTTCCCTATATCCTCTGATTTAGTAGGTGTGGGGAGTCCCCTGAAGACTTGCCTTTCTAACAAGATCCCTGGTGATGTCCCTGCTGGTGGCACCTGGACCACAGTGAAAACACTGTGTTTTTCCTAGAAGACGAAGAAGCAACCATCCACCCATTGCTTCCATGCCTTATCATGAATTTCAGTGTCAGCAAAACCTGCACTGATGCAATATGAGTGTTGGTGGGAATGGAGGGCTGCAAACAGTTTTAGCAGGACATTGACAAACTTAGCTGCATGTATAGATTGATGAAGTAAATGAGGGAATGAGTAAAATATGGATTTGGAGGAAAGAGATTTGAAAACCCAATATATATCATGAAGCATTTCAAAGCTCTGGACAGAAACATAAATTTGAAAATGCCTGATATGCATATGTACGTGCTAGCTGAAATGAAAGCAAAAAGGTAACTCCAAAAAGCTATTCTGGCCATCCACAAATTAAATCAGTAAGAGTGACTAGGCCACTAGGGGAGAAATACCCACATATTTTTATAATTAGAGCTGGGTGTGGACTGCTCACATGCTGTTGATCCTTGGCAGTGGACAGTGGTGAAACCCATTTGTTTTCTTATGAATGCATGTGATACAATGTAAACTGGGAAGGAAAGTTTTTAAAATTTATTGGAGTGACTATAAAATATATAGCCCCTTCATCCATATCTTTAGGTCGTATACAGATTTGAAATGTTGTTGAAATAAATCCAGGGAAAGAGCAAATGAAATACTGTGTATGGAGTCCCAATGCTGTGAAGTTTGGAAAAAATCAGAAGGGGCTGCATATAAATAAGAGAGAGTGTGGTAAATTACGGTAGCTGGCTCTGCCATTAAGCTAATGAACATTGCTGATATTTGGAGTGGTCTCACCTTTTACCAATGCATATCCTCTCTCTCTCTTCCTCACTCCATCTCTCTCTCCCTCCCTTTCTCCCTCTCTTCCCTTATATTCAACACGTGTTTTCTTACATCTACTCTGTGCCAGGCACTGACTGTGCTGAGTAGGCTTTAGGATGCAGCACTGAATAACACAGGTTAGTCTTTACTTTCATGGATCTTTGCAGTCTATTACAATAAAGATATATATTGAGGAAATAATTTAAACTAGAAAGCATACTATGAAGTAGTATGTGATAGCATATGGCAGAGGGACAGGTTCTCTCTATCAAGGCATCAGCACAGGTTTTCTGGGGAAGTGATGTTTGGACTGGCTATGCTTTCAAGGGCGGAGACTTGACCTTGTCTTTATCCCCATGCTCCTAGAACGCTGCCTCGGCCAAGGTGTGTCCTCAGTAAATATGTGCCGAGTAACTAGTTCTGAGCTTTGAGTGTGAACAGGGCTGGGTGAGTGAAGGCTGAACTGGTAATGTGGAGCATTTCAGGAGGGTGGCATGTGACAGTGTGCAAACAAAGCTTCAGCGTATGGACGTTGGCTGTCCAATATGGTACCACTAGCCACATGTTGCTGTTAAGCACTTGGAATATGGTCATCCAAATTGAGATACACTATAAAACACACAACAGGTTTTGAAGTCTTTGTATGAAAAAGCATGTAAAATTGCCCATTAATGCATTCTAAAATATTGACTACTATTGAAATTATTGTATTTTGGATATGTTGGGTTAAATCAAATATACAGTTAACATTAATTTCATCTATGGCTCTCATTATATTTCTATTGCATGGCAGTGACATATAGCAACCATGCATGAGGTTTTATTTGATAGAAGTCTCATGCAAAGGTAATCAGGCCTGTGTTACAAACCTTTGCTCCCTGATCTGAAATATGAGAGCATTCCATCACTGATTTCTACATGGTGGTGGGTCCCTATACGGCGAGAAACATGCTTCTTGCTGAAATGTTGTGCTGTAAGAGTTTACTGTTTTGATGTATTATTTGATTGTTATATTGTGCCTCTCAGTACAAAAATTTTACTAAGAAAGCTGCTGAGTGAATAGATTTAGTGAGCAGCTTCTAAGAAGCTTGATAATGGATATAATTGCCAACCATATTCTTTTCTGAGTTTCTGAGTCTCATTCCTCATTTTTTTGTTTTTGCTTGAGGCGTTTTGTTGTGTGGAGAGTTTTAGTTTTACTTGGACGACTATAATATATGGAGTCAAATTCTTCTCTCTTTTGAGAAGAAATAAACTACAAGAAATGGAAGTAGAGTGCAACCATTCTCTGTAGATACAACTTCAGCTTGTAGGTGTTTAAAATTTCTGAATTGGAAAGCGTGCTAATGATCAGCGTCTTTATATTCTGAGTCCATTCAGAGGGACTGTGGTGTCTGGAAAGGAGAGGAATGTGTTGTGAAAGTTGGTTCTGAGGTCCAGCATTGTGTCCGTATTAAGCAGCAGTAGGAAAGGTGGCAGCATGTTTGCAATTGCTTTCAACTGGGGAAGGCTTCAAATAAATAAATTCGAGTAGAGTGATAGCCCACAAAGACATACAAACAAACAACAAAACAACCCTCTCCCATAGGGAAATCCGTGAACCTAAACCTTAAGAGTAGACATATAGGGTCAAAACAACTAACATGCTTGCTAATGTCTAATGCTATATATATATATATCTACCATACTTTTAGATGACCTTTTTTTCCCTTCTCATTCTGTCCTTTATTTGCTTGGAATGAAAATTAGCCAAGAAGTAATATTTCATTCACTTTTTTTAATGAAGAGTGGACACACACTAAGATAAACTATTTTTAGATAAAGCAATTTGGGGAAGTTTAGGATATTCAATTTGCTTTTCACACAGGTGCCAAAAATGGCTAAGTATTTGAGTCCATGTCATCTTAATAAAAAATGAGATTTGTTTTGTTTTGTTTTGTTTTTTGTTTTTTTTTGTTTGTTTGTTTAGTTTAAAACAATCAACTTGACTTTGGGCTATAGTTGAGTGAGGCAGGTGTACTTCTTTGACCTTTGTGTACATTTTTAAAAAGAGTTTCTACTACTCATTTGTTTAGCAAAACTTTTATTTTTATATATTTGTATTGATTTCGAAGAGAAAAGGAAAGATAGAAACATCAATGATGAAAAATAATCATTCACTAGCTGCCTCCTGCATGCCCTGATCTGGGATGAATCCCACAACTCAGGCACGTGCCCTGACTTGGAATTGAACCAGGACCTACCAGTTCATAAGTCGGTGCTTAACCACTGAGCCACATTGAATATACCTTTGTGTACATTTTAAAAATATATTTTATTGATTTTTTTACAGAGAGGAAGGGAGAGGGATAGAGAGTTAGAAATATCAATGAGAGAGAAACATTGATCAGCTGCCTTCTGCACACTCCCCACTGGGGATGTGCCCACAACCAAGGTACATGCCCTTGACCAGAATTGGGACCCTTGAGTCCACAGGCCGATGCTCTATCCACTGAACCAAATCTGTTAGGCTGTGTAAACTTTTGAGATTTTGTGGGTTAGCCTTACTTTGGGTGTGATGTTGTTTTGATATACAAACTTATAGCTTTAGAATTTTAGCTAAATCCTGTTAAAGGCATAAAGGATAAAAAATATTTATGAAATATGCGTTGAATGCCTACTAAGACCCAAAGCAAGTCTCAGATTAGAATCTTTAAGAGAGAAAGCATCATCCTCACTTGAAACACAGAAAAATCCTTAGCAGTGATTACTCAGGAAAACTAAGCAAGGCAGAAAAATGTATTCAGGGCCAAGGTCAGTCCTTTCTGGGGCACGTAGTGGATGGAGTTCTCCTGGCATCTGCTCAAATCAGAGTTCACAAGGTTAATTTGCTCTATGCCTCTGAAACCAAAAACAGGAAATTTTAGAAGACTATGAAATATCCCCTCTGAGGTTAAGGAAAATTTTGCAGAAACTAGGAAAGCTCTGTAGTGGAAGGGCCAAAGGTGATAAAGAAAGATATTGAGGAGGAGAAGATGCTGAGCCCAAAACTTGGGGAAATATTAGCCTTCACTACAGTTCAACAAGTCTGATGCCATCTAGCTGTGTTTGTTAGCATAGGCCAGCCACTGTTGTAAAATAGCTACAAGAAAGTATTTCTCAGTAACAGTACTAGGCAGGTGAAAAGCAGTGGGTAGTTCTCTTGAACACTGTCCACTGGGGAAGAAGGGGACCCAGGCTGTTCATCTCTGCTATCTTCAATATATCTCTTCCAAGGTCATCTGCATTTTGGCCAGTTTTATAGGAAAAGGAGTATGGGAGAAACATCTATAAGATTTATGGTTGTGTCTGGAAATGACTCACTTCATTCTGTTTTTCCATTGGTAGATCTGTTCTATGACCATAACTAACCAAAGGCTGTGAAAAATAATTAGATGTCCACTAAGGCAGAATAGGAGAACTGGGAGTTAGGTCAGCAACTAGTGATCACCGCTAGATTGGTTCAACTGAGCATTGACCTTATGTACTCTATATACAGATATTTCTCTCTTTAGATAACTTTTCAGTAAAGTTAACACAGTATCCTATATCAAGCCAATACTTGCAACATTTCCGGTTTTATGAATATATTTTTATTGATTTCATAGAGGGAGAGAGAGAAATAGAAACCTCGATGATGAGAAAGAATCATTGATTGGCTGCCTCCTGCACACCCCACACTGGTGATCGAGCCTGCAACCTGGTCATATGCCCTGATTGGGAATGAAACCATAGGTTCATAGCATGACCCTCAGCCACTGAGCCATACCAACGGGGCTAACATTTCATATTTTTTAGAGTATCTCATGTGTTCAGTTGGATGTTGGTTTCTGAACTTATATGTAGCTCTCTGGGTAGAAGTTCAACTAAATATAATTTTACATCATCTTATTAATATTGTGACCGACGATTCAAGCAATATGATGAATCTAAAGACTATGGTTTTGGAGTCACATAAGCCTAAGTTTGGGTTCTTGTTCTTGACTTCATAGTTTTATATGCTGGGGTAGATATTTAAATCTATTTGAGTCTTAGAATTAACATTTTAAGGGAAAAAAAGACTTGCTTCTCAAAGTTGCCCAGAGAGTTAAATGATTTTTTAAAATATAGAAATAATTTTTAAAATTAAAATCTTAGCACTGAGTCTCACTTTTCCATGTTAAAATAGCTGTCAATACCTATTTCTCAAGTAATTGAGTTTCTAAAACCAAGAATGGAGGTTGAGCTTTCTTAAATGTGTTACCATCGATGAAGACAGTGATATTTTTCTCCTTCATTCATTAAAATTATTAATGTATTGATAATGAGGTGTACCCCACAGATTCTGCCCGTTATGCAGTATCTATGCTTAGTGCATAGTTGGTGCTCCATAAATATTTGCCAACTATCTGACTGTCCTGAAATCAATACCCTAGAATTAACAATCTAAAGTTGTCACAAGCTAAACCTCTGAAGAGTCTGCTATGGCAGTGACATCCACTTTTTCTACCTCAGATGGGATTATATACAAGAGAAAAGAACTTGGATCCACACATTAAAGCTTGCCTGCCAAATCAATTCAAAATAAAATAGTTTTCCTTCTTCAGAGACATTAGGTGCACGTTGCTTAACTGACATGAGAAAAAGAAATATTAAGCAGTGAAGGGTTTGCACTTGTAGAGATCAGCCGGCATAGGGAATATGGACTTAAGAGCTTCCAAGAATCACAGTACAGTATGCAGAAACAAGAAGAGAAAGGGTTAAAGGAGGGAAAGGGCAATTTCAGGAATAGCTGCCTTCTTCAGACCTTTCCCACCTAAGAGCTGCCTTATTCAAAGTCTTCCAAAAAAGCTCAAAAAGAAACATCTCTGGTGCTAAGTATACAGAGAAAGTCTCTCTTACCTGCTGTGCTCCACCTGGAAATGAAATTGGAACTCTATGATGAGTTGTGCCAAAGTCATTCCTTCATCCAGCTAGCCTGTTTCCGACATAGAGTAAATTCTACCTTGGTCAGCCGACTACCCAGCCCTTGTCTCATATTTCTCCAGTTTCTCTTTAGCACTCTTCAAAGATTTACTGTACGTGGGAAATGTAAGGCTCTTCCTCTTATGGGGGTTGAGAGAGAGAGAGAGAGAGTGAGAGAGAGAGAGAGAGAGAGAGAGAGAGAGAGAGAGAGAGAGAGAGAGAGAAGGAAACCTAATAAATAGGAAAAAGTGAACGAGACTATTAGAGTAATGATTGCTGTTGAAGTAATAAAAAAGGAAATATGATAGGAAGTAAAGAATGAGTGTTGCATTTAGATAAAACGATCCAGGAAGATCCTCCTGTATAGGAGCGCTAGGACCCCAATGGTGAGGACTCAAGGAATATGTTCTTGGCTAGACCAAGGAATATAAAGAAGATCATTACGTTGAGAGTGGAGTCAATATGGCTGAAGGTGTGAGAGCAGATGTCAGATCAATTCGTTCCTCATAGGTCATAGGAACTAGTTTAAATGTTATCAGAAGTGTAATAAAAATATTTGTGCCTACCTATTCACTTATTTTTGTTCCATGTGGTTAAATATTCTGTAATATTGAAAGTTCTTTTTTCTAGTGTTTTGAGCTCTACAGTCAAACCCTTAGTCGCTAAGTCTGTCAAGTTGAAAGAGAAATGGAGAATCATAAAAAGAATTTTAATAAGATTTATTGACACTTGCAAATTGCAAGCTCTTGAGTGGAAAACTTTATTTCTTTGTAATACCCTTTACATTTAGGATAGAATAAAGAGTAAAGTCTTTTTTTTTCCTTGATGACTATAATGAGGACTTTTATTTAATGTATTGGAAATTATACCATTATAAAGGTCCTATTTCCAAAGAGTGATTGCTAAAAGGCATGTTCTTTCTTTAAGGCATGTTTCTCATTTAAAAGCACTTATCTTGGCAGGAATGAATGAAGTGGTTAAGGGAATTGGTGCTAATTAGGAATGACGAGCTCACTAGATACTCTAGTTTCCTTTTTCTTCTTGGCATGCTTTCTATGAGTTTTATGCACACCATTGGTCTTTGTTATAAATTCGTTACTATTTTTGAAAACATACTTCAATTATATGTTGCTTTGATTTTTACAACTACACTTGTTTGATGTTGGTCTACTTAGGAGAAGTAAAAGTTTTGAAAGAGCAAGGAATGTTGGGGTATTTCAATTAAGACATAACATATCTAACAAGAAACTTAAAAAAACAAACACATAACATGTCGGTGCTGTTGTAAATGAAACAGTAGCTCTGAGGTATATGTGTTTGAAAATTGAGATTTGGTATGATTTCAGTTTTATTTTTACTTTGTCCTTGGCCAGTTCTTCGTTAGGTATACTCAAGGCCACTGGGACACATGCCACACCCCCCTTTTTTTTTAATCCCTCCAAGAATTTTTTTTGAACTCAAAATTATTAAGGAGATGTTTGGAAACAATGAGTTTTTGATGGTGGCTCCTAAACTGTCTTAAGGAACTTGATGAGGCTGTGGTTGCTGTTGCGTTACTGCTCTGTATTCCCATTCATTAGGCATTGCTTGGGGTTTAGCATTGGCTTTGGTTGTCAGCTTTTGGATGTAATCCAATAAGTGGTGCCCACCCTGTAAGTGATGAAGTGCCTTTGGTGATGTTTTCTGGAGCCAGCCCACTCGCATTGCATAAGATGCAAGTGAATGAGCTAGATATTGTCTGGTTTTTGTATTCCCATAGTCCTTGGCTACAGATGAAAGCAGGCATGGAGGGTTAGGAATCCTTGATGCAGGGTGACATTAAAACCTCAAGGAATAATGAAAGCTCTCCAGTAGTTACTACCCCCCATGAGAAATGAAATCTATTAGTCAAGCCATGCTTCATCCTGAGTAGCTGATCCACAGCAAAGAAGCAGAGGTAGAAGCAATAGGTATTTCCCCAGACAGAGCCATGGACATAGTGGAAACTGCAAGCTTCATCTTTTGGGGTTTAGAGGTTATAAAGGTAATAGATGTTTAGAGAAGATGTCATTGGTACTAAAATTATTGTTATTAACCTCAAAGTATAATGTAAGGACCTTTAGTAATACGAATGTTGAAGAATCAGTGCAATTTATCCTCTTTCTTTTTAACCCTTTCCTGCACAATATTAAAGAAGGTCTTTTGTTTGTCTACTTCTCAATCCAAATATGTGGAGATATAAGTAAACAGTAAGAGGATAATATATTTAGATTTTATTTACTTAGTGAAAAATTAGCTAGAAAGGGAAGGGGAAATTAGGAGAAGGGAAAAACTACAGATATAGGGAAAGACGTTTTGGAGGACTTTGGGAAAAAAGAAAGTAGAGTAACTGCTACACGGTGTGGAATTTGGGGAAGGCCAGGGGTTTTAGGAAATTTTACTGTGTGAAAACATAAGGCGGCTTGCTGAGTATTATGAGATGCACTTTTCCATCAATTTCTTTGTATATGCCAACATTTCGGTAAAGGCATCTACATTTTTCTTCAACACTCTGGGAGCTAAAATTGTGCTGCTTTCTCATGCATCAGCAGGCTGAGATGGGATCTTTCTATTTGACAGGCGTATAGATCAAGATTTTGATGGAAGAGCTTAAAGCTCTGTATCAATAAATTAGGTTATACAGGTAAAATAGACTATGCGAAAACTATAATGAAACTTTCCCCTATTACCCCACCATACAATAAGATCTTACCTTATCTAGGGCTAGACAAAGTTAGCTTTATAGCCTGAGTACGGGAATCAGTTTATTCTTATATTATTATTTATTTATTTATTATTATATCACTTGTCATTATTATTAACCTACTTTTGCCAGTCTCTGTAGAACACTTTGTAACCCCCTTTTCCCTGTAGACATATTTACATGCTGGTATGTTTCAGTGTATTCCATTAGAAGGTAGCATTAAAACTGAGTAATTCATTCTTCTCTTTGTGGACAGCCAGTTGTTTCCAAAAGCTTTTTATAAACAGTATTGCAACAGTACCCATGTAGCTAAACTTTTTGGTATATACTAATTTTTTTTTTGCTTGAACAAGAAACATTGAGAAATAAATTGTTTGGAAAGAAGAGTCAGATAAGTGATGTCTAACATTTTCTGGAACTGAAATGCCAAATTAATTGAGGCAAAGCAAGGAAAGAATCCAGGTATCTAGAAAAAAATAAAGAGCGTCAGCATGGAAAAGTTTAAAAATTAAGCCAGGAAAACTTAGAAAAGCATTACAAGAGGAATTAAGAAAGGATTCCCAACCCTGGCCTGGTGTCTCAGTCGGTGGGAGGATCGTCCCATACACTGAAAGGCTGTAGGTTTGAGCCTCAGTCATGGTATGTATAAGAGGCAACTGGTCAATGTTTTTCTCTCTCTTCTACTCTCTCTAAAATCAATAAGCAAACCATCGGGTAAAGATTAAAAAAAGAAAAAAAAGGGGTCCTGGAAGTCTGTACTAGAAATCTAGTAGTGAGATGTTATGTTATAAGTGAAATAGAATGTATACTTGGTTCACATATATGCAAAGTACATATAGTAATCAAAACATGTCAAGAATGAGAAAAAGGAGCTAGAAAAGATCCAAAGAAGGATAGTTAAGGTCCATGAGAGTCAAATTTTGTAGAGAATGGATTCCAAGGATTATACTCTCACACTTTAAAAGCTGAAGACTAATAGGTTATATGGTTAAAGTTAAGGAGTCATGAAGCCAATCCGGGGGGGGAGGGGCGTGTGAAGAGAGACATATATCTATTTGCTTTCCATATTTCATAAAGCAAGAAACAAAGAGCAGACTTTGAAACACCCTTTGAAACTTGATACTAATAGTTTTAAGAAAAGAAAGGGGGAAATAACAGTCTTTTATTAACCACAATTTGGAGATAGTTTGTTTTGTATTTTCATTGTATGTAAAATGTGCTTTCTTTTTTCATGTGCGTAATGTATTGTCCATACGAGCTAGGAATGTGATTAGCAATAAGTAAAAATAATAAAAAACATATTAAGACTTGACTATGCAACAAGAATTTTCTAGAATAGTGGTTCTTAAACCTACGTGGGCAGTGGAATCACCGGAAGGGCTTGTCAAACACAGAATACCGGGTCCTAGCCCCAGTGTTACTGCTATGATAGGCCAAGGAGAGCAATGATAATTTTTGTTTTTAACAAATTCATAGGTGTTACTGATGCTACTGGAAACCAAGCCTCCAGAAGCACCGTGCTGGAGTTGTAGTAGACCGACGTTCAAAATGTAGTAAATGTCAACAGGGTCAAGCAGGTAATGGACATGATAAAGTAGAATTGTCATTCAACAGGAAAACTGGAAGCTAGAGATCTGGGGACACAAGTCCCTGCTGATGGGGACAGCAGCTCACACACTTCTGCATATCATATGCCCCAGCTTCAGTGCTGCTGGATGATGTGATTACTAAAGGACAGCTGGAAATACACATTTCATGTGTAATTTCTCAATTTGCATATGTTGAACACTAAATAAAATACGATTTACATAATACATGAGTCAAGTAAATGTGTCTTCACACTGGATGTGGGTCACCTGTTCATTATTTTTTTAAACATGCTTTTATTGACTTTAGAGAGAGAAGAAGAGAGAGGGAGAAAGGGAAACATCAATGACGAGAGAGATCTTGGCTGCCTCCTACACTCTCCCCTCCACCTACTGGGGATGGAGCCTGCAACCTGGGCATGTACCCTGACTTGGAATAGAACTAGTGACCTATTAGTTCATGGATTGATGCTCAACCACTGAACAACATCAGCTGAGCTAGAGTCACCTGTTTAAAACCTGTCCAATGGCTAAAGGTGTCTTTATCTACCCCAGACCTTCACTCACCCACTGGGTAATAACTCAAACCTGCATATGCATCTGCTTTGATTGAAGGTGGATGTGGATGTTTTTGAGGACTTCCTAGAGTTACAGTCTTTAAGAACTCCTACATCTGTGTCTGGTAACATTAAAAGAAAGGGTAGCTTTAAGATTACGTTTATTGCTGCCTGTATTTCATCTGTTTTGATTTTTTTTCTCTTGGCCCCTTAACTGTTTTGAACAGAAAATTCTGGTAAATAGCCTCACTGAATCTGATAAGTGTAAGGTATTATATATGGCTGGAGATAAAAATCTTCTACCTTCAAAGTCTAATGCACCAGTCAAGTTAAGAGTTGGTACCAGTTTGGAAGCAAAGCTGAAGAAAACTTACTGATCTGCATGCGTTGTGTAGTTAGCCTTTTATTTCTTAACATTGATTCAGTTAAAATGTGCTACTATCTGGTCATCTTCAGATTCATGAATAACCAGTGCCAAAATACACCAAGGAATCGTGTTAACACTTTATGTAAAAGAATAAAATAAATAAATTTCAGGTCAGTTTATCCATCTTCATTAATGATTCCGAACAGGTTTGTTTTTGTTGTTGTTTTGTTTTGTTTTGTGTGTGTATGTGTGTGTTGTTTTGTTTTTTGTTGGTTTTTGTTTTTTGCTATGACTAACAAGTATCATCTAGTTATGAGAGGCTATTATACAAAATCATTAAAACATGCTTAACTGTACTATGTTAATTATGCAATGATAAATTAGTCTTTATTTCTTCATTAACAGCATTGTAGCAGTAGAATTAGCATTGTTTGTTCCTTTTTTGAAGAAAAAAATTATTAATATTAAAAAATGAAAATTATGGAAACTTAATGTTGTGGAATGACAGTTTTAATTTGATTTTTAAAATCCTATTTGCTGCTCCCCTCAGCTATAAAAGTTTAACCATTATGTCACTGTAATTACATCGACTATTTATCTCTCCTTCCGTGGCTCTGTCTAGCTCTGCGCAACAAACGGAGGCCTGGCTTTCGACTGAAGCGAGATACCTAAGGGATCTTACTAAATCTTCTGCTAAATTGAATCTAATAATATCATTTAAATTTCTTCTTGTTTCACTCTCTGCTTTTGAAGCATTTCATTATAAAGCAACAAGCAAGTCAGGGGATGCTTAGAGAGCACTGTGGTAAGGGCAGTGTGGAATAGAAAACAGGAGGCAATCCAAAATAACATACATACATTTATTGCCTTGTAGTGTCTATGAAAGACAGACGCCTATGTAATCAGCATAGAATAGAAGGTAATCATTGATGTGGGTTGGTGCGAAGGCAATATTAGGATGTAGACAGGAAAATTATTCCGGCTAGATTGTTGAATGAAATTTCAGCCTGGCCTCGAACAACAAGAACAAATTTCCTCTGCCTGTAAGAGCCTTTGGTAGACTAGGTCTTTACAATCTTGCAAGACCTCTCTGAGTGCGGTCCTGCGGTTACCCCATCTCACAGGTGCAAAAACAAGGGCGAGTCTATTAGGTTAGGTTTTCTTAAAGTACGGCCTCACAGTCAGAAGTACCGAGTTACTAGGGAACTCCCTGTACTCTCCTCATCCCGGACTGACTGAATAGAAAGTTCTAAAAGTGGGACAGCAGTCTATGTTTTGATGAGCTACCCAGGTGACTGATGTTTGCTGAAGTTCAAGAAGCACAGCCTTAAATAAAGAGAATAAAGGTGACAAAGGCATGGCGTATGACATAGAGGTTATGATACTTGGCCATTGGTCCCATCTTAATGCCCACTGGCATTGAACATGTCATTAATGTCTTTAAAGATATAAACACACATATGCAGCTTAACTAGTTAATTTCCTCATGGAGTATCCATTGCTATCACTCCAAATGCTCCTGAACATTTTAAAACTATGTAGGTCTTCAATATACGCCTAATAAATTAATTTGTTTGACTCTAAGGATGTTTGTTTCAGAGCCACTGAAAGTTGATAATCAAGGAACACATATTTCTGGAGGAACATAAAAAATACAAACCTTTTGACTACCTGAGCAAATGTGTTTACATCTTCATCATCTGGAAAATGGCAAGATATTTGTAGTTACCCCCTGTCACTGTTTTAAGTGTTTAGTGAGATCATGCACATAAAATTCTTAGCACAGGTCCTAATGCGACATAACCTTTCAATAAATGATAGCTTTTATTACAGTGATGTCACCACTGTCATCAACATCTACATTGTCATTGTCATCCCCATCCAGGTGAAGGAGAAGCACGGATTATGGCAAGGAGTAGGGGGTAGATGGTTTTCCCAAAGGGGACCATTGCTCTCTTTGGTGGCAAAAGCAAGTCACAAATAATGAGTTGACATATTAAGGCTTCAATATTTATATCCTTTAAAGCGTTTGACTAATCTCCCCCCAGAGGGATTTGCGTGTGTGTATGTGCACTTTCTTCCAACATGAATGGATGCACCTATCCTTAATAAATACTCTTTCTTTTTCATTTGTTCCCTGTAATTGTTCTAATTTCAAAGACACACAGGTTGTCTTTCAGGACTAGAGAGCCAAGTCCCTGGGCCTCCCTTTTCTTTAGTGTTCCAGGGAGGGTCAGACAGACTCTATCCTGGAGTCACACATGAGCTTATGACTTGGGGCCAGTGACCTAAGGTTTATTATCTTTAAAATAGGGATGATATTAAGTTCAAGTTTTTTATTTTATTTTAATAAATTGGTTTATTGAGATATTTAATTTCTTTTGGCGCCCAGGGAGTTAAAGAAGGCGCCTAGTCACAGGTTTGTGAAATTCCAAAATGGTCTGACTTGGCAAAAGGGCAAGAAAACAATAAGATATAATTGTAAATTCTTCCCATTCTTCTTCCTAGATTAAGGAAGAAGGTGGTAGGTAGGGATGGTGCAGGAGATGTGAGAAGTGGAGGAGCAGGAGACAGGTTGCTACAGACCCAACCAAGGAGATTAAAGGAGATGCATGTTTTGGTCTCTAATACCTGCCCTGGAAGAGAATTCAGGAACTTTTGAAGTACAATGCAAGGCTATGTGCTCCCTGAGTATTCAGATACTCAAACACAATTGTGTTATAATCCAGTTACATAACTTTGGGCAATTCATGTTCCCTTCCCTCTACCATTTGACAGAATGAATGAAGACTTGATAGCGTGTGTGAGTGCTTACTCCTTGTGAGTCACTGTGCTAATGCATCATGGGAATGATCGTTCCAATTTCTTACAATACCAGCCTAGTAAAGTGAAGATGATTATTCTCATTTTGCAGAGGGGTAAAGAAAAACTAAGATAAGCTAAGAATTTTGCTTGGGAGTAAATAGCTATCAAAGGGAGGTCTAGCTGGAATTCAGAGCCCTGAATATGGACCTGGAAGCTGAACTCCCGAGTGTTACCCAAGAAAGGAAAAAGCAGGTGGAAGCAGACAATTAAGAGTGTCTTCACCTCAGACTAGAATTCTACAGATGGACCCCCCCCCCCCCATGGAATTTCACATATCCTACTCTGGTTTTAATCTACTTTCTGACAATTCCCCATATGCTAAAATCACGATTTTTTTTTACAATCCTATCTTTCTAATTTGAAAATATTTATATAATGCCCTTTTGTATGCCAGCCTTCACCATTCTGGTATCTGCTCTGTTGATGTATAAAACATTTAGGAATGCTGGGCAAATCAGCTCATTCTAATGAAGAGCAAAATCATATTGTTGTAGTTGGTGCTGCATATACAGCCGCTAGGTCTAGGTCAAACACAGGATTCTTAGTAGCCAGGGTGCCTATTTAGACGCAACATTGATAGACTCATGAATTTGATGGAGGATTGGTTTGAAAAAGGAGGCTGTGTTTTTATGTTTCAGATATTGTCGTTTGTTTTCCAGGAGGCATGGAAAGATTGATATTTGGCTATAGGGCTAGTGTGGAAATGCTAAGCTTGTGAGCACATGCTCCTGGCCCAGGGGGGCACGTTCTCTCCCACCTACACCCACTTGCTCAACTTCCCTTGTTTTGTAAATCTTGATGCAGTAGACAAGATGGGGAACACTTGAAATAATTGGGTTGTCACTGCGTACGGAAATATATTCACAAGTGATTTAGGAAATGTGATGGTTTGAGTAGTGTGTGTTTTGTTCCTCCACTCTGGGCTGTTTTCCCATAGAGTGTGTCGTATCCACCCCTCCCCTCTGGCAGCTGCCGAGGAGCATAAGCCCTCATGGGGGTATGAGATAGGAATCTCTGCCCTGCTGAATTTTCCCACACTGGACACAAGCAAGCACTGAGTCAGATGTTTCTACCTGGATGTCTTCCCTACGCTTCTGTCACCAGGCCATGTGTATTTTTCTGTCTGAAGAATATCATGTCTCCAGCAGTTCATACATCTTCGGCATTTAATGTTGCCGATGTTTGCTTAGCAAGTCAAACTGGTGGACTTGTTAGAGTCATCAAATTGTACCTAGGCATCTGGATGGCCATGCTATGAGCAAGGTCAGTCAGAAAGTGGGTTAAATAGCTTTTTCAGCCTAAGATTTTGTTCTTGGAAAAAGCTAACTCTTAAGTGAGCCAAGCAAAAAGGAAGGTCATGAATATTTTCCTGAGAGGTTGAAGCTACCATAACAAAACAAAAGGAAGGGTGGACAGGACCCCATTCTGAAGGGGTTTTGTAGGTGCTGGGATGTTGGGACTGCATCTTCATGTACCAAGTTCAGGTGGAAGCTTCTTAAGCTTCTTAATGGTTCCCAACATGTGAAATTAACTCAAGTTAGGTTAAGCTGAAATGAAAAATTCATTCTCATAGTATAGGACTAACTCTGTGAACCCAACTGCAGAGTTAAACTCAAGCCTGGAAGATATTAGAGCTAGGATTAAAACGTTGCATGAACTCTCCATCTGTCTCTCTGTATCCTTTTCTTACTCTGCAAACTCATTTCCACACCTGCTTGGTGTGGGAGGGGTTTCTGACCTCACATTCCCCACCATGTACATTACAGATACAACTGCTGGAGGACAGTGAATGTCAATTAGCCTCTTCTTATGTCCAAATATCTCCACAGAAGATACTCTGATTGGCCCATCTCGGGTCACATGTTCACTCTGGTTCCTCTTAGGAGGTATGCAATCTGTGCTTTCTAAATGACTGAATGAAGTGAAGTCCCAGTAATGGGATGTCTGACTCTTTTCCTATTCCAACCACCTGAGACTTTCCTTCCAGTATCTCTTTATTATAATGGTCATTTATCATGATTGCAAAATTGCAAATTGTCACTAATCATCTCAAGGAGAGATACAGAATTCTCCTGGAATGAATTTTAATTCAAATTTAATTTTTTAAAATCAAATCACAGGAAAACACTTGGGTATAGTGGAAAGAGGGTTAATTCAGAAAGAGAGGTCATGGAATTTACCTTGATTAAGCCTTGGAAAAATCATTCATTTATTTTCGAAATGACTTCTTATGGAGATAAAGTTTAATTTTCCAAAATTTAGATGATAATGAGAGGTAGTTGAATATAGAGTACTTGCTAAGTTCTTGGCATTTGAGGTCATTTTTTTTACATGTTGTTAGGGAACAATAGAATACATGGAAGAGACACCAGAGGATCTGGCATTTCTGGGTGAAATCTGCATTCCCATCCAATCTCTGCTGCCTTTATGCACTGTTAAGCCACGTGTCTCTATTTTATCTGTCATCTGTAAAAGGGGGGTTGGGGCACCTACATAAAATGATGGGTGTGTAGTTTAGAGAGACAGTAAATATGAAGTCCTTAACATGGTACCGTGTTGGCTCATTTTCATTCATTTCAATAAAATCTTTTAGATACCCAGGTACGTAGAAGATTGCTGTTTTGGCATAAAACTCATGGCAGATCAGAAAGTGGGAATGTCCTGTGGTACGTGCATGACCTTTTATAAGTATGGACCATCAAATTCCATCTGCAATCTCTTCAATTGGGGTTTATAGCAAACATGTTCCTTTGCTTGTTTACTCCCTCAAATATATTTTGAGCATTGCCTCTACTCTGTATCATCAACCAATCCTACTAGCCAAATTGGCCTGTTACTTTTTAAAATCCTGCTGTTTCTATAAAATGTTATGAAGTTGTATTGGTGTCCCCTTTGAACATTGCACATTGTCCTATTTGTGAATCCGGGAAGATACTTGATCTATTCTGACTGACACTGGATTTTTGTGTGTGCCCTTCTTTTGTTGGCATGCCCATGTATCCTTGGGTCCTTACCCATCATTTCCAACAATCATGACTACTTAGGTTTTCTAGCAACCTCTTTTGAGGGTCAATATGAATTTATCAAGCCTGAGTTTCTTTTTTTTTTTTCATTCCCAGGATATATAGAAAGTGTATCTTTTGAAAGCAGGGTTTTGATGACTTCTTTGAGCCTTTATTCTTTTCCCCATAAGAGTGACCGTCCATTTTTATCATTGAAAGTAAGGAAGAAGCCAAATTCACTTTCTACACAGCCGCACAAGAATACACACATTGCATGGCATGAGGGATGTTGCTAATTGCTTTGCGAGGGAACATTTCCCTCTCAAAAACCAGAAGCTACCTCTATGTTTCAGGTAGTCCATCATAGCTGTCTTTCCACTGCAGAGGCTTTTATCCACATGTGCGGACAAGTTTGCACTGTTGTAGCATTTGATACTATATCAGACAACAGAGGGTTCTAGGCAAATGGGAGAGACTTTCATTTCCTTGAACATCTGAGTGATTACAGCATTATGTTTCTGGTGAATGGCAGTGCTAATGACTGTAAAAATATAATGATATACCTTGAGGGATCATTAGGAAATGCAGGAATGCAAGTACATAATTTTGAGATTGATGTCATTGAGTTATTTTTAAATGCACATGAACATGTTGTATCTGGCTCTTGCATTTTAATACCTTCTCTTGTATATCACCTATTGATTTGCTACCAAAATACAACAGTAAGCACAGACTACCAAGGCTCCTTTTCATAAAGTTTTATCTAAATGAACTCTGAAGGTGTCCCCCAAGATTTTGCTCCTTAGCTGCTGTTGTTTTTTGTTGATGTTTAGGAACTTTTACTTTTAGACTTATTGAGGTATAATTGACCAAGGCAATTGTAACTTATTTTAAATGTACATCATGGTGATTTAATATATGTATACATTGTGAAAGGATTCCCTTATTTAGTTAATTAACACATCCATCTAAATATCCCTTTTAGCCACAATTAATATGAGCTGCTTTCTGGGGGTTTGTGTTCTGCTGAATCTTTTTTTTAAATATATCTTTATTATTCAGATTATTACAGATGTTTCTCTCCCCCCAATACCTCCCCTCTACCTGATTTCTCCCCTGCCATGCCTTTACTCCCCACCACTGTCCTTGTCCATAGGTGTAAGATTTTTGTCCAATCTCTTCACCTACTCCTCATGCCCCCTTCTCCCTGAGAATTGTCAGTCCACTCCCTTTCTATGCCACTGATTCTATTATATTCAACAGTTTATTCTGTTCATTAGATTTTTTATTGACTTGATTTTTAGATTCACTTGTTGATAGATATGTATTTGTTGTCACTTTGTTGTTCATAATTTTTATCTTTACTTTTTTCTTCTTCTTTCCCTTCATAAAGAATACCTTCATCATTTCATATAATCCTGGTTTGGTGGTGATGAACTCCTTTAGCTTTTTCTTGTCTGTGAAGCTCTTTATCTGACCTTCATTTCTGAATGATAGCTTTCCTGGGTACAGTAATCTTGGTTATAGGTTCTTGCTGTTCATCACTTTGAATATTTCTTGCCTCTCGCTTTTGGCTTGCATAGTTTCTATCAAGAAATCAGCTGATTGTCATATGGGTACTTCCTTGTAGGTAACTAACTGTTTTTTTCTTGATGCTTTCAAGATTCTCTTTGTCTTTTGCCCTTAGCATTTTAATTATGATGTATCTTGGTGTGGTCCTCTTTGGATTCCTTTTGTCCAGGGTTCCCTGCATTTCCTGGACTTGTAGGTCTATTTCTTTGACCAGGTAGGAAAAGTTTTCAGTCATTATTTCTTCAAGTGGATTCTTAATATCTTGCTGTCTCTCTTCTTCTGGCACCCCCCTGATTCAGATGTTGATATGCTTGAAGTTGTCCCAGAGGCTCCTTACACTATCTTCATATTTTTTTTATTCTTTTTTCTTTTTGTTTTTCTGGTTGGGTGTTTTTGCTTCCTTATATTTTAAATATTTGGTTTGATTATTGGTGTCCTCTAGTCTACTGTTGGATTTCTGTATATTATTCTTTATTTCAGACAGTGTATACTTAATTTCTGACTGCTCCCTTTTCATTTTTTTTTACATTCTTATTAAGATCCTTGAAGTTCTCACTAAGTTCCTTGGAGGTCTCACTAAGTTTCTTGGCAGTTTCTAGAATATTCTTGAGTAACCTTATAACTGTGGTTTTGAACTCTATATCCAGTAGTTTGCTTTCCTCCATTTCTTTAATTCGTGACATGTTTCTTTGTCTCCACATTTTGGCTGCTTCCCTGTGTTGATGGAGTGGCTTTGTGTGGTAGGTGACTTATAGGGCCCAGTGGCTCAGCCTCCCCAATCACCTAGGGTGGACACTCTTGGTGCACCCCTTTGTGGGCTGGCTGCACAGTCTTGTTATAGTTAAGCCTTGATTGCTGTTGGTACACTGGGAGGAATTGACCTTCAGGTCAATTGGCTGTGAGGGTCAGCTGTGTCTATAATGGAAGAACTGCTGTGCTGGAGATACCCTTATGGAGGAGGACTTGCTTCAGTGGGTCTTTGGTGCTCTCTGAGTTTGCCTCTTGATTGTCTCGCTTATGGATATAAAGAGTTGAGATCTGGTACCATCTCACACTGACCACTAGGTACACTAGCTCCTGGATCTTTAAGGAGGTGAAAGTCAGCTCTTGTCTGAGGCCACCCAGCAGGAGCTACAGCAAGATCTGTAGATTTCTCCTTTTTTCTTGGGGTTTGGAAGTTTTAGAGCTGACTCAGCTGCATTTTGTTAGGTTAAGCTGCTATAAGAGAGGTCATCCATATGCAAAAGCCACTGCACACAGTTTGGATGGGTTTGTAAATTGGATGGGGTGGGGTCTCAGGGAATCACTAGGGCATGGCAAACAGCGATGGCTGCCAGTTACCTGTCTCTGCATCTCTGCTTTTCCAAGTCCCTTATTCCCACACATCAGCACAGTAAACAATGATTCTTGCACACACATCTGTGAGAAAGCCACCCTCACTTTCCAACCTGATGCCAGACAGTCCAGTTTTTCCCAGTAGGAGTCTGGATCCCCAGAGTCTCACTGGAAACTGGAGTTCAGAGCAGTTGGGATCTTGTGTCTCCCTCCTGCTTGAAAAAGACAACAGCATCCTCAGTTGTCAGCCCTCTCCATGTGTGCCTCTGTACCTCTGCTTTTCCGTGGCTTTTATTCACTCCTACACAGTCTCAATGTGCTTTTATCTTTCCTTATAATTGTAGAACTTCCACTCAGCCAGATTTACTTTGGTTCTGGGTAGTAGTCATTTTGTCTTTTAGTTGTAGTTTTGGTGTGGTTAGAGGCAGCAAATGCAGGTATATACCTTATGCCACTATCTTGGTTTCTCCTTCTGCTAGATCTTGAACTTGAAATGCCCACATTTTTTGTCATTTTGGAAATGAATTATTGTCTTCCATCTTGTACATGTAAAAAAAGATGGAGATATTAAAACAAGAAGCTATATAAAAATAAGGTGATGTCGTCATTGGTGCCTCTAATATTTACAGGCAAACCCCCTGACAGGAATTAATTAGCAAAATAATAATTTCCAGGTTCATTCAGGCAAAAACAAAAAATATTGTGCAAAAAGGTCAACTGACAAACTACTGTCACAAGAGCAGTTAACTTACAAGTGTATCTTCTCAAGAGAAGCACAGCTTTGACTTGTACAGCCTAAGAAATTAAATCAGTTTTATAACAGCAACCTCCTAAATATAAGCAATGTCCCCTAATTACATTGTACTGTTTAGTGCCCCCACACTAATCCACCATGAATGTCTAGTGCTAATTCAACATTGTCACAAAGTTTGTGATCATATTCTCCTCCTGTTCTGGGAGATACCTGGTGAGGCATGGTTATTTTCAAGCTAATAATTGGCCAGAATTCCAAATTTCTTGAATTTGGTTCCTCCCTGTGTACACCTAGCCAGGGTTGGCATACCGATGCCAGAGAGTCAAATCAAGCTGTTTGGCTCATTTTGTTTGTTTGTTTGTTTTTGTAAATAAAGTTTTATTGGAATGCAGACATACCTGTTCACATGAGTATTTCATCTGGCTGCTTTTGTGCTACAGTGACAGAGCTGAGCAGTTGCAACAGACCCAATGATGTGGACAAAATTTACTCCCTGGATCTTAACAGATGTTTTTTGACTCTTGGCATATTGCCATGCAAAGTCTCAGCACATACTTTCCAAAACAGAAAGGTGTTTTAAAGTAGGTCATTGATTCTGACTTCATGTCCTATCTGTGGCCAGCTCTGAGTACTGATTTTTTAAATAATTTTCCAAGCAGTTAGCAATATTTATATTGTATTTTCTCGGTAAGGAAGCAAGGCTATTTTGAAACACACACACACACACACACACACACACACACACACACACACTCTTACACTGTATTTGTTTGACAAACCAGGATCAAATTTGTCACAAAATTTATATTAAACTTCTTATATAAATCCTGAAAATTAACAATAGGCTTTAAAAATATGTTAAGGACAGTTAAACAGTAAGAGAGACAAAAATGGCTTAAGGCTTTTAAAATATTTTTCTCATTTAATTATTTTTTTGCCTTCAGATCCCTCTATGTGAATACATAGCTATTTTTTAAAATGTGTTTTTATTGATTTCTTAGAGAGAAAGATAGAGAGAAAGAAATATCCATGAGAGAGAATTATAATCAGTGATCAGCTGCCTCCTGCATGCCCCCTATTGGGGATTATCAATCCTGCAACCTGGGTATGTGCTCTAATTGGGAATGAAACTGGTGACCTTTTTCTTGGTTCATCGATTAAATATCAACCACTGATCCACACCATCTGTTTAACAAAGCTTTATTGGGTATTCTTTAAGACAGGTTTCTGCGAACTCCTAGAAATAGATTGCTGGCAGAAGACAAGTTCCTTCAAGGAGCATCTTAGATACAGGGCAAATGTTCTCCTTTTTCATCATCCCTTTCTGGATTTTGTGTCATGTCAGTCCTTGCACCATGTCGTCACTGGAGTAAATCCTCAATGAGCATTATCTACTTCCTTATAATCCTATATAATAAAAGCCTAATATGCTAAGTGCCCGGTCTTCTGATAGGCCCTTCAACCAAATAAAGTGTAATATGCTAAGACATGCTAAGGCCACTCAACCATTTGCTATGACATGCACTGACCACCAGGAGGCAGAGCTGTCCCCTGGTGGTCAGTACACTCCCATAGGGGGAGTGCTGTTCAGCCTGAAGCCAGCCTCCTGGCTGGTGAACACGGTAGCAGTGGGGGGAGCCTCTCCAGCCTCTGTGGCAGCATTAAGGTTGTCTGACTGCTGGCTTAGTTGGGGCCCTAAGCAGTCAGTCAGATATCCTCTAAGGGCTTCCAGACTGCGAGAAGGTGCAGGCCAGGCTGAAGAAATCTGCCACCCCCCTGCCAAGTTCTCAAATTTCATGCACTGGTCCTCTACTAGTAAAATAATAGATAGAAAACATTGAGTCTATCTTCACATACACAGCAAAAAAATTCATAACTAAAATGAAGAATGTAATTGTGCTGGAAATCTTTTTAGGTGAGGGCGTGGAGCACAAAGTTGGCATCACCCAGATAGCATTCATTCTCTTTCTCCCTCTCTGAATCCACCAGTTTTGCATTCTCCACACACATGTCTAAATTTCTCTGATCCCAGCCCCTGCACTTACCTCCTCTCAGAAGACCTTTCTACATGACCAGAATCACACCCTTTATTGTACAGTTCCTCAAATCCACCATTTCCACATCCAGCATTTAGTGCCCGCAAACAACAGAATTTCCAGTCACCAGCATCCACCTTTCTAGACAGATAGAGAATTAAGTATGAATAGCCAATCATTTTCAGGGCATTTTTCTCCTTATGGCAGGTGTTATTTATATGACATACTTATTTTTTCCTGTTTACAATAAGAGCAAAATGCATGTTCTCTGGAAGAGGATGGGTGATGTTAGAGCATCTCCATTTCAGATTTTCAGTGTTAGTGAAACTGTTTCCTGGGGCAAAGGTGGAATACTAAATGGGGATATTAGGATCTGCGTGTTCATCCTCACAAAGTGCTTCAGTACCAACCCTCTATTTTTCAGACATGCTGCCCACCCCCCCACCCCCAGCAGATATTTTTTGGAATGGTGGTACTTGTACTTTGGGGATCATTTAAGTAACAGCTACAGCAATTTTTGATGGCTAGATGCTATTCATGATTGGTGGAAGTGATGAGGTGGATGCTGGTGGGGGTGAAGCCTGTCACAGTTTGATGAATATCTAGTACTATTTGGAGATACACATACCCCATTTTAACATTCTGACATTAACCCTCTAAAACAGACATCTTATTCTCATTTTCCAGATGTGGAGCATGAGGCCTGACCCTCTCAACTCTTCATGAAGTGTAACATAATATCACTCACTCTCCTTTGTTTCCCTTGCCCACAATGTAGAAAAAACACTCGCCTACACTGGTCAATGAATTGGGAGTTTCCCTTTATGGAATAGATCAGGAGTATGATGTAGTTAATGACTTTCATGAGGAAACTGCCTTGGACTGAGGGACTGGGTTCTCATTTATAAATTCAAAGGGACATGACACCATGTCTGATACCACCCTTTTTCCTGAGTTACTATTTTTTTAATGAAGGGAGGCCTCAGAGTCAGATATCTCTCAGTCCCAATCTCAGCATGAATACTTATCAAGTGTGTGGTGTTAGCAAGTCACTTAGCCTGGCAGAATTTCCATGTCCCATCTATGAAACACACGCACGCGCGCGCCCACACACACCCCCCCCCCCCCCCCCCCCCACACACACACGGAAACTTGTTTTGCAGGATTGTGCAGTTAGTGGACACTTACACAAGGAACCTGACTCAAGGCCTGTGTGTTGTAGGCATTCATACATGGGAGCTGGACTTGACAGTGATTCTGACTTCCAGGTGTTTCCTAGAAACCTGTGGTCCCTCTACTCCCTCTGATGATCTGCAGTGCCTTCTGTGTCATGTACAAGGAGGCCCCACTGGATGGGATGGGGAGAAGGGTTCTCCTTCATTGTGTTTGATGGCTGCAGGCTCATGTGTCTGCTCTGCTGTCTCTCTGAGCTCTGCATAGCAGGAGGAGGAGAGGGGAGGAACTGCCTTTCTGGTTACAGTAACTTAGCCAGTGCCTAAGGTACAGCCATCTACTTGTTTCTGCTCTCAGGAGGCATAGGAAAAAGTGGGAGGTGAGCAGAGGGGGGGGAAGGTGGAACTGAGGAGGCAAAGGCTTCAGTGAATTTCCATGTGTTGCACTGAAATTTTAGCAGGAGGTGTAACCATAGTAATCTCTTAAGTATTAAATAGTTTAGAGTGGAAAGGGGGAAAAGGCATGGAATTAGACTAAATACCAATCTGACCGAGACTTGTTTTGTTTTGTTTTCTTGGTTAATCCTCACCTAAGGATATTTTCCCATTGAGTTTTAGTGAGAGTGGAAGGGAGGGGGAGAGACACAGAGAGAGGAACATGTGAAAGAGACATATCAATTGGTTGCCTCCTACAAGCCCCTCAGCTAGGGCTGGTAATCAAGCCTGTCACCTAGGTACATGCCCTTGACCAGAATCAAACCCAGGGCACAGTTAGTCTGCCAGCTGATGTTTCATCCAATGAACCAAGTCAGCTGGAGCCCAACATAGACTTTTGATTTTTCATTGCTAATCATGAATAAGAATATCCACAAGCATACAAGCTTGCACTACGATGGCAAATCTCTAGACCTGTAGGGTGTATTTCATCCGTCATGGTGCTTGTTCACTGAGACTGTGAGCACATGGACATGTCCTCACATTTCCCAATCCATGAAATTCAGAGACAGATCATTTCCTGTGCAGATGGCTCCAGGGACCCAACAGCTTCTAAAAGGCTCTGAAGCCAGAGAGCAAAATATGATTGTAAATTTACTTATCCTTTTTGGCTCTAGACATTAACCAGAGTTGGCTTTTTATCCCCAGACATAGCACTATAATAGCACAGGGGAACAGAAAACAAATTGGCTTTGACCTCTTATTTACTAGTGCATTAAATTATGGGGGCACTCTCTTCCACTTTTGTAGATTTTAAAACAGATTTTCCTTGGTCCTCCCAGAGGCCACAGGGATATTCTGTATCTAGATATTTTGGAGTGGATCTATGTTCAGATTTGTTCTTGGATGTTTCTAAGAGGAGAAACTGAAAATCTCCGGGTACACTCTTTGATTTTTATTCTAAATCCATCTGAGCCTGACTTGAGGATTTTGGGAGGCCAAGTGAGTGAGACCTCAAGTCCTCCTTTCCCTTTCTCAGTTCCTCTCTTTGTTATGAGTGGGGTTCTGTTATTATATTTTATTTGGTATTGAAATATTTTGAAATAAATCACTTTTATGGAAAGCTTCTAATACACAGGAGGAAATCTGTGAAGGCACTGTTTTTCAATTGATTTAGCATTTCTGCTTTTGGTAAGAGCAGTATTAGCAAAGGAGTCAAGGACCAGGCCTTGTCCATCACATCTTTTTAAACATGGCACCTACAATAACCAAGAAACAAGTAGACAATCCAGTTCACATGCCATCAGAAGGAAGACAGGTATTCCACAGGAGCTTTCTGATTCATCTTTTTAACTATTTCACTATAAACATGCTCATATGATGAAATTCTTTTATCAGATTTCTGAAATATCTGTGACAGCTCAAATTCAGAAATTAAAAAAAAACCTGATTCACATGGACTTACTCTTTTCCCACTTCCTTCTGGACAAACTTCTTCAGTGATTTCCCATCACTTGAGTTGGGGGAGTGAGGTGGTCACATTGATCAATTTTCAGAATGGACGAAGACCCAATCTGTCTGGGTATCTGGAAAAGGCTGGCTTTCCTAGCATTGAACTTCCCAAAGATCTACATCCAGTTTATTATATATATATATATATATATATATATATATATAATCTTATACACACACACTAGAGGCCCAGTGCACAAAAATTCAGGCACTCAGGGGGTCTCTCAGCCTGGCCTGCACCCTCTCCCAGTCCAGGACCCCTCAGGGGATGTCCACCTGCCAGTTTAGGCCTGCTCCTCAGGAATCAGGTCTAAATTGGCAGTCAGACAACCCTCTGGCAGCCTGGGAACCCTTGGGGGATGTCTAAGCCTACTCCCTGCAGGGAGTGGGCCTAAGCCAGCAGTCGGTCATCCTTAGCGCTATGGAGGAGGGAGGAAAGGCTCCCACCAACACCACTGTGCTCACAACCATCAGCCCCGCTTTCAGCTGAGTGAAGCTTCCCTTGTGGGAGCCCACTGACCACCAGGGGGGCAGCTCCTGCATTGAGTATCTGCCCCCTGATGGTCAGTGTGCATCATAGTGATCAGTCATTCTGCTGTTAGGGTCAATTTGCATATTATCCTTTTATTATATAGGATTCAAGCACAATGAAATGATGCCTGGGGGGATCAGAGATCATTGATGAGGGTGAGGCAACCTTTAACACTAATTGGCTGCAATATGACTGGTAATAGTAACAGCTATCCACTTGGATGCGCCCAAAATTTACCCAGGCAGCATTCCCATATTTACATACCCAAACAGTCTACTCACATACATACACTCACAATAACATACAAGCACATCTCCAAAGGGCTGTCAGTGATTAACAAGTCAACCCCCTTAAGTAGTAGGATAATCTGAAAAGTTAATAGTGAACAGTGTTACAGCTCATAGGATTAGTTAATTAGACAAAGGCTTGCAGGCAAGATCTCTGTAGTCTGCTCTGCTAAAGCGATGGAACCCACTCAGGCAACTGATGAAAAAAGCAGTGTGAGCCCTCTTCAGGAGAGGAAATGTGGAGAGTGACAGAATCAAGCCTCAGCCGAGCAGGGAAGAGCTGGCAGAAGCCCTGCCGTCCGGCAATTGCCATTTGTCAGTGCCGGAAAAGGCAGAGGCTTGGGGAAAAGGTTTATAATTCTGGTTACCAGCTTTCCCACTGCTTCAAGGCAATTTTAATTACTTTGTAAATTCAGCCTCTACTCTCGCATGTCCCCCACATGAATTGTTGACCTTCACGTTCAAGGACGACTCTGCAGAGTGCTTTGTCCATTGTAGGTAATAAATGCATTTCATTAGATAAAGGATGGATATTTAACCCTATTAGGATGAAAACCAACATCTTATTATTGTAGAATTGTCTTATGAAAAATAAGTTGGCAAGTGATGCTGCTTCTGTTGTAACTGGCCTTTGTGATCCTTACCAGGGGACACAGCAGTAGATTTTCCTCCCTTTATACCCAAAGTCACAAATGAATGACCTACTAGTATATCAGCCAACCAGGGGGTTGAAATAAGTGAAGCTGACTGGCTATAAAATCAAAAGGAGTAGTAAAATAATAATAATAGTAATAATAATTATTATTATAGGAGAGCACATGCCAAGCTCAAAATTGCGAGTGACTCCACAGAACAAGCATGTGCCCTGCCATCAACTGCTACAAATGACAACATCTTGCAAACCATAGTACAGTATCACATCCAGGATTTGCCATTGATGCAGCCAAGACACAGGAAATCTCCATCTCCCCAGGATTTCTGCTGTTGTCCATTTATAGCCATACTCATTCCCCTTTACACCCTCATACCCGGCAACCATGAACCTGTTACCATCGCTATACTTCTCTCATTCCAAGAATGTCTTATGAAAGGAGCATACAGCATGTAGCCTACGGGATTGGCTTTCTCACTGAGCAGTATTCTCTGGGTAGTCATCTGATTTTTATGTCTATCAATAGTGCATTCCTTTTTATTGCAGAGCAATATTTCATGTCATGGGTGTACCAGAGTATTGTTTAACCAGTCACCCATTGAAGGATATCTGTGTTGTTTCTAGTTTGGCTCTATTGAAAAAAAAACATTCTTCTACAAACATTTGTGAACATATTTTTGTTTTTATTTCTCTGGGAGACATGCCCAGGAGGGCAATTACTGAATTGTAAGGCAATTGTACATTTCATATTTGGTGGTGTTGTTTTTTTTTAACTGCTAAACTGTTTTCCAAAGTGGCTATGCCATTTCACATCTGAGGCAGCAATGCATGAGTGATCTACTTTTTTCATCTCCATTCCAGAACAAGTTTTTTTTATTATTTTTATCATTAATTATTATTTTCATCACCACTGTTTTAGCCATCTCACAAGTCCATAGTAATATTTCATTGTGGTTTTGATATTCACTTCTCTCATGGCTAATACTTTTGTGCACCTTTTTATGTGTTATTTGCCATTTGTGTGTACTATTTGGTGACATGTCACTTCATGTCTTATCTATTTTTAAATTGTATTGTTTGGGTTTTCTTTACAGTTTCAAAAATATATATTCTCAATATTTGTCCTTTATCTGATATATGATTTGCCAATAGGTTCTCTCAGACTGTCTTTTTATCCTCTTAACACGATTTTTGCAGAGCCATTTATCACACATTTTTATGTTATATTTTCATTTTTCTTTATGTTTTTTATTTTGCTTAGACCTACTTCTTTTACCTATGAATTATTTAGAAAAGTTTGTTGAGTTTTCTAGTAGTTGAGGTTTTCTTCTCTTTTTGATAGTAATTCGAGTTTAATCCTATTGTGATAAGAGAATATACTCTGTATTATTTTAATTGTTTAAAAAAATCTGATGTTTGTTTTATGTTCCAGAGTATGGTCTGTCTCGATATGTTCTCCTTGGCCACTTATGAAAGATATATATCTGCTGTGGTTGGGAGGAATAGTATATAAATGTTGAGTAGTCCTTGTTGGCTGATGGTTTAGGGAGGATTCTATATCTTTCTTGATTTTCTGTCTAGTTGTTTATTAATTTTGGGGTCTCAATATTAAAACCTACATACTCACTTCCCTTTATACCCTCATACCCGGCATTGAAACCTACAAATATAATTATATAATTGTGGATTTATTTATTTTTCATTTTAATCTATTATGTTTTGCTTCATATATGTTATAGCTCATCTTTTTTGGTGCACACATATTTAGGATTTCTATTTCTTCTTGATGGATGGGTCCTTTCATTATCAAGTAATGCCCCCTCTGTTTCTGGTAATTTTTTTTGCCCTATGAAGTCCACTTTATATAATCTCTATATATATATATAAAAACCTAAGTGACTCTTACAACCAGTTGACTGAACAACTAGTTGACCAGTCACTATGATGTGCACTGACCACCTGGGGGCAGACACTTAACACAGGAGCTGCCCCCTGGTGGTCAGTGTACTCCCAGGCCCAATCTCCTCTGGCTAGCCAACACCCATGGTCCCTCCCCAGAGCCGACTGGCCCTTATTGGTCCCACTTGGCCCCAGTCAGGACTGGGTGATCACAGGCTAGGCCTAGGGATCCCACCCATGTACGAATTTGTGCACTGGGCCTCTAGTGTTAATATAATTGTTCCTATTTTGTTTTTTTTATTACTATTTGCATTAAATATTCTTTCATCAGTTTTACTCTCAACATGCCTATATTGTTAAATTTAAAGTGACTTTCATATTGACAGAATAGACCTGGGTTGTATTTTTTAAGAACTCTGCAAATTTCTGCTTTTTAATTTGTGTATTGAGACTACTCACATTTAATGTACTTATTGCTATTTTATGGCTTAAGTCTGACATTTTACTTTTCTGTTTGTTTTCTTGGTCTTTCTTTTTTCATCTTTTTACTTTCCTCTTAGTAAATATTTTTGTTACATTATACATACATATTTTAGCACCATTCACTGGTTTCATCTTTTGGTCAGTTCAAATGAAGTGTGGAAACTTTCTCTTTTATGTCTCTTTATCTTCCTCTATTTATAATACAAATTTTTAAATTTCTTTTAAATACATTTAAAACCTCATCAGACAGTGTTATAATTTTTACTTCAACCATCAAAAATAATTTGGAAAATGTAAAAGGAGGAAGTCTATTCCATTTTTGCTTGCCATGGTTTTTCCCCCCTTTCATGATGTCCCAATAATTTCCCCTTAATTGTTTCTGTTTTAGATAACTGACTTTTGAACCATTCTTTTAGAAAAGCAATCTTTGAACTATTCTCCCTTCATCAGATAATTTCTTGTTTTCTCCTTCATTCTAGAAGGATATTTTCACTGAATATAGGATTCTGGGTTGAAATATTTTTCCGTTCAACAATTGGAAAGTATTTTGTCATTTTTTTTTTGTCTCCATGTTTCCATGGTTCCTAATGAGATATCTACTTTTATAATATGTTGCCTTTCTCTGTAGATAAAGTGTCAGTTCTCTCAGTGCTTTCAAGATTTTAAGTTTTCAGAGTTTTGATTGTGATATATCTCGATATGGATGCATTTGGATTTATCTTGTTTGTGATTTATTCAGCTTCTTGAGTGTTGTTTTATGTCTTTTTCAAATTTGGATATATTTACCTGGGCTTTTAGCATTTTCTCAGCCTCTCTCACTTTTTACTTTCCTTCTGTGACTCTGACAATATAAACATTAGGTCTTTTGTTATCATTCTAAGGGCGCTAAGGCTCTGTTCTTTCTTCTCTCTCTCTCTCTCTCTCTCTCTCTCTCTCTCTCTCTCTCTCTCTCTCTGGTCGGTTTCTTAATGTGTTGTATACATTGGGTTATATCTATTGTTCATTCTTTCAAATTCTCTCATTCTGTCTTCTATCCCTCATTCTCCTCTTGGGACCATTGACTGAGGGTTTTGGGCGATATTTATTATTATTATTTTACTTTGTGTTTACTTTGATTTTTAGTCCTGACATTTCCTTTGGAGTTTTCTTTATATCTTTTGTTTGCTGAAACCTTCTGTATGTTTTTTAAAAATAACATTTTCTACTGTTTCATTTGCCCCCATAATTGCTCACTGAAGCACTTTTATAGCTGTTTTTAAACCTATTTCAAATAATTCTAGACTATCATCTCTGTGCTGGCATCTATTAATTGTATCTTTTTTATTCAGCTTAAGATCTTCCTAATTCTTGGTATGCCAGGTGATTATTTTTTAATTAGAAAGTAGACACTTGGATACTTTGAGATTCTGGATCTCATTTAAACATCCTATGTCAGCTGCTTTCTTCTGATATTGCTCCGTCAGGAGAAGA
Source organism: Antrozous pallidus (assembly GCA_027563665.1). NCBI lineage: Eukaryota > Metazoa > Chordata > Mammalia > Chiroptera > Vespertilionidae > Antrozous > Antrozous pallidus. The sequence goes on along the minus strand of CM050516.1, from coordinate 9,256,962 downwards.
GATACCCATCTCATTATTGCTAGGTTGAGAAAGAAGTCCAGGTTCCCCACTCAGTCTTTGTCAGAACCCAAGTGCAGGGTGCTGTTTGTAAGGAGCTGGGAAGGGTAGATGTGGGAGTTCTAGCTCCTTACTAGGCCTGCACTGATGCCTCCCTGGGTGGAATAGATAAGAGTAACTTAGTATTCCTTCTCACGTGGCATCTACTGACACCAGTAATCACTCACAAGGAGTCAAAGGACTCGTTACAGCTGGGAGAGAGTGAAAGTATTGACACTCCCCGAGGTCTCCTCTTACACCACCCCTGCTGAGAAGGAGAGAGGTACCTAGTCACCTAGTTACTACCCAGTGAGGTGGAAGCCCAGGCTCCCCTTGCAGGGAGAAGATGGCCTCGTTCCTTCCTGGGAGGGATGCAAGTTCTGGCTCCCTTCTCTGAAATGACTGTGGTGGCACTGGGAGTGCCTAACTCCTTCCTCAGCAGCTCGGAACGGTGGGGTCCCCATTTGGCTTTTACTGGAATGGGGCTACAGTTTTTCCCATGTTGTTTGGCTAGAATCAGGTGGCTACTATCTCAATGTTTCTCCCTTGATAGGCTGCCCCTTTCATAGCCTTTTTTCTTTAAGGAGGAAGCTTTTGTCCATTGTGTCTGTTGATGTTTCTAGGTTGCCAGTGTCTTCAGCTACAAATAAGGGGACATATAGGGCAAAAAAAAATCCCAGGAACTCACCACAGTATTGCTCCTTAGGTCCTGAGGGCCCTAGTCAATCTGCCTCTTCTTTCCACTTTTCAGACGACTCTCCTTATGCTTTACTCATTTATTCTTCAGCAAAGCCCACGGTTTTTATTGGGAGGTACAAGTAAAAGTATGTTTATTCCATCTTTCTGGGAGCAGAACTTTCTAAACAGCCTAATTTTTAATGATGAGCTATAGATCCATATCCAGATTTTAATATAATGTCTTATTTTAAACATTGAAAAAATTAAACAACAGGCAGGCTAAATGAAAAATGTCTATAGGCTAGCAGCTTGTATATCCTGCTTAGTTTCCTAGAAATTTAGCTTTTTGTGACTAAGATTTGTCATTTTTATCTCATTATATAAAAAAATTGCTATCATTTGTCTGGATGTGACATTGCTGACAAACTTAACTATTAAGGGCATAGCCAGGAAAGAGGGATTTAGCACCAAAAGATCACTGGGCGACCAAATTACACATCAAAATGTCCAAATGGAAAAGTTCTTGTACTTTATAACTAGGTAATAAGCCTTCAGGCTTTTTAAATAAGCCTGTAAATCAGAGCATGATTTCAGAAAATAAAATAAAATAAAATCACATACCCACACATAATAGAGAGTCAGCCCTCTTTCCAAAGCAGGATGCAAATTAGAGGAGATGGGACTTCCTGAGTCAGGAACACTGAAAACATTAAAGAATAAAAAATTACAGAGAAACAGGAGAGAGGAATATTATAAAACCCACTCAAAACACCCAATTTCCCCCAAAACTACGTGTGGCTCTTGGTGTTGGTGCAGTTGTATAACCTTCCAGAGTTCTGAGCACCGTCCTTTTCTGGTTTGTAGTTCAAGTTTCAAGTTTTTATCATTAGAACTTTGAGATTCAGTAATTTATATTATCATCTTCATCCTCTAATGCAAATCTGTGAACTATTTAGCTAAGAGAAAACAAAAGCAAATTTTTAACATTTCAGAGAAGGAAAAAAAAACAAACAAAACTTCTTCCCATAGGTCCCTACAATGTATTAGGCAATCTATTGGGAGCTTTACTGTATGTAGTATCTGTTTCAATTTTTACTAAAACTCTATGAAGTGAATACTATTATTTTTCATTTTCACTCATTGGGAAACTGAGTTTGAAAGGCCAGGAATGATTTCTTTTACAAGGGCCTTGGTTGGTCAGCGGCCATGGTAACATTAGCATCCAATCCAGGCTTCAATGGCCCTGCTCTTTACCAGTCTGTAATACGGATTCTGAAATGTTGACATCACTTGTTGGAAATCACGGCAGATGAGTTTGACATTCACAGATTGCATTAGTGTTAAGACATTTGAATTGACTGTGTACAGAAAACAATTCCAGGCCCATAGACATTGTGTGTGTCCTCGAGGCAGGTGCTGGGATCTTGACTGGGACTCTCCAAGCTGCTTCTCAATATCCCAGGTCAGGGAAACTATTAGCTTTTTTATAGAAGGGGCTATGGCAGCCGCATGCCATGCTTGGTGTTGTTTGCATCATCAAACAGGCTTGTCCGTGATAACAGAAAGTGTGTGATCAAAGGTACAATTGGTATAAATGAGTTGAGTTCCCAGGATGCAGAAAGCCCACTTGGTGTGAAAAGACAGGAAGAGACGAGGTGTCTGCTGTCTTGGGAGAGATGCCTTTCACGCTGTGTGCATAAAGGCTGGTCCGTTGGTGTACAAAGGCATCCCGCTACAGGGTGTAGAATAACCCCAGAAGAGCAAGCAGAGAGGCTCAGAACCACAGATCTGCTCCCCAAGTAGTTTCTGAAACATCTAAGAATCACAGAGCCACAGCCTAGAGCAGTGGGCGGCAAACCGAGGCTCTGGAGCCACATGCAGCTCAAGAGTTGTGGTTTGCCTCTCTGTTGACTAATGGGTTTGTCGACCACTGTCATATACTACCCTTTACTTCTTTGCACACAATATGCCACAATTGCCTAATCCACACAGCTTCCAACTACAGGGTAACATTTAGTCTACTCCAATGGTCATCAAACTCAATAGTCAACAGAGTGGCAAACTATGGCTTGTGAGCTGCATGTGGCTCACGAGCCGTGGTTTGCCGACCACTGGCCTAGAGAAAAATCAGTGCCCTGGCTGCACTTTCCATTTTAAGTAAAATCCACATTTGTCCATTCTGTCCAGTCCCTGGCCCTGTAGTCACAGTATTTCCTTGGCCCATGAAATCGGTAAGAACCCAAGGTTTGGAAGGCAGAGGCATCTCAGCATTCCTGTTGCACTTGCTAAGCAGAAGACTAGTGTTTTCTGAGCGATGTTGGGTATACACATCCAGGGTGTCAAGTGGCAGACTGTGGGGCTCCCTGGTTGCCAGTTTATATGTTAGAGAGCCTCCTTTCCATCACTTTCCTGTTTTATCCAGTGCTCCTCCCCCTCTTTTACTTCTTGCAATGGATATCCCAGCAATGAACTTGACGCATGGTGGGCGGAAGGAGGGGCTCAGGTTGGAGATGAAGTTGTTGGGCCAATTAGAACTCCTGTCAGCAAGGTCTCCAGTTGGTAGATAACCAAGAAGAAGTGACCAGGTGTGGCCAACACAGAGATTTGCAAAGGAGAGAAAACTGTCTAGGAGTATGCTGAAGGCTCGGTAAAGGAACTGGAGGAAGATTGTTTGCATGTTAAGAACGCCTCACACTATCATTCTCCAGTCTCAGCCACGCCATCTTAGGTCAGTCAAGTTGACTTGGTATCGTTGCAAAGCATCAAGAGCATATATTTATGCCTCATATGCTTTTTTTTTTTAATTTTTGTTTCCCCAACTCTTCTATAGCAAAAAGAGAATACGATTACTAAAGATAAAATCAGTTTTTGCTTTCAACTGCTTCAGAGTAAGATCTTGCATGAGAATGGCAGCCTTAGCATGTGATAGGTGCGCATAGAGAAAATCAAAAGATGACTCATTTTTTTTTTTTTTTGCTATTACTCCCCCCTAAATCTATTAAATTAAACAGCAAGAAAATTAATTTACGGTATCGGAGTTCTTCTATTTAGGCCGATAGTTTAAGTATGCATGAAGCACTTGCAAGAGATGATGCGGCAGTGACCAAATTTGCCTTCTGCCGTGGTTGTTTGAGTCAGAAGGCGATGAGTCAGCAGGGAAGGCAAGTGTTTTTCTCATGATCACAGTATTGTTTGTTTCCTTTGGTGTGCTTAGGTGGCCGCGCGAGCCGGGCCAACACTCAGGCCTGACTTTCCTGGAATCTTCAGCCCTCTGCCTGGTCGCCAGCCATGGATGTGAAGGACCGGCGACACCGCTCGCTGACCCGGGGGCGGTGTGGCAAAGAGTGCCGCTACACCAGCTCCTCGCTGGACAGCGAAGACTGCCGCGTGCCCACGCAGAAGTCCTACAGCTCCAGCGAGACCCTCAAAGCCTACGACCACGACAGCAGGATGCACTACGGGAACCGAGTCACCGACCTCGTGCACCGGGAGTCCGATGAGTTCCCCAGACAAGGTATGTGGAGCGGCGCCCGCGGACCCACTGTCCTTTGTTCCTGGCTTGCAGTGTCGTGTGACCTTGACCACTAAGGTTCGTGACACCTGGGACAGAGCCTGGCGCCGTCGAGTGGTCCCTTAGAGCTTAGGCAAGAGTGGTCCTTCCCACCCGCTGGGTCAAGCCCCTGTGGGTGTCACAGAAGCGCTTCTTTGATCCTGGCCACTGCATTCTTGGGACAATTGGGTGGTTGCTTTGGGGCACACGCCATGGTAGGGCCTGACTGATGTAACATAGCAGCATGGGGGGTGTATTTCTCTTGGATTCTAGTATTTTGATTTCTTGGGGGAAGAAAACATTTGTCTCCCAAGTTTGAACAGGTGACATTCTCTTCATGTTCAGTATGGTAAGGCATTGGTTAGCGCCCCTCCAGGGTTGCTGTCGGTGTGTGGACGCCTGGGCGGAAGCAATATAGATAGTCACGGTGATTCACCAGCGCGAAGTCTTCTGTGTTGCCTTCCAGCCTTGCTGTGTGTGCAGTTTGCATCGACGGCTCAGCCAAGTTACGAGCGAATGCGCAGAAAGGCCGTGGATGCACTGGGAAGGGTCCACCTGCCAGTGCCAGGGGTCGAGGCCCCGCCGGCCTGGTTATTACATTGCAGAGTCTTTATTTCTTGTTACAGTACATGTTGCAACTGATTTACTTCCTCCAGCGACCTGAGCTTGTTTCCCAGGCCTTTTCGGCTGCTGTAACAAAATGCCACAGCCGGTGGCTTACAGGCGACAGAAATGCATTTAGCGCGAAGGGACAGACAGATTTGGTGTCTGAGGAGAACTCTCTTTCTGGTCCAGGAACAAACTGTCTTTTCCTGTGTCCTCACAGCGCTGAGGGGGATCAGGCAGCTCTCTGGGGCTTCTTTTATGAGGGCGCTGATACCCATGCATGACCACTCCACCCCCATGACCTTAATCACCTCCCAAAGGCCCTCTTCCAAATACCAAAGGGATTAGGTTTTAATATAAGAATTTGGAGGGAGGGTCACAAGCATTCAGTCCACAGCAGTTTGAATTCCATTCCTCGTTGCTTAACTTCCTTAAATTACTTTTCTTTATTTCTTAGAAGACTATATATATAATATTATAGAAACCAGTGGCTTTTCTAAAAAACATTTCCACATGCTCCCAGTTCATCCTAGCTCCAGCTTTAATAAACTATTCGCCCAAATCAGCCTAGAAACAGTTACATTTGTGTTTCCATTGCACTTACAGACCCTTGCAAGATACAATTTTCATTTAATCTTCACTCTTATTTTCTGAGTTATCTTCATGTAAATGAAACACATCTCAAACGGGGGTGGGGGGGGGTGTCACTTGAAAATTGCTCTGTATCAAATGCCTTTGATCTCAGAGTGACTTCAACAAGTGTTTTACTTCAAGTTCTCACCAGACTCCCACAGTGCCTGTAGTGGGAAGTGGAAAAAGAAAAGAGTAATGTAATTAATGAGGGAAGTGCTTAAATGTCCAGTATGAAAAGTTGTGACACCTTCCTGTCATTTCCAAGAGCATCACCAACACAAGACTCAGATATTTGGAAAGATGATGCACGTTCGTCTTCGTTGAAAGCCTTTCATTTTCTGCTGTATTTCCGGTCTCGTTTGCAGCGTTGTGCATACATTTTGTGTCTCGTGGTGGTTCTGTGTTGCAAAGTGCACTCTCCTTCCTAGGCCTCATTGAAGGTGCCTCCTGGCTTCTGCATCCTTGTGCTCTGATGTAGTCCCCACATCATTGTTGACTTGTTGGTGGGCCTGTCATCTTCCCCCATATTAATTGGAGGGGCAATGAAGCCATGTGCTTAGGGTTTTATTTTCTAATACACCTTTATTCCTCCTGTTTAATATGTAATATATATATATGTGTATATATATATACACACACACACACACACACACACATACATACACACACACATATACTAGGGGCTTGGTGCACAAAATTCATGCACTGGGGGTGAGTGATCCCTCAGCCCAACCTGCCTCCTCACATATACTGGGAGCCCTCAGGAGACGTCATACTGACCCCTCAGCCCTGGCTGAAGCTTTAGGCCTTGGGCACCTAGCCATTGCCCTGCAATGGGGCCAATGGCTGGCTCTGCCCCAGCTGCCTTGGCCCCACCCACCCAGCCCTGACCTTAGTCCCAGCCCCCTGCCTTGCATGCTCACCACCAATTCAGCCCCGCCCCTCCATGATCCAGACCACCTAGGTCACGCCTCCCACTCACTCCTGATTGGCTGGTGGGCATGGCTGGTGGGTGTAGCAAAGGTACAGTCAATTTGCATATTGCTCTTTTATTAGATAGGATTATTATGGTATAAGTTTATTTCAATTGTACATACGATAAAAATTGAGAAAAACAATTTTTCTTCCAATATTCAAAACCATTAGTTCCGTATGGCAAAGAAGTCACGTGAGTCATTGAGGAATGGGTGAAATTCCAATATATGTGTTAGATGCTGCTCTGTCCTGTTTAATCTTGCTCCATTGATAATAGTGCAAGTTGCTTGGCCCTATCAGACTTAGCGTTTTGTAATGAACAATTCACACGTGCCATGGTGTGTTGTTATTGAGCCCATCTTCATTTGCGTAGTGTGTTTGCAGGAATTAAAAACTGTGCAGGCCAAAAGTAAAAATGAAAAGGCATTGGGAAGTATTTGCATATGCAAGCGCCATTCCTTCTGAAGACATCTATAAAATTTATGCATGAAAATGAAGTCAGGGTCTGAGTGGATCTACTTTGATGGGTTCTGAAATTGCACTCTGCAGGAAGTAAATAAGCACATATTTAAAGGCAGGGGGGCGGACAGGAGGCTCAATCTGGCAAGCAACGTATTCGACATGAAACAGCCTCTGTAGAGAGGGTTAAAATAAATTTTACACTCAGTAATAACCATCATTTTTTTCAAATGGCATGCGTTTCCCATTTTATTTCCGCACACATGAAATCAAGGAGCAGGATCGTCTCGGTACTTACTAGCCTAGGGGTACATTAGCGAGGATCATAGCATGATCATCTCCTGTGGTATTCTTATCTAAAACCCAAGACACTGATTATAAAACAAACACGCTTCTCACATCCACGCAAGTTTGGCAACCACAGTTGGATGACTTCTCCAGATGCTCCGAGTGGAAAAGAATTGCCAGCCAGTGAAGTGAGGCGGGGCTGAGGTCAGACCTTGTCCAGTTTCCCCAGCTGGCCAGCTGCAAGTTATCAAATGTGAGAGGCTGCCGGACCCAGCAGGAAAGAGGGGCCAGGTCTTCCCCTGAGAAGTGTACAGAGGCTCCTGTCAAAATGACACCTTCCTGCTTGCTTTCAACACAGAATCCTCTTCTGCCTTCTTCTACCGGGGGGCCTCTTAAGCAGAGAAAGACGATGCAAATTACCTGTCTGACCTCTATCATGTTGGATCTTCCTGGTGTGAGGGGAGGAAATGGCTGACCTTACGTCTATGGCCATTAGAGTAATGAGTAATTAGTTAATGACTAGTCCTGCAATAAATAGCAGCCTAGTGGCCGGAGTGTTAATGCCCCTGACAAAAGTGCCCAGTGGTCTGATTTGTGATCAGACCCAGGCCCGACCCAACCTGGGAAGGAGGTGCCACTTTGAATAATAGAGGTCAGCCTAGTTCCTAGGCAAGTTGTATAAGCTTGTTCTTTGGGACTCTGAAGTGCAGGTGTAGAAGGTATGATATACAAGTCACATTGCCATGACTTAGGAGCCTCAATTTGGACTTGACCTTGACTTTTGTAAATATGTGTGCCTGTGACTCTGGCAGGTATTCTGTGCCTTGCTAGAATTAGTACACAGTGTGCCACTATGGTGAACAATGGTAACAATAACAGTTAACAGTAACAGAATAATGTCTAATGCACTTTCTAGATGTCAGGTGCCGGGCTTAGCATTTTGCTTGTATTAACTCAGTTAGGGATCACAATGATGGTGTGAGATGGGCCATATTATTACTTCCCTTTTTGAACAGATTAGAAAACTGAGACATGGAGAGATTCATTAAATCACCCAAGGTCACTAATTTAGGAATAGAGACAGGTTTCCAACCAGAGTTAGATTCAAGAGCTCTGTTTGATCATCTCCCCGATGCATAAATAAACAAAAGACAAGTCATTAAACCTTTAGAGGCTAGGAAGTCTATGAAGTTCTGCTTACAAACTTTTTAGGGGCCCATCCCTTTAAACTTTCTTAATAATAAAGGACCTATAGTTACTAATATTGACTGAACAGATCATAAGGACTCTACCATCAGCCCACCCATCTGTAGTCCTGCTCTCACGCATTTTCTCCATTTCCATCACTACCCCAGACTCCCTGAAAGTGTTTCTAGCTGCAGTCCCTCCCATCTGATCATTATTATAGGACAAGTTTCCTATTGTCCAGATACTCTGCCCTCTCCTATCATCATCACCTTTTTGTACAACCTCTCAACCTGGAAACACTAACCAAGAAAGGTGTGGCTCTCTAAATGTTATTGCTCAGGTAAGCAGAACTGGCTGGTGTCTGAGCGAGCCAAGACCTCACGGGCCAGAGAGGTCAGCCAGACTTCTCCTTCCACAAACAGCCCAGCCCTTTGTCCCACTTAGCAGTGCAGGTCTCTGGAGAGGGGGCAGAGATTGAATTCTCTCTCTGCACTCCAGTCTGGCTGTTTGGTCAAAGCAGAAGAAAGGATTTGGGGAAAATTAGATTTTTAAGCAAATGCTTGCACCAGTTCTCTCAATCAGTTCTTCCCTGTTTCCCTGAAAATAAGACAGTGTCTTATGTTAATTTTTCCTCCCAAAGATGAGCTAGATCTTATTTTGGGGAGGGGGATGCCATATATTACAGCGAGTAGGTCTTATTTTCAGGGGATGTCTTACTTTTGGGGAAACAGGGTAGCATTGAAATAACTTTCAGCAGCCCTTTGATGCACAAATACATAAACACATACACACATATACATATTAGGATTGATATGATTTGGGTATTTCATAAGCCATTTCTCACTTCTGTGATCTTTAAAACAATTTGAGCATATTTTTTTTGTTCTGTATAATTTGCCAAAGCATAAATTTAACCCATGTTAATGAGCTGAAAATGCATGAACAACTAGTAAGCGACATTGTTGCCTGGATTGATGCAACTAATACATATATAATATTTATTGACACACTTTGAAAAACCTGTGAGCACTTCTGTGTACACCATTGTCATAAAATTGTTATTTTTTATGGCACCCAAAGCGACAGTTAGAAAGGCTTTATTTTGAAGAATGCCAATCTCTTAATTTAATTTACTTTCAAAAAACAACTTTTAGATTTTAGTGAAGTTCAAGAGTTTGATCAATACTTGGAAGGCTGAAAAGTACCTTGAGAAGATTGCTTTCAAGTTATTCTCCTGCCTTTAGGCAGGCGTTCTGTTCAAAACTCAACTGAGAATACATGTGCCTCTTGGTCTTCAGTTGTGTTGTTTGTTTTTTAAAAATCTTTAGGAAAAAAAGACTCTACAGTCTTTCATTGTAATATGGCTTGTTATCTTCTGCCTGGCTAACTTAAATCTATGTTACTCCATATGAGAGAATAGTTAGAAGCAGACCAGGGTTAAATTGTGTCAGCATCCTAGCACTCATATGTTCTATCAGGGTGGACGTTATAAGGCCTGCAATTTCATTTGGTCTGGCCCTGCCAAGGCATCAGGGGTGAGTGCATTAAATGTTGGACCAAATATAGCAGGCTAATTGTTAAGCTGATAATTTTTATGTTATAAATATTCAAATGGCCCTTGGCAGAAAACAAGGTTCCCCACCCCTGTTAGGATCTCCTTTACTCTGTCTATAAAAGTTCCCACCAATGTAGTTATTGGGATCATTTCTAACAATTACGTGTTTGTCATTCGATGGACACTGTCTTTATCTTAATAAGTAATGACTAGAGGCTAGTGGTTATTATTATAATTAGTGTAATTTCAATCCTATTGGCGGAAAAAGTGGCGATCATTTATTCTCCTACTCTCATAATATCGCGTGCAACAGAAAATGTTCCCCTTGGATTTGTTTCCTGGGACTTGGAAAATTCTGACATCTTCAACCCCTAAATTTCTCCTGAAGTTGTTGATAGAGTGTGTTTGACTCCCTGTGCACCATACCTTTTGCTCCCAAAGATGGATGTAACTCACACATTATTTCCCTATTTTTAGAAAGGAATGAAAGGTACCATCTAACAGCTGTCAACTCATGCCAACACACTGTAATAGAGTTGCTAGTCAGACAGTTTTACAAGTTAAAAAAAAAGATTGAAAAAGTGCTCTAACATAGTGCGATTGGATGCAAACAATTTTTTTAATTCTTTCTATTGAAGTTCACTAGATCACAACCATTATTCCTTCTTAATGGCAGATAATTAAATGTAAATTTTAGGAATGGGTTTAATTAAGAGAAGACTATCCATATAATCTCTGGATGAAGATTAATTCATTCTTATCACTTCATATGTAATAATTTGAGGTCTGTGTCACTTAGTCAATTTTATCTGGATTTTCTTTGTTGATATTCACTGCCCTTCTAGGATTACATCTATATTTTTCAGTCATTGTGGCCATTGGGTAGCAGTCTTTATGTTTGCCCAATCACTATCCTTCTTGTACAGTCAACTCTGCATTCAACATTGGCTCTAACTTCCAATCCTTTTCCTGTTCTTCTCTGCCAGTAGCTTACCAGTTCCACCCTTAATCCTCTTCTGGTTTTTCTCCATGGCATTTTCTTGAGAATGATCTTGTCCCTACAAGTACAGCATTCACTGTTTTACTTGCCAAGATTGTTTCAGTTACAAGTGAAAGTAAGATAATAATATCCCAAATGAGACTAGCTATTTCAAAAATAGGACTGTAGAATAGCAACACGTTTCATCTCATATTTTCCGTTCTCTTTACTTGGCTTTACTCTTCAAAAAAATTTATTTGAAGTTTTCTTTTGACACACCCTCTCCTATTCTCTTCCTTTGGTCACATCATTGGTAAGAAGTGTTTTTGTTTTGTTTTTTTATTTTGTTTGTTTGGCCAAACTTGAGCAAAACATTCCCAAGAAAGATTCGGGTAGGGTTGGCATGGACATATGACAATGGCCTTGTCACTCTGACTTTAGTTGGCTATGTCTTATACTTAGGCTTACCCTGTGCCTGGAAATGGCTTTGAGTGAGCACCTCCTAAACCCAATGGAATGGATTCCATGTGGGAAAGAAAGGGAAGTAGGTAAGGGATATTGATGGATTTTTAACAAATGCTCACATCCCCAGTGATGCTGAAAGCTAAAATAAGCATGGTCCTTCCAAGCTCCATTTCTACTTTACTCACTGCTCTTGGAGTATTTCTTATTAGATAATGAAGTGGTAAACAATATTTTTTCCCTCAAAATATGTCTCCATTTGTTATTTCCAAGGTTTTAGGAATGGAATCACAACTCTTGTTTTTTAGGTATAATCTGCCACTTGCTCTTTTTTCTTTATTCTTTCTATTGAAGTTCACTAGATCACAACCATTATTCCTTCTTAATTTATCTCATTTATGATGTTCACATTTTGTGAAAAATTGCCAACTTTTCTTCATTTAAATTGTTTCCTTTTCTCAGTCCTCTGCCATATATTTTTCATAGAATTAATAGTTTTGGGTTTTTAAAGCACTTCCCTGTACTTGTCTCTTTACTGAAATTAATTCAAAAATATCCGGGGGGCTACTTGTGGGAAAATTATGAGACTTAGAAATGAGTAAGTCTGGTCTCTAGCCTTATAAAGGTTGGCAATTCTGAAGAGGACAGGTATGATAGACATGTAACTAGGTACAGTCTAAGAAACACCAAAGAAGGGAAAACATTGTATAGTTTTGGAGAGATAGCCAACCTAGAATTTCACAGTAAGGATGTCAGAAATTGTGACGTCCTTTTATGCACTTGAAGAATGAGAAGTTGGGAGATTAAGCAGGCAAGAAAGAGTGTATAAGCAAAGCATATAGTATACAGAGATGGCAAAAAAAAGTTTATAGTTATGAGTACATGGAATACATAGCTTATTGTTGGATTTTTATTTAGTTATTGAATTATTTTTCTTATGAACAACTGAGACCTACTTCTGCTCACATCTGTGTGCAAAAGGTCCAGGGATGACACTGCTTCCAAGGATCTAAAAGAAGTTCAGGTTAGCTGAATGTGGAATGGGGACAGGCAAGCTAGAAAGGTAGAGGGAGAAACTGGGTCATAAGGGCATTTCAAGGATACTGTGCTGGCTTTGCTTTATGGAGAAGATTACAGGGAGATATGATGGTCAGTGAGATGAGTTAGAAGTTGTATTTCACCTAGGCAAAGGAGTCTTAAAACTGGAACCGGGATAGTGGAGATGGTTTGGGAAGTATTGACTTTTTAGAACACTGTTAATGGGGAGGTAAATATATTATTCTGAGACTTTTGTGCATCCACCGCTTTCTTTTCCTACAAAAAGATTATTGCCTTTCTGATGTTGAATTTCCTTAAAGAGCCAGGAGAGGTCAATGCTTGTAAACAACTCTTCAATGAGAGTGCATAGATTATTAGCTCACGTTCTCCTGGAATGGTGACCTACGCCTGAATATAAAAATGTATTGTTACAAGAACTTGAATTTTTTCTCAACTTTTTAGGTTCCCTCTTATGCAAAGAGTAGCACCAGTAACAGAATGCCTCATATGGGTCCAAGGCAAGGAAAATACTGTGCTGCTTCCACCACTTCTCTAAGTGACTACACACCTTGTTAATTTTATACCAGTGGCTAAATAAATCAGGGACACAGCAGATGTGAGGTGTGTGTGTGTGTGTGTGTGTGTGTGTGTGTGTGTGTGTGTGAACAAGTGAGTGTGTATTGTATTTCTGCCAATTGATATGTTGACTAGCAAAGCTGAGGATGTGTAAAAAGCAGAATCAGTGCTTCCAGGCCTCTAATGGGACAAGCCAAGTGGAGGAGAAAAGAGGAGTCAAGGATATTGCTGAGTTTTGTGGTTACAAAAACTGACTAAATGTTAGTGATAATCACCAGGGTTCGAAATGGAGGATGAGCCAGTTTGTGAGTTAAGAGAGTATGTGTAACGATAGACCTTTTGAATTGGAGGTGCTTTGATGCCATGCATGTATACGATATCTAACAAAGAGCTGAATGTATAGTTCTGAAATTCTGGAGAGAGGGATGAACAGAGTAGAGATTTAGAAATTGACAGCTAATAATTTCATGGGAATTAATGTCATCATCCAGGAAAAAATAGGGAGCTCACATGAGAACGCAGGTAATCAATGAACAGGAAAAGGAAGAAGACACTTCAGTGGGAGCCAATGGAAAAGAAACCTTACTTTCCTTACATGGTCTACTCAGTCAGTCCAGACTTGAATTAGCATTCAACACATTAGTTTTATTTCCCAATCTACTACTCAGAGTCTGCTTCCTTTTAATCCCAAATAATGGCCATAATGTTAATGCACAGAGATGAGTATTGGCTCCTACATATGTTGTAGTTGGCCTACAGATTGCTTTAAAAATTTTGAATAGAGTATGTGTAGCCAGCCTATTCATATTTCAGTTGCCTTAGATTCCATGTCTGCCTTTTGTTGAAGTCCTTCTGTTCAGTCATGTATTGTATATGTCAGGCCCCCGAAGGATATTGCAATTAGACCTTCTTGTGTTCAATCCTTCCTTGTAAAATACCTACCTACCTATTCCAAATCCAGTTATCCCACAGACTTCACCTGTGGAACCACCTCTTTGGTGAATCTCCGCCCTCCAAATTCCAGTGGCCCTTACTGTGTTGCTGTTGCTGTTATCCTCTTTGCGAGTGACTCAGCGTGTCAGCACATGGTTCCGTGACTCCTGCCGATCAGGAGATAAGCAAAGCACTCTGCAGTTTTGTGCTCTGACTCACGGATGCAACTGTAAGAGACTGTCTTCTTATTAGGGGTTTGTATTCAATTTCAATGAGAAGGATTTAAAGAATGGCTCACACCAGCATTCCACTTAGAACATGTGGATTGTATGTCTAGCATGACAGGATCAAATCCCACCCTGTGAAATGTTCACTTGTTTTACAAGACCCCGACACACATTCGATTGCACTATCATTTGCTTTTTCTGAGTATTATTGATCTAACAATGCTATCAGCTTTTCTGGGTTTGTGATGTATATTGCCATCCTGACTCTGTAGGGACCTACTATGTGTTGCCACATAGCTGCCATGTGATGGGTGACAGGACACAATTTTCACTGGAAGTTTTTGTTTGTTTTTTAAAGTGCACTGTAAGATGAAAAAAAAATTGCCAAAAATTATCATGGCTTAGGATCTTGGTCCAGGAGAAATGCTGCCCCCGTCCACTGATAAATTATCCCACCGATATTATCAAAAGAGACATTACATTTTCAGTATCATGTTTTAGGTTTATAATTTAATTTTCAGCTCTGGCACTACAAGAAGCCTCCCTAGGGACTTAAGCAGTGGAAGGGGCTGATGTGTACCGAAATGAATTCATGTACATTTCTTGAGCACCTTAATGGGCACTCACCAGCCCTCTCTCTGCTGCAGCCAAACTCCACTGTACCACAAAGTTGCTTGCTATTCCTCATACACTGACTGCTTTCCTTTCCACTCAACCTCAAGTCATATCTGCTTTAGTAATAACTCTCTGCTGGGTGCAATCTGAGCATGTGCAAAGGTGTCAAAGTAAGTGCAACATGGACTTATGTAATAATGTCCCACAGCCTTTTATAGTATTTGGAATATTTTACTACTGTGTTACTTTGAGCATTACGTTTAATGCGTTTTCTCCAAGACAGAAAGGCCTTTTTGGGAATGAGAAAACAAACCAGAGAAGTCGGTTGGGCTTCCTTGTATTCTCAGCTGAACCTGGCCCCCTCCCTCCTTTTCGGGGTCTTTGGCCAGAGCCAGGAAATGTGAAGCTTCTCTTTGTTTGTCTTGATTTATGAAGAGTAGGCATTGGACAGTTGCTGTCCCAGTGGGATGCATTTTATTTTAAAAATAGTTTGAAGCACTTCTTTTTAAATTCCCTCACGTCCACTGCCACCTTGGCCGCATGATACATGCTTCCCAGCCTGTCCTTGTACAGTTAAGGTTTGCTCTGTTCTTGGGGAATGAAAGGACTGAATTTATTTGTAGCAGTTTGAACCAGAATGTTGAATTTATTCAGAGAGAAATTACGATGGATTAAATATACCTCTCTGGGTCTATTTGCTGTAGCTGGGGCATTGATAAAAGGGAGGAATAGTACTTAATGTCCTCACAGTAAAAAGAATCTAGTCAATTGCAGGATAAATAGCCACAGCTCAAACCAATACCACTGGGGGCAAATTCAGGTGATCGCCATTGACCTCACAAAGACCTCTGTCTGCCTGGCAGCCTTGGGTTCAAGTTCTCCGTAGGTCCCAGTGACAATGCAGTCAATGTGCAACACTGACCCCCCATTTGTGTGTGTTGAAAAGCCCTGCCTGGAGATGACCCCCTTAGTGCTCTCTGCTTCACCGACTCAGAGACTGAATAGAGGGAGGCTCCAGCAAGTGCTGACCTGTCCTAGCTGAGCAGTGAGAAGACAGAGAGTGTGGCTACATGTCACATCTGTCGCTGGACCAGTGGCAACACATTCGCTTCTCTGTGGAGCTTTGAAAAGTCCCCATGGCCAAGCCTTGCCTGAGACTGACTACATAAGAATCCTTGGGCCTAGCTGCTTTGGCTCAGTGGACAGAGCATCAGCCTGCGAACTGAAAGGTCCCAAGTTTGATTCTGGTCAAGGGCACATGGTTGGTTGTGGGCTCCATCCCTCTTGGGGGACTTGCAGGAGGCAGCTGATCCATGATTCTCTTTCATCATGGATGTTTCTATCTCTCTCTTCCTCTTCCTTCCTCTCTGATACACACACACACACACACACACACCCTTGGGAAGTCAGACCCAGGTATCAATATTTCTAAAACTATATTCTTATACAAATAAAACATCTTGAAGGACTGAGTATAACAGGACACACTCTACAGAATATAACCATTTCTTTGGTAATTATTAGCATTTTAAGTTCACAGAGTCTTATGCTTAGCCTAGTGACTAGAATCTCACTTTTCACTCAGAAACTTATAAGTCTAGTTTAACAGGGCTTCCTAATTCTTAGGAGGGTTTGCTTAATAAATGCCATGTCACCAGGAGCTCATTATGCAGTGTTTCCAGGCCAATAATAAGCCTGGGTGTTAGGTAAGAACCTTGGTTGCCAGTGTCCACCTTTTGTTGTTCTGAGTCAGAAGAAGCAAGAGGACTGATTCTTTTAGCACTCTTGTCTCCCATCTTATATCATTAGAAGTAAGGTATTAATTTGAGTACCTGAGTTGGTATATAGCACATTGCCAATTAATTATATCAATGGATCCAACATCTTCAACATTAAAGCAATAATGAGCTTAAACCTACCATCAGAAGAAATACAACCAAGTGTGGTTATGTTGAAAGATGAAGTCAGTGAAAAAAGGTAGTGTTAATAGTGGAGGGGGTCCTACCTGCTTTTCCTTGTGAATATTTATTAAGCATAACAATGGTTCAAGTAAGGGTACAAAGCCCAGCCTCACAGGGGAAGGAAGGCGAGAGAAAGGAATGAAGCTGGCTGGTGTCCAGTGTGTGTCTGGTGGAAACTGTCTTGCTTCAGATCCTAGTATGTGCAGGAAGTCCCTCTAAGCTCTGGCAGTTTGGTGCCACTGGGGAATTCATATGTTGTCAAATCTCCTAACTTCTCCAGAAAATTGAAAAAATCTGACTTTTTCCCCCTAAAATTCTCAGCTTTGAAATACTGCTGTAATGACCACTATAGAGCAGTTTGTGTAGGCTTTGCACAAGATCCTGGCCTCATTTCATGCCCTAAAATTTGCTGAAGACAAGGTGCTGAATGCCCTTGGGATCGAAACAATCAAGTGTAGGCAGTCCCAGAGTCAGCAGCTGTGGGGCTCCTGCGACCAACAGATAGGAAGCCGATAATAAACGCTCTTCCCTTTCGTCCTGAGACGCACAGCTCCAGGCTCCTTGGAAGAGTCACTAGACACCCACAGCGGTGTTCAACTCCAGACAGTGGGTCCAACCCTTTTGTGCTTTATCTCAAACCAGGCATTATCTGCTGACTTCCACTCCCTCGCCTCTCCCACAGGGAATATTGACTTCTTGCTCCTGAGTCTTCCTAAGTAGACAGTGATCCCTTAACTTTTTAAAGGGGATTTAATTTAGGTGTATTACAGCCCCTTTTTCTTAAGAGGAAATAATCTGTTTTGTGGTTTTTAAAGACCAGAAACTCCTCTGTCCTCTATAAAGATACCATCCATGGTGTATGGAATAGCATAGCTTCCTGTTCACAGGTAGCCTTCATAGATGTGGGAATGCCAGCTAAGCCAAGTGTTGAGGAAACCTAAGAAAAAGAATAAATGGATAGGAGCTCATCTTGAAAATCTGCCATTTACATTATTCTGAGAACTTTCTTTTCTGGAGCTGTCTGTCACCATCATTGGTTTCTCCAGCTCTGTATCACTCTAGTGTCCTCCTTCTCTTGTGTAACCCAAAGGCAAAAGAGTGTAATAGGAATGTTAGTGGCTTAAATTTGCTGAATAGTGGCCATGGGCCTCAGTATGCCTGTGAGGTTCATACATGAAAATCATCGCTATGTTTACAGACAACCAAGGCTTAGAAGATTTAGTTACCCTACCGAGGACAGGCACCTTGTATGTAAGAAGTGGAAAGAGAATCAAACCTAAGTAATCTGACTCCAGTGGCTCCTGTGGTTGGTGTGAGGAAATGTTTGTTGATTGACTATGTAACAATCTTACTTCCCTTAACATTTGCTGGAGGGAAGAAATCCAATTCCAGTGTCGAGCTGATCTAGACAGGCAGCCTGCTGGAGAGCAGAGTATCATTATAGCTGTTCAGAAATGCAGAGTGCTCAGATCTGCGCAGCCAGATGGAAATCATAGTTCAAGCTTAGTGTTGTCAGACAGCAGAGGCTGTGGGCAAAGGCGAAGGCATGGGTGAGTGATTTTTGACTGTTTATCTCTAATGTGTGTGGCCAGTGTCACTCCCATCTCTGATGGCAGTGATTTATTCTATTATACTGTCAGGATTAAAACACCTTAGCAGGGAAAATAAAAGGAGGGATACAAATGCTGTGTCATTGATGTGACAGATGCTATTTCTCTGGTAACTATAGACGGGGGGGTATATGGAAACTCTCTCAAAAGTGCCGTGGCCGTAAATGTCAGACCAGTCAGACCTGAGTGACCTGTCTACTTCAAACCATTCATTTGACAGATAAAGAAACGTAAACTCAGAGAGCTTCTGTGGTAGTCAAGGTCACACAGCTCCTAAGATTAGAGCTAGAACCCCAGTACCCACTTCCCAGTTCAGTATTCATCCAGCTACATCACCTGCTGGACAAGTTCATTGTCCCTTCCTCTATGTTCAGAGTTGAGTTTTGCATTAAGTAAAGAATCTGCCTATATTTTAATAAGAGCAATGGAAAGTACGAGCTGGGAATTATTCCTTTTTCCCTTCAGTATCCATGCAAGTATGTTTTTAATCCCAAGCCTCTGGCCCTGGGCACTCCTTGCCCCGCTAGCTCCTTTCCTTTGTCTGAAACAAAAAAGATAACCTTCTCACCTCTTCACCCTTATTAAGCGATGGGGTGGGCCATTCTCTGCCTGTTCCTTGCTGTGTCATCACCCATCCTTACTTCAGCTTCTTCATTTCCCATCTCTCTCCTGCCATTTCTCGTGATAGAGAGGGTGGATCAGAGAAATCGAGAGCTCCAGCCTGCAGGGACTCCTAAGCTCCCATCTCTTCACCACCTGCCTCCTTCCTCACTTCTCCTGCACAGTTTTCTCAGCAACTGAGATCTTCTGAGCTGCTTGAAATAAATGAGACAACACAGAATTTGAAGGAGGAAGATGAGGCTCCAAACTTAAGCCAGGCCACAGTGAGCCATGTGATGTTGTCCAGTCATAGGCAAGTCTCTTTGGGGTTAACTGTGCTCCTCTGCACAACGGGTGTCCTAGAACCTCTTCCTAAAAGTTATTTTGAGAGTGAGGTTCATTGATGATGAAATACTTTGTAAGCAGTGTTTCATCACCCCAAATTGTCACTATGGATGATGTGCCCAGTGACAAGTTACTGTAAACTCCACACCTCTATTTGAAAAGCCCCATGTGCTCAAATACTTTCATGTGCTGACACAGACCTCCTAGAGTTGACCTATCCCAGCCAAGGACGCTGAGCCCAGAGGCTCCTCAAGCCATGAGAACATTCAGGGGTCAACGAGTGCTTTGTTTTCCTCTTGCCGCTCTGCCCACCAGAGCCCTTCCATGTCCATCAGACACAGGGCCGATGCATTTCCAACTCTGAGTTCAAGTACCACTTGGCGGTGAAAAACCATTTCCTGTGGCATACTTCTCACAAAGTCTCTGGTGTAAATGTGCCATCGGGCTCTGCAATAGGTGGCATTCCCTCTCCAGTAGATACGTCTGTGGTTGGGGAGCCTTAAGGTTGAGACAGCAGTGTTCAAGCTCTGTGTCTCCAGGCATGAAAATGGACACATATGTGCACAAGACTCACCTGAAAGCACGCAAGCGAGACCATGGTGGAGGTGAGGACAGGGCAGGGAGCTGGGTGTGTTGCTGTTCAATCAGGGCCAGGGCTCATCTAAGACCTCTCTAGCCACTTCGTAGATTTAGCTTTAGAATCGCCTAGAGTTCTGCATGGATCTAGTTTTGTAGAGGCTTAAAATTTTATCTGTTTCGGAGGTAGTTTTAACTTTTTTTTAAAAAAAAAATCAGTATTCTAGGAGGATGCTCCTGTCTCCTCCAGTAAGTCGCCTACTTTTTGTGCTGCTGCTGAGGCAGGTGAGCCTGCTATGGATATAGCACCACAAAGAAACTCAGGAAGATCAAAGGCCCCTGTCTCCACCTCTCTGATCCCAGTGGGTTAGTACCAGAATAGAAGCACCCCCCACCCCCAAATCCCCAAAGCTCAAAGCAGGATGGATCCCTCCAAAAAGCGAAAGTCTGTAAACAGCTTGAAACCTTCATCTGCTGTTTGCTTTATCCTCCCCTCCATTCAAACCTTAGGGCTGCAGAAAGGATTCAGATCCTCATATCCAGGCTGGTGAGTTGAAACCACAGGAGATCAACACTTACCTGTGGCTGGCTTTGTCCCTACTTTTGTTGCAGAGTTGGGGATACAGACATGAAAAAGGTTCAGCCCTTGCTCTCGGCAAACACACTAATGCAGAGGAGTGAGAAAGAGCCTTAGAGTGCTAATGCTATGCACAGACTACCTGGCAGGCAGAAGCACAGTGTATTGTGGGAGCAGACTGAAAGGCTTCCCAGAGACCCTTGTAGGTAAAGACTCAGTGTTGGGTTTCAGGATTGCCTTTGCTAAAGGTTTCCTAAGATCCATTTAGGTTTGCTCTGGTGTGAACGAGGTTACTCGAGTAGACAGAGAAAACAGCATCCCGATATTTAAATATATGATCACCCTTTCTTCATAAGTGCTTAGCTGAAAGTGTCTGGGGATGAATGCTGGAGCGCGTATCTGTGAATGTATACCATATTGGAAACAGATTTACTGTCCCAAAGTGTAATGCTTACTCAGCCATCTGATGAGATTCGAGCTCCGAACAGTTTGGGAGGGATGCATGGAGCTGTTTTATTACAAGATGCTGTTATGAGTTATAGCAGCTTTCCTTATGCTAGATGGTTGTTGCCAAACAAGTTACATGAATATAAGCAGTTTTATTTGCAATTTTTTTGCTTACATTTTCTTAGCATCTTCCGATGATGGCTTCTCACAGCACTACGTGTGCTTCTCTGGCACCCCCAGGATACTGCTCTATTCAGAGCCAAAAAGAGCCTTTAAAAATATTGGTACAAAGTCCTCCTTAGAGTATGCAGTGTTTCTGTTTATGGAAGCTATCACCTGGCACTTGTTTGGATAAAAAAAAGGCGGTGGGGCAGCCTGTTCGCTCTTATATGTATGTGTGTATTTCATAGAAAACTTAACGAACACATTAATTAGCCTGTTTTACTCAGAGGCAGTGACCCCTACGTTGGAGGTTTTGTGTTGTAGGAGAAAAAAATAAATAGTGCTTTGAATTTCCTTTGCTAGGACTGAACCTGAAAGAACCTAGATGAGAAGGAATTAATTTTCCATGAGAGATGTACACCAGGCGTGGTTCTTACATACAAATCCTCTGCTGGAAAATCAGGGCTGCTGATTCCCCTGGAAGGTGTGCACGTGGGGCAGAGAAATTGATGGCGTTAATAAAAATGATAATAGCAGTAAATTAGTTTATACTAAATGCAAATAATGGTTAAGCGGGGACCCAAATGAACCTTGGACAGCTAAGGACTTCATTTAAACCCCACTTATTCTTACTTTATGAAGTAGTTAATTGTGTTATTAATAGTTAGAATAAATATTTAGCAGAGCTCAGTACTCAGCGTCTATCTTTGTTTCAGTATTTGTTTGGAGAAATTAGTGCTTGGTTAGGGCCAAGGGTTTAGGGGTTCCCGAGCATCTGATGTGACTGCATAACCAGGCTTCACCAGCAAGAAGACTGGGACTCAGGCTCCCTGGGGTTGTGGGTAATTTAAAAGATCAGTTTTCAAGTGTGTTTTTTAAATTACTTGCATTGCATTTTTTTCTGGTTATAGGAGCAATTTATATCCATTGTAAATTATTTGAAAATAACAAGTACATAAAGAAGAAAATTAAAACCACCTATTACTTTACCTCCCAACTGCAATTGCTATTATCATTTTGGTATATTTATTCTCCAGCCTTTCAGCTGTTTGTGTATATGGATAACGCATTTTCAGAACTGAAATTGTATGATGCCATACCCTGCTCTTTTTACTTATTATGTCAATATTTTCCTCTGCTTAAAAATATCCTCCTGAGATAAGATTTCTTTGACAGCTTTGTGACACTGTCATATGGGTATACCCGCAGTTTCCCTTTCATGTAAACCATTTTTCCACTAGAATGTTAGTTTTCTGCGTTTTGGGTTATAATACTCCAGTGAGCATAATGCTACATAAATCGTTGTATATATCACTGATTTCCTCAGAATGCATTTGTGAGTATTTTAAATTATACGAATTTAGAGGG
Organism: Antrozous pallidus; assembly: GCA_027563665.1. Lineage (NCBI taxonomy): Eukaryota > Metazoa > Chordata > Mammalia > Chiroptera > Vespertilionidae > Antrozous > Antrozous pallidus. The sequence continues at coordinate 9,234,518 of CM050516.1, read as the reverse complement.
GGCAAAAGGAACGACTGGGCTACCGACGCTTTCCTGTGGGTCTAAATGGTTAGGACACTCATGTAAACTGGAAATACCATTAAAAGCAAAATTAAAACTCTACTTACAAATTATACCCCAGCATCATCTTTTCTCTTCGCATTTTATTTTTAACATCTATTATTTTATCATTGTATTGTAATATGTATCAATGTAGGGATTCTTAGGCATATTTCTCTAGAGCCCTGTTAACTACCCCTCCAACCTTGGGCAGTTTAATTGTTACAGCGTATGGAATTTTCAATTGGAGCGTGAATCTAGTTTTAATTTCTCACTTGATGGTAGACATATATAGCTTTTTATATGTGTACATAAAAATACACATATTAAATATGTATATTAGATAAGCCAATGGAACATATTACATATATTAAAATACATGAAAATAGGTTTTTATAGCCATACATAAAAAGCACATCTTTTAAAAGTAAGTTACACTATTTAAATAACTTGTGCAAAGAGTGAAGTGATTTGATTAGATTTGGTTCTGATGTGTTTTAATCAGCTGATCAATACGACCGTTCATAATAAATACCATAAGCCCTATGGAAATCTGGTCTCGTCTGCTCTACCCGGAAAAGTATTACTGGGAGTTTATCTTGTACCATGGGCTGAAGCACACAGAAAAGATGGAGTCGCGAGACAAAGGCAGGGCCTGCTGGATCTTCCTGTCTCATTTTGTGTGTGTCTGTGGGAAGCTTTCCACCTATGCAACAAATCATCCCCAGAGAGGGCAGTGTCAGGATATGAGAAAGGAGCAAAAAAAAATGAAATGATGTCGGATTCCCATGGGAAAAATAGGTCTTATGTGAAAATTAATCTCAGTGTGGTACAACATTTGTTACATAAACCTGAAGAAAAGGAGAAAAAGAAAAGCACTTGTGAGAAGACGCTTCCTCCCTCCAAAGCCCTCTCTTGTGACCTCTCTCAGTTTCCTGTGACACTGAGAGGCGATGGGGCACCCCGTGCGAGGTTCCTGGGGCTTCAGCAGCTAGGTAATCAGCATGCACTGCCTGCCAGGCCCCTGGGAAGAGATGGGCACTGTCTCCGAAGCCTAACCCTTTCAGGAGGATCTGGTACTAATTTACTTAAATCCCTTGCAAGACATACACTCATTCTCTTCCCTTTTAATGTATTTTTTTTAAAAAATTGATTTGAGAGAGAGAGAAAAGGAAAGGGAGAGATACATCAATGAGAGAGAACCATCAATCAGCTGACTCCTGCACACCCCCACCAAGGACTGAGCCTGCAATCAGGACATGTGCCCTGACTGGGAATTGAACCTGCAACCATTTGGTGCATGGAATGATGCTTAACCAACTGGCCGCACCGGCCAAGGCAAGGCATGTAGTTAGGCCCACATTTCCTTTCCTAAAATGAGGCCAAAGAAGGGGTCAACGATCAATAAGACCCCTCTTTCTCTGCTTCTATGTAGACTCAACCTAGCTCTCCAGCTGACTTGCTAGGTCTTTGAATATATCTAAGTTCATATTATTAACATCCCGGTATGTGGAATCAGATATATGAGAACTGCCCCTCAATTTAAATGTACAGATAGAGTGAATGCCATTTGAAGTAAAGAACCTCTGAATTGGCTCCAAAGAAGTGTCTATTCTGTTCCACCTACTTCCTGCCTCGAGTGTCATTTTCATGCTCACCAGCACCCTCTACCAGATTACATCATCCCCCTTCCTTGATCCAGGGGGGTGATGTTTATAAATATTGTGTGACTGGCATGGCCTTGCAGTATTGCCTTACAGTGACAAATGGTGTTGCGGAGAGATTGGTCGTTTTGTTAAAATTCACGTGGATATTAATTGTACCTATGCAGACTCAAAATCTCTTTCTTTAGATTTCAATTTCTTGCACTCCTGAGAAATTGAATGTTTGTTCTCCTAATATGCTTATCAGTAAATTCTTGATTTTGTTTGGAAAAAAAATCCAGGGCAAGTGCTTACATTATCACCATCATCTGCTTGCAGCCTGGATTTCATTAAGTAGATTGTTAATAAAATGAGGAATGATATATCACAACTGCAATGCTGTGTCTTCCAAAGTTAATGAAGAGTTATAATTTTCTAGATGGCAAATTAAAAGGCTGTTAAAATGGTTGGTAAGACTGTCAACGGATTTAGCAACATTCCAATTAAAATAGGACATTAAACGGAATTAAAATCTTGAATTTGGAGAAATGAGAAAATATGTTTAATATGTGATTTAATATAGTGAGGAGTCCTGGAATCTTCACATGAAATGAGATAGATATCATTTTAGAGATGACATGACACATTTAACAAAAATTGGGACATCACCATCTAATACAGTTTCACAGACTTGGTTAATAAATTGCTTGCCTCAAACATGAGAATTATATTTTAATTGTAGAAATAATATTATAACAATATTAATAATATTTAATATATAAATTTTATGCATATTATATGTGTAATATTAATATGAATAAATAATATATGCCTTTATATATTGCCCATTTCTAACAAAACAACATTATTTTTTTCCATTTTCAGTTTAGCTCTCATCTACCTGGATACATTTTACATAGAATAGTTATGCTTTGGCATGCTTTTTCTTCAGTTATACTTATATATCGCCGCTGGTTTCCTTTTAAATCACTAAATGCCACATATCTGATTGATAAACTACATTTTACTTAACCACTCCCTGGATGTTAAGTAATTAAGTCCCTTCCATTTTTTTTACTATAATAAATGAGATTCAGTAAAAAATATATATATATATAATTATATATACATTTAGATTAAATTTCTAGGAAAAATGATCGTGAGTGAAAGACAGGGGGTGCTTCTGTGGCTCTTGAAACATCAAACTTCTATCACATGATCTTTATCATTTACACTGACACCAGTAATTTAACTATGGTTTTAATTAAACTACAAGTGGATAGTATTAGATTGCACCGTTATTTTATAATTTCTGCAAAGATAATAGGTAAGATGGTACCATATGGTTAACTTATTTTTAACCAATCTGCCCCATGAAATTAGATAACAACCACTTTTCTCTCTTAATTTGACTTTCTGTGTCTTATTCTTTGACAAGTGGTAATATATAAGATGGCCCATATATGATGCCATAATTTTTATTTAGCAGACTTTTGAGATATTCATAGCACTCAGTGCAAACAAAGGTACCCATGGAGTAACTTTCTGTTGCCAAGAATAATATTTGATAGTGTAAAACAGAAAGTGCTTAGAGAAGTGTTATGAAGTCAGTAACAGGCATAGGGAGGATAATTTTTTCAAGGGGTACTCAACTTTAAAATGCGCCCTTTGGCCCTAGCCAGTGTAGCTCAGTGGGTTAGAGAGGTCATCCTGTGCACGGAAGGGTTGAAGATTTGATTCCCAGTCAGACCACATACCCAAGTTCAATCCCTGGTCAGGGCACATAACAGAGGCAAGGGATCCATCTCTCTCTCTCTCTCTCTCTCTCTCTCTCTCTCTCTCTCTCTCTCTCTCAAATCAATACAAAAACATGTGCTTGGGTGAGGATAAAAAAAAAATGACCCTTTCTATTCATATTGCAGAAGTTACAAAATCCCCCATTTCCAAGCAGGAGAAAAGAGAATCAGACAGAAAGCTTTAACAAAGTGCATAGCTAAAGTGCACAGACTATCTCTCAGTGCATCCTGTCTACTCTCTATAACATCTAAAAGCTTGACACACTCCACCTGCCATTCACTTCTTATTCCCCTTTATTTGGCTTCATGCTTCAAAATCTGACACTTGCTTATTTACTTAAAGAATGTATACTCTATAAGGGCACAGCTGGGTGTTTTTTTTTAGTTTGTTTGTTTTGGGGGTTCTTTTTTGCTCACAACTGTGTCCTAAGGGCCTAATAGAGCAATACCCAGTGCATAATGGTTGCTTCATGTATGTTTATTGAGTAAAGGAATGCATGAATGAATTGTAAAAAATCACAGATGGAAAGATTGTCCAAACTGGTTGCTATGACAAACCTTTTACAAATACATGCCCATTTTAGTATAGAGTTGTATATAAAGAGATGCAGTATTAGAACCAAGAAACCATGCAGCAACTGAAGACTGAAAGAAAATACTAAAATGGGAGTTAAGGTTGCATTTGGAACAAAATCTTGCCTGTAGCCACATTATTCTAAGTGTTTCTTCATTTCTTACTATGGAGGGATTAGAGGTCGATTCTAGAAGCTGACTGTTGTACTATTTTCAGTTAAGTCTAGATATTCATGCATATTCACATATACATCTGTGCATATCTGTGAGTATACACACCCACACACGAATGTTTCTATGAGTATAGTGATTAAGGTAACTTTGGAAAACTTTATTGGGGATATCCCATTCAGTAGAGTCAGTTAAACTCGATGCATATTTTCTTATCTCTTAAATGTCTTTCGCGAATTTCTTGAGATACTGCAATGGAGCATTGCCTGAAACAAGTGAATTTCAATTGATAATTGCCGTTCAAGTCCAGGTGCTCACACTGTGTAGGCCAGGGGTCAAGCATCCTGTGAAGAATTATGCTTTATTATGCTAATGATCATGTTATGTGATTGCTGGGAAAAAAGAGTACAGTCTGGTGATGCTGCAGCCTTCCTCTGCACCCCCATCACCAATGTAGCCTGTGTCTCATTCTTCTTCTTGTCCTCTACTGGTCACGTCTCTGCCTATTTTTTTTATCACATTGATAATGTACAGTATCATGAAAGCTTGACTTTCATCTCATTATAATTCCTCTAACCTAGTAGACTTCTCTAACTTAAAATGGCATGTCATCAAGGTCAGAAAACCTGCTTATTCTCAGCACTCAGTAACGCAGCCAGGAAGGATTCTTTCAGGGGGCTCCTGACTCCTCTTATTCAAAGAATTGCCTTGGGTCTCTTGCCTTGGAAACCAACTGATTTTTATTTTTGTATTTTTTAAACAAAACTTTCTTTTACCCATCTGAAGTCAAGTAATCACCATGCATCTGAGCTCTTCTTTTATCCTCTGCTAGAATTGAGAAGAACGCTAAAATGGCCCGATTAAAAAAAAAAAAACAAAACACAAAAAACCCGATTCGGCAAAACTGGTTTGGCTCAGTAGATAGAGCATCGGCCTGCAAACTGAAAGGTCACAGGTCCAATTCCGGTCAAGGGCATGTACCTTGGCTGTGGGCACATCCCCAGTAGTAGGTGTGCAAAGGCAGCTGATCGATGTTTCTGTCTCATCGATGTTTCTGACTTTCTATCCCTCTCCCTTCCTCTCTAAAAAATCAATAAAATATATTTTTAAAAAACCAACTCATCAACCTTATGTTTAATCACAATGAATTCAACTCTTTCACCATCTCCCTTCTACCAGAAACTGGATCCCTGAGCATCTCTGTGTTCTTCCTTTTGGGTGTTTTACTCATTGGAAATGATTCCTGTCTTCAATTCTACGGCTGCTGTCAAGGGCAATCTCTTTGGGCACTGCCTGTCACTGTGATTATTGCCAATATCACTGAATTAAGGAAATCAAGGCACATTTATTTCAACCACAGGTAAAATTGAGATGCCCAGTAATGGTCATTTCAGTGTTGTTTTCCTGTTCTTTTCCTAAAGTGCATTTGCTGTTGCTTTTCCTCCTTGCCTACTGAGATCCTTGTGTGGGTGTGAGTGTCTGAGGGCTCAGGCTGATAAGTTGCAAAGGGAAAGGGTGGGGAGGAAAGGCCACACAGCTTGCTTGAATAAGTAAACACACACACATATCTGGTGTTCTAGCATGCCCTACTGCCACGTCTCCATCACTACACAGGGAAGCCCTCATCCATTAACTTGAGCATCAGAATTCGGAAGGCAGGCAAGCAAAAGTAGCAGCTGTGGGAGCTCCCTAAAGTGGAGCCGGGCATGACATTCTGAATTCTGCAATTGCACACCCACCGCTCAGCAGTGTGCGGCGACACAGAATGCAGATGGCATGTTTCTTTGGATTGTCAGTGCAATGCTACAGTATATAAATGGCTTGGGTTCGCTCCTGTTGGCTCTGTAGCTGCCTTTTAACCCCCATGTGTCAGTAAAGACATGTTGCAGTGACAATCATGTGTTGGTAATGGGGCTCAGACAGAAGTACCTAGGGGTATTTTGAAATTAACCATTTCAGAAGTTAGGAGTCTTTAAAAGAGGTTTTATGTTGAAGAGAAATGAAAAATGCTGCACTACATATATTAGGTGTTTACAATAACTTGGATTCACTTATAGTATGTTACAGAATGGAAGAATAGATGACATCATTCTTTTTTTCCCTGTTTTACAAGTATGTAGGGTTTTTTTCTGCAGCATGAATAAAATGAGATAAGTGCATATTTAAACCACCTTCGTGATTAAACCATCTTCTTTTCATCTGTAAATATCAGATAACAGAGTCAGAGTAAATAGAAGGCTGTAATTAATGTTGATGTCTCTTTTGCTGCAATGTAAGAATAGGACCTAACTACTTTTCTAATTTCCACTTAGAAATCATGCTTAGAGTCTTCTCATTGCCAGGAATATATACCTTCATTTGTTGCTCAGCCCCACCGGACCCTTGAGAGAAGTGGGTCCCTGAACATTTGCATTTTCATGTTCTTCTGGGATTCCCACTTAACTGCTTTGTGACCGAGACAACAAGTGGGATCTGAACATATAATACTAACTTAGAAAGTGCATAAAAAGTTGTAAGTTGTATTTTTGAAACTGTCAGCTTTGGGTTGTCCATCATTAAATTGAGGAAGAGACGAGTGATGAGAGAATGGATAAATTATATTTTCTCAGTAGACTGATTAGCCTTGTCTTATGGAGTCCTTTGTCATTTGAAGCTTTCTTGCATGCAAAACTGGAATGTCAATGCATACATGCAGCCATGTGTGTGGGAATCACGTGCACACTCGCACATGCAAACACACCATCCATATACTTGATTAGAGATGTAACATGATCTATCTATGGTATATACATAGGAGTTACGTATATAAGATGATAAACTACTCCACTAAGGACCCACTGGGGGAAAAAGTTTCAGACCAAGGATATTTTTGAGAGGAGAGGCAGACTTACATTTGTTCACTGTTGTAGAACATACTGTATAATTAAGGGTATCTACCATGAGGCCACAAGTCCAAATTCTGCCGTGTGAGCTCTATGACCTCAGGCAAGTTAGTAAATTTCTCTAAGTTTGAGTTTGTTTTTATAGAGGTATAGTGATATCTTATTTTGGCTTGTTGTGAGTATTAAATGAGAAAACTCATGTAAAGGCACTTAAGACATTGCCTGGCATTTAAAAGTCCTCGCACGGTGTTAGCAGTGAGCATTGTGATGTGAGTTCCATTTGCCATACAACCTAGGAAGCCCTGGAAGGAAAACCAGAGGCAGACTTAACGTATCCATCTGATTTGTTAATGCCTTTCTGAATCTCACGATGAGAATGACTTAGAATGACAGACAGTTATTGCTAGGAGGAGACATAAACAGTCTAACTCTCCTCATTTTGTAGTTGCAACATGGCTGTCCTAAACATCAACTTAAAAATTACCTGGAATTTTTAAGTATTTGAAAAATAAAAGTTCAGTGTCAACCAAGAGGCCAGTTAGTACCAATGTATTACTAATTGTATGTAATAAGCAAGGCTGCTACCATTTTACTACATGCAAACAATCTTTGACCATTCATTCTGCAAATGCTTCCTAAATCCTTCGGATATGCCATGAACTGTGCTAGCAACACTGATAATTAACACATATGGAACACTTTTGACACTTCAGGCCATAGACTGAGAAGTTTGCCTGAGTAATCTAATTTGATTGAAACAATAAAATATTTGTGGCGTGAATGGGCTTATAGTATAATGAGAATGAGATATGTATGAAAAATGCACTAAAACTGCTGTGGGCAGTACACTAACATACACACCACAGTGCAATTAGGGATCAAAAAAGGAAATTGACTTTATTCAGGAGAAATTTGAGTAGATAGGTTCTTAAATATGCAGAAGAATCCTGTCTTAAAGCACATCTTAGAGTCTCGCCTCCCTTTTTTGATAGATGGCAAAATAAATCCGTCAGGGCCCAGCCATCTAGAAAAAATGTCTATATCAGGAATCTTCAGAGCTTCATTTTCCCGTTTCCCTTTTACTGTTAGAAGGGACCTCGCTCTCTAATGATCAAATACATCTGGACCACACCTGCAATTTTGATTCCCTGTTTTGCACTTTTAACTCACTTCCTTAGGATTAAGAACAATTACTCTTTAATAATCTACTTTCATATAAACTCTCTGGTAAACAAGAACCTACAAGAAAATTGTCAGGTCAGTGAAAAAAAAATGTTTATTTTAAACAGTTGACACTCCTCACTGGAGGTTATATTGCAGTTGTAGCTCAGATCTATATTTACAAAATGAAGAATTTTTCCAAGAGTCAAATGCAAACTTACTTATTTGGCCAGAGTATGAAAATATACAAAGGAAAAGGGTGGGCATTTGGGGGCATTCAGGCCAGGATGGGGAAGGAAATAGGTGTCATTCTCGACGTTTCTCTCTCTAGAGCCTGTTTTCCCCTTTTTCTATCTGGAGGCTGAGAGGTTCCCAGAAGCGACATTGAAGTTACTTTTGTGTTCAGTGCAGACCTTTTCCCCCTTCTGTAGAATTTAGCATCAACTCCTGGGGTGAGAAACTTCTCTGCCAGGAAGTTGTCTGCTCTAACTTTCCTTGACTTTGGTTCCTGGGCCAACTTGTTTCCAGGCCAGTGATTAGGTTGTTTGCTAGGGTGGAAAGGAGTAAAGGCAGCTGAAACTAGTATGGCCAAATTACTCTGTGATCCATGTCTGTGTTATGCATTCCTGGCATTTTAGATCTAGGTAGTGTCCCCTGCTCAAACTTTTCTTTCTTTGTTTCCCTAAATGCCTGCCTAGACCTTTAATTTCTTGTTTTAATTTTTTTTCTTCTTGATTCACTTTGATTTGCTTCTTTATGATGCTCATTTAAGTAAGTGCCAAAATATATGTAAAGAACAATACCCAAAGACCTCGTTTCTAAAGGGTTCACTGTGTCCTATCTCAGCCTCAGTGCACTTGGGGGGTCTCATCTTGGCCCTTTGAGTCACCCACCTCATGGAGAAATAATCTCAGAATCTCTCTCTGGGAAACATGAACACAGGTTCTAGATTCAGATGTATTACATTCAATAACCTCATTGGACCCTTTCTTCATTTCCAAAATGAAGATAATATTTCCTTCTGTAGTGTTTTGAAAATCAAATATTATATATCAGATGTTGAGCCTACTACTTAAGAAATCTTAGTTCCCTTTTCCTTCCCCTTTTTATTCTGCCCATTTCCCCATGAAGGTTGAAAATGACACTTGTCCAAAAGAAGAACAAGAGCAAAGGATTAAATGGTTATGGGTGGAATCTTCCTCTTATGTACTTCACCAGTGGGTCATTCAAGGTACTTCACAATTTGTTGAGAGAACCATTAAACACCATTAGGAGGTCATCTTCCACTGACTCCAAAACTATAGTCTGTAAAGCTCAGCTGAACAGGGAAATCATCTTAATAGCTCCGATCACTTTGACTTGGGCCATAAGGCCATGGTGACAGAAGCACTATGCATCACATAAATACCAGGGTATTTCCTTTAGCTGGCATAATTTTCAGACGAGAAATGGTCATGTGCTATCATTATGTAATGTGATATCATTTAAAAATGTAAAACTGTAGCAGAGGCCTTTGACCAAGTGACCCTGCGTCTTTAACTACCTTGCTGGACACCCTTCAGTTGTTCTGGTCTCAACTTAGTGGACCTCACATCATGAGGTGCCTGATATTTGCTCTTTTTCTCCTTCAAATCCTGAAAGGTGATTTACATTCAGAGAGTGTGGAGAGCTGGGCTGGACTTTTGAGACTAGTCTTTTAAATTTATTTTAACTATGAGATGTATGATTCTAGTCCAATATTCTGAAAAGCACAGATGAAGAAACTGAGATTGGAAGCAGTGAAATTACTGGACCGAAGTACTGAATACAGTGGCTAAAATGAAGTAAGCCACTGGCTCAGAATTTGAACTCAGATCTTTCCACCTCTGAGCAGGCTGAAAAAGGAAGCTTTTATTTTTTGTCACACACAAGAGATATCTGTAATTTTAGTTTTTCTCCTAAATGCAATCAGCATTATATTCACTGAAAATAAAAATTATGTGTTCATTTTCTTAAAGTAAACCAATTCAGAAGAGCATAATTGCCTGAGATACCAGAAATAACACCTATAAATATTTTGATAAATGTTATGTTTATATTTTAAATTTCACAAAAGTATATGCAAAACTCCTGGAGTAAGACTAATATTCAATTGTTGTTGAGGTTTTTTTTTTTTAATTTTATTTTTATTTATTTTTTGTGTGTGTGTGTGTGTGTGTGTGTGTGTGTGTGTGTGTGTGTTTGTTTGTTTTACTATCGGGGTTTACATTCTAACAAAAGCAGAATGTAGGACAATAGTTCTCAACATGTGGTCTGGGACCAGCAAGGTTCTCAACTGTGAACTTAAGAGAAATGCAAATTATCAGGCCTAACCCAAGACCAAGTGAATCAGTAAGTCAGTTATCTGGGTCTTAGCAAGCACAGGTAACTGTTCTGATTAACTTAGAGAACCTTAAGTGTAATGGTGTGAGAAATATGAGCTTGAATTCATTTTGTCTATACCACTCGTTAGATTGTGACCTTGAACAAGTTAGTGACCCAACAGTGAACCCTGGGTTCCTCATGGGAAAGTGAAGACAATATTTACCTTGAAGTGTTGCTATGTATATTAGAAATAGATTGTGTGAAGTACTGAATACAGTGCCTAGCCTAATGTAGGGGCTCTAGCAATAGGCCATCATAGCTTTCATCAGCAATTCAGTGGTACTACTCATTTTTGAGAGAGATGGTATATGCACTGTAGGAGAAAAGCACACTGTTGTTAATATTTAAAATTTGCAAATAGCATGGCAGCCAGAGGAATACAATCACTGTCTATTTCAGAGTTTTTGCTCCTCAGAAACACGTGGTTCTTCTTCAGCAATTAAATCTTTATTTAAAAGAGGAAGATTGTTATTTGGGCCACAGTGTATTTGGTACAACCAACGAAAAGGCTATAGAAATAAATATGTTTTTAATTTTACTTGTAATACCTTAAGATATTCATCTTATAGATATTCTATGACCCAATAAATTGATCTTATGAAAGATGACTGAAGTAAGTTATGGGATAAAGGAAACAAGATCAACTTAGTAAGGTACCAAACAACTTCCCTCTAATGGACTGAATTTGGCCTCACTTGCTCTCAAGTGGCACCTAACAAAAAGTATGCCTTTTATTCTTAGTCAAGTATAAGCCTGGCTCTAGCAGACTCTATTGGCAAGTAGGTATGGTGGTATTTTAGTAAATCTATGGAGCATTTTCTCATCTCTGCATCGTATGTTCTAATCACCTTAAACTGAGAACAAATTGCTTAAAACTTTCAATGATTTCAGAAAGAATTTAAAAAATAAACCAATAAAATGAAGTAACGCAATGACAATATTTAAGTAGGAATATTATGGCAGATAAATTCTTGGAAGTTTACTGCTAATGGCCACTTGACATTTTTAAATAGAGCATTTCAGTAAATCACTGGAAATTAGCCGACATGGATTTATATTCATCTATTTAAATGATACTTATAAATAAGTAAATATGCTTTAAAAATAGTCTGATTGATGCTGGAGTTTATGGCAGTAAGTGTCCTAGTGTAGGTTTTGTTCTAATTTCAGGTCAATTAAACAAGCATCTATTGTAGATTTCCTGTGAGTCAGGAAGTATATTAGTTCCTGGAGACCCAAGGAGGAGAAAAAACAATTTTGGAAACTTAGTAAGTAATTGCCCATGTTAGAGTCCATCACCATTTACCCCAGCAAACCTCCTTTCTTCCTTGAATAAAATTCGATACTTGGGGACTTATGTGACTTCCAGGTTAGAATTTAGAGTTGTCCCACTCCTGTTCTTAATGATATCTTGTAGATTTTAGCTTACACACAGTTCAAGAGCTAGTTACTGGGCAAATGTTTCTAATATATGCCAGTGAAGTATTTAAATTGTGAATGCATTAGCTCATTCATTCTGTAAGTATTTATTATACATGTTCAATTATGTGCCAGATACTGTTCGAAGCACAGAAAATAGCAGTGAACAAACCAAGACGTGTGCTCCACTGACCTTATATTTTTAGTGAGGACATCAACTATGGATTTGAAAATAAATAAATAAATACAGTAATTTCTGTGAGTGGTGAGTGGAAAGGTAAAAACATATTTGGAGCACTTGTTTTATGTGTTAGTAGAAAGTCATTAGGTTTGAAGTGTGAATAGTATACCTACTTGGTCATTAAAGTGAACAAGAATCTTAATACTTTTCTACATACCATTTTAAAATGAAATAAAGTCAAGTCTCCTAAGACATATTCATTTAAGATACTGGAGAAAACCCCAAATGTCTACCCAGTCATCAATTAAAAAATAATTATAGTTACAAAACTCCTAAGCTAGGCCTTCCAAAAGATACAAGAACGATAGTTTCTGTCTCAAGTCAGTTGCATGCCATTGATAAAAGACCTATTTGTAACCACATATGATATGAACTCTTAATGAAATAAATCCTATAGTAGAATCCTAAAGGAAAAAATAGCAAATCCTGAGTAACATTATTCATTTATTCTACAAGTGATTTTTGATCGCCATTCACAGAAGAATATGGTGGAGAACAAAACACAGAAGGGTCTGGGTCTCACAGAGTTTGGGATCTAGTAGGGAAGCAGAGAGAAAATATGAAATATGATCCCAAGTTAGAATAAATGAAATGAGAAAAAAGGGCACTTAGGACATTATCTAACACATAGGCACTTAATAAATACTAGCTGAATGAACAAATGAAAGATGACTAACAGAATAACAGGGAGAAAAAGCCCACCTCCATCACCAGGGGCAACCCTAATCTCCTGCTCTCTCCAGCTCCGTGGCTGCCACCATTTTTTTTTTTTGAGGATTTAACTTCTATAATTGAAACTTTGTAGCATTGAGTGGAGGCGTGGGCCAGCAAGGGAAGGCAGAACGTTTGGCTTCCTCCATTACCAGGGACACCCAAGCCTCCCTCCTGTTCTCCATGGCCACAGACATCTTGGTTGGGTTTATTTGCGTATTTGCTCCTGATTGACTTGTGGGCATCGCTTGTGGGGGTAGTGGAGGTATGGTCAATTTGCATATTACTCTTTTATTAGGATTCTTTGCAAAGTATTTGAGTCAATTGGTTATTAGGAATATTGAAATCTACCTTGAACTCTGTGGTACCATTTATTTTAGCAGAAATTATGCTATTGTCCTGGTTCAAACTTTTGAAACTTTTCTGAAATGTTTCTTTATGGCAAAGTCATTGAACTTTTAGGCTATTCCAGGTTTGCTATATTTCTGTCAGTTACCTTACAGACATGCAACTTTGATTATATCATATAACTTTTCTCAGCATTGTCACCTTTTGGTATAAAGGAGCATCATGGAAAAAGGACATCAGAGAGTTGTCTTCAAAGACAAGATTTGAGCCCAGGCTGATTCCAGATTCCATGCTCTTAACTACACAGTCATAAACTGCATGATCCCTAGGGAGAAAATAGGATACTTACAGAATTCCAATTCACCACAGGGAACACCTTTCAGAATGCAGAGGGGATGAGCTATTTTAACAGACAGTGATCTCCCTATCATTCTCTAGCTTCAAGCAGAGGCTGGGTATCTATGGATGTCTAGTGCTTTCACTCACTCACCAAGCATTTTTCAAGGAGATCCAAGCTCTAAAATAGTAGCTGAATTAGATGGCTTTGAATTCTTTCTGTTTTATGTGTAAATGTGAGAACCCAGGAGTCAGCAGCAGTGTAGTTTTCTACCACCCACCATCATTTCTATTTCCTCTTAATTCTGTACCATTTGAGATCCACGGCAGCTTTTAAATTTGACATTCATATATTATCTTATGCCTTCCCTTTAATTTTGAGAGCAGGGATTATACTTCATTTGTCTTCAGGTTTTTTCTCATCGTAGATCTCCATTTTATTCATAATGGATTTTTTTTAGCCATATGTTATATGTATTATATATGGTGAAAAAATAACTTGTTCAGTTCTACTTAAAATAATAACTTATTCCAAAAACCATAGATCTAAAAAGTGGAAAAGTCCAATCAATTAGCAACTCTTTCAAGATCAAAAAATAGGTACCCTGGGAAATAAGACCAAGCCCTTTAACTGTTCTCAAGGCACATGCGAGCGAGCACAAGAGATGACATGGGGAGTCTAAACCTCCTTAGCCATACCCGAGAAAGATTGATTTTCAAAGCAGGAAGTTTTGTCCTTTTAAGATAATAAAGAACTATCTCTTGTTATTATTGTTGTTGGGAGAAAAAGAGAATGTGTGTTGCTTTGTTTGGAGTAAGTGAGAAAGAAGGATGACCTCTTCCGTTTAAAAGCTATATTTTTAAAATAGAATTTGTATTTTGAAACTTATACACAAATATCAAAGTTCTATTTAAACACAGAACAGTGAGGGCCAATGTAACTACGGAAGGGAACCACCGTTGAAGTAAGGGAGGTAAAATAAATGTGATTACAGTGAGGCCCGCTAAATGTGAGCCACTGAGGGGAGCTGCGTGTCATCATCCAAGAAGACAGTGCGCAGGCAGAGAATGTTGTGAATGATTTGTCAGAGCCCCGCCCGTGTGGCCAGCAGCTCCCCTTGCATTTACTCCTCCTTGTACGGAGCCCATCACAATGTAAAATCGAGGGGGCCACCTGGCATTAAATACTGTGTTTACAGAAGTGCTGTAAAAAAAAAAATCAAGATAGCATTTAGTGCATTGTTCTTTTACAAAAGAGAGAGGAGGAAAAAAAAATTGCCTTTATCGACCAACATATTACAATTATGATGTTTTATTTAAATAATCACAAATGGGCAATTTGTGCAAACTTATTTCTATATTCCCAGCGTGAAGTCGTCCCCCATCCACTCAAGTTTTTCTATGCATCGGGGACGGGATAAGTAGAAGCATAATTACAGGAAGAAATTTGGGCCTTGCAATTGCCATCCAAAGTGTCGGGGCATTCGCTTTCATGGCCTTGGCCGTCCCCTCTGTCTTTGTTGAGTCTCTATTTCCCCCCCTCAATTTAGCTATGGTTTCCTTATGGTATTTTAAATTAATTGTCAATACCTTTTATGCTTTTTTGTGTGTTTCTGTTCTCCATTTGTATGGATAGCTCATGCTATTCTTTGTCAAAATTGCTTCCTTTGCTGTGCGTGCACCAGAATGGTGGTTGAATCACAGGGAGGGTTTCCCAGCTGGTAGCTGCACCCATCTCAGTCAAAAGGGCTTTGTTCCCTGGAGATCAGCTTTGTAACAGCTGAGCCGGAGGTTCTGCATTGCAGGGAGGGGGTCAGGAGGCGAGACTTCATTTTACCTGGCACTGGACACTTAGCTCTGCCCCAGTTTCATTCCCTTGAGGAGCATGCATTCATTCCTTGGGGTTCATAACGTAGCCTATCACTTCAGAAATACCCTGTGCCGTGTTTTATATACTCGCACTGGGTTGAATTCATAAACTCTAACCACACAAAAACTAATTAGTTCAACAATGAAAATGGAGGCGCTGAACACCTGAGTACTTAGGAATCATCTTTCAGGATCGTTGATTCAGTTAGTTATGTTGTATATTTCATGGCCTACATATTCCAGAAAAAGAATGACATTCTACCCAGACACACTTATCCAGGAAGCCAGGAATGGAAGCTACTGCATGTAGGCATTATGGCTGAGTCCCAAGCTGGGGAAGCAAGTCTTTCTTATGAATTATAAGCAAATACAAATGCAAAACCAGGGAAGGACTGTGTTTAGTAGGTAGTAGGAGATAAAGAAGAACTGGATGTGAATTGCAGCCCCAGAAACAATGGGGCATGCAATAGAAATGCCAACAAGTATCAGGAAGTCATTAACAAAGTTAATGACCTGGACAGCCACTGAAATAGATGCAGAGGGGAAAGGTACTCAGAGAAGCCTTTCCTGAAGAGCAAGAGGACTAGGCTGAATTTCTGTTAATATTGAGGCAAATAAAAGAATGGGCCGGGCCACATACGTGCTTTGGGGCTCTGGCTTCATCGATTTATATCTGTGGAACCCGAAGAACTACTTACTGCTCTTCTGAGCATCAACTTCCTTGTGTATAAAATGGGAATAATGATCCTATCATCTTGAAAGGCTATTTAGTGAGATAGCATTTACATACATTTCTTAAAGCAATACCTAGTATATATGCAGTAGTTGCTGTTATTATTACTATAAATGTTTTTTTGTTGTTGTTATTATTATCAGAAAAATATAACTGTCCTAGACAACTTGATCAGAAAGCCTCCCTCTTAATTTTTTTGAGTCTCCCAACTCAAAAATTATTTCGAAGAATTTTGGAATCATTACTTTTGACCATGTCCTTAGGCCACCTAGTATAGGGCATATTCTTTGGGGAATGGGCAAACAATGGCTTTGGAACTGGGTACAGGGCTTCCAGTGGCATAGAAGGGAGACTAGAGTTGCTGTTTTCTAGTGTGTGGTTGGTGTGAACATGTTTGGTGCTCTTGCCCCTGTACTCCAAGGTGAGGGATATGAATTCACCTGCACGGAGAGGAAAGTGTGTCTTTAAAAGTAGGTCTCTAAACAATTCATGTGGATGGAATTTAGCCTCTTAGGAAATCAAGGAGATTTAGAAAATTGGTGTCACCCTATGCAGGTAGGTCTTCTAGGCCAGTGGTCAGCAAACCATGGCTCATGAACCACATGTGGCTCTTTGGCCCCTTGAGTATGGATCTCCCACAAAATACCATGACCTGGTCAAGTCTATTTTGAAGAAGTGGTGTTAGAAGAAGTTTAAGTTTAAAAAATTTGGCTCTCAAAAGAAATTTCAATCATTGTATTGTTGATATTTGGCTCTGTTGACTAATGAGTTTGCTGTTGTAAGCTCATGAATTCAGTGGTTACCTTGCCTTCACTCTGTGTGGCAGCAGGGCTAGATAAACTAGTTCAGTGGCATTATTATATACCCAGTAATCAGTGATATTGTGTTTACATCTGATTGTGAATTGGCATGTACACATATTTTATAACAAAGCAATAGAATCTAAAAATATTTAAAAGATCCCTGCAGATATTTACAATTTATGTTTATTTGGTTTTTACTATGTACCAGATACTATGTTAAGAGTTTTTATAAATTGTTTTTTGCTTATTATCCCATCAAAACCTTATATTGTAGAATACTTTTATGGTCCACACTTTGACAGTGGGAAAAGTGATGTGGAGGGATGGTTGGTAGCTTGCTAAAGTTGACACAGAAAATAGTGGAGTTTAGTTCTAGCCCAGGAAGTCTGATTCTGGCCCCCTCATTTCAACCAAACTTAAAACAGAAACTGGCTCTAAATAGATCAGTGGATACCATCTGGATATCGAGGTAAGGCAGTGCAACTTGCTTAAAATTCCTTAAAAGTACTAGGTGAGCTTTAAAATATGCCTTCTGTGTTAATATTAAAATAGTTCATCATTTGAAAAGAAAAGAATTCATTTTCAGCTACACATAATGGTATGAAATTATGAAGTAATATCTGTAGGAGCCCCGCCTCTTTCCCTGAAAATTAGAGCTAAGTGGTACCTTTTAGACTTAGGCCAAGCAGACAGTATGCATTTGCTATTCTAGAAATTCCCATTTAATAATGCATTCTCCTTTCTTCTTCCCTCCTTTCCCTTTTCTTCCTCCCTTCCATTTCCTTCCTTACTTTCATTGTTCTTGTAATTTCATTCAAACCTGTCAGCTTGGTGTTAGCATGCTATAAGTACATTGCGTTCTGTCAGTAATGGCCCTCTTATGACACATTCTCTGGTTTTGCAGGTCATAGTATTTGAAGTAGCAAGCTCTCCTGATATATTAAAAAGACTACTGAATTGAAGTTCTGATATGCAAGCATTTTGTAGTTGTCACTAAAGCCATATTTGTCTTTTGAAATTGGAATTTGTGGATGGTTTCCAGGTTTAAAATATCACAGTAGAGGAAGGTGACAAAATTCATTGTTGAATAGAAATTCAATATAAATTTCATTGCAAATAATTCATTTGTGTACTCAAATTGGAGCCTCTTAGGTTACTGTGCACAGGGCTTGATCATGTTAACTGGGTTGGCTAGCAAACCCCTGGACTGTGATTCGCTTAGGATAGCTGTTTTATGAACACACCCATTCACTTCCACGCAAATCACTATCACCAATCCATTTTGCATACAGCACAATGAAGTCCAATTCACCACAGAGATTTCAACATTAGTGCTGCAGAGGAGACCAATTGTTTTAACACCGTTTATTTAAAAGATGCAGAAACTAAAGCTGAGTATGTAACTTGTGAAAGGTTATACAGCTCCTGAGAGGTTTAACCATGCCTCACATTCTACTCTCTAAATTCCATCTGAAGCCCAGTTGGCTAGTGTCCTCCCAATATGCCAAGGTTGTAGTTTCAATCCCCAGAAGGCACATACAAAGCAACGGATTAATGTTTAAATAAGTGGAACAACAAACCTCTCTCTCTCTCTCTCTCTCTCTCTCTCTCTCTCTCTCTCTCTCTCTCTCTCTCTCTCTCCCCCCTTTCTTTCTCTAAAAATCAATCAATAAAAATTGAGTTCCATCCCATATCATCACAACAAATCAAGCTTTTACAAGTTGCTAGTATAATGCTAATAGTTGTTAATAACAAACACTCCAATCCCGTGTATTGTTCAGAGGAGTCTAATAACACATAAACTGGGGTGGGAGTGAGATATGATGTGCCATGTGCTATGTTCAACATTTCTCACTAAAGCACCTCAGCAGCCCCTCTGGGGACTAATATAATTACCCCCCACATTTCTAAATGAAGAAACGAAGACGCATCCGACTAACTCCCTGAAATCCATAACCCGCAGGTGATGGAGTCTAGTTCTAAGCCCCTGTCTTACTGATGCCAACCGCTATGCTGTACTGCCCCCTGAAGTGTCTTTCGTCCTTTTCTTCTTTCTCCCAAACTAGAACACACGTAAACACATACTCACACCCACAACAATTTCTCCACAGTCTTATCAGAAGTCAAATTTTTTTTGGCTTCTCCTTTCTTTCTCAGAGTAGTTGTCCAGGATGGGAGGTGGCTACAGTAATTTATAGCTTCTCTGTGCTGCTGGCCTCACACTGTGGCCAGCTGATATGGAGCAGGCCTGCTTTGGAGAGCTGCTTGCCGTGTGTGCCAACCTCAGTCAGCCACAGCCTGTGAGGGAAGAGTTTGGAAAGGCATTCTAGCCACTGGCCTGTGTGTGTGTGTGTGTGTGTATGTGTGTGTGTGTGTGTTTCTTTTGTTGTTGCTCACAGGAGTAGCAGGAATGGAAACTAAAGATGTCTGGTAGGCTGGCTGTGAAGAAAGTTGAAGAAAGCTCCATTATTATCCTAGTAATATAAATCACATGTCAGAGTTTGCAAAGAGAAATTTAGGCAGAACTGTAGAGACTTCTAAGGCTCCTTATATTCTTTCTAATCAGCTGTTCCCAGACATAGACCAGCCAACTTAAATGCAAGTATACCTAAATTTCCTGTTTTAATAGCATAACCAACCCAGGGGGCAGAAACAAGAAAATCGAAGGCAAAAATGTTTATGATCTGTTTCCTTTGGTTGATTAAGAAAAAAAATAAAATAGCATAAACATAATTATTGACCGTTTTTAAGTATTCAACACTTTCAGGCAGAAATACTTTATAATGTGACACTTTGACCCAATCATTGAGCAAGTATAATGTAGCTACATAATACAAAGAGGGAGAGAGAGTTTTAGCCCACTTAAGATTCAATGAATAGACATGTTAACAGGTAAATTATAATTAAGGGGGATAAGTGCTACAATAAAGATCTCCATAAAGTGATTTGGGAATCTAAAGGAAATAATTATTCCTGGAGATTTTTAGCCAAAATTTTGCACAGCAATTGATATTTCAGAGGATTGTTGTAGAACCAGTAGTCATTGTCCAGATTGTGAATGAAGAGAGTGAGAACTCCAAGGCCAAGGAAGCCTACTGGGTGACCATTCAGTGGTATCCAATTATGGACATTGAAAGAAAGGGGGATTGTTCAAAGCAATAGGGTGACATCAGGGAGTGGCGACGGATAAGGATATTAATGTTAGCCTTGGGAATAGAGTTAAGATTATAAAAGGTTCACACTTAAATAGGACCAATTTCAAGTCATTGATGTATTGTTTTTAAATATATTTTTATTATTTCAGAGAAGAAGGGAGAGGGAGAGAGAGATAGGACATCAATGATGAGAGAGAATGATTGATCAGCTGTCTCCTGCATGCCCCATACTGGCGATCAAGCCTGCAACCCAGGCATGTGACCTGACAGAGAATCAAACCGTGACCTCCTGGTCCAGAGGAGGATGCTCATCCACTGAGCCACACCAGCTGGGCTCTTATCATTTAATATTTCTCTCTATCACTCTCCCTTCCTCTCTGAAATCAAATTAATAAAAGTATATTTTTAACAATAAACTTTAGGAATGGCACTCTCAAAATTATTTGATGCGTAGACAAGTAGGATTGATCCCACAATGACCTATACCATATTACTTATCATGACAAATAATTAAACTGTGTGCTCTAAAAATTGTTAGTAACTATCATCAAGAATTTATACCCTAAAATTTTCTTGTATACGCTTTTAAAAATTTTACTTATTTAAACAAGATTCTAAAAAAGACAAGTCAGATGGGAAGAATGCTCAGCTGTCATTTCTCATCTCTCCTCCTTCTCTCTCCCTTTGCTGAACGAGGCAGTTCTGCTGACACTCTACTAATTTTCATTTGATATGAGGCCATCACTGCAGACACTGTCAGTGTGCCTCCCAGGCCCCTGCTATTCCTGTGCTGGACTAACTTGAGACAAGTGAGAGGTTTGTCCACAAACAGGACGCGGCAAGCGCACCTATAAGTTGTTCTAGTTTAATTGTGTGATTTATTTTTTTCTTCCATCTTTATATAATAAGAGTAGAATAGGGAATTTCAAAATTGTATTTGAGCTCGATATCTATTAGTCATTGGTTTGTCCTAAGGATAATTTATCTTTCTATTCTTTCCGCTGCTGAAGGTTGGTTGAGGGTGGATTTTTCTCCCATCCTCCAAAACGCCAGGATATTTGGTGAGAAAGTCAGTCAAGATTTATTATGAGACTTATTTATTTGTTATATTTAAACCGAGTCACCTACCTATTTTATCAAAGAACACATTTTACTGCTTCTTTTTAATTTTTTTAATGTTTGTTCCTTGATTTTTCGGAGAACATTGCATTCATCTGGTTTGTACTATGACATTAAGTGATTCATATAGAGGCAGAGCATGATCTCTTATGAAGTACTTTTCATCTGAGATGATTAAAGAAAACTTCTGTCTTAAATTTCATAAAGGACTAACCATGTATCTATGGTTATTATTCAAGATGAGGCTGTAGACCTCTTATTCTCCACCAAAGAACGGCTCCTGTGCAGAGTAACAGTTGGAACATTATTTGGTGAATTTAGCTGTGGTTTAGGGAAAAAAAAAGAAAGAAAACAGTGAAATTTACATTTTGCCAAATAACTTCCCCAGTCCATTGCGCTAAATTCTGATAATTTCCTCCTTTCTATTACTCTTTTTCCTTTCTTCTTTCTGGATAAAATTAGGTTCTAGAACACATCTGAACTAAATTTTTAAAATAAACTTTTTATTTTAGAACTGTTTCAACTTTAAAAACATTTTAGATTTATGGAATTATTACAAAGATAATACAGACAGTGCCTGTACACTTCAAACCCAATCTCTCCTATTTGTTAACATCTTCCAATAGTATGCTGCATTTGTCACAGCTAATGAACCGATATCGTTACACTATTATTAACTAAAGTCTGTACTTTCACTTCCCTCACTTTTTCCCTAATGCCCTTTTTCTGTCCCAGGATTCCATCCAGAACACCACATCACATTTTGTAGTCACATCTCCTTAGACTTTTCTTGGTTGTAAGTTGCTCAGATTCTCCTTGTTTCTGATTACCCGGGCAGGTCTGGAGAATTCTGGTCAGATATTTTATAGCATCTTCCTCAGTTGGGCTTTGTCTGATGCTTTTCTCCTGATTGGTTGCTCAAATTGTTCCATTTGGCCTCTAATAGTTCCTTCAGTTGGCCGTTGGGTTCCTTGGATTTACCCCAATCATGTGGGGCTTTGTTTTGTTTTGAGTACTTTCTTACTTTTGGGCATACAAGATGTTCCAGGATCTTGTATATAATCATCTCTTAGTATCGATGGGGGACTGATTCCAGGAGCCCACTTCAGATAGAAAAATCTGCGGATGTTTATATTCCTTATAAAAATAAAACATAGTATTTGCCTGAAACCCATATAGGGTACAACAGGGTATGCCTGCATATAATGTTATTCTCACATACTCGGCGTAGTGCTGGGCACATGGCAAATCCTAGTTTGTTGTTGCTGTTGTTTTGGAACTTTCTGGGATATATCTATCTATCTATCTATCTATCTATCTATCTATCTATCTATCTATCTATCTGGTTTGTTGAATCTGTGAATGTATAGAAGGCTAACTATAATTTCTGTCCTAGCCCTAGAATTAGTCATTTAATGAATGAAATGTGTATACATTTCTCTCTTCTTTACTTTTTTTTCTTTCTTTCTTTCCATCCTCCTTCCTTCTTTCCTTTTGTTCTGTTTCTCCTCTCCTCCTCCTCCTCCTCCTCCTCCTCCTCCTCCTCCCCCCCCTCCTCCTCCTCCTCCCTCCTCCTCCTCCTCCTCTCCCTCCTGCCTTTTTTGTTTAGAATAATATATAGAAACCAAAATCAGGTGTGATTTGCTGTCTCCTATTCTCTGTTTTGGCTTCACTTTAATATTGGTCAGCCATTGAGAACTTGATGTTTCTACCATGCAGTTTGGAAGCAGTATCTGATCTTTTATGAAGTACTTCACTTCATCTTTTGTTTCACTTCCATTTATGTAGTGTATGAAGTTGACATTTGACTTCCATATGTTTTCCTTTATCTACTAGAATCTCTAGAATCAGGCTGATATGACCATGGAAGAAAAGGCTATTCCTTAGTTTTAGTTCTAAAACTAAGCTTTATTCTTTAGTCTATTCAGGGGTGAGGAAAATAGAAATCTAACTAGAACTGGTAGCTCAATGCATCTACAGAATTCATTTTAAAAAAATTAAAAAGGGAGCCCTGGCCAGGTGGCTCAGTTGGTTGGAATGTCTTCCCATACACCAAGAGGCTGTGGATTCAATTCCCAGTCAAAGCACTTACCTAGGTTGCAGGTTTGATCCCTGGCAGAGGTGTATATGGGAGCTAACAGATTGATGTTTTCTCTCACATCAGTGTTTTTCTCTCTCTTCCTCCCTCCCTCCTTTCTTTCCTCTCCCTTCCTCTCCCTTTAAAATAAATAAATACACCCTTGGGTGAAGATTAAAGAAAATGTACAGCTAACTAGACTTCTTTTAAAGATTCACTAAGGAGCTATCCCTTTGAATGACACTGTCAATGAAGATAAAGGTTCCTGAAGAAATCCATCAACATGACTGTGTTGTCTTTACCCTTCTAGCAGTCAGCGAGGATTCTTCACCTCATGACTAGGCTTCTCATTCCTTCCTCTTTTGGATTCCTGGAATTGGTGCCTGGAAAGACATGGGGAAAGACAGGGCACACCAGAAATGTGAAGGGGATGTGAAGATGTCATGTCTGCTCTTTAAGTTTTTGAGCAGGCTTCCTCAACCCCTGGGCTCCCCAGAAGAAAGGAACATCACAACCTTTATAGAAAGATGGATTGGGGGAGGGGGGGCGGTAAACTTGCACACACTGTGCTTCCAAACAGCCCATCACAAGTGTCCTTTGTCTTTCTGGTGTCCCAAGCCCTAACAGACAGAAGGACAGGAAGTGCAGCTTTTTTTGAGAGTAAAGAGATGATTTCATCTTCCAGCTGCATTGTTGATAGGCATTTTACAGAGGAATAGAACCCCAGTTCCTGAGATCTGTTTCTCTTGGCATTGATGTCAGTTATTCAAAATCAGGAATCACTGAGGGTTCCAGGAGGTGGACTGCCACTAGAGAAACTATGTTGACAGGCCCTCCCTTCCATTCAGGCTTCAGTAGCTGCCATGTGTCCATCAGCCCACATCTGAGTGCTAGGGAGCGCAAAGATTTCCTTTTTAGGGGGCAGAAGTATAGTCGAAAATGTCAACAAACTCACCTTCAATCATTTTTCATTTATGCATCAGTTGTGTTTGGGGGCCACAAGCTTATGCCTGTGACAGAAAGAAAGTTGGTATTAAAGGGAGAGGACTTATTTATATTTTCTTTCAACTATTTATTGTTGTTTGCTGAATATTTGAAACTGCTTCTTTAGTAGGAGAATTAATGGTTGCCTTTGGGAGATATAAGGTTTTTCAGTGGCCTTTACATTTCTTGCATTAACATTATTTTAAGTAATTGGCATAAACCCCAATACTGGAAAGGAGCTAATAATCGTGATTTCTGTAGAAACTATATTTGGACAAACCCAAAGAGGATGAATCATAGATTCTCAACACAGGAGCAAATGTGATTTGGCAACCCACTGACCCTATAGAATTTTTTTTTGAGAAGGAACTTTTTTATTTCTTATCTCTGAATATAATCTGATTAGCTCCAATCATTTCATTCAGCTGAATAACACATATGGAAAAACAAATAATCAGTAGAAGGAAAGAATGAGTTGTATCAAATACATGATTCTTAAGTAAATTCTTCCAAAATAATGCTATAGTAAATGTAGCCAAGGACATATTTTATGAAATTTTGACAGAAGTAGAGCAGAAAGACCTGACCTAGTTGTCAAGGAGTTCTGTCCAAGTCTATCCTTCCTTCCCTCTATCCTTCCTTCCCTCCTCTCCCTCCCTTTATTCCTTTCTTCATTTCTCCCTTCCATTCATCCATTTACATTTATTTATGCAAAACCTTCTATTTAGGTCTTCTCAAAATATATACACATACATTGAATAATCATAAATGTGGTGTCTATTAAAATACATTTTATTTTCAAAATTGAACTAGCAGCTGTTAAAATGTGCATACATTTTGGGGGACACTCTGCATATACCCCTCAAAATACAGAAGTAAATAGATAAAATAGTCCCTCATGGAGCTTAAATTCTGGTA
The DNA here is from genome assembly GCA_027563665.1 of Antrozous pallidus. Lineage (NCBI taxonomy): Eukaryota > Metazoa > Chordata > Mammalia > Chiroptera > Vespertilionidae > Antrozous > Antrozous pallidus. The sequence goes on along the minus strand of CM050516.1, from coordinate 9,209,137 downwards.
ACTAGCTCTCAAGCTTATGATACTGCAGGATTACAATGGGTGGAAACACAGCTCTACACAAAAGACTACCCCAGCACCATTCAACTGTGTTCTCCACTCCCTTTGAGAAGAGAAGAAAGGCGGTCTCATTCCAAACTCTGGTAGCAGGCAAAGGGATTTCCCCCTCTGCTTTTTAAACTGGACCAAGGACTCACTATTCAGGAATAACTCCATTATATTGTTCTGTTTAGTATTGGGGAAAGCATTGTTCAAATCATATGGGAGGTGGTTCTTTGAAAGCCCCAGCTAACATGAAAAAAATTAAAAAAAAATAAAAAACAGGAAGATTTACAATCCGAAGCCAGACTTAATAATACATAACAAATTGCAGCTCTGTTTGGGATTCTCCCTAGGTACCGTTCCTAAGGATTCCAAGTGTTTAATTGAAATTTCTTTGGGGACAGCAGTCATCATTCACTTAGGCATTATATTTATATTTGTGTGCAGAGGAAGGAAGTCAAAGGGCTAATAGACTGAGTGAGCAGAATGGCTGCTTTTCAGCTGCAAGCCCTGAAGAGTCAGCAATTCTCGGAGGAGTGCTTATCCAGGAGACAGCTTGCTTCTGTTGTCCTCTGGGGACCAGGGGAGGAGAACAGAGAGGTGACTGACAGCTGTTTCTTCCTAGATGGAGACAGAACTCCTGATCCCAGTGCTGCCTGTGTAATCAAACTATTCTCAGTCTAGAGGATTCAAACACCTCGAGATGGGAAAGTGTTCTGGTCTAGATTTATTCTTATGAAGGCTGTTTGTTTTACCCGGATGGTTAGCATAGAATAGTTTAGTCCCAGGGCACTTGTGCCTTCATGATTTCCAAACAAAAGTTAATGAGTAACTGTTATTCCAGGCATAGTTTAGCCATTCAATTCGTGATAGAATCAAAAGAAATGTCACAATGCTGTAATAATTCTCCTTTCAATTTATGAAACATGAGTCATAGATTAGCTTTGAATAGTTTATTCCACAATCTGTATATCTTAAAAGTTAACACTGTTATTTTATTCTGTGCTGTTGTTTTATTCTAGGTTTTACAGGTGCAGTTTTTACCTACATACATATAAGCACCTTAATTTTTAGCAGATTTATTGAGGTATAATTTATACATCACACTATCCTCCAATTCCAAGTATACAATTACATAAATTTGAGTAAATTGAGAGGTGGACATTTATCACCACTATATAATTTTAGAGTATGTCTATCATCCCAAGAGGATTTTCATGCTTATTTGCTCCCAGCTCCTGTCCCAGACAACTGGTTTAGCTTTAAGGGTTTAATGAACATTTCACGGTCTATGCTTATCTCTCAAAGGGTCTATGTTTTGTTTACTTGAATGTGGACTCCAGTCTGTATGTTGAATATTGTAGATATTATCATCCTTATTCGATAAATGGGGATATTGGAACTTGGAGAAGCTGGAGGATTGGGACTTTGCCTCCATTTCGGTGATTAGGAATACATTGAGTTTTTAAAAATTTCCTACCCAAGGAAGAGATATCACTTTGATTTTTAATATATATGGCTGAATCAGATTCTGTATTCTCCACATCCCTCTCAAACCTTTCACCAATTTGCACCCAACTCAGCAGATGGCTTGCACCAACAAGTTCTTGCTCAGTATAGGCCTCAGCTGCATCCTGGCTACCTGCAACCCACCCTAGAAGGTCATCCAGGAACCCCCGACTTTAGCACTCCCAGGCAACAACCACCTGCCTCTGAGACTGTGCAGAAGAAAGGACCAATGCTTGTTTTTCTATGGCCATTTTGTTGTCCTTTAGCGGGACATGTAATTTCCCTTTCTCCTGTGTCATATCATACAAAACAGGTCTGACTAGATGGCAATTATTGGCTTAAGAAAGTTCTCAACAGGAAGTCAGTGTTGTCTTTTGGATCAAGTAGTTGTATAACTTACCTATAAAACACAGCTTCAAACATTTCAATACAGACTGCATTATTTGGGGAGTAAATCTAACTGATGGAACAAGGAAATGTACATGAAAGATCATTAAACAAAATTAATTCCTCATTCCTGTGATGTCAGAAATCACTAATTCTGATGAGCAGGTTCATGTTTTCCAGGTGGGAACTCTGGAAATGAGGTTTCTCTCATCTCTCAGCACTGCCATCTTACATTTGTCATTGCCTGTATCCCCTACATCATAAGAGGGAGAGAGCATGGAGCAGGATCATTTGTTCTAGGATCTCTGACCTTTAAATGGCGCATGTCACTGGGTTGACAAGAATTAGAGGCACATGACCTGATGGAGATCCAGTAGGAACAGGGAGTAATAGTTCCTGGTGGGCAGCCTGTCTAGCAGCATTCTCTACCAAGGAAAGGGAAACACTAAGATGGACAGTTAATTCTCAGGTTAGTCTCCAATCTGACACAACCTGACCCTGACACCTAGTGGAGTCTGGAACCGTGGGTCACTTAGGCATTGGGAGAATTGGTGATGAAGACCTTGGTTTCTTCACTTGAAAATGTAGTCTGAATGACCGGTTTTCAAAAGTTTTCTGGCCCCAATCGCTATGTAAGTCAAATGGCAGAACAGCTCTGGTGGAGGGGTTCTGGGAGGGCCAAGTCCTTCTCACTCCAGCAGGCGCTCAGCAGAATCCCCAGGAGTCATGGGTAGATACTGGAGGAGATGATCACAGGACCCTTCCTCTGTCAACATCACCTGCTTGGAGGTTCTTGTTCTCTCCATTCTCTTTTACTAAGAAAGGCTTGTTTAAATGATCACTATAGAAAGTCTGGATCAGAGACTAGAGATTCGCAGCACAAAGGCCTATTTTATTTGGACTGCACCTTTTCAGAATTACATGTTCTGGGCCATCATTAACAAATCAGTAAAAAATATATATATAGAATTCACGTTTTTCTAGAAAAAGTGCAAGATCTGGCAACATTAATTCCACCTCCTTGAGAGGTAGAAATCTACTGGTTCTGAATACCAGATTCTCATCCTTTTGTTTTTTTTACTTTTTAAAAAATGTATTTGTATTGATTTCAGAGAGGAAGATATATAGATAGATATAGAGATATATAGATATATAGAGAGAGAGAGAGAGAGAGAGAGAGAGAGAGAGAGAGAGAGAGAGAAACATGAGTGATGACAGAGAATCACTGATCAGCTGCCTTCTGCACCCCCCGCACCTCACTCACTGAGGATCCAACCTGGGCATGCGCCCTGACCAGGAATTGAACTGCGACCTCCTGTTCTCAGGCTCATGCTCAAGCACCGACCCATGTCAACCAGCTCTTCCCTTTTTCTCCAGGCCCCTCCACTCCTTACTGCCCTTCACACTGTCTGACTTCGCTCTTTTGTGGTAACTGCTTAGCTTCTGTAAGTCATTTACATTTATAGAATATGATCTCATGGAAAACTGTGTGCCCTCTTTGAAATTTTTATATTTCTCAGGCGAGCAGATAATTACTGAAAACTCATGAGCACGAATAAATTGAATCTCCATGCTCAATTGTTCTTCTATTTTTTTTAATAGAAGGTTCTACTGTATGTCCTCCGTTTTGGCAAGACATTTATTTATTCAATGAATTTTCCACAATAGTTATTCCCCATTGCCTGTGTGACTCCCTATATAGCCTTCTGGCTTACAGGGCTTTAGGCTTCTGTTCTGAGTTAATTTAAGTAGCGATTTTCTCTTGTCAGAGAAAGGTTCTACATAGCAACAATATATATGACAAAAGATATAATGGCACTTTTTAAAAAATCGCAAATCTTTTTCTTAGAGTTGTAGCTAATAACGGCTTTCAGAGGATGTGTAGTGAAACTTTGACATATGTCATGGTTGTCAAAGTCAGCATTAACACAAAATAATAAGTTATTTAATATAGGATTCAACTTTATTATTTTTTTTTCAAGTAAGCTGTCTATCACCAAGTTCTGAAGTGGATTTCTTTAAAGTCTCCCTGTCTCCAGAGAAAAAGGGGGGAAAGGCAGCGTGTCCCTGGACAGGATCTATGACTCATTATGTCAATCAAACCCCACTTCAGAAGGGAATAAAGAGATTTGTATCTCAAAGCTGCGCATAACAACTCCTCGGCTTTTCATTTCATATTTATGAGCGGGTTTACTTTGAAGTGTTTATCAGCCAATGCGCAGAAACATGAGGGAGCCTTGCCTGAAACCACACTCCAGCGTCTAATCTGCGGTGCGTGCTGAGCAGCCTGGCTCACCGACGCAAGCCGTGCGAAAATAAATACCTAAATAAACTTTTTGTTATTGAAGGTCTTGGAGCCATGTCTTTATATGAACTATAAAAAAAGAATAAATGATGCTGAACATTTTGAAATTGGTGTAACACAGCAAACCCGGCTCCGTGATGTGTAAAAAAATAAGGGAGGGGCAGATCATGTCCTGATTGAAATAAAACCAAGTAAAATGCAGAAAAATTAAAATACACAGGTATTTACAGATATTTCTCATATGGTCTAAGTCCTTGAGTCTGAGTGACCATACAATGGCAATGAGTAGTACTAAGTGTCTCTTTAAAAAATATATATATTTTAAGGTGTAGATATTAGAATGGTTGGAGAGATGTCGAAAGTACTAAGTAGAAAGCTGTTTTGCATTTTTATTTGGAGTTTTAAATATATAAAAACAAGCAGAAGGAAAGTCAGGGGAGATGAAGAAGGGGGGATGTTTAAAGTATACATTCTTTATGAATAAAACTGTTACATATTTTGCATGTTTAACTGACCTGTGTTTAATTAATTTCACAAGTGTTTATTGAGCAGCTATTACACTAGGTCCTGGCTTTACAATGGTAAAGGTCAGTCAGACTTTCTGAGGAGGACCCGATGTGTTAGAGGAGACTGAGAAGACAAAGTCAATGTGAAGTTCACATATTGTTACTTCCTTGACCAAGGGATGCTCAGTTCTCTACTTCTTTATGTTAGATTCCATATGCATATGCTCATTTATATATAGCAAAAAGGATTTTTAAAGAAATAAGCCTAGCCAGGCCAGTGTGGCTCAATGGTTGAGCATCAACCCAAGAGGTCACAGTTGGATTTCAGGTCAGGGCACATGCCCAGGTTTCAGGCTCAATCCCCGAAGGACGTGTACAGGAGGCAGCTAATCGATGATGTTGATTGTCTCTTATCATTGATTTTTTCCTCCTCTTCTTCTCCCTTCCTCTCTGAAATCAATAAACATATATTTTGAAAAAGGAAAAAAAGAAAGAAGCCTTATTCACTTTGACAGTCTACCAAAGGTTTAATTGATTTGAAAAGTTAGGGAAAAAAGAAAATCTAGGAGTCCATAAGCCATCTTCTTAGAAAAGGGTTACTTTCTTTTTTTGCCCTTTTTCTACAGATTTTTCAAAGAGTGTCCCACCACCCTGCCCACCTTCACATATCCCAGTTAGGAAAAGTGGCTGTGATGCCTAGTCTCTCATGATAAATCTACATATATCAAAGCATAATATGCTAATTATCTAACCATTCAACTTTAGACAATTCTCTCGGTAGCTATGACACGCACTGACCACCAGGGGACAGATACTTGATGCTCAGGCATGGAAACATGGAACAGACTGATGAATCTCAAAGGGAAGGGGAGAGAGGGAAGAGTGGGAAGAGATTAACCAAAGGTATTATATGCATGTCAGAAGCCTGATGCATGAATTATTACACTGGTGGGATCCCTTGGCCTGGCCTGTGCCCTCTCACAATCTGGGACCCTGTGGGGGATATTGGATTACCAGATTTGACCCGATCCCAGCAGACCAGGCTGAGGGACCCCTACCAGTGCATGAATCTGTGCACCGGGCCTCTAGTTCTTTTAAATAAAAGAGTAATATGCAAGCTGACCATCACTCCAACATACAAGATGGCTGCCCCCATGTGGACACAAGATGGCTGCCCCCATGTGGACACAAGATGGCTGCCCACATGTAGACACAAGATGGCTGCCACAAGATGGCCAGCAGGGGAGGGCAATTGGGAGGGACCAGGCCTCCAAGGGAGGGCAGTTGGGGGGAATCAAGCCTGCATGGGAGGGCAGTTAAGGGTGACCAGGCCAGCAGAGGAGGGAAATTGGGGGTGACTGGGCCTGCAGGGAAGGGACCCAAGCATGCAGGGGAAAGCAGTTGGGGGACCAGGCCTGCAGGAGAGTATAGTTAGGGGTGACCAGGCCTGTAGGGGAGGGCAGTTAGAGGCAATCAGGCTGATAAGGAAGCAGTTAGGCATCAATCAGACTGACAGGGGAGTGGTTAGGGGGTGATCAGGCTGGCAGGCAGAAACAGTTTGGGGCAATTAGGAAGGCAGGCATGCAGTTGGGAGCCAGCAGTCCTGGATTGTGAGAGGAATGTCCAACTGCCCATTTAGGCCAGGTCCTAGTAGGATTGGGCCTAAATGGGCAGTTGGACATCCCTTGAGAGGTCCCAGATTGGAGAGGGTGCAGACTTGGCTGAGGGACACACACCACCCCTCCCCCAACCACCCCCATGCAGGAATTTCATGCACTGAGCCTCTAGTATTATATAATCACAGTAGCTTAAAAGGGAGCATCTTCAGACTTAACTAGAAAGCATGGCATGTGAGATGCCCCAAGAACTTTGGAGCCAAAAGGGCAAATGCATGAAGCCTATTCTACCTACACTTTTTGTGTCCTTAGGGATATTATTTATTCCTTTTGAGCCCAATGCCTTCTTTCTACTTTTGTTCTGAAGATTATATGAGCATTTGTATAAAGTGTTTGTGACTTAGTCTTATTGTTACATACTATACAAACAATAAATATTTAGCCATAAATGAAAGTTAAATGAATGGCTAAGGATGCCACCTCTTCTTGATCCCATATTTTAATTTTAAAAAGAAACTGAGGACTCAGAGATTGAAGGAGCTTATCCAAGTTCATGTTTGCCACCCATAGTCAGGTTTTTAAGAGAAAAAAAATTATAATTACTTCCCCCTACATGTCTTCCCACCCACTAATGTAAGTGGGGTGGGAAATAAATCCATCAGGGATAAGATATGATATTATGATTGTATATTTATGTGTTGATCTCACTTGCAATCATCAGAAGCAGGACACAGTTTTCCCATTTCTGTATCCCGGTCAGGTCTCAGCCCACCTTTGTGTCTTTTTGTAGAAATGAGTTGAATTAATCAGTTAGAGACATGAAGGGTGGGTGCCCTTGGGTGTGTGTGAGCCCTCCGATAGCAGCGATTCTTGGGAAGACTAAAGTACAAAGAAGCATACAACCTGCCAGATAGGCAGGCACGTCAAGCATAACAGCCTTTGTGGGGTGTGTTCCTGTTAAGGCTGATGGATAGGTTCTCTGAAAGAACTATTTTGATTTCCTTAGCCAAATGGAGATTGAGCACATGGCACACAAGAGTGATTTGGACCCAATTTTAAAAGAGAAGAAACTGAAGCAAGAAATAAGTATTTGAAATCATCTTCTATTGCTGATCCCTAAATAACTTGAATTAATGAGGCCCTATACCTCTTGTGACATGGGCACAGGGGACTTATGACAGCAAAGCAGCAATTTCCCCAGTGGCTCTTTCACAGGCTAGGGGGGTGCGTACAGATTCAGTGCCCCCCCACCTTGAAAGCAAAGCTCCGCTAACAAGGGAAAGATTGTCCCAGGGTACAGGTGATCCCCACAGAGCAAAGGGAAGAGTGTCAATAGAAGACAACTATGTGTCCTGTTGGCTTTCATGGCCTGTCATTCTAGGAAAGCTATACTTTTCCTGGGGAAAGTTGGTGTTTTGTTTTAATTTTTAATTTAATTGTTTTGTTTATTTCAGAGAGAAAGGGAGAAATAGATAAAACATCAATGATGAGAGAGAATCATTGATTGGCTGCCTCCTGCATGCTCCCTATCAGGGATTGAGCTATGTGTCCTAACCGAGATTCAAACCCTGACCTCCAGGTTCATAGATCAATGCTCCATCACTGAGCCATACCAGATGGGCAAAAGTTGGCCTTTTAAGAAGAGAGCAATCTACCAGCAATGACCCTTGATTAAAAAAAAAAAGACAAAGAGATGCACCTCACTTCTTCTCCTCAGGTGTGTCAGAGGCCTGTTTTGTGACTTTGAAAAGCCCAGCAACCTCCATTTCTCTGCTATGAGGGGAAGGTAATCCTTTCCAAGGATGATATTCACTCCTAAAACAGTTTGTTTTGAAAATCTTCATTAAGTGTGCTCTCTGGATACCAAATAGAAGGGACAGAGAGTACAGCTGGGTCGCTGGATTCTGAGAGATATTTGGGGGCAATGAGGAAGGGCCAAGGAATTGGTCTGTGATGGCGACACATTTGTTCCACTAATGAGAGAAGGCAGGTGACATTAGTGCTGGGCAGCCTTTGCCAGAACACCTGGAGACGGAAACCAGGCCCTGTTCCTACGCCTCTCAAACAGCCAGGTGGCCGGAGCATTGGGCATTGATGTAGGGAAGATGTCCTCTCAGCATTGCAGGCTGACAGCACTGTTAGTGCACAATCAGAATTTCTTATTAAAAGCCTGTGAGGAGGGTGGTGGGTAGATTCCTTATAACTGTGGCTTCCACCAGGTAGGGGTTTCCTGGAAGGAGCAGAGCTGCACTGGTCCACCCACGTTTCCCTTGGCCTGCCCCTCCTCCCTAAAAAACATTTAAAGTGATATTTTACAACTGTAGAGACAAACTTATTATAGTATAAATTAAAACATTTTCTATGAACAAAAAGTTTACTTTTTTTGGTTTTAAAACAAATTACACCATTTTCATAAGTCCCTAAAAGCATTATGGGCCCTAGTGACTATGTCTATTATGTTTATTGGATAAGGTGGCCCCGGTCCTATTGAAACTGACATTTTTGTTGTTTTTCCATTCACTCATGAATTTCTAAAATGTGAATTTCAGCCCTGGTCTGTTTTTCTCAGTGGTTAAAGCGTCATCCCTCTGTCCAAAGGGTCTTGGGTTTGATTCCTGGTCAAGGGCATGTACCTGGGTTACAGGTTCAATCCCATTTGGGGCACAAGCAGGAGGCAACCGATTGGTTGTGTCTCTCTCACATCAATGTTTCTTTCCTTTTTTCTCTCTCCCCTTTCTACTCTCTCTCTCTCTAAAGATCAATGGAAAAAATATCCTTGAGTTAGGACTTTTTTTTAATGAATTTCAGTGTTTTGAGATAAAGACCTCTTATCTTAAAGATGGTACCCCCATCTGATGAAAAGTACAAATCTTCACATACTGTTTAATTTCTATGGATTCATAGTTACAATTTATACTTAATTTTGTCCACATATAACATCACCCTAATTGCTCTCTTCCCACCCCCAACATAACAGACATGCTGTTTAAAGAACAATGTATTTGCACTGCATTTAATATTGTCTCTTTTCTGAAAACTGAATCTAGTCACCATAATTTAATTTTTTCCATGTGAATCAAGGCAGGCCTAGTGAATGATGAATGAGTGCGGTGTTAACATGTGCATGGTAATACATTTGTTCCCAGAAGTTTTTGAAACTTATTAAATTTCAAGTGGTTCTGTAATTCCACTTGCAATTGCACTAAACTGTCTGGTCTATGCATTGCCTCACTCTTCTAGCTGTCAGCTTCGTTCCCTCTACTTTCCCCCAAACCTATATGGCACCTCCTCCCCATCCTCCTTCAGAGGCAAACTCCAAAATCAGTTTGCCCCATCTGCACCCACATGCTTTGCATTCCTGCCTATTCCTGCCTATTCCTGCCTATAACTTTATCTGTACAGCCTCATGATCATGTATATCATCGTACCTAATAATTTATAGGTGAGGAGACAGAAGATTCAGGGGTGTCTGTTAACTTGGCCAAGATCAAACCTTACGTAGTGAAGTGGGGATTCAAACACTGCGTCACTTGTCACTTGAGTGTTTCTCCTGAGAAGAAAAGAGCACACATTTTCTGGCAGCATATTCAGCATGCAATGATTTGGTTGCATTTACTTTTCTTAAAAAAAAAAGACTTTTTAGAGCAGTTTAAGGTTCATGGCAAAATTGAGTGAAAGGTACAGAGATTTCCCATCTCCCCCATATACACAGACGGCCCCATTATCAGCATCCCCCGCTGCAGTGATAAGCATTTGTTACAACTGATGAGCCTACACTGACACATCATCATCACCCAAAGTCCATAAGGGGCATTAGGGTCCATTCCTGGTGTACATTCTGTGGGTTTAGACAAATGTGTAATGACGGGTATCCATCATTATAATATCACAGAGAGTATGTTCACTGCCCTAAAAACCCTCTGTGCCGCCTCGTCCTCTCGCCCTGCGCGACCCCTGTGAGCTGCTGACCTCTTCACTGTCTCCACGGCTTTGCCTCTTCCAGGATGTCATGTGGTTGGAATCATGCATACTTGGCTTTTTTTAGGTTGGCTTCTTGCACTTAGGAATACACAACCAGGGTTCCTCCAGGTCTTTTCATGGTTTCATAGCTCATTTCTTTTTAATGCTAAATAATATTTCATTGTCTAGATGAACCACAGTTTAGTAATTCATTGGTTGCATTTACTTCTGTTTCATAACGTTAACCCTGATTGACTGGGACTTAACGAGGCGTGCAAGCAAAGGCGTTTCTTTGTAGTCTAATTCAAAATATAATCGTGAACATTCTAAATGTCGTGACTCAATAGGAAAATTATGAGAGTGTAAATATTTTAAGGTATGAAATTTAGATCGTCTGGTCCAAGGCTTTGATTTTTAAATTGTTTTAAATTTTAGGGAAAAAAAAGCTTTACATCACAGAAAAGAACAGTAAATGAAGAATATAATACTTATCACTTGTAATTATCATGTGTTATTATTTTGTTACATTTATTTCAGTAGCCTTTCCCCCATTGCATTCTTCCCTCTGCATCTCCAGAATGAATTGCTGTTAAGAATTTGGTGCATGTATTTCCAGGTCAAATTTATCCTGTTAGTGTCTATGTCTCTATAAACAACATAGAGCACTCGTTATATTTTTCCTATTGTGCTTTAGTGCCTGACCTTCGGATTTTGAGATCTATCTCTTAAAACTAAGACTTCTTTTTGATAATTCTTTACTCATGAAATTGTCATTTTTGTGGCAAAACGTGGTCAGTGTTAGAGGTTTGTAGAGCCTATGGGTTTCTCAGGAGACTTCTTCCTTCCAAAATAAGCAGAGTAGCAACTAAATTACTTCACACATCTGATTCTGGTGACAATTTTATAGGGACAGTATGCATATCTTTTTTTTTAAGTCATCAGTTGATGCCTGTGGATATGCCAAAATTCTCGTAAAGCTGTTGTCTCCATTACAGGTGAACACATACATCACGTGGTGAAAGTAATGCTTGTAAGGCCTTTTGGTTAATGGCCGTAACCACACCGGGAATGATGTAGCTCAGTGAGGAGGTTGTCTCCAGTATTGCTGAAACTGATCAGTTACAGAGGCACTCACATCATGAGCATAAGTGTGCTGATGGTGGAGTCTTTCAGCTCTGATGACATGGGGGTCTCTTACCCCACTGTGCAAGCTTCTGTATTCTGTTCCTGAACTTCTTTTTGACCTTGATTTTATGTGACTCAACAACTCTCTGTAAGTCAACAGCTGCCAGGTGCTAAATGTAATTAAGGCTTTACATGTATTTGTAACCTAGGACATGTGTTAGGAACACAGGAAGCAAGGTGGGAGAGGAAGAAAGGGGGAACTCTTGACTCAGTTTCAGTTATCCTCTCCCTATTTCACCGATGCTAACAGGCACTAAGAAACTGTGATCTGCAAGCTCAATGGCTGGATGCTTTGCGTGGTTTTAGACAAGTACCTAAACCCTAACAGTGATTGGTGGATGATGGAGTAGTTGATTTAATGAACTGATTGACTTAACAAATAAGAGTATATCATAAATATTTCTCCCTAAATATATTTGGTTACAATGTAGATGCTGATTAGTTGATAAAGCAAAAATATCAGCTATACATATATTCACCTGGTGATGGACTGTGATCTGTCTCACTAGTTGTCAGTCTGTGGATGAGTTAATTAACTGCTGAGATCTAGAATAATCCTTCCGTGATGGGAGAGTCAAAATGTTTTCCAAACATCAAGCACATAATAGAGACAAGGACCTCCATGAGTGCTAAGAATGCCAATGGCATATACCTCTATCAAAATTTCAGTCCAATTTGGTAGCTTCTCTACTCACATATCAAACATTCCCTGTATTACTTTGGGAAGGTAGGATATCGCATCACTTGATGGAATAAACATTAAATATAAATATATGCAGCTTAACTGGAAAAATATTTCATTTGTATAGTTGTAGAAAAATTTGAAAATGGAAGCATGCCTATCATTTTGTAGTTTTACACTTAATAGTAACATAATAGTGTAGTAATCTATCTCTCTATATAAAAGCCTAAGCGCCTGCCTGACCATTTGACTGTCCAACTGGTAGTTATGACATGCACTGACCATCAGGGCAGCAGACCCTAAACACAGGAGCTGCTGAGCTGCCATGACTTGACAGCTGCGGTTCTCAGGTGAAGCACCCAGAACCAGAGAGGAGGGCTCCCAATTCTGGGGTGTCACTGAAAAACTGCCCCCTCGGGATATGTCGGAGAGACAGGCCAAAGAACCCCACTGTTGCACCATGCACCAGGCCTTTAGTAATAATAATAATAATAGCTAATATTTATTAGGTATATTTATAATATATCCATGCACAATTACTATATGAGGCAAGTAGTTCTCACAGAAAGTAAATCTCTAAGCAACTAAAACAAAACAAAATAAGAAACTAAAAATGGGCTAAAGACAATAATCTAAAGATTGATTTGCAAGATCACAGCAGGTCTTCATTGAGTGCAAGGGCTGCTATCAGAGTGCAATTAGGAGATTGGACCTTGGGTTTTGAGCAACACAGAGACCTGAAACTGAGATTTCTGCAATAAGCAAGAGACTTGAGAAGAGATATGTGGTTCATAGTACCATAGGGCCTAGAGAGAAGCAAATACAGAAATTTCAGGACACAAGAACCATTAAGTTAGGTCTCTCTGATTTTTAAAAATTAAAATAAACCAATCTCAACTAAAATTAACTATAATTAAGTACATAAAAATACACCTTCATAATTAAGAGCAAGCAAAGCAACAAACAACCAATTTTGATCTTTAAAGTCCTAAAACATTGGAATTTATCAGAAACACACTTTCAACTGTGGATAATATACAGATTAGCAAGTAATAGAAGCACTGAACAGAAACACTTCAAGAGCTATAATAGTTTTTGAAGGAAATGCATAATTGCCTAATTTTTTAAATGTTTAGTATATGTAGTAAATATGAGATCAGGCACAATTAAAGAAAGAATTAGTCAATTGAAAAAAATAACCAAAAGAAATTAGCAAGAGACAATATAGAGAAAAAATATCAAAAATATAATAGAGACATTTAGAGAAAGGGATCTTATTTACTTTAATTACTGAGAAAATACAGAAAGTAGAAGTATTTAAGAAGCAATGGAAAAGAAATACTTAGAATAAAGAAATTATGATTTCCGAGAAATTGGAGCACAATATATATCAAGCAAGAATAGAATTCTAAATAGACTGATATAATTATGCTCTCTAGCCAAGTGCAATTATATTAAAAGTAACAAACAAAAATATCAGCTAACTATCTGAATACATTTATAAGCTTAAGTTCAATAGAAATATAAAAATATTTAGATCAAAACAACAATGAAAATACCATGAAGGAAGAGTTGGGTGATGTGGTGAAAGCAGTGCTTAGAGAGGAATACCTTATATAGCCTGGATGCTTAACAAAAGAATTATGGCTGGACAATAATGGCATAAAGAGCAAAAATTGAAATATACTTTAAAAAAATAATGGCATAAATTCAAAGAAAGGCAGAGAAAGTGATAACTTGTAAACAGAAAGGAATAATTTAAAAAAATGTTTTTTGAAAGACAGACATAATCGTCGATAAAACCACTCTAGCTAAAAGAAAGAAGGCACAAATTATGTCAGGAATGAAAATGAAGACAGCAAACAACAAATCTAGCAGACATTAAAAGATAAAAGTAATCTATCAGACATATTCCTCAAAAACTGTGTTGTTTCAAAACTTCCAAAATCAACTCAAGGAAAAAAATTTTAAAAAAATGTTAATTTTATAGTAAGAAACCAAAATCACAGCAAGTCTCTTTCTCTGTATACTAATGGTCACCTAATAGCCACGATTTGCTGTGTAGTTACTCAGTGACAAGTGTTCTAAGCATTTCTACCTGCCTTACCTAATTCAGGCCTCACAACTAACCTATGAACATAGGTGCTATTTTTTGCATCCCCTTTATAAATGAGTAAATGTAGACTCACCAGAATGAATGAATTCTAAGAATATGTATATATGGTCAATGAGTATTTTTAAAAGAGACACTGGAACTCCCACTTCAACCCTAGGCTGTAAACACAGTAACTGTTTGATAGGGCTGTTGTCCTAATTAATTATAAAACTATATAAAAGCATTTAGGACAGAGCCTGCCACACTATGAAGTCCTCGGTAAGGGAATCTAGTAGCCGTCCTCAGATAGAGGACAGCTAGACTATTGTAACCCACTCACTATTGTCCTTCTCTTTTTCTGATTTAGCAGTAAAAATACTGTTTGGTGAGGCAGAGCCTCTCACGACCAGATATTCACCACTGTGATGCTCTTACATAGAATACGCGATCGGTATCATCTTTAATAGCAGAATTGATTTTTAATCTTGTCTGAGCTTTAATCAGCAGAAAAGTCTCCAGCTAGCCAGATGACTGGACATCTCATTTCTCTTTCTCAACTGGCAGCTGATCAGCAGAAACTTTTGTTGTGCCTGCTGTGTGCTTTTCCAAATTGGACTTCGTTCAGGTTGGAACCTGGAAATGCCACCATTTCAGAGAATGCCCCTTTCACCTTTCTCTGCGAAGTTACAAAGCTTACAGAGAAACCCAGGGCAGAGGACACTCTCCCTTCTTAACTAGCCATGTTGCTGTCACCTTGGTTTGGAAATGTGTTTATTTGCATTGGAATGATTTTAGTTACAGATTGTAAAAAGTTGTGACATATCTGACTGTCAGAGATTAGGATAATCTAAAAATGAAGAAGTACTAAAATGTTTTAGGTGCCTCACATAAAAGAACATTGTTATCCTTAACGTGCACTTTTGAATTGTAAAAATTTGACTTACTTTTTTTGAATAATAATGCATATGCACCTACTTTGTGTTTTTAAGCCACAGGATCATTTTGTGAACAGTTTTGTCAACATTGAGGAAAATATGTAAAATCAGATGAACTTTAGAAGGGCATTAAGAGAGAGTTTATGTGAACAATTTTAGTAAACACAGCATAAAACATTAGAATTCATAAGTAGTTCCTTCTGGCCTTCAAAATTGTTATTATTGCATATAAAATATGTAGGTTTTAAACTTGTATGAAAATAATAATGTAGGTAATGTTGGTAATTGTTTGGACTGATTATTTTGTGTAGCTCATACATATTTATAATTGCTCAAAATGTAAATATAAAGTATTTAATATAAGAAAATAATTTGGTGATATGCTTTAATTAATCAAACAAAAATAAAAGTTAGTTTTAACTTTTATAATTACCACATTTTTCTTGATTACTCTATTTTGCAAAATTTTAAGGCATCAGGTGAAAATACTTTTTTACTATGATAAGAACTATAACATTATAGTTTATATCCATGTCTTAAAAACCTGTTAGAAAAATTTGGATATTCATTTCTGACTGTAAAATATAGACTGTAGCATTTGCTAAAGAAAAGTGACCCATGTTTATTTACAGGAGAATCTCTTTCTTAGAATAAATGATCATAGAAAAGGCCACTTAAAAAAGGAATCAATGTTCATGAAGAACCAAAATTTATATTAAATAATAAAAATCATTCATAGCAACTTTATTATGAAAAAAAGTATTGTATAATTTATTTAATATTGAATACAATTTATTCTTCCAAATGTGCTATAGTTATTTTAAAAGAAAAACATACCAAGTAAAGAGGCATATTATACATTTTACAGCCAAATTGTACGACTATATTATTCCGTCTTTTACTTTAAATTTGCATTTTGAAGTATGATCACAGAGGGTCATTTTTTTCCACACAAAAAAAAATTAAATATAAGAGAAAAAAATAAAATCCAAGGAACTCACCACTATATTCATTCTCAGGTCCCAGGACCCTAATAGACCTGACTTCTTCTCAACTCCTTGTTGACTCTTCCCAGGTGATTTTTATATGTACAATCAAAGATTTTTAGCTCTACTTAGTGAGTTGGGAGGAATAGAGAGAAGTGGAAAATTCCATCTTGGTTTGGAACCAGAAATCCATCATATTATCTTCTGAAGAGTTCATCATCATGCTAACATCATGCTTATATTTCTAGTTTCTTGTAATAGCTTAATTCTGTTAATTTTGGTTATGCTGTGGCCTTGCTTATGATCCTTATGTATTTTAGCAACATTTGTATTGACTTTGTGGAAAATCTGCATCTTCATGAGCTTTTTAATTTAATCTCACACTAGCATTATATTACTTTCTGTTATCAGCAACTAATTGATGACATACACATTGTTATATGATTGATAGGAAATCAGATATTAGCAGTAAGTGAGTGAGAATAGGTGGGAATTAATTTTATAAGTGATTATTAGCAAGTATTTTCATGGTATAGCAACTTTGGCTCCCCTGTGTAAAATCTTTTCTCTGAAATTCAGAGAACTTACATAGTGAACATTTATATAATAAAGTATTCTGTATTATATTCCACCATTACTACAGTTAATTTTTTTTCTTCCTGCCCTCATAGTATGAAATCTGTTCAAATTCTGACATTTTCAGCGCTATTTGTATTCCCTGGTATTACCCATGACATAATAATTCCGACTTATCAACATATGTGCTTCTCCTAGTTAAAAGCTATTTGAAAGTGTGAGAAGTTGGTAAAAACTTAGAAAATAAAGCCACGATCACAACGTGCTGACATATTCCTCCTTAGAGCTGTATCCCCACGTACAATTAGCTGGCCAAGTGATGACACTTGATATCTAAGGCAACAATTTCTCTCTAAATTTTTTTGGTAAAAGAATCCATATTATACATAGGTTGTGATCAAGAAAAAGACAAAGCAAAAGCAATTTAGCAAGAGAATTCTTTTTAAAGATTGTATTCTGCTATCCTGATCACCTAATAGTTTTTAGACATTAACATTCTCTCCCATCACCTTAAATTATACTAAAATTCCATGATCTAAATATCATAGAATTTGTGTAATCATTCATCTATAAAAATATCGACTCACCTTGGTAATATAAAATGGGGCCATCCTGGAAGTTAATTGGCAATAGATATAAAACATATCCCTGAGATGACCTGAGTTTGACACACTGTCCACATCCACTTTCATCAGTGATATCAAGAAGATTGGGGGCAGACAGAGGGTAAACATGAGTTTCATGAATACTAAAATATAGTGCCTCTTTTTATTGTTTTGCAAGATAGTAAAGGAGGAAGGAATTGTTGACTGCTTTCCAATAGACACCTCGGCCTGGGGAATTATACAATGACTAGTCTCTTTATTTCATCCAAAGCTGCATGGAGCTTAATAAAAACATAATTATACAAGATGAATTAAAGCAAAAGTAGTCTTTCTTCAATGAGAAAAGTAAGTGCAAACACTAAATGGACATAGTATTAAAATGTCCCCATACTATTTACATGCTGAGCATGGGGCTCCAACCTCTAAGACAAACAACATGAAGCATGTTTGTCTAAAACACATTTACATAGAGCAGTGGTCAGCAAACTGCGGCTCTCGAGCCACATGTGGCTCTTTGGCCTCTTGAGTGTGGCTCTTTCACAAAATACCATGGCCTGGGCGAGTCTATTTTGAAGAAGTGGCATTAGAAGAAGTTTAAGTTTTAAAATTTTGGCTCTCAAAAGAAATTTCAATTGTTGAACTGTTGATATTTGGCTCTGTTGACTAATGAGTTTGCTGACTAATGACATAGAGGAATGTTTGGGAAGATGGCTATGGGTAAGAGCAAACCAAAGAAGACATGATGACTTCTCCATGGAATCAATATCTAGTCCCTGAAAGCAGTGAGCCTACAGCTAAATGAACATCAGTGAGGCATGCTAGTAAAGGGTGAAGGGCTGAACCACCAGGCGACCTTCTATGGCTCCCTGTCCTTTTCCTATGTAATATTTATTACGGCATAGATTGCACTTCGTTTAGGGATTCTTTGATTAATGTTCTTTCCTGATTAGACTATAAATATCATGGTCTGTAATTTTATAATGCTCACTGTTATATCCCCAATGCCTAGCTTAACACCAGGCACAATAAATATTTGTCTAGTGATTTAATAAAGAATAGACCACAGTGAGTATGGCTTACCTGTTACCTATGTGAAGCCACAAGCTTGGGATAGGCTTGCTCCAGAATCTGCCCCAGGTTCTGAGAATGAATATTCTTTGAGTTAGCTAAGGTTAAAAAAAAATGTAGCAAACCAAGAATTGTGGGGAATGGGTGGCACCAGGAAGGTATGGTCCTATGGGAAGATGAAGATGATGAGTTTAGAAGATACAATTTCCAAGGAAACAATTCTGTTTTTAGAGGAAAACCTGCCTTTCTAAAAGCCAGTGTGAATTTAGTTACTTTTTCCTAGTGCAGTCAATATGGTACCTCAGGTTTTATTTTCCATGTTGCTTGCCTGTGGTTTCAGGGCTGTGAGCTTGAAGTGGAAACTCATGAAACACACTCTTTCTTTTCTAACATGTGTGACTACTTAAAAAATGTCATGCAAATTTTCACTGATTTATGATGGTCTCAAGTTTGTTTTATGAGAAAAATAATATTTTAATTCTTATCATCAAGTAAATTTGATAAGCAAAGCAGAGACCCTGTATTCATTCCACAGCTTCCCATGCCCCAGGCTGACTGTCTGTTCCTTCCAGTCCCCAGACTGCAAAATACGTGGGAAGCTCTGCAACAGGCTTCCTTGCCTCACACAGATGTTTCCCTTTTCCCAAGGAGGTCTTTGAAGCTAGTTCCCAATCATGCAATGTGGGAAAACCATCAGGAAAGTGTATGCATATACTCCATTTCTAATGGAGTCTAAGAGCTGAAAATTCCCACGTGTGAAATAAAAACATATATGTTCAATTTGGCTTGTTTTCATTAATTGCAGGAAAAGGAAGCAATACATTTCATGACTTTCCGGAACAAGCATGGGCTCTAAAGACAAGTCGGGAAAATATTCACATTCAACAACTTTTTTTTTTCATTGACTTAAGAATGAGAAAAGCAATCATCAAGAGAAAAGCACTGTAGTACCAGATATATAAGAATTCAACAACCTCAGTTTTATAGACTACTGAACCGAAATATGCATTTTCCTGAACAATTATGAGACAATACCTAGTTACCAAGGGTGCAGACTGGAACAAAGTCCAGGGGGCAGAGAATTTCAGCAGCATGAGCAGATGGGCCGGGGGAATAGCAAGGCTGGCCCTCCTCCCGCACAGGTGGTTGGAAATCATCCCATGCCCACGGGGACTTCTGCTTGGGTAGCTCCCCAATGGGTTCACTCCACAGAGACAATTGTGTATAGAGATGGGTTTGCTTCCATTTACACGGCCAAATAAGGCTGGGGAGGTTCAATGTGCAGTGAAGAAAGAAAAATAAAACCTCCGAATAAAAATAATTGTCCGTTACAAATTAAAGTCCCACTAGATTAATATAAACAATTGCTTGGTGCTTTTTAAAAAATAAAAGCAGAGCAGTGATGGCATGTATGTGGACTGTCAGAGTGTGAAGTTTAGCATGAGATTTCAGACTTGAGTGATTGGGAATGCCTCTAGTGTATTTGGTACACATAGTGAGCAAGCCCATGGTTTCAGTGGTACTTAGAAGGTTTCTTTCATTTACAGTATAGAAGTGCATTTCTTCTCTGTATATTTTTCATTGTCCATACATTGGTTAAAGATCTTACAAAAATTATCTTTATGCATCAATAAATTGAGTGCACCACATGATTCCATGTAATTTGCCTTGAAACCTTAAAATGTCTTGAAAGAAGCTGCATATTAAAGCACACAAGTAGAGCATTCCTGTGCAAAAATGTTGCCACATGGGTTTTTGATTGAGACCATTTGACATTGCAGAAGGAGCACAGGCTCGGAGTCTGCAGTTTAGAGGTGAATCTGGCTCTGCCACTTGCCCTAGTGTGGCCTTGCATCTAGTATTTCACTTCTCTGTAAAGTATTCAATCTCTGAACTGATAGGCTGTGGTGGGATTTAAATGAGATAAAGCTGTACATTGCCTGGCCCCATGCCTGACTCATGGTAACATATAAGTGTTCAACAAATACCTGTTCTCTTCTGCTTCCCATAAAACCACGTAACACCCCTCAGAACTTACATGTGTACATATGTACTTTCCATAGGTGAAATCTGTTGTGGTGTTAAATTGTGTGAGCAAAGAGAAATTGTTTGATATCATTTTAAAACAAAAGGACTATCTTTTCATCCCTAGGATGCTTAGTTAACAAATTATATGACTTATTTAAAGAAAACAGTTTGGTATAGATGATCACATATAACACACATAGCTATCCTGAGAGGAATTTAAGAGATTAATACCCAGATTTTACAGATGAGAACATTGAGGCTCAAGGAGTAAGAGACTTGCCACAATGAGACTTACCAGTGGGAAGCTAGGACTGGTACCCAGGTCTCCTGGCCACCACTCCCATTTATTGGAGGATTAAGGTTCTTTGACTTGAAGACAGACTGCTCAAGATCAGATCCAGGTTTTGCTACAATCTAGATGTATGACCTTGGGTAAGTTACTTGAATTCTCTGTTCTTCTATCCTTCAGTTTCCTTACTTAAAGACTCATTACAATACTAGAATCACCATTCTAAAGTTATAAAAATTATAAATGTGAAATAAATCTTTCAAAATAAAAAATACCTGTAGCAAAGTAAGTGCTCGGTATATATTAGCTATTATATCAATCTAGTGTTTTTTCACTAATGTATGTGGTGCTCCCTAGATAACCCTAAATGCTTAGAAGTTGTTTTGTTTTTTTTAAATAACACCTGAGCATTCTGTCCTAGGATTCAAATTAATCTTAGATGGTTCCATTTTTTGTTCTCAAATTGACCCCAATATCCTAAGTACACTTGCCCCAAGACCCAGTTCTGAGTACCGTGGCAAACCTGATCAATTTTTTGGATGGGAATGTGTTTGTTTTTTGTAAGAGTACATCTTAACCCTGTAAAGCATCTCCCCCATTGTAACGGCCTCTCTGTTGCTGTCACCCTAGGAACTAACTTCACCCTTGCGGAGCTGGGCATCTGTGAGCCCTCCCCGCACCGCAGTGGCTACTGCTCCGACATGGGCATCCTTCACCAGGGCTACTCCCTGAGCACAGGATCTGACGCCGACTCGGACACCGAGGGAGGGATGTCTCCAGAACACGCCATCAGACTGTGGGGGAGAGGGATAAAATCCAGGCGCAGTTCCGGCCTGTCCAGCCGTGAAAACTCAGCCCTGACCCTGACTGATTCTGACAACGAGAATAAGTCAGATGATGAGAACGGTAGGCCTGCTTCTTCCATACCTTTCCATGTTCTGGGAACTGCACACTGTGGGGCTTGGGGTGGCTTCCTAGTTTATAATAAAGAGGCATCTAAAACCATTCACTTCCTTGGAAATTGACTTTGTCTGCCCACTCTGAGCTGGTGGAGGAAGTCAGCCAGCCAAGCTCGAGTGCATGAGGAATTGCTTTTTGAGGATGACTTCGTTGTCAGGTAGAGTTGGTTGGTCTGAGCAGCAAGTAAATGACATTGCCAAGGTGGGAACAGAAACCATGCCCTATGCCCGAAAATGACCTGTCTCCACAAGTTTCTAGGTCTTTGTATTGATGTCACCTTCCTGGTAAATGGCAACCTGGGTTATATGTTTATTTTATTTTTTTATGAATATCTCTTAAGGATCCTACCTTAGCTTAGCCTTTTATTTCCAGGCGGCAATGCCTCCTATCCTCATATTGAAGCTCAAACTCAGAACAGATGCTCTGGACTTTAATAATGACCAATAAGAAGGGGTTTGTCTTCAAAAAAGAGTTCTGTTCAGGGTGTATTTTTCTCCTTACCTGCTATGTGGGCTAACGACTTCCCACATTTCTATCACAGATCGCTGTGGCTTATCCATCAGCTTTGTAGATGGGCTTCAATGAAACTTTGAAAATTAAATGCTTCCGATCATTAAGCAGTAAATACAAGAAAGCCAAAGAAAGTCGGTAAAGAGATAAGGTGCTTATTTGTGGGTTTCTCAACGACGCACAGCTGAGTTTAGTCAAAAACTTTTTTTTAAAATGAGAAATCGCATTAGGTACAGTTGATTTATGAAGCAAACATCAAATGCTGCGTGGGTTGTTATGAATATATTGTGTGTTTGATAAAGGGATTACCATTAAAATGCATCCAAGTAGATCAGTTAAGGGTGTTTATATAAAATGCTATAAACTTATCCTAGAGTAGCTTGAAGTAAGTTCTTGCATTAAAAAAAATAAATAAAGGAAACTTGGAGGGAGACAGCTTGTTGCCAGTGCAGAAGCAGAGCTAAGTATTACTTGATCTCAAAACTGTTGAAAATACATTATTTCCTGGGTAAGTTGCATGTAATCCAAAAGTGTCACTTTGTTGCATTTAAATTTGGGTTTAATTCTGAACTAATTATTCCACGGTGGGGACAAGGGGATGTGTCTTAATTATGCCTTCGTTCGCATAGTTAATCAAGGTGTGCTCTCGAGGAAAAATCCGCACTTGACTCCTTTTGAATTCTGACAAAATTCTGCCACTTGGCACATTCAACACTCCAAAGTGCTTCATTGATAGGAAATTACTTTTAGAAGTTTCCAGAAAAGCATACATTGAATTCACTTCCTGATGTACTTTTTCAGCTTCGTATGTGCCAGGTACAGAGGCAGTTTGATTACCTAATAAATAAAATCTCTTGCAATCCAAGAACTTTAGGAATAGTGTAAACAAGGTATTTTAGCAAAATTTCCTTGTTTGGTATTTTCACTGGTCTCATGGGAACCATCTACACAGAATTATTTACACATATTTATGGAGTTTGTACCCTCTCTTTGAAAGCTACATACATCTTTAAAAACTCAACTAATAAAGGGAGGCTTCCATTCACAAAGGGAGGCAAAAATGCTTGCCTTAAATTATCCAGAACTGTTATGGATGGGAGAACTTTATAATTAGTGATGCATTTGATAGGCCAATAGTTTCTTTGTTTTCAGCACTTTTTGAAACATCATGTTTGAACAATTTTCACCTTAGGGAAGTCTCTATAAACCCTTGGGTGCTCATAGGAAATAAACCCTTAGACACAGCGTCATTGTTATTTCTGGAGTTGCTAGTTACAATGCAGTCAGAATTGCATAAAGAAAAATGATAAAAGGACTAAGCAACCCTTTTGTGCCTGCGTCTAGCAGAGGACGGAGGGGTGTTGTAGCCAGAGTCCGAGCTTAGGAACTAGATGGTTATTTTAAAATGAAAAGAGAGAATGTGTCTTCTTTTCTCTGTTGAACCGTTACTCGGTATTTCCCACATTCAGAAGATGTACAGATTGCATGTTCTGTTTTCCTTTGCAGCCAGAACTAAAACCAAGAAACTGTGCGCGTCCTGTCATGAGCTCTTTAAGCAAATAACAATCAGGTATACACTCTTCTGCACGAAGAGGCGTTGCCTTCCTGTCCACTTCTTGCTCTACCTCCCAGACAAATCCTGTGTAGCTCACAGAAAAATCAATGCGTTTTCACATCACTGACTTTATGAAGTTTGGGAATGTATTATCATATAGATTGACAGTTGCCCCAGTGATTCCACACCACAGCATGGACGCTCACCAAGCCGTCATTAATTTCCTCACACTTGTACCCGCAGTGGCTTCCTCCATAACAAACACTCCGTCCTTCCGAACCAAATCGATAACCTTTTAGGTACGCCTCTCCTGAACAGGAAGCAACAAGGCTCTGTGCTTTGAAAAAGAAGCTCTCCAGTTTTCATGTTAGATTGTAAGGAGATGTGGTCATAAAAATGAATCTATTCCTTGGATCCCATATAGTTCTATGGCATGTTTAAGGGGGTTGGGTGGGGTCTCAGGGCACATAGAGTTTCCCAGTGCTTCTTGAAAATCATCAACCTTACAAAATCCCTAGTGTGGTTTTAGGAAGCATAGGTAGCACGTGGACACAGGTCTCAAAAACCAACTTCTTTCTCTATAATGTGAAATATGTATTCAACTTCAAACTCGTGTCATGAATTTCCTCATGGCAGCAGTCCTTCCTGTATGCTGCCGGGCCAAAAATGACCCACTGGTAACTTGAAAATCCTATTACACTGAGGACACAGAGGAGTCTGGTTTTTTTTTTTAAGTTTTTCTCCCCCCCCCCCGCCAGCATAGACATTTCAGAACCATCACCCCTCCAGCTCTGCATCTTACGCTCACTGAGTGATCACCAGATTAGCACTGGGTTTGGCTTGGCTTTCTTTCCACAGATGAAACTCTCAGGTGCAGGTTATTTTATCAGGCTCCCCTACCTCAGTCTGTAGGTTAAAGATGGCTTGGTTAGTAACAGGCAATGAGATTGGAGAACAGCCCAGCCAAGTTTCTGCCGCTGTGAAATTTCACTGCATCTATCGAAAGGACTTTGCCGGTGACTTTAAATTAGAAACATTCCTTTTTGGGGTAATAAATGTCCCAGTTAAAATATATCCTCTCTGAGGTCCTTTGTGTCGCCCGAGTTATGGAGAAAATGGGCCAGTCACTAGTACACAAGAATAACTAATTGCCTTCTTAAAAATGCGGAGAAGCACATGTAAAAAATCTGGTCTGTGTACTCTTGACTCCCTTAGGCAGTTTCTTCACCTTGGGGATTTGAAAATATCCTTGAGGTTTTTCTGTTTTTTTGTTTTTTTCCCCCAGCACAGTTCTATTATAAGTTTCAGTGATATTACTGAAAATCCAGGAAGAAGAAAAGACAAAGAAAATAAGCTTGGCTATGGGATAGGGAGCCAGACATTACAAAAAAAAAAAAAAAAAAAAAAAAAAAAAAAAAAAAAACAACAAAAACGAAATCTGGCCTTGGTTAAAGCTTTTAAAAAAAATTATCCTTCCCTTCTCCTCTCCGTTTCTACCCAAAGTAAATAAGGACAATGTTCATTTTCATCTGTTGTCAATTGGGACATTTATAATTCTCATAATGTGCTTTGAAGCTGAAACTATAAATGTTGGGTTAATTCCATTGCATTTCACCAAATGCATTTATAAAACAAGCCGGCTCTGGGCACATAATGGATTTGTGTGGAGTGTGTTTGTGGAACATAGATTCTATTAGATTGTGAGTCCTCCTGGCAGGTCTGCCGTGCCCATGTCTCCTCCGAGGGCCTCAGAACACGGCTACCGGCTGCATGTTAATTGAGACAGGAGGCATGAACTTGTAGGGAAGGAGGGTTTTCCTTCAGACCAGAGACAGTGTCTGCAGGTTGTTCCTGTCATCCACATTGCATTCATTTGTCGGATGGGGTGACTTTCTTCCTCTCTCTTCAACATGTGGCTTCTGGGTAAATTTCACATTGGAGTTCCCCGTAAGTAAATACCCCCAAGACCTGCGTTGGGGATTTGGCTCAGCCCCTCTCTGTCACTCTTGCATGCCCTTAAACTTCCTTTGCGTTTTAGAAGTTACGATAGTCCTTTTGTCTCCCTGATCCTGCATGTGTAAGCTACACTGAATGCCTAGAACAGAAGTAAAACCTTACTGCAGGCACCAGATAATTTTAACCCAGGTCTCAGAATTTTGTCCTTAAAGTTGAGTGTAAGTGTAGTTAAAAAAAAATAAATCACAAGGTGATATTGGACTGTATTTTTGATGTTGGTGTATGTGGATAATTTCTTTTCCAGGCAAAATTCATGGGAAAAAAACTTACGTGAAACCTTATTGTCTTAATTCCTTAGACACAAAACAAACATGAAAGAAAACAAAACAAACTTTATTTTTTTCAAATATATTTTATTGATTTTTTACAGAGCAGAAGTGAGAGGGATAGAAAGCCAGAAACATCGATCAGCTGCCTCTTGCACGCCCCCTACCGGGGATGTGCCCGCAGCCAAGGCACATGCCCTTGTTCAGAATCGAACCCGGGACCCCTCAGTCTGCAGTCTGATGCTCCATCCACTGAGCCAAACAGGTCTCGGCAACAAAACAAACTTTAAATCCATTTCAATGACAATTATTTCAAAGTGTGTTTATGAGCTTTATTTTTTTTTTTATTCTTGGAAATTTGAGAGAATAACGTTTATAGAGAAGAATTTAAAATGAAGTAGCATACATTGAAAAAAATAAATAAAAGATGCGAAGACAAAATGTTCCAAGCTCCCAGCCTTGTCGACTCCCAAATAAAAGGATGATTTGATTTTGATAACCCTGGTTTGATTCCCTAAAAGAGCAGATATTAGAGGCTCTAAACGAGAGGCACTTTATTTTTTTTTAAGTTTATTTTTCCTTTTTGTAAAATTAATAGGAGTCCCCAATACATCCTAGTAATCATCACAGTGTTAAAATAAAATACAGCTGATCAGAATAGACAACCAGCGATAAAATTTAGGAATATGAAATGATCACACAGCTTGATACATGAGCAAGAAATGGGAGGCCTGATGTTCGCTCAGTGAACCCGGATGAGACTTCGGGGATCTCGATTTCCAGCCGATGAAGCCACGCTTCCATTGCTGTAGCGTAGTGAACTTGAAGGACCGTGAGTGTGTGTGCTGATTCTAGCGCTGCATGTTCCACATTATAAACTTTAGTTGCATGGCTCTTAGGTATTTATATTTCTTTCTTTCCTTTCGTGGTTTCGTTCGTGTTTGTTAACGCTCCCAGGGGCTATCAAGCAATGGCTCCATTCAAAAAAATACAATAAATAAAATGCAGCGCTAAGCCTTCCTTTTGGCAGGGCCAGCCTGATTATTACACGTGTAATCTCCAGGCCCCCGGGGAGACACTGGGCTTGCTGGGTAATCATTGGGCTTTAAGCTGCTGAGTCCCTGATATCTGTGCTTTCACTTGGGTTAAGCAGCAAAGGCAGGAAACCGGTGAGAGGCCACATGGTTCTGGCCCTTCGCAATCAGAAGCCTCTTCAAGCAGAAAACTCTCAACTCTTTCGCTTAGCGTCCAGCCACTTTTTAGTTTCGTTGTTGTTTTGTCGGGAATCAAATGGAATTTTAACTTTGGGGAGAGATGGAATACATTATCAAGGCCATAAATACCATGAGTTCAAGCCAAGGATGTTGATAGTATAAATTTTCTAGACATCTGAGTCAGGATGAATTTGCACAGGAAATAATAGCAAACTGAAAAGTACGCATGAAAAGTAATGAGACATGTCAATGGCCCGTTCCAGAACTGGGACAGGGTGAGTGGAAGGAGCCAATTTTAAGTGATAGGTTTACAAACAGGATAGACATTTGCAGATTCGTAGGTGCTATGTATTTATGCGTGTACAAAAGAGCAAAACTTTTACTTAATGCTGAGTATTATTTTAGCACAGGCTGGAAGAAATGCCTAGGAAATTATCCCTCCCAGTCTCCTTAAACTCGGCTTTAGGGCAGTGAAAGAAATAAAGGCGGGAGTAAAAGGTCCAGGGAATAGTCATTTACAACAGAGGTCACGAACTGTAGCCCAGGAGTTGTGCTAGTTGGTCAGTTTAGGACAGTGTCTAAAAATTGTACATTACTAAGCAACATTTGAAAAGTGGGAGATTTCATATTAGAAATTTGTATTTTGGGCTTCTCTCGGAATATCCCGTACCCAGTGACATGTGTTTAGGTTTCACCCCGAAACAAATTGGCTTAGAAGCGGTGACCTAGCAGTTCTGGGTGGTTCCTGTCACCTGTGTCTCACCCATGCTTTCCCCAGGCACCTCCTCTCTTCTGAGGTTCACTGTAGCCTTTATAAGGCACTGGAGGTGCCTACAAACTCAGGGCAAATCAGAGATACTGAAAGTGGTAGAAACAAAGCTAGAAGCCAGCAATTTTAGCTTCATCTCACATGTGTTCAGAACAGTTATGTTGCATCTTTTTTCTTGTTTTTAAATTTGACTCCGCTGTAAAATGGGGTTAATTTTGCTATAACAACTTTCTAAAATAGTTTTCAAGATAAACTAAAATTTAAGGATAAACTAAAATAAAGTGAAATCATATGAAAATCAACTTAATTTGAAAATGAATCCAGGGATTGTATAGGTATCAGTGTCAGAGGGATCTTAAGTGGGTGATATGCCCTCCCACTTTCTAATGGGTGCCCTGGAGTCCTGAACACTAAAAGTGAGACTCTCTTATTTTAACACACACACTTAAGGCCATTTTCATGTAAAGGGATCTAGGTGGGCCTTTAGGAAATAGGTGGAGGGGAAACTTACTTTAAAATCTTTAGATACCTGAGCTGATTGAGGAAAACCCCAGGGCTTTTCAAGAGGAAACCCTTTAAAGAGGAGGAAAATGCCTGGCTGGTGTTGCTCAGGGGTTGAGCATCGACTCGTGAACCAGGAGGTCAAGGTTCACGTTCCTGTGAAGCCACATGCCTGAGTTGCAGGCTCAGTCCCCAGCAGGGGTGTACAGGAGACAGCCTATAAATGATTCTCATCATGGATGTTTCTATCTGTCTATCCCTCTTCCTTCCTCTCTGAAATCAATGAAAACTTTTTTTTTAAAAAGGAGGAACATGACTTTGTAATAAGTATGTTTCATTTTGGTCAGGCAAGTGGTTTGTGGCGTCTATTATAGGGAAGTGGAAGACAGGAAAGCAAAATGCAGGGATATATGAAGAGAGTCAGCACCCCAAGAGGAAAGAGTGGGAGCCATGCAAGATAATGCTGGGTTGGGGACAGTGCTCCCCAAACTGAGAAATGTCCCTTATCTGCAAGTGGATAAGCAGGTTACCAAGTATTATTCAGGGAAACTCTCACCTACTGTGCAATATACTCCCAGTTCTCAGCATCCCCAAGATACTTGTGAAGGAGAAAAGATAATGGAAATACAAGCCTGTTTACTAATAGAAGGGACTGAAATACTTGAGTTAGCATCCCTTGGAACTCTCCATTCTTGGAGGTTATACTGGCCCAAGGAGAATAGGAAAGATCGACACAGCAACAGTATTTCTGCTCGTGTTAAACATAAAAAAAAAAAGGAGGGTGATGTGGGTTTACATAGAGAGAGCCAGGCACATGGGGAAGTGTGGGAAGTATTTCTCACAGTGTATTTTATGCAAGACACACACTCTCATACATTCACTGGTCAAACAGCATCTTTTGCAATGAATTAAAAGCAGAAAATTGGTATTTGGAAGCTAATGCGCATTGGTTAAATATGCATATTTTAATACACATATGTGAAGCTGATATAGTTATGTTCTGTTTTATTTAGCTTTGACAAAAAGTAGCTAAGAAGGAGATACTTTGATATGGAGAATTCCTATTTTATTTTGGAAAAGTCATTTAAGGTGTGGCTGCTACATGTTCAGCCTTATACAACAAAACCATTGTGTGTCTCTTTGCCCATATCTGTGTTATATGTGTACAGAGGGCTGTTGAGAGGAGGGACATTATTGAGAGGGATTGAGATAAAGTCTAAGCAACCAGTCTCCAGAATATGTGGATAAATCCATTACCTTGTGGCAACCTATTAGTTTTTGTCTTTTTGTTCATGGCTATCTGCACTGATGATACGTTACTATTTTTTGACACAATTCCTATTTTCTTCTCTCAATTCCCCATGTCAGCTTTCACTTCTTATACTGGTAGATGGAAATACCGCCTTTGTTGTTTATTGAAGGAAGCAAGCACCCCTACACATTCACAGAGAATTTCCCGTCTATTCTCAACAGAGAAATAAGGAAGTAGCACTGTATATGTCAGCAGGCTGGAAGAGGAAGGACTGCTTTGAGGAGACAGAGTTTTAATTAGGTTGTAAATGAGGGTTAGAGTTTATATGAGAGGGGCTGAGATGACGGATATTCCAAATGAAGGAAAACCAGTGTGGATGGTGGTCGGAGCGTGAGGAGGGAGTGCAGATTTATGATGATTATGATGATTTTTCATGAACATTCTCTTCCAAAAAGTCCAGCTGCAGGCATCCTAGAGGGAATGTGGTGGTTTGGTTGGACAGCAGTACATATATAACACTGCAGATGTAGGAGCCAGGTGACCAGGAGCACCCGGCTTCCTGCAAAGAAATTATGATGGTCTGACCAAGAAGAACTAGGGAGCTACAAGGTTTAATTGAACAGGAACTATTACATTTTAGTGTACATGTGGGCACCTGCATGTGAGTGTGCGTGCACGCACAAACACACACACATGTTTGGACAGGAAGGTAACAAAATTAGAAGCCGGGATATCAGGGAGGGACACAGTGATCCAGGTCAGGGGACCCAAGACATGGCTGGACTGCAGAGGCTTCTGCTTTTTGAGTAGTTTTCAGTGAGAGAAATGAACCACCAACAAGCATATGAATGTTGTATAATTGTAATTAAGATATTAACATTTGAAATGCATCTAATTTGAAGCTCATGGAGTACAAGGAGTGTTTCTTACAGAAGAATCTATGATGCATACACATATGACAAGTGTTAAAACAGCTGGGCTCAAGTGTTTATACTAATTACATGATTAAGTAATAAAATAGCATCAAATATTGCTATATTTAGGAAAACACATGCTATAATGCTATTTATAAAGAAACTGTGTTATTATAGGTGAACATTGTCTAGAACTCTTTCAGGGTAATTAACAATTTCTGTATCTTTCTTGGAGTCATATTCTCATGTAACTTGTTTAACTTCCGCTGTAAGTATAGTTATGTCTCTCTTCTCATCCATAATTATTTCTATTTTCACCTCTTATGCTTTTTAAAAAAGTCAGGCTTCAAAGAGATATATTTATTTCTCTTTCAGGTTTTCTATTTATTATTTACTCTATTTTTTCACTCTTGTTATGTTCATCCTTTATAACGCTCTCATTTTAACTTTTAGAGTATATGTTGTTATACTTTTTCTAACATTTTAAGATGAGTATTACGTTTTGATACTTACAGTCTTCCTTATTTAATAATAGTAAGTATATTTACCAGGCTCTATAGGTTTAATACAAAGTGGTTTCTTCATTGCTTCCTTTTTTCCTTTTACTCCTCCACCAATGAGATGTTTATAGATTTTTAGAGAGATAAAGAGGAGAAAACAGAGAGAAAGAGAGAGAGAGAGAGAGAGAGAGAGAGAGAGAGAGAGAGAGAGAGAGAGCGCATTAATTGGTTGTCTTGCATATGCACCTGGCCAGGGACCAAACCACCAACCTAGGTATGTGCCCTGTCTAGGAATTGAACCCAAAACAATGTACTGGACAATACTCCAACCAACTGAGCCACTTGGCCAAGGCCTCTTCATTGCTTTCAAAAGAGCCTTAGCCTTGTGGACTCTCAAAGTAAAATAGCATTTTAATGCTATCAGTTTTCACTTTAATACTAATGAGTGCTGAAAAGGCCATTTTTTAATTAATCCTTTATGGTCTCCAAGGAACACATAATAATTTATGTTATATGATATATAAATATTTGTATATGTAAATATATAGGGTAAACTATATAGCATAAGTTTGCAAACTGTATCTAAAATATATGAAAATATGAATGTGTGTATATATCACCCCAATAAGCACCTCCACATACTCACAGAAAAGTATGAAGAAGAATAGAAATCACCTGTAGTTTGACACCAGAAACAAGCATAGTTAATATATTGGTGCATTTATTTTTCAGGCTGTCTGCTTGTATATGTATGTGTATACACCATATACATATTTTACAGAGCAGGCATCATGTGGACAAGTTCTGTGTAGTTTTATTTTTTCAGTAAATATATTCCATGGCTATAATGTCTTATACAACAGTTATAGGGTTCATAGTATTCCTTTAGCATGAAATTTTCTCAGTTTCCTTTCATTGGACATATAACTTATTTTCATTCTGGAACCATTAAAGAATAGTGTAATGAACAAAACCTTTGTATCTAAATTCCTGTGCATCTCCCTCACTTATTTCCAAAGATAAATTCCTAGAAGATTCAGAACATTCATGGTTACAAAATTGTCATTTTTTTTCCTCTTTAAAAAAAAATAAATTTGTCATTCTTTCCCATGAGTCTCAGTAGGAAGGTTGGCCTTGGCCCAGGTGCCCTGTGAGAATGACCTAGCACCCACTTACACTCAGGAGCACAGAACACGGTGCTAATGTGCTTCCTGTTTATGGGTGAAAATATATTCATTCTGGTTTTCGATGCTCTATGAATTTATTATCTACTTATATTTTATTTTATTTTAAAAGATATGGGAATGACTCTTCTCATTTGGGGGTTTGTATTTACTTTTTACAATACTTACATGACCTCTGAGTAAGTCCTGCTATACTTCTCTGTACAGAGCTTAAAATATTCACTTACAGGTGAGAAAGTCATTTGGCTACATTCTGAAGATCAGGTGATCTGTTTCTGTGGAGTAGAATACCATAAATATATATGATTATATATATGGAGATAGATAGATTAGATAGATCGATAGATCCATAGATCCATAGATCGATAGACAGATAATTACCTGGAGATCTCAAAAATTCATTTAATCCATAAGGCTCAAAAGCTGAAAAAAACGTTTAAAAGGGCTGTATTAAACAAAGGATAAAGTTAGCTCTGAGTGGGGTAGGGATTTTTTTTTTCCATAGCAAATATCTCAGCCATTGTTCAGAATCCTGGACGTTATTTCAGATTGTTAATTTATAACAAACCAAGGATAGAATTGAATGCCACATGATGAAAGGAGATTCACATCTGCTGAGACAATCTGCAAGGCACCTGGAGGAGATAAACTCGAGTAAATGATATATTAAATACTCTTAAAACTCCCTCCATCTATGGGGCCTTTGATTCAATGAGAATAGTAATCATAAACTCGGTGGTATCCCAGCTATTGGTATTTTTACAAAATAAGTAGGTCTGCATATAAGGTAAATATCTCAGTGCAGAGATAAATACTCTGAAAATAATCATGTGGAAGCAATTGCTATTATAATAAGCATATGGTCCTGCTAATATAGAGTGTTGCTTAATAATTGATGTTACAGGGGAGAAAAAAGAGTAGAAAAAGTTATTTATTCTGGGCAACACTTTGTACATTCAGAATAGAAAAGACCCTAGTGAAATGCAAAACAATTAAGAGAATACAGGCTCTCTTCCACTTCCGCTGATACACATTTATGGCTATGAACAAGGCACACTGGGAAGGCAGGAAGTATACAACTCAACTTAATCTGTCCCTCTGTGGTATTTCAGGCCCTCCACAATATAGTCCAATTTTATGTTTTTAGCCCTTGCTCCCACTTCTCCTCTAAATATATTTTCAGCTCCAGCCCAACTGGGCTACTTCCTTTTTCCAGAGCATATTCTTTCCTCCCCTCTATCTTTGTTCATCCTGGTCCTGTTCCCTTCACTTTTATTGTTATCCCCAAGCCCACGCATCTGTCACTTTCTAATCTATGATCACAGAGTTATATAAGATGCTAGGTCTTCTATCACACAATTCTGATGTCTTCAACTGTCTGTGAATGCCCGATCCTTAGAATTCTATAGCATTTTATTTATCGATTTCTTTTGGAACTTGGGGGAAATGGTGTAGCCTTCACCAAGGTAAAGATGTATATTGGAGATAGAGTTGAGATGTATTTTGGAGATAGAATATACAGAACTTGGAAAATGGTTGAATGTAGGAGTTGATGAAAAAAGAGCAATCAAGGAACTCTGACGTTAGCAATTAATGGATTCCTAATTGCATAGAAGAGAAATCCTTAGGAAGGGTAGGGTTTAACCAAGAGTTCCATTTTGTTCATTGTTAAGTGGCATAAGACATCCAAGTAGAAAGGTATTGTGTATAGTTGTATAATTACTAAGAATGGAACCTATATGAGAAGTCTGAACTGTACACATCAGCTGGAGAATCAACAGCATAGCAGTGGTCTATATATACCCATGGATGTTGATGAGCTCCTACAAGGAGAAAGGCAGAAGGAAGAGTAGAGGCAGGGGCAAACTCTGAATAGCTCTTTGTTCGATGTTGGACAGAGAAGAAGGAGCTCTCAAAAGAGACTGGAAACATATTTTTGGCTTAAACATAGTAATTCTGCATTCATTCTTACATGATTTTCATTAGGCTCTTAATGGCTTCCAATTTGGGTGTGGCTGCATAATCTCGCAACTCAAAAGTTTTCTTTTTCTTTTCTTTTCTCTCCATACCTCAATCAAAGGGGGCAAAATTGCATGGCCTCAGAACCTAAATAAATGGGATAGGCTTTCTCATATGAGTGGTAAACTGGTCTCTAGGGTCATTTCAAAATGGATTGAGTAATGGGTGGCAACAACATTTAACTAGAAACTTTTACTGCGTTCAGAATATTATTGAGCACATACTATCTATTAAAGAAGGTCCTTCCATCTTGGAACTTAGATTCTATTTGGAGAGAAATAGTAAAAAATGAACATATAATAAAAGAAAGAAAGAGAGAAAAAGACTTATAGAAAGAAAGAAAAGAGAGAGAGATGAGGGGGGATGATGAACGAAGGAAGATAGGAAAGAAAGAAAGAAAGAAAGAAAGAAAGAAAGAAAGAAAGAAAGAAAGAAAGAAGGAAAGAAAAAACACCTGTGCTAGCAAGTGATAAATGCCATGGAAAAAAGGAAAGTAGAGAATAAAGGTAGTTGGGAGCATGTGTTTATAGTTTTTCAGTTTAAAAAAGGGTGGGATGTCAGGGAAAGATTTATTAAAATGGTAACATTTGAGCAAACAAAACCTTATAGGAGGGAAGGAATTTAGTTATGAAATAAAATTTACTGTGCATATTTTTGAGGGTAGAACATCCTGGGCAGATGGAAGAGTTAGTGCAAATACTTTATGCTTGGTGTATTTGAGAAAGTCATTATGATTGTAGCAAATGGCACATTGGGAACAATAATAGGAATGAGGTCAGAGAAGTAAAGAGAGAGACAGATCATAAAGGACATCATAGTTAATTAAAACTGCAGTCTTCATTCTGAGGGAAATGGAGATCCATGTGGATATTTTTAAGTGACATGATCTGACTTCCCATTTGAAAATATCACTCTGGCTATTGTGTTTAGAATAGGGTACAACAGGCAAGAATGGGAAGACCAATCAGAAGGCTTTTATAGTAGCCAAGGCAAGAAATGATAGTGTCTAGGACCAATAGAGATAGTGATAAATGGTGTGATTCTTAATACATTTTGGAGGTTGAGGGAGCAATATGTCCAGATGTATTGTCTGAGGAGTATGGAAAAAGAGACATCAACTATGACTTCCAAGTTTCTTGACTATTTTAGTAGGGTTATGTGGGGCTGCTTTATTTGTTTATTGTTTACTAAGTTGTAGAATTTCTTTCTATATTTTGGACATTACCTTTTATCAGATATATGATTGGTAAATATTCTTTCCCATTTCAAAGGTGCCTTTTCATTCTGTTGACAGTTCCCTTGCTGTGTAGAAACTTTTAAAGCTATTGTGATAACAAACCAATGAACAAGGGGCTTGGAGAATGACAGGAAGATAATTCCATCCCTTCTAAATAAATATAATATATATATATATATTATATTTATTATACACACACACACACACACACTAGTGCATGGTAGTATTCCTGCTGAAATACCCAGTTAAGGAAGAGGGATGACAGCACATTGAAGATACAGGAATGACAGTTTGATCTTATATACCTGAAATATTGCTTTTCTGAAATATGAATTCAAAAAAGTGGATGTCAAAACATGACTCAGGGTCATTTTCTCTACGATTCAATATGTGGGCTGAATGCTTTAAAAATATCCAAAATTCCTCTCACTATTGCTCCTAGGAAAACCATGCCTATATCTAAGACCATGGATATAAGTGCTTTCAACTTCCAATCTGTCCCTGTAAAAATAAAAAACAGGTATTATGAATACTCCATGCACAATGATGGTGTAACATGTTAATGGGAGAGGTCAGAGGGTTTAGGAGAAAAAGTCTAGAGATCGAAATTCTTCCCCTGGTTCTTCCACTAACTAACTGTATGACTGGGGACAGCAGACCCAATCTCGCTAGATGCCAGTACCATTATTTGTGATATGAATACACCGGATGCAGGATGGCATATGTATTACATACAGGAACCTTAGATTCAAATAGAAAAGGATTCGAGTCCTAGCTCTGTCCCTTAACAGTTCTGTAAACTTGCCAAGATACCATTAATCTCTTAAAACCCTTGTTTCTTCTTCTGTACAATGGGGGTAATAGGTGTACCTCTCCCTTATTCCTGTGATTATGAAATGAGATTACATATACCAAACTGCTACCACAGTGCCTGGTACATGGAAAACATTTCAGACATAGTACTACTTACTTTTGTAGTACCATTTTCAAAATACATTTCTTTGTCGCCATATTTAATCCATTCACACTGCTTTTAAAGTTTATAGATTTTTTCACATGCAAGCCATTCAACACGATTTCTGGTGTCTCCTTCATATCCCTCGGCTCTCGGGATCTTGGGCAAAAGTATAAATCCCTGTCCTTGCATTGATCCTGTGGGGAAAGCCACGGGGATTATATCACTCTTAACTTAGATTGGCCGTCCTCTTCTTCTGGGAAGCCTTCAGAAGTGGGAGTGCTGCCTTGTATATCAAGAAGGGATTCGAAAAGGTGATTTCATTTGCGCTTTCATTTCGTTCTTCAAGGAAAGGGAGTTAAATATTAAATAAGAAGTCTAATCCAGTAAATAGGGTGATGCAACCATCCCCGACTCACGGAGTTTATGATAAAAGGAGCAGCGAAAGGGATCAAAGCCAATAATGAGCTAGGATGAGCAGAGTGAGGAGCAGAGCAAGAAATTTGGGATGAGATCAAAATGTGCCAGAAGCCAATCATGGGCTGCAGTGCACGTCGCCTCCACCACAGCAGAGCACTGCAGCGGCACTCATCCGGAATCCAAGGCCTCAGCCAGCTACTGCACATCCACTGCCTGCTGGAAGCTGGGGATGCAAATTTAAAGACACATTTCACATAATCCCTGGCCTCAGGTAACTCGCATCCTAGCAGGAAGAAAAACACCCACCTGCTGACAGCAGGTAGAATAGCACAATCATTAAGCACATTTCTTTTTGTTGTTGTTAATCATCACCGGAAGATATTTTTCTATTGATTTTTAGAGAGAGGGGAGGGGATGGGCAAAGACAGGTAGAGAGAAGCATTAATGTGAGAAAAACACAACGATTGGTCGTCTTCCACATGTGCAATGCAGGTACATGCCCTTGACTGGAATCAAATGCAGGACCTTTCAGTCCAAGGGCCAGTGCTCTATCCATCCACTGAGCCAAACTTTCCAGGGTGAGCACTTTTCTTTGTAATGAGACTGTGTTGGTTTAAAGCTCAGTCTATCCACTCCCTAGCTTTTGGGGCATGGAAAATTATTGCATCTCTCTGAGCCTGCATTTATTCATTGGTAAATAGAAGTACCTACCCCTGGATTTGCTGCAAGGGGTAAATAAGTAAGATGTGGAAATGGGCTTAATGAAATACCTACTCTTTAATATGGGCAGTGATACATATTATTGTAGACCATAATAAATGTTGCTGTGTAATTAAAACTTGCTGTGGTCTGGGTAGGAAAGAGAATGGATGGTGTCTTAAGCAGAGGAAACAGCGGAATCCTGACTCAGAGCTGTTAATGTGTTAGTAGGACTGGGGAATAAAGAACAATCTCACAACAGAGAAGAGAATGGTTGGGTGGGAGAGAAATTTCAAGTGAACAAAGAGGAGACTGGGAAGTTGATCCTGAACTGCCTAGCAAACACATTTGGACTTGATCCCACAAGTGAGGGGGAGCTACACTTTAGAAAAATTGTTACTGTGGAGGACATCATGGACCACAAAGAGGAATTAGAAGGCCACTGATCAATAATGGTCCCACCCAGGGCAGTGA
This sequence comes from Antrozous pallidus, assembly GCA_027563665.1. Taxonomy (NCBI): domain Eukaryota; kingdom Metazoa; phylum Chordata; class Mammalia; order Chiroptera; family Vespertilionidae; genus Antrozous; species Antrozous pallidus. The sequence continues at coordinate 9,170,921 of CM050516.1, read as the reverse complement.
GAGTGATGAAAAAGAATGAAGTGAAGGCAGGATTCAGAGGCAACTTGGCAGTAGTGAGCAAGTGATTGGAGTGGGCAGAGGATGTAAGGGAGGTTAGAAGGACTACAGCTTAAAAGAATGTTGGAAAATGAGGTAGAGGTTAGAAAGAGAGCACCCAGCAGGGAAACAAGAAGCTTTGTTTTGGAAAATACTGAGTGTAGATAATCTAGAACTACCGTGTGCAGATATTCAGTAGACACTTGGAAACGTGCTAGTGTGAAAATGAGGCTGAGTGTAAACCAGGGACTAGAGATAAGGAAAGTATCATCCATAGGTTATAAGCAGCACTACAAAAGGGGTAAGGTGTTTGGGACGAGGGACATAAAGTGACAGGTGTAAGAATCCTAGAAATGCCGCCTTTTGGGGAGCAGTCCAAGGCAGAGGAATCAGCAGAGTTGTTGGGGAAGGGATGCTCAAAGAAGAGGGAAGGTGAGTCTGTTCTCTTTCAGGTCAATTATGCTATAAGCTGCAAAGTGTTCAGTTAGGATAAAGAATGAGGAGAGGACTTTGGATGTGATATTGGGAATATTGAATGGGGCATTCCGGAGTGAGGCGCCTACGCAGACATGGTTAGAATGGTTCAAGGAGAAGAGGGTGTGAAGAAATGAAAGCAGACAGCAGACATTACATCTGAATATATGGGAAGACCGTGTGTTTTCCGTACCCATGATTCAAATGTAGCAGATAATCTCTCTATGTATGTATTTTGCCGTCTTCACCTCAAAAGAGTGAGACTAGTTGACCATTTCATTATAGCCTTTCCAGGAGGACCTGGGTATACAGCAGAGGTCCCTAAGGAGGAGGGCAGAGGCTTGGATTTGCTGAAACTAGAACTCTCTGGATTGTGTTTTCTGAAAACCATGGACAGTCAGCAGGGGTCTCCTAATCTATGCAGCATTTGGGGCATTATTAGAAACCAAAAACCTCTCTCTTTTTTTTCTGAAAGGACAGAGTATGAAATGTTCTGAATAAAAGACTACAGAGCTTGACTGACAAATATCACTCCTGTGCTCAGTTGAGCAGTGAATGTTAATCAACTCCATCCTCCATGAAGCCAGCTGCACTTAGTTGGAAGCGGCACCAGATGGTGGGTGATAGAAAGGCTTCTTGGATCCATTTAGTATTAATCCAGTAACTTTTTAGTGGACGACCCCAATTTCCCAGGCTTTGGAGTGGGAGTCAATTTTCCTTTCAGAACCCCGGTATTCCACATCTTGAGAGATGGCATAAAACTCACTAACAAATTAGCTTTTGTCGTAGTTAGTGAGGTCTGACTGTTTCCGGTTCTAACTGCAGCTTATCTTTACCGTTTCCCTAGAAGTAGAAGAGAACAAATGGGAGAATGGAACTCTAGAGAGGGTGCTTCTCCTCCCCCACTCTGCAAATGCAGTCAGCAGCTTCCCTCCTTCCCCTCTCCTCTAATAGAACATGTCATACATCTCTACAGCTTTTAAATAATCCCTTTCAAATAAGACAAGATTGGCAATACCATTTTTTTAAAATAGGAGAAGCAGTGAAAGTTAGGTTTTGGATGCAGACGGTCCTGAATTTGAGTTCCACCTCTTCCATTTGAAAGCTGGTGGTCAGCCAATTCCTTAAACTTTCTGAAATTCTCTTTTGCCATTTGTAAAATAACAAAAGAGAATATAAATACCCACTGGAAAAGGTCATTGCAGGGACTACAGAAACGAGTGCAATATAAGAATATTGGATCTCCCCTAGTTCTATATTCAAATAAGAGGTACAGTATTCAGATATAGAAACAGTCCCCCCTGGAAAATCTTTTAAACTAGCTCTCAACAAAGAATGCACGGTTCTATGTGAGCAACCCTGTACAGTGGTAAGCATGTGTGAAAGTTTAGTGCCTCCAGTACTACACAAAGCATAATGTGAACATGTACTAAGCAGGAATACATTCAATATATTGAGACGTACACATTGTGAGCCTAGAGGGCAATGACATGCCTAACATATGAGCAGATAGATTCTTGGTCCCGTGCCATAGGCTCACTGAAGCATGCATGTGCTTTCTCCTTCCTCTATTTGCCACCATAGGGACATTCTTCGATGCCCAGAGCAGGGAACCACCATGAGCCCAAGGCATACCACGGTTCCTAGCATATAATACACACTCATTAAGTAGTCATTGCTATTTGTGATGCCTTGAGTTCTAATAGAAGAGATTTTCAAATAAACCTTCTCTCTATCTTAACAAGGGTCTGCAGAAACTGCTTCAGAGCTGGCAGTACTCAAGTTGGAGACATGCAGCCTTGTTTCCTAATCCACCCTTGGGTGACCCTGCCCCAATGACGCAATGATGCAGTGTTTTGAGTTAATTTTGGTCTCTGTAGTGTTCTAGGAGCTTCGTAAAAGAAACATTTTCTTAAAGCTAATACATAGGCCTAAAAGATCCAAATTGTGCAGCTTTCAGTGGATTTGATTTAAACCCCTTTACAGGGAAGCACGGAAAATGGATTTGGTTATGGTTCTAGTTCCTTTCTTCAAAGAAGATTCATCAGCTTAGTGGTGTGTGTGTGGGGGGGGGTGGAGGGTTGCACGCGTGCATGTGGGTGGATGCGTGTGCATGATGGCATTTAGTTTGGGCTAATTAACAAACTTGCCTTAGGATTATGCATCCCTGATACCAAGAGGATAACACTGCAGCTTGTGGGTGGTTTGGGACTGCTGTCACGAAGATGCTTTTTGCAAGTTGAAATGTCTGTCACCCTTGATTTTGGGGAGTAAAAAGAAGAAGAGTTTGAAGTCGCCTAAACACAGACATATAAATCAATGCTGTTCACAGCTTCCTTACGCTGTGCTAGCATATTTGCCATGGGCAAGAAGAAGCACTTGTCAATATTAAACTGACTTTAAGCCATTAGTTTAAATGTCTGGGTAGTCTTTCTAATGACTCTACCAACCTCAGTCTCAGTTTTGTGTTTATGTTTCACAGGTCTTCACATTTTGCACCTGAAAATACGTGTCACAATACACACACACACACACACACACACACACACACACACACAAACACACACACTTTTATAAACTTCTCAAACATGGGTTTGGATGATCCCAAAACTTTGCTTGGCTCTCTGCTATTGATTTCTCTGAGGAGTAAAACCCACATGGCAACTTCTTCAGAAAGAACATATTAAAGATGAAGTATAAGGATTTTTAGATCAAAAGGAAAATGATTTTTTAAAAATCTTTACTATGTGATAAATTATTCCAAAGGCATTATAAAAATGTACACACTTACACCAGGGGATAACACAGAACGTTGGGGTGACTTTGAAATTACTACAGGCAAAACACGAACCTCTTGCCATTCTTGGCCAGGTTGTTTATAGCAGGGCGTCACTACTATTTTTTTTTAAATGGCATTCCCTTATCATCAGAAAGATTCCCCATTTTCCTTTTGAGAGGAATGCATGAGAAGAGCTGCATGTTTTAACATACCATGTCCTCGCCCACCGGTCCCCCTCTACTGAAAAAGAATGGTTTCATGGAAAACTGTGTAGTATTTCCATCCTTTACTCACCTTTCATGAGGGAAATGACACCTAAATTTTAAACCAATTTAGCTCTCCGAATGTGCCATCTGTGCCTCTCCTCTCGTCTCTAGGCCAAGAGAAAGTCATTAAACTTGAAGAAGGGTGGGAGAGAGGAGTAGCGGAGAGAGGCACATGTCTGAGAGGCATGAGGGAGATGAAAGGCGTCTGAAATTGGAGAATTGCCTGGCGCTTTTCCCTCAGAAAGGACTAATGATGGTGGTTTGGGGTTAGGAAAAATGACTGAGCATCCATCAGCATAGGGTAAGATCAGAGGGCCCTGTCATTTCAAGGGAGGCAGGATTCCTGCAGGCAAATATTATGATTGACTATCACTTGGGCCTCAAGCGAGGTGAGTTCAAGCTACTGAAAATGAGAACACTGCGGTGTAGCCCCTTTGAGAGAGGGGAACCTTTGAAGGAAGTCGTTTTAACCACGTTCATCTGCAAGGCCACTAGACAGCCCCTCAGAATTCTGTCGCAACTGCTTTTGCGTGACACTGCTTTCCCCATATTCTCCAGAGCAGGTGAACCCAAAGAAGCTGACAATGGAAATCGGTGATGACCAGGGTGCTGTTTATGCCCTTGCTCTCCTAGCGCCCCTCAGGAATTGCACAGGCTTCTTCAGGCTGTTCCCCTGACTTCTGTTCATAATGGCCGTATTGAGAACTCATTCACAGGGCGTACAAGTCACCCACTAAAATTACAAAATTCAGTGGTTTCTAGTAGGTTCATCGAGTTGTACAACCATCAGCACAATCCATTTTAGAACATTTTGTTAGAATTTTTATTGTTGAAAGTATTACAGATGTCTCCCCCCCCCCCCCCCCATTGACTGCTTCTCACCCACACCTGCCCCAGGCCTTCACCACACTATTGTCTGTGTCCATGGGTTATACATATATGCATATACATTTTTTGGTTATCTCTTCCCGCACTCACACCCACTTTCCCTCTAGGATCTCACAGTAGCCTATAACAGTAACCCCACCCCCACCCTGCTTCCTCCCCACCAAACGGGAACCCTTAGCCCTCTGCAACAATGAAACTTCTAAATTTCTGCAGGATTCGGGCGATAGATGGCCTTTGTAATTAGCTTCTTTCACTTAGCAAAATGTGTGTTTTATGTTACAGCATGCATTAGCATGTTAGTCCTCATTTGGACAGAAAATAGTCCTTTGTATGGATGTCCCACATTTATTTACTCCTTCATCAGTTCATGGACTTTTGGGCTATTCCCGCCTTTTGCCTGCTTCCTGTGATTCTTGGATCCCTGGCACCATGAGTGATATCCGAATAGTGTGGTATAAAGACTACAGGCTTTGGGGTTGCTACATTTGAGCTCAAACCCCAGTTTTTCTGCCTATTAGCTACAGGATCCTGGAGAAGTTATACAGCCTCATGCTCCCTTATTTCCTCCTTTGGTAGGAAACAACATCCTACGCCACCCCTCTGACTTGATATGAGGATTAAGTGAGAGAACTGTTGAGCAATTTTCTATTTCTTGAAAGGATAGTCACATAACATGAGCCTTCCTGTAGAGCTCTTGTATATTTTATATAAAAGTAATCTGGATAATGCCAGGTTATTACTCTCTCTTTTAAATCAAGTAAAAGAAGACGTCAGAGACATATCCTGGTATTGACAGTGTGCTCCACAAGAGACTTGGCAAGGCTCAGTGAGAATTGTTTCTGTTCATCTTTTCCTAGCTCAGCCTCACCCTGTAATCCCAGGAAGTAACCCCCACAAACCCTGCTTTAGATATAGTGCAATTAAAAAAAAAAAGTCAGCAACCAGCCCAAATGGAAAACTAGCAGGGATCTTCCCATTTTATAGCATTATCTATTGAGGCAAAGATAAAGTAATGGATTCACTAGGTAATCCAGGATTTCAGAAACCTAAGCACTAAGCCTTCTTACATCTTTGACCTAAAGCGATGTTAAAACTTCCTCATTTTGATTTCAGCCAGAGAAGAATACACAGGATACAAATGGGACCCTTTAAACAAATGTAAGAATGTGCTGAGAGTTTCTTTAGTAATTGAGTGAAAGAGAATGGCTCGCCAAGGTTTCAAGTAGAAATGCGCCTAAATAAATGCTTCTAAATCAGCTTGCAGGAAACGAATAGACTTTTGTTTAATTAAACTTACTTGTAACATTTGCGTAGAGGTGTGGCAATTCACCTTGTCAGTTCTCACCCGGGATGTTTAATGATGGGCTGGCAGTGGTTTCCAAATCAGAATCAGCTTCTCCCTCCTTCCAGCCTGACATTAGGCAGCCTGTGGAAATGGCAATGTTCTCCACATGAATATTCATAGAATTAAGTCTTACCGATGGGCTTAAAGAACTCTATTATTTTTTTGAATGTACATTCTTAGATGTATATGCTGAAGTAGAGTAGATGGAATATTTCAGGGCTTGGTCACATCCTTGAAAAATCACATGTGAATGAGTTTATCACCAGGAAACCACCATCCTTGCTCCATCAGTTGAATTTTTTAGAACATTTACCCTCAATATTATGCTTTGATTTATAGTTCACAAAAATGTCTTAGTTTATAATAAACACAGTATTCTTTTTTATTTTCACAAAACTGAGCAAAAAGTATTTTACAGATGAGGAACTGACTGTTCTAAGATCACACTGACAATACGGTAGCAATATTAGAACCTAGACCCTTCTGACTTAGTTTTTATCTTTTTAAATATATTTTGGTTGATTTCAGAGAGGAAGGGAGAGGGAGAGAGAGATAGAAACGTAAATGATGAGAGAGAGTCTCATCCATCAGCTGCCTTCTGGGGACTGAGAACAGAACCCAGGCATGTGCCCTGACTGGGAAGTGAACCATACCTTCAGGGTCATGGGTTGATGCTCCACCACTGAGCCACACCATCTGGGCCAAACGCTTCTGAATTTTAGTTATTTAATACATCTTCTCATCCTGCTACCTCCCTGGGGAGTGACTTGTTCCTGTTGACTCGAAATTACCTTCCTACTTCAGATTTTTATGTTGGCTTGTGCGTAGTATAGTATTGTCCACTTAATCGCTGGGCCCCGAGCCACATGGACACTTCGAAGTGGGTAGAATGCAGCCAGGGTAAGTGTCATTCCTGATTAATAATTAAATGAAAAGATAAGGTGTTTGTTTACAATATTAATTAAACAGGCAAGGAAAACACCCACCAGCAATTCATTTGAGAAAACACTGAATGCAAATAAGCAAACAAAAGAGATGAGGCTAGGTTAATTCTATACGCATTTGAAAAATACCACTGCTTTTGCTAGTTTTGGGGACAGTCAAGTTCATCTACGTTACTGGAATCATTGTTATTGTGTTGGAGGATTACTATTGCAGTGCTGGTTGTTGATGACTGGTCTAAAAAAATACAGGCTACTTGAAAACAGTGATCTCACATGCCAGTGTCTGTAGGAGCCAGATAGCTAACTCAGAGACTGGGCATATAGTGTTTATAGATACACATACATGTGCCCTGCCAGTGGTCGGAACCGTCGAGAACTGGAACCTGTTTAACTCATTAAAGGAGAGGTACCTTGCTCTAGTTGTTTTGTTGTTGTTGTTTTCTACCTTCATGTTAGCATCTGTTTTTTTCTAGATGAGCGTTTTCAAATTAGAAGGAAAATCAATACGTTTTTAAAAAGTTATGACATCTCTTAATATTTGACTTCATTCAATTTAATGAAGGAAAATCCGTTGTAGGACAAACAAAAGGCACAAGGCAGCAGGAATTGGCCGAAAGCTATTTATTTTCATCTTTCGCTTACAGGAACCTTCCTCTTAGAAAGAAAACCCATCCCCATTGAACACTGGGGTACAAAGAGTGAAAAGAGTGTGCGTGCTTCCATTCTGGTCATTTCAGTGTTTGAAAATTCATACAAAGAAAGAGGCTTTACCAAGCCTTCATTCTTTTTCTGGGGAAACACCTAAATTCTGTTGCATCCCCTTAATTTCATTGTGGCCCATTGCGATTCCCTGTTACACTTAAAGTCATCAAATCCAACAATTTTACTACGGAATCCGAACATACAGAAGAAAAACTGGAGAAATACAATAGAGAAAATAGGTTAGTCTTCACTCAAGTATAACCTCTCATATCATTTCAACTCTCAAAGTCACAGGGAATCTTGAAAGTAGAGGTGCCAAGGGGTTCACCTGGAAATAGAAATGCAATAAATATTGCTCTTAAGAACATCTCTCTCTATATGTATGACGTTCTTCAGGGTTTGAATCTGAGTATTGAATGAACTCAGGGTCTTTGGGCCAGAAGCTTTAACAGACCCAAAATCCTTACTTTCATTGCATGTCTCACAGAATGCCCTGCTTCTTGATAAGATTTCTGAGGTGCCAAAGATTCAGGTGACAAGTGACATTTTTATTCCTGACATGAGACTTTTTATTATATCATGGAGAATAAAGTTCAATAAGTGACTTCTGATCATACTTTATTGCAGTCTTTAGCAAAGATCGATTCCATTAAGTAGGTGCATTTCAGTTGCTATTACTTCAAGTGATGCCATAATGTACTTGAAATGCAGTCTTTAGTTAATAATAGCGAGCTTATTGAGTGTGTTAGAGATGTGCTCAAGCACTTACTTTTGGGCCAGGTATCAGTCAAGAAATAGTATTTTAGACCTACATGATTTGGATGTATATTTTTTCAAAATTCTAACGAATATATCATTCTTAAAAAATAAATATATATCCATTATTTGGTAGGGGGCAGTATCACTTAATGCAATGAAGTAATGGAGTGGAATAGAATATTCAAGTTCATTGAATATCTTGAAAAACAGCTTCACTCAAAGGTCACTTGGTCCACGTTGTTTACAAAAATGAACTCAAGTCTACCTACTTAGGAGACTTCAGAGCCATCATTGGAAAAGAAATAGGTAGAAGGATAAGTCACCAACCAACTCTGTTTTATAATTATGTATTCTCATTATAAGGAGTAGCTAACAGTTGCATGTGGTGAAGAGAGATGGGTATTGCCCACAGGAATTTGTTTTCTCTTGACTTTTAGTGTCAAGAAAATGAGATGAGAATATGCGAACAAAGTGGACAAACTTACAGAAAAGTTGCAAAAACAGAATAAAAAAAAACTTCAATATCCTGCAGGGGCAATTTGAAAGGTAATTGTGAAATTTTAATAACATAGGGAAATGCTCACCCATCTATTGTGAAGTTAATAAGCAGTCGAAAAATGGCATGCACATTGTAGAACCAATTAAGCTACTCACATAAGAAGCAAGCTAGAAGCATGTGCTCCAAATACTATAATAGTGGCTCGTGTACACTATAGGATGCGGATGATTTTATGTGTGTTATTCTATTTTTCTTATTTGTTAAATAACTAGAATAGAATACCTTTATATAGAGAAAACATATTTAAGTAAATTTTAAGTATAATGGTGGTTTAAACATACTGATGCCATTTTTATTCAAGTAATTTTTAAGCTCATGGATAATAAGCGAAATACCAGTTGTATGAATGATCCTTGATGGAATTTCTAACATTGATGATGGTATTTCATAGTGGAAGTTACTTTAGAAATTTCTTGACTTTTGTTAGGTCACAAGGAAACCATCAACATATCATTTGAAAGAGTAAAACCTTGTAATTAAATGTAAATGTTATACAGCAGTTAAAGTATAGATTCTATGATTTCATTATGATATACCTTTGTTGCTTTAGCATGATTTCTCTCTATCATCAAAAAATGAAATTCCTACATTTTCAGCACTTAGTGTATAGAAATATTTGTGGGCAGCATGAAATTCTTTCAGTTATCTAACCAGCAAACATCTCCAAGAAATAAAGTTAAGTCTTTAATCAGTACAGTAAAATATATTAGAATAAGTCTTGATTAGCAAAATAGCAATCAAAGCCTTCTACTCTTTTCACTCATTGGGACATATGGCCCCTCTTTATGAAGGCAAATATCCCAAAACAACAACCCACTACCTTATCTTTCAAAATATGGCACTCAAAATCATCTTGGAAAAGAACTCTTTAAGCCTAATAAGCCATATGCTCAATGAATTGATTTATTCCATTTTGTGGTATAGACATGAAACTCTTCTTTGCAATGTCTTCATCATATTAAGACTCCCTGCAACTAAATTTAAAAAAAAATTAGCATGGCTTCCAAATAAGAAGTAAACAGTCATAGGGAAGCAGCTTTTGTATTGAAAAGCAGGGTGGGGGAGAGGAATTAAGTGAACAGTCCCTGATTTGCCAGACATTCTCCCCGTGGAGTTCACAGTATGTTTGAAGATCAGATGAAATGACAGCTGCCTTGATATACACAACACAGGTTTAAACCTGTTTCAGAATGGGCCCCTGGAGGAAAGGCAACTCCCCGGTCACTCTTATTTGTGTAAGTCAGTGGTTGGCCATGGGCGCAGAATGAATTTACAGTGTTTCTGGGTCATCAGACAAGAGTTCATTTAATTTTAATATTATTTATTTGGATGTATTCTGCAGTGCCTCATATTTGGTATTAAAAAGAACATCCTATCAAAATAGGCAGCCATGTGTGTATGACTAAATGGAGACTGGGCTTGTCTACCTCCAGCCACATTCCAATAATCCCGTATTGGAAACCCAAGTTGGATATGTGTTCTTTTGTCTTACATATTGTGCCCCAGACAAGCCGTTAAAAATATAAATTCCATGATAAGAGGGACTGACTTAGTCAATTTGGCCAAGTGGTATTATGAGATGAGTTCTACACTCAAATCCATTTGATGCTCTGTGATATTGGGCAAGTCAGTTAAACCTTCTGAGGCTGAGAGAAAATAAGAGACATGATGATGTAAGTAATCTAAACTGCAGTACATTTTGAAAATAAATTATACGTTGCATGTGTGAATGCATACTTCTATAAATGTGTCTGTTTCTTATCATCTAGGGAATCAGTTTTAAAATTAATAGATTAGTTATTAATTCCTTTGCTACCAGCAACACATAACATTTGAGAAAGTATTTTGTTGGCTTTTCATGATACAAACAAACAGAGGCTGACTGTCTCTAGAGCACATTGAGTCTTTAACTAAAAGAGGTGGACTATCTGTATCAGAAGTGAGATCAAGAACCTGATCTAAATAATCAGTTTCCAAAAGCTAAAATATTGATTATCCCATTGTGTGTAATGAGAGATAGTTGAATTATTTAGCTTAAAATGACTTAGCTCATGGTGTCCCAAGGGATTTTAAGAAGTCAAAGTTAACTCAGTTGGTGTGTCAACCTATAAACCAGAGGTCATGGTTTGGTTCCCAGTCAGGCACATATTTGTGTTGCTGGCTCAGTCTCCAGTAGGGGGCATGCAGGAGACAACAGATCAATGATTCTCTCTCATCATTGACATTTCTTTCTTTCCTTCTCCCTTCCTCTCTGAAATAAATGAAATATATATATATATATATATATATATATAAAATAAGTTATAAAATAACCTAAACTATATAGACTCTCTCTGTAATTACAATAAATCGTATACCAAAGCTCACAAAATTTGAGCAAGAATAATCCTCAATTGTAGAATGCACTGTAAACCATGAGGAATTACCTTTTTAATCTTTTGGTTATTAGGGGGTCTCTTTACAATATCTATGCATTTATAATAATATGTTCACATTTAAAAGCATCTGTATTGACTAGATTATTAGTGATCAAATCATACATATGTGTGGTAATAGATAAAATATAGAACTGGAAAACCAGAAAAACATTTCCTACTTAAATATGAATTTTTTCTTCTACAATGCATTCTCAGAAGGCTGACCAAGAAATGTTTTCTGAGTCCTCGATTGGTACATAAATCTCTAGCTTCCAAATTGCGTGTAGTGGGATTTGAAGGTTAACCTGGAAGCTCTAGGGAAATTTCATTTCCCTCTAACAGGTGACCTGAATCTCTTCAGTTCAGTGAGTTTTTAGAATCCCCAAAGTTCTTACTCCTGGACCACACTTTGTTTTGCAAAAGTCTCACAGAGAATGGAATGGAGGTAGCTGGGTCATGTTTTAGCAATGGTTCTCAAAGTGCAATCCCAGACCAGACCAGCATCTTCAGGTTTGTCATTGATATCACCAGAGGACTTGTTAAATATACACATTTTCAAGCCCTACCACACAACTCCTGAATAAAAAACTGGGGGTAGGCTCTGGGAGAGGGGAGTGATCTCAGTGTCAGTAAGTCTCCAGGTGATTCCCAGACTCAAGTTTGAGGGCCACTGGTGTGGTGTCAATCTTGTGAGCCAAATGCAAGATTTGCAAGTAAAATGTTTTTTTTTCTCTTCTTTCAGGAATATTTGAAAGATTACTGAAAGATGGCCTCACCCAAAGCTTTTCATTGATACCTTTTCAGTAAGACAAATTATTACTGGAGATTACTTCCTGCCACTTAGATTTGTGTGCAAGGTCAGACTTATTGTCATATTGAGAGTGTCTTTACCAATCTTGGAAGTAATGAAATAAAATATGTCGTACTTTTTTACGACGTTTGTCCCTTGAATCAGAAGTCAGGGAAATACTGTATAGACAAAATAGAAAGCTCTGGCAATAGGTACTTCCCAATGGTTTGAAGAAAACAGTGGCTGTTACATCTTTACTAAGGGCTGGTAAAGCAAATTGGATCCTACTTTTGGCCCGGCCCAGCATAACTCCCTTTGAAATCTTTTATAATGCCTGTCATTTAGTTAGTCACAGTTTAAGATGCTGCCTGTTCAACTTGGGGAAATGAGTGCAGAATCTGAAAATATGTTGTTGAAAATTTAAAAAGTGACTTCAACTTATGACAAAATTCTTTAAAAAATATGAGTATTTAAGGCCCTGCCAAGTGTTCATCACTTGACAACAGAACTAAGGATTAAAATAAATATGCACTACACTCCCAAAGTGACAATAATGCCTAACCTTGTACACAAACCTAGGTGGTAAAAAGTAATCTCCAATAATCACATTTCTTACTTGTTAAGCGTATCAGTGAAAAGCATTGTCTGGGGTCATCTTTCAAACATTTCTGTAACTTAACTAAGGAACACCATTTATGCAAAAGAAATTTGTATGATTGCATCTGGCATCACTTCGGCATCTTGCTTTACAAAAGAATGTATCCTGGCTTTTAAAATACTTACTGGCTCTATGATCATTATTAATTCATTTCTATCTGTTTTCTACCCCCTAAGTAAGTTGTTCTATCAGACTATTAATCTATTCCAGTGATCTATCCTTATTGTTTTTAATCTCATAAATAATATGTAGGTCTCAGATTAAGTAACAGTATTAAACAGTTCTCCATGTCTCTCTTAATGAGGCCACTTCTTTTACATTTAGTTCAGGTGGCGCTGTGTTGGTCAGCATTACTCACCACAGAGTGAGCACCATGGACTTGTAAGAGCTCAAGGCCCCTACCAGTCACGGCACTAATATCAAAGATCGCCAATGTGTAACACCATGCTGTAGCCTTATTATCCATGCCCATGTGTCTGGTTGCAATGAGTTGTCTAATTTGAAATTTCTGAACCATGCCTTTAATGCTCACATACTTCAGGTATTTACCCAAACACAATGTAAGTTTACCTCCCTCAAATATTCAGCCAGCCAGCCGTTACCTCGGAACAGAGCAATAAAACACACCAGCCAGACCCTATGCCTTCCATATGGGACCGGCATGATTTACAACCAGGCTGAGTATAAAATCATAAAACTTTCAGGACATGGTTAATATATAACCATCAAAATAACAGAGTGCAATTCTAAATTTATGAGGCTGAACTTAACACTGAATATCAAATAAGAATCACATTGATCTCTGTAGCGGATGACTTAAAAACACATTAGGTGGCATAACTGCAAGACAGTACATTGATTTAAGCATAAAATGCATAGCACTCAATACTTTACCACCTAGCAGTGCTCAATAATGAACAAAGCTGTTGTATATTGATGAAAGGAAAATTATTTGTTTTGTTATATTACAGTGCTCATGGAGATGCCTTGCATTTAGGCTAGGCAAACATGATCTGAATCCCATTTAGCAAAGGGTGACATTGGATGGACAGTTTCCTGAATTTACACTTGTTTCTCAAAATAGCTATACGGAAGCATTATCATGATGACAGCTTTTTATAACAAAGAGGGAAGACTCACCCAGAGCAGGTACTGACTTTTGGTAGAAATATATTTTGCTCTACATTTTCAGATACTGATAAAAGCAATTCCACATGGACTTTTAAGGTCGCTATCTCTAAATGCATGAGTCTATCATATAAAATATCATCACACTCAGGAAATCTAAAACATCTTTATGAAGAAAAAGGGATTATGATACGCACAAAAGTCTGCATTGGAAGGATGTTTCCGTGTAACAGTTTTTTATTGGTTTAAGGAGAATTTGGAAATTCTCTTGCAGGTGTCCAGGTAATGTAGGAAACACCAATGGGCAACTTTGGTTCTTCATGAGGTGAGGAAGAGAAACTGACACTCAGCCTGTGATTTAGGGAGCTATTCAAAATGCCGGGGACCCTGATCGACTGGGGATTGCCCCAACTCCAACTTCATCCAACTCTTGCCTCTGGTGGAAGACAATGCCAGATCTTGTGATATGCCACTCAAGACAAAAATGCAAAATTTTTATGTGAACGCTCTTGATTTAAAATGATTTAAAGTGAATTTAAATATAAAATAAATGGTACAAACAATATTTAACCCATCCTAGATGAATTCTCAGCATATTCTCTGCTGGTTCTTGGTGTCCCACCTCAGAGTCTCTGAGAACTTAGCTCCATACCCAGATGCAAGAGTTATCTTTCTTTGATATATAAAAATCAGTGAGAGTCAGATATATTCCTGTGTTCATTAGTGATATGGATCTTGTCACCTTGATGAAACATCAGTTCATATAATACTAAAGGGACATTGTGGTATCATAAGTTTCCATCCGATGGGCGGTGACTTCTAGACTCTGGTGAGAAAAGCTTATTTATGAGCTGGTTCTTCTTCCACAGAAGTCAGTACAGTAAAGAATGTTGGCAGCAGTAAATCAATCCACATGTTAATTGCAAAGCAAGTCTAGATGCAAAGTTGGCTGACACACCTAGCACATTTGAACTTCTGCTCCACAGATAGGATAAAGAGTCAACGCCTTTTCCACAAAAAGTCATTAGCAGGAAGTCATGTTATTCTATCAAGTAAGCAACTCTTCTACAAAAATAGTACAGCTTTTACTGTACATTTGGATAAACGATATGTGTATATTTGTGATTTTTTTATCCAGTGTGTATTTTCCAGCATTTTCAGGCTATTTTTTCTTCATAATAAATTAACTTATTACTCTTCGTGACATGCAAGATGGACTGTGATGTTAAAGAATAATGTTTTCTAATTATCATGGACATTTTCAGAGAAGATTAAAATTTAATAAAATTAATTGTCCATCCTTGAATGGCTCTCTTTACAGTTAATCATAGAACTCTGGTTTTTTCTACTTATATGAAACTTCTGAGTTTCACATGTCTTATTAATATTCAAAATGAACCCTGAGCTTTAAAAAAAAGAGTTGGTTTCTGTCCTTTTGATGTGGTCGATATATTTTAGGGATGTATTGATTTTAAAATAAAATTCTGGGTTTATGATTTTTCGACTAAAATTCCATGGCTGTAATCTTTCACATAAATATGCAGAGGTAGCCTACCTTATGAAGCCAAACTAACTTCTGGAGGTGATGTTGAATGGCAAGGAATGTATGCTCTTCGCTGAGGCACCTCTCTGGTAATGAAATTTGGAGTGCTAGGGGCTCCTGCATCCATTTCTGAATCTATTATTAGTTGATTAAATTAACGGGCTGGATTGGTACAGTGAGAAGAGACACCGTAATGATATTATGGAATTAGTATGCTATGATGAATTGTCAGGAGAAGTAACAGTGACAGCCTGTGGCCATATGCACTTAGCCACGCAATTTATAGCCATTTGGAGATCCAAGGACTTTTCAGTTTGGGTTGGGAAATGCACTCCTGCTTTGCGTCCTTTGAGGTCTATATGTGTAAGGGAGGGGGGGGTGCTTTGTGGCAATCCAGAAAGAAATCAAAGTCTGTTTTAGACATTGACATTTGGGTGATTTTTCAGAGAATCAACCACAGTGTACGGATGCCTTTGTTGTAACGGTGCCCATTCCTTTAAATAGATTTATATGATAGTGCAGTTCCTTTGTGGTTGCAGAAGATAATGTGACTGTGGGTACGATAAAAGTAAATGCAATATGGTGTCACGATTTTCTGGGTTATGGAACACTGTAAATTCTCATCTAGGTATTGCATTGGCAACAATCTCAAAAACATTCCTGAATTATTTTTATTTAGATACATTTGAGGTTCCTAATTGCAAATAGTTTTTAAACAACTTAAAAAATAAAATTAGGTCTTATTTATTCTTTTTTTTTCTTTCCAACTATTTTCAAGGTAAGGGACTGTCAGATGGCTCTAAAGGCTTATGATGACAGTGGTGGGCAATATAGATACACCACCTTAGGCCAAATGTACTGCAGGATAGCCAAATTGTGCACAACTATAAAGATGCCCTGATACTACTATTTTCTAAGAATTATTTCCTTGCTGTGTTCGTTTTGGTTTCATTTGTGGTTTTATTTTAAGGATTATTGAGATTATATTAAGTAGTATAATGAAATGAATACTGACATTCTTATTCCAAATGAGATATATGCAGAAAACTACTGTTCTCTTTTTAGCATGTTATAGAAATTGGACTTTTATGATTGATCATTTTTGATTCTCAAGAAGGATTGTCATTTCATAAAAAAAGGTACAGTGTTTTTATTTGCGTCTCATTGTAGTCATTTTCATTAATTGTTACATTTCAAAATTTCCTTTTTAAAATTAATCAATTTTGTTATTTTTCGTTTTACTGTATTTTTAAGGAAACAAGGGTGAATTTTTTATTTTAAAGTTTCAAAGCAAATCTATAAGAGGATGTATCTTATTAGCCCCCATGCTCTTAATTTCAATTACCTGGAGTTATAAATTAGGAAGAGCTTGATAAACCTAGCTGCTGAGTAACTCACATTGAAGGCAACAGGAGGCCACCTATCAACTTCTCCCTTAGTCTCTGTCACCAGTGTTCGTCTGGCTCCCTAACACTCCTATCTGGGAATATTTTCTGCTCTCTTCACCTTCCATATCCAACACCTGCTGACCTTTTCCCAGCAGAATCTCTGAGCTCACCCCTGCTCTTCCATTTCCATAACTGCCATCCTTAGCCCTTTTCATCTCTCTGGGCTCAGAGTAGTGCCTGGAGTACTGGGCCACTTTCTCTGTCCATTTCGCCTCCACCTCTCCCTATACCCTTAGAACCTCTATATACCACCAGATGGCTTTCTTACATACTGATTAGACCCACTCATCTTGCCTCCCCATGTCTCTGGGCCTTCTGCTTATTGTTGTTTCCACCTACGGAGCTATACACATTTTTCTTTCCTTTCTCTTCCCCTTTTCCTAGCACATTTCATTGGCTCATTATATATGTCATTTATAATTCTTGAGGCTGGCACTATTCTGTGTTTCATCTATTATCTAGTTTAAGCCTCACAGCATTCCTACAAGAAAAGTGGAATGACTGACTCCCTTTTTATAGTCAAGGAAACAGAGGCTCAGAGAGGTGAACCCACATGCCCATCAATATGCAGCTTTAAGAGGGAAAGCCAAGGTCCAAAGTCAATCTCTCTGGTTTTGCACTAAGTCACCATGCCACCTGGCATCCTTGGTGGTGTGGCTGTTTTGCCATTAACTTTCATTGGATATCCAATATGCATTGGATAATTTGTAACTTAATATTCATCCTTGTCCATGTGAATCCTAACCCCCACCCCCGTCTTCTTTGTAGAAACAGGATAAAATTAGTTTCCCTTCTTTAATACAATACTTTGTACTCATAGTCCCTAATGAAAGTGAACATTCAACTCACTATTTGTGTCCCTTTGTAGGGATGGCTTTGTTGCTAAATTTTATTTTATTGTTTCCATTTGTTAAACCACAGATTGATTATATTTTCTTCTATTATGGAAGTTGAAAAAAGCAAAGTTTTGCAAATAAAACCCTGAGCATGTAGCCATATACAGAACAATGAGCAGTGCATAAATGATAAGAATCTGTGACCATAGATATTTGAATGCAAAACTGTACGTGATTAATGTCAGATTGAGTCTGTAACTTTTTAAATTATATATATATATATATATATATATATATATATATATATATATATATATATATATAATATTAGGAATGTGTTTTCTCCAAGGAGGAAAAAGTTAATGGTTCTATTGTTTGTTTTGTTTTGAAAGGTCAAGAATAATGAAATGAAAATTTGTAAAAGCAATTGTTGCTGAGGGTGAGGAATAAATCACGTACTATCCTTGAATACAAATCATTATCTTATATATGAATAAACACATCATTAAAAGTTATAATTGATTCATGGTAGTTTAAACTTTAGCATTAAATAAAACAAAGCAATTTCTGTATATTAAATAATTTGAGTAATGTAAGTAATCATGTTAAGCAATCCAAACAATATTATATACATGTTATAAAATATAAAGAATTATGTTTATATATGAAAGACTATATGTTATAAATATATGTTTATATAAAATTATATATAAACTAGAGGCCTGGTCCATGAGATTGTGCAGGGGTAGGATCTGACCGGCCCACTCAAATGGGGGCCCATCGGGCCAGGCTGGCAGGTGGGAGGGATCGAGGGTGGTTGGCCTGCTCCCCCAACCCCAGTCAGGGTGGGGGGCCAATAGGGACCTGGATCAGGCTGCTGTAGTGTGTGTTGTAACCACTGGTTGTTCTGGTCATTCTGGCTGTTCTACCATTCTGGTTGCTGGGCTTTTATATATACACCAAAGGCCCAATGCACAAAGATTCATGCAAGAATGGACCTTCCTTTCCCTGGCTGCCAGCACTGCCTTTGCTCTGGCTCGAGCAACCTTTCTGCCTTTCCACACTGCCCAGAGGCCCAGGGCGGCTGGGGTGGTGCAGAGTGCCTGCAACGCAAGTGACTTACCTCACTCCTGGCCACTCAGCACCTAAATATGCAAATTAACCAACCATATTTGTTGGGTTAATTTGCATACTCACTCCTGATCATTTGGTGGATGACGAGAAGATACGGTAAATTAGCATGTTACTCTTTTATTAGGTAGATATTAGGGAGATACATGTATATACCTAAATATAAAGATAATCTTTTAAATATTTTGATGGCTTTGTATCTACAATGATAAAATTTCATCAGTAACACTTTCCATTTTACTTAATGCTCTGAAAAGCCCTACTTATTCAGAATGCCTGAAACAAAGAGATTACTTTTTTAAAAGTTATGTTATGTATTTTCAACACATATTCTTCCTAACATCTTAGAAAGTGCATCCATTCAAAAGCCAGACAGGTCTGAGTTACAATCTTGAATTTTCACATCATTTTCTCTTGTTTTTTTTTTGATGAGTTATGCAACTTCATAGTAAAATATGAATAAAAACACCTAAGTTATAAGGCTAAGAAGATCCAAGATGGGTAAGACAGCTCTCATTGGAACTAAAATCAGGTTCAAAGACATGTTGCAAGTAACAAGAGGAAATTCAGTCCAAGTTCCCCTCACAGTAAATATGCCAGGACTTTGCAGCAACAGAGAACATGGTTGGAACATTTCAATTACTTTTTTTTTTTACAAAGAGAATTAAGTTGTACTTTGAAGGGAAAATATTAGTTAAAATTCCATATAACTGAATGCTTACCAGTGCTATACTGTGAGGGCCATGCCTACCTTTAATAAGTGAGGTGTAACTGTCTTTCCATTCTTTCCATCATGGGAACTCTAGAAGTTCTATGACCTCACCTCTTCCCAATACTCCCCACCTCCCTCCTTTCCAGGCACATTATCTTTGAACAAAGCAGACACACTCCAACTTAGGAAATTTTGGCCTGACTGTTCTCACCTGGAGTGGTCTTCCCCAGACAACTTCAGGTCTAAGACTGTCTCCTTCAAATTCAAATGTCACCTTCTCAATAAGGCTAGTATGTACAATTGCAACTCTGTTTCCACCTCTGCTTTACTTTAATACCTACCTCTTTTCCCATTGAATTATTACCCTCTGTCCTATATAATTTACATATTTATTACTACATTGAATCATTATCTATGTCCCCATTGACATGTTCTGAGGTGGCAGGAATCTTTGTTTTGTTTGCTAATATACCTAGAGCTGAACCTGATCAATTATATACACTCGAAATAGTAGTTGTGAAAAGAAATGAGTGAATGAATTTATTTATGGTTTAAAGACGATCATGGAAAGAGATGGATATACCGGAGCAGAGAAGACCTTCAAATTTAGGATTGGAGGGGTCAGAATAATAAAAGAGTAGGCTTATGAAATTGTAAAATATTTTGAGGTTACAATTAAACTGTAAAAATATTGATGCCAAAACTTAGAGTTTTCCCTAATTAACTAAACACATATTTTTTAAAAGCATTGTTGACATCTTAAATGAAAACAGTCTGATTTGGGCCAGTGTTGTTTTTCTGACAATAACAATAAAGATGATTATATTTGACTGCTAAGGGATGTTTTGCAAATCATGATTCTGACAGAGTAGTCATAAATGCCACAATTAACATTTCTGTGATTTGCACATTAACCTTGCTCTTGGTCAATCAACTAACTTAAGTGCTATGATAGCTGTATGTAACCAGAGATCAGATTAGTCTTCATGTAGCATCTTAAAGGGTGTTATCTTTGAGGTGTTCAAAGGGAGTCAGTCAAGTCCACTCAACAGGTGGTACCTACTTGACACTCTAGAGAGAGCTTCAGTGAATGGAGACAGAATCCATGTCAGTTGAACGTGCTAGTCCAGAGTAGGACTTTGGAGACCAACAGTTTGGGTCAAAATTGTTCTTCTTTCACTTCACTAGCTCTTTGAATACCTGGGCAGCTCATTGTGAGATTTTCCAAGAGATAATGGGAAAATCTACCACATAAGATTATTATTACTATTGCAAGCTAATGCATATAAAAATTTTAACACACTGTTCTAAAGTATCACAATGTACTTTGGGGAGTATCCCTAGGAATGTTGTGATCACTTTTTCTATCTTGTAATGAATTTTATAAGTAACTAGAGGCCTGGTGCACAAATTCATGCACCAGTGGGATCCCTTGGCCTGGTTTGCAGGTTCAAGCCAAAACAGGCTCTCTGACATCCCCGCGGGATCCTGGATTGCAAGAGGACACAGGCCAGGCTGAGGGGACCCACCAGTATACAATTGGGTTGGGGGATTGGCCAGACATGGATGGACTGTGAAAGGGCTGCAGCCCATCTCACTAAGTCCTGATTGGCCAGACCCCAGCAGCAAGCTAACCTACCAGTCAGAGTGTCTGCTTCTTGGTGGTCAGTGCACATCATAGTGACTGGATGGCTGGTCAACTCTCTGCCCCTGGAGGTCAGTGCATGTCATAGTGAGTGGTTGAGAGGCCTGAGCATATCATTAGCATATTACACTTTGATTGGTTGAATGGCTGAATGATCAACTGGACACTTAAAATATTAGGCTTTTATTTTATAGGATTGTCATATTTGTTTGGTATTGGTAATAGTTGTGATAATAGTTGACAGTTACAAGTTATTCTGTTCCAATTGGAGGTAACTTAATATCCTAGTCCAGTGGTCGGCAAACTCATTAGTTCACAGAGCCAAATATCAATAGTGCAAGGATTGAAATTTCTTTTGAGAGCCAATTTTTTAAACTTAAACTTCTTCTAATGCCACTTCTTCAAAATAGACTCGCCCAAGTCATGGTATTTTGTGGAAGAGCCACACTCAACAGGCCAAAGAGCTGCCTGTGGCTCGCGAGCGGAAGTTTGCTGACCCCGGTTCTAGTTAAAAAAAATTGCCTATCAGTTTCACAATATTTAAAATATGTTATAAGGCCATGATATGTAGTTCAACACAATAATTTATCTTTCTTTTTTTTCTCAACATCAGCATCCTGCAACATGCATTTATTCAAATAAATCAATATAGCCATGTCTCAAGTTCTGCAGCCTTACGAACTTCAATATCGTGAAACTAATAAGTGGAAAGATATATACCTACCCTTTAAAGGGATTTTGGACTCTCTCCTGAAATATTACATTTCAAAGGGTCTTTGAAGCCGTCAGCCAGTAGGCTGACTCTGTCCATGCTGGGGTGTTCTCCTGAATGGTCTGTTTCTCTCTCCCTTTTCCTGTCCTGTGAGAAGATGGCTCTGCGTAGGGAAAACAGGGAGTCACTAGGATACATGCTCCTGATAGCAGTAGTCTTATCTAATGTCCATTTTCAGAAGAAAGATGTAAAGTGGAGTGGTGGAAGCCTTAATGTGAGATGCCCCCATACATCTTAATAGCACAGTGTCAGGGCACAGGATATAAAGACCTCTGGGCTTCAAAGTTTAAATGCCCTGCTCAGCAGGGAGGTCAGAGAGATTTGTTTAACTGAAATGAGCTTACCATCAGGCTTTCATCCACAGGTAAGGCAGGAGTACCCCCAGTAGTTTCAGAAACATTCTTACAGGACATCTCAAGTAGATTTCTCTGCCTAGTGCAGTGTTGATGTTCCCAAGGCATATTGCATCATGAAGATTTTTCATTTTAAACCATGATGAAGAAAAAGCTGCACCTGAAACTATATATTTTTTTTATTTTAGCGACAAAGAAGAAATAGAAATTGTTCATGTCTGCCATTGTCTTTTTTTGTTTTGTTTTGTTTCTCCTTATGATTTGGGTGATATTTCTCACACTTGCATTTATTTAAATACAATTATTTTAGCATTTTTCAGGGTCATGGATGTATTTACTCCGCTAAGTTATCTAGCTTGAAAGGCATAAATTAACTGCTAATGACTACTTAATGAGCGCTTGATGGCATGATGTTTAAGCGCTTGTATGTATGAATATATTGATTAGTGAAGCCACCTTTTGGACTTATTGTTGGTAAACTGGGTTGATTTCTGAGGTGGATAAAATGCATGGCTAAGTATTCTGTTCACCCTGTGGTTGGCAGGCTGTTGTTTATCACAAGGTTTTAGTGTTCTTAATGAACTGTTAACAAGCTGTCAATTATGGTGTTTATGCAGATTAGGAAAAAAGACATTGAAAGATTGATGTGCCTGGAGTTAAAAATGCCTCCTTGAGATCTTACAAAGTTAATAATTTCCTCTTTTCATAACTGTTCTTAAACACGTGCTCTCCTTTACCACTGACCATTCTCATGATGTGTGCAGACTGCTTCCATGGCGTGTGCCACCCATTCCCTTAATGTGTGCCGCCCATTCCCATGATGTGTGCCAATGAGGTGTACCGACCACTCCCATGATGTGTGCCATCTGCTCCCATGAGGTGTGTTGACCATTCCCATGATGTGTGCAGACTGCTTCCATGAGGTGTGCCAACCATTCCCATGATGTGTACTGACTATTCCCATGACATGTGCCAACCATGCCCATGATGTGTGCCATCTGCTCCCATGAGGTGTGCCGACCATTCCCATGAGCTGTGCATTGGTAAAGGACCACGCACACTTTGAGCCATGTGTAGTGAGAATAAGACACATCTGGCTTCAGAAAGGGCTTTGCTTCAGGTTAGTGTTTCTGGAACCATTTTCATTCAGCCTTGGCCATGAATGAAGTTCAATTTGAAATGGTCCGAAATTCATGGGTAACTAGGATTTTCAGATGGGACATACATTTTCCCTTCTTCCCACTGGAGACCAACTGCTGTGATGAAAACATTACTTCCCTCACTCCGTGTCCTTAGATGTCCTAAACTAATATTAGCTGCTCCAAACCCATGTCTCTTCTTAGTACTCAAGATGACCTCTTCTGTACAAATCCTTTCTGTGGTTTTGAATTGTCAAACTATAAATATGTCCTTCAAAGGTATGCTTCTATGCCTAGATCCCAGAAAAAAAAAACAGCCTATTTTTGACCACTAGCCAGTGTATCCACTCATTTCCTTTCTTTTTTTTCATTTTATGTACTCTTGAATTTGTTGACCTAATACACTCCCAGGCTTCCTCCAAGGACATATACAACTATTTCCGCTGGAGTTCTTCTTGCCCTTCTCCAAGCAGAATAAATCATTATTTGCAATATTTCCAAAGAACTTTAAAGGACTGAAGTGCCTACCACCATCACCTCCTATCTCCCCAGCAGTCCCCCCACAAACTGTGAGCTCCTTCAGAATGAAGCCTGCCTCACATTCATCTTCACGAGTCACGTTTCTCAGTCTTAGAAGTGCCACCTCCTGATGCTTCTGCAGAAATTCTGCTCAGACTTATGTTTTATAATAAAACGAAGGTTATTAAATGGCTCCCAATGTTTATAAGGATAATAATTTTGCTGAAGCTTCATCACTTTTATTTTTAATTGTTATGATCAGAATTCTTTTCACACAGTTATTAGGAGAGAGCCTTCCTTGAAGAATGCTTCACCTCACGGTACAATTAAAGTAGACATATCTTAAAGGCTCTTAATATTCCCCCCAGAAATGAGAAATTGCATCTTGTTTTGTTTTGTGAAAGTCATGTTTTGGTTATGTGAAATTGGTATTTTATGTAAAAAATCTTTTTTTTTCTATTCAACTTTGAGCATGGAGACTTGTGCACTTGTTAGCATATTACTTATTCCAAAATTATTGAAAATATTATTCTTGCAGGTTTTTTTTAACTTCATACTCTCAGCTCTGGGAGTTATAGTGTTTCATAAAGGAAATATTCTAATCAACAGACAAATCATGCATTCATATCTAGTTGAGATGATAGATTAAGCTGTTTTATTATAAGTGTATCAAAAATGCAATAAATATTTGCCAATGAAATGTAATTATCATAAGGTTTTGTATGGTGGAATTTCATGTTAAAGTGAAGGAGAAATTTAGATGGCTTTTTAGTTTTGGTTACAGTACCTGCTCTACAGTTTGAAAAATTTACTTGTAAGTATTGAAAATGTAAATTTGAGAGACCCAAGTATCTTTGAGTTATTTCTAAATACCACTTGGCTCTTCCTAAGACAGATGAGAGAGGGCAGCATAAAGCTGTAATTCTGGTGACTGATAAAGCAAGCTGGGCAATCAAAGGGAATAATCCAATAAACTAAAAGAAAAGAAGGGAATCGATCTTTTGAGAAGCTGGAGGGCATGATGAAGAGAGTCGGACTCTGGGTGTCTTGGCCTTTCAGAGTGTTCACTCCTTCATCTATAAATAGCAGAGATGGTACCTGGCTCCTAGAATGTCTCTGTGGATTCAATGGATGGGTTGATGATACTGAACAGGTAACACCCACTGAATGCTCACCATGTGCCAGGCGAGAGTCTAACACATGCTCCGAGTTCTGTATCTCCATTTCCATGGAACATAGAGCTTGTGCTGTCTGATGCATGGTCTTGGCTTTTATTTTCCTCTGAGATACTTTTAGACTTGTGCATTTTAGGAATAAATAAGTAAAGTTCAAGGTATTAGATCCTTTTAGTGCATTCTTCTACACTTTGTATGAACTTGGGAATATTATTTACTCTCCATCTCAGTTTTCTCAGTGGTGAAACTGGGATGCTACTGCTCATGGGGCACCCATTCACAGGGCTGTGGTGCAGATTTGGGGACAATCCTGGTGAAGTCCTCTGTGCCACACGTGACATAGGGCATGTGCTCAATCTGCCGTTGTCATTGTTGGTTCCACAATGCATTATTAGTATTGTCATTATTATCATTAACGATAATCGATCTTTAGAAACCCTGCTCTATGTAAGCAGACCATTGAAGGCACCGGGAATATTCTGTGACTCATGATGTTTGAGAGTATCACATTTCTCTCCTATTTCTTAGTAGACTTCTCACATTAGCTCTCTTGCTTCCACAATGTGCGAGACCCCGAAAGCCTGGAGTAACATAGCTGAGCCATCCTATCCTCCCCGGGTCTTGCTACCTTAAACCCTTTCAAAGTCCTTTTTTTTTTCAGAGGGACAGTGTCTTTGCCTTGGCTTCCTGCACCCACAGCATTGCTCTTAGGAACAGAAGGGACTTCAAAGTAGCCATGGGCGCCATGTCCCAGAGGAGGACACTGCTGCCAATCTCTTTGAAACTCTAATTAATCTGCATTTTAAAAAGTGTTGTTAATCCACATAACTCACACTTTCATGATGTCATATTTCCAACCATGAGTTTGGCATGCCTCTCAGCTGTGGCCCTCATTCCCAAATCCTCCAGATGGCTCAAGGGCCCTAAGTGTGTCCTTTCCTGCTTCCAACAGCACCTTCTCTTTTCTCGGGAGTCTTCCCTCAGGTCAAACAAGGTAGTCATTTTCTATTTGTTTGTTTGTTTGTTATTTGTTTGTTGGAAGTATTATTGATACTTCCCTCCCTCCTCCCCATTTTTTTGCTTTCCTCTGTGATTCCTGTGTGCACAGCTGTAAAAGACAACTTATTATTCTCATAATTGTTAGTGGCAGAGGCAAGATGTTATATCTTTCATGGGGAGAGGAGTCCAAAGTCAGCACTATCTTAGAATTTCCTTTAAACAGTATTAAATGTCTCACAAGTTTACAGAATGACCATCATACAAAAGACATGACTGTCTCATAGGGGAAATAATACAAATGCCCAGGGTGGGAAAATGTTTATAAAACAGAATTACTGCCCTAACCAGTTGGCCTGCAGACTCAAGGGTCCCAGGTTCGATTCTGATCAAGGGCATGAATCTTGGTTGCAGGCACATACCTTGGTTGCGGGCACATCCCAGTAGGGGGTGTGCAGGAGGCAGCTGATTGATGTTTCTCTCTCATCGATGTTTCTAACTTTCTCTCCCTCTACTTTCCCCTCTTTAAAAAAATCAATAAAATATATCTTTTTAAAAAATTACCTATTTTTCTATACCCACCAAGTACCCCAGTCGTCCACTGTCTTCATTTACTTTGTCCAACATGTGTGTCTGACCACTAGGTCAGCCCAAGTTTAAGTTCCTCCTTGTTACTAAAGTAACTCAGTGTTTCTTCCCCACTGCTCCTACACCATCTCTCCTGTGCATGTTCTCTGCCCTCCCAGATGATAATAAACCCCTGGCCCCACTTAGAGAAAGCCATATTGCTTACAACGCCACTCTGTGTGGTATGCTTCTCATCTATCTGGCCAGCATAAGTTTGGAACAATGAGTCTTTTTGTCTGAAGAAGAAAACATCGCCCCAAAATAAAATGTTGTCAGTGAGGCTGTGATTTACGAAGAGATTACAGAGATTGTTCTATTTATGAGCTCATTCTGGCCAGATAGGTCCTCTCTCTAGAATCAGGATAATTTGGTTGCAAACCACAATGGTCATGATCTTGTGATATGATCTTAGGGAAGTTATTTAAATCTCTCCTGAATTCCTCATTTGTCGTAAATATTACAGTTATTTACTTCTTTACACACTGCCTGATTTGTAGCAAATGCTTCACAAATATGTTTATTGTTGCTATCCTTAATTAAGGTTTACCATAATATGTCCAAGAATTATAAAGGTCTTTGGGTACCTCTAAGACATATATGGGTAGTTGCTGTGAGTATGAAATGCTAAAGTAACCCAGTAAAATTCATTTTACTAGAATTTCAATATTAGCCATGCCATAAAAAAATGGTGCCATGACATCATTTCAAAGGTGGACCTTTCTATTAAATGTAATACTTTTAGGTACTCTAGGTTTTATTATATACCTAGATGTAAGCATTTTTATAATATTTTCATACCGCAGCTCCTGTTTTAACTACTTTAGCATGATGGGTTTCCACTTTGTATTTTATTAATTTAGTGTTTAACTGAACTGATTTGTCAACTGTATCCAAACATAGGCAGGTGTCTACAAGAGTGGAATCGTCTATTTATTTGCTCCCCAGACCTGTTCGTGTTTGCTTTCAGAGTTTGTCTGCAAGTGTTCATTGAGAATTTGGAGACCTGGCAGCACAATGAATTCTAGGGAAAAATAATGCAGTGGATCTATTTTGATACAGAAATGATTATCGCAGAGATAATTTTCACTACAAAAAGTGGCACCGGTTACATAAATAGCTTGTCCTTTCAAGATCTCAGAATAAAACCCACAAGGACAGATGTGTTCCGGTTGTCGATTCCCAGCTGGAGCCTGCGAGGAACATGGGCGTGGGGAGAGGATGTCACTTGGTCAGAGTGGGTTCCTGCGCTCAGTGTTTATTTTTAAAAAGAGAAAATGGGAAGAAAGGAAAAGAAAGGGAAGGAGTGAGAGGGAGGGAGAGGGAGTTAACAGTAACAGTTTCTGGTTTTAGCATCTGGTGGTCTATTGTGTTCTTCTATGTACATTGACTAATTCAGAATGTTCTCTGCACTCGTTTATTTCTGTCCATTGTTATTAATTTTTATAAGTATTTGAATATTTCAATTTTGAGTAAATACCCTCCCTCTTCTTGTGGAAGACAAAACGGTATAGAAATAGAGACAATGCTCTCTCCCCAAAGATTGTGGGTTTTTCAAAGAAGCAATTACTCTCACTATTGTGGTCATGTTGAAAAGATTAGCAGGAAACAGAGCTCAAATGCATCTAAAGCGATGAGGCCCCAGTGCTTGGGACAGGTGTCTTGGACAGGTGCAACCAAATTTCAGTTCAGTTGTTGTTTTCTTTGTAATTGTTCACAGGTAACTAAAATCTTTCTTAAAAATCTCATCAGCTCTATTTAAATAAATAACACTTTGTTCTTTCAATATGTTCATTAACAGTAGCAATCACTTGTTGAATACCTAAACTCTGCTAGTAGAACTGTGCGCCAGGATAGCAACTAAGCTTCCTTCCTTCCTTTCTTTTCTATATTTTATTTTTTTAAATTTATTTTAAATACATATTTTTATTGATTTCAGAGAGGATGGGAGAAGGAGAAAGAGATAGAAACATCAATAAGAGAGAATCATTGATGGGCTGTCTCCTACACACCCCACACTAGAGATGGAGCCCGCAACCTGAGCATGTGGAATTGAACCGTGACCTCCTGGTTCATAGTTTGGTGCTCAAACACTGAGTCACACCAGCCAGGCGAAACTTTATTTCTTTATACCATATATGTTTATCCACATTGATTCCTTGAAGAATTTTTGACATTTAGGAAAAAATATTAAAAATGTACCTGTGCTTTTGCAAAAGTGAAAACTGATTCACTGAGCTAGGCTAGGATGCTTTATATAGCTGTCCCATTGCAGGCTTAAGTGACATATCTGATGTTACCTCAAAATTGAATAGCCTTGCCCTAACCAGTTTGCTCAGTGGATAGATCATTGGCTTGCAAACTCAAGGGCCCCAGGTTGGATTCCAGTCAAGGGCATGTACCTTGGTTGTAGGCACATCCCCAGTGGGGAGTGTTCAGGATGCAGCTGATCGATGTTTCTCTCTCATCGATGTTTCTAACTCTCTATCCCTCTCTCTCCCTTCCTCTCTAAAAAATCAACAAAATATATATTTTTTTAAAAATTGAATAGCCATGTTTTAACATAAAACCCTGAACAGTAAAAAATAAAATCAAACAACAAAACACACATTTTCTTCATCCCCAGTTGCCCTATAAATGCTATTCATCTTGAATAACCATTCAGTCGAAGCTGAGCTCAGTGTATAGAGAAGAATCTGCCCCTCTCCCCCACCACCCCTGCTTCTTACTAGTGGCCAGGATCTCAAACAAGGTGGCTTCATGTTTTGTTCTTTGGGACTCCCTAATGTTCACACTCACTCACTGATAGCCTGTCCCGTCACCAATAAAAACAGTGTCCTTTGTCAGCAGTGCCCTCCGGGTATGCAGCCATCACTTTCCACAGCTCCACCAAGTATTTATAGACACACACATACTTTCTCTCTCTCTCTGGCAAATCTATAAGTGGAATTTTGAATGGCAAGCCTATGATATAAATATCTTTGAAAGCTTTCTCATAGTTTTACCTGCTTTGCAATCAGCCATCTTCCCCTTCAAAATCAATGCCTCTCATTAGGACTGCTTCTGGCAGGGATGAGTGGCTAGCTTCAGTTTGTAGGAAAGTGGTCATGATTTTGCCTCCGGGTTTGTTTTAATTGTTCCTTCTCCTTGCAGTGAGCTTTGTGGTTTGAATAGTGGGGAATTCATTTGTAAGCTTGCCCCCTACGTTAATCAAAAGGCGGCTGTGAGGACTACATTAACCCATCCCAAATTACTTACTGCACACCGACCGGGGGCCTGGCCCCCCTCAAGGTGTCACAGACACAGGTGTAAACAAGAGAGTCCCTGTGTTCGTGGAATTGAATTTTAGTGGAAGCAGCCAGAAATGAACAAGACAGAAATCACAGGTGAGCACTGCAGAATGGAAAATACAGCATGAGGCATGTGAGTAGAGCAGAGGAAGTATTCTAGGAGGGGCAGGGAACACCTTTTCTCTGAAGATATATCATTTAGACCAAGAGGGAAGGCAAACAGGAGTAAACACCACACTCAAGTGTTTTGAGAAGAATAGATGTGGAATGTTGATGGAAGGAAAGGGAAACTCTATAAATCCTTAGATGGCAGCTGGAGGGCATGAGATGAGACTAATGAGTGGATGGGGCAAAATCATGTCTGGGCATGAAGTATAAGGAATTGGGGGAGGGGTTATCCTTGCCCAAGGACATGCCTTTATTAATTTTCAAGAGAGGAAAGGAGAGAGAGGAGAGAGGAGAGAGGAGAGAGGAGAGAGAGAGAGACAGAGAGAGAGAGAGAGAGAGAGAGAGAGAGAGAGAGAGAGAGAGAGAAACGACTACCTGCCACATGCACCTCAATGAAGAACTCAACCCACAACCTAGGTATGTGCCCTGATCAGGAATCAAACCAATAACCTTTGTACCCTGACCCTGCCACTCCCCTAAGCTACAATGTTATCTGTAATGCATGGCCTCATTTTGATCATCATATCTCCTTGGGAAGGTTGCAATATGACAATCCGGGTAATCTCTTCTGTCAGCAGTACGCGTTCAGCAGATGGAAGTGTTCCAGAAAACACTCGGGTGTCTCCTAAGTGTCCCCTTTGTTCTCTAGCCCAGGCCATTCATTAATTTATTTTGTTCTCTCTTCCTGTCCCTTAGTATCACAGCATGCTGACAATTTTCTCTGAGAGTCCTGCACTGGGGCCACTGGGGGTGGCAGGGGTGCTGGCTGCCCGTCTGGTAATTTTGGCTGTTCTCTGCTGGAAGTGCCATCACACTGAGAATAACGGAGAGAAGCGAGGTGGTGCAGCCTATTAAGTGGCCCCATAGGGTGGCCCCAGCAGCAAAAATCAAAACAAACAGCGCCTGAGAACAGGTTTGAGCTTTAGGAGGTTTAAAAATGGGCATTTTCCCCATTAATAACATATCACTTAAACTCTAACGTGACAGCTCTCAAAAAGTTTCTCCTAACAAAACCATTTTAGTCCAAAATCATTTGTTTTGCCTACAGATGTCAGAGCCAAACAGCACCTAGAAGATAATTTGGTCCATAGTTTTCAAGGGTACAGGGAGGAGGAAATAGAAATCAGTGATTTGCTGCTATTTCATCTTTCTAGTGCTTCTGTACAAGCTAACCACTTCAGGGAACCTGAGCAATGCAAGATTTTTTTAATGATGTAAAATATCGAGTTGAATGGTTTCTATAGAAACAGTATCCAAATACTTAAGAGGTATATTTTGTCTTCTATTTCACTTGAGGAATCCCAAATCTAACACCCGACCTAAAGAAAGGAATTAAACATTTACGTGTACAGGGTGGGGCAGAAGTAGATTTAGTTGTTAGTACCTGAAACAGAATTTATTCTTGTATTGGTTTTTTTTATTAATTATTGTATTACTTTTCATCTGAGCAATTGTAAACCTACTTTTGCCCTATCCTGTAAAAGAATTGAACCATGAATCTATGTGGTTAGGCCAGCCATAATATTGCTATGAGATTTTCATAGTGAGGACATAATAGTTAGATTGCAGGTCATTACGACAATTGCTGATTTCTTTTTATCTAAATCATTACATACAGAGGCATATGGTATGCTTTATTTCATTGCTTGGTTAATATTAGCATGTGAGAAAAGAGGGATATTTTTGGAAGAGAATTGTAAGACAGGTAATGTCGGATTTCCCATATTTAACTTGATGGCAAAGAAGGCTGGGAAATCTCTGTGGGATGTTAAGCCTGGGACAAAATTACATCCCAGCTATTAGGGGAAAATCATTAAACCTTTTTGATATAAAATAAAGACAGTTACTTGAAAAAATGGGATTATATTTATACAAATCTAAGACTAGGGAAAAAGTGTAAAAGGAAGGAAATACAAAATATTTGGTTTGCATTACATTATTGAATCTCTGCTCCCTCCTTGCCAGTGTCTTCTGTAAGATGCATTGCATGTGAGGTTGAAGTATGCATAGTTATCCCTGAACACAGCCACACACCTATCAACTTATGTATTTATCTACATATTTATCGTAACTTAAGAAGTATAAGATAAACTTGGTTTTCTTACCACCTACTGTCTTGTAACAGCTCTGCGCAAACAGAATGCCTGCAAATAATTTTCTACTACTACATCACCGAAAATAAGAGTTTTAATCATTTGGGTACTCACTGTGAGAATCGTTACCGCTTTGCACTTAAGTTATGAATCTGAGCTATCTTTTCATTACGTTTCAACGCTTTCTATAAAATGAAAGTTTAGGTATATAAATAATGGCCAAGATGAAAGAAAATGTGTACAAGTTAAATGTAACTGCAATAAACCCCCCTCCCAGAATTAAACTTCTACCCCTTTTCAATTGCTCGTTTGCCACCATCCGTTTCTGAGGAGACATTCCCACTATGGCAAAGCTCAGTGAGTGCTTTATGCCCACCAAACAGCTCAGCACCCACATGGGCTCCCCATATTTAAGCCGGAATGACAAACACGTGAGCTCTGCAGCAGGAAGCAACAACAGATTGAAACGCGATGGTTTCTAACATCACTGTAAATAATCCTTTCCCTAGGCAGAGCCTTTATCATTTCTTCTCTGTGCCTAACAAATGAGAACGGGCTCAGGTAACGCCACTGCATACTTATCTGCTGCTGGTTGTACATTTCACAGTCGCCCAGTGGATCAGCTTTGCTAAACGGGCTCATTAGTGCCGATTTGTTGCTCTTCGTCTCTTTGAAGAAATCTCGCAAGCAGTTGGAACCCTTATTTTTTATTTCGGTTCCATGGCGGAAAATTGTATTCACATAAGTAAGCATATACCAAACAGCAATAAATCATTATTTCTCAGATGACCAATATCAGCAGGAATCTCATATACTTCTCTGCGGGAGTTGGTTTCCAAATTCATTGAATAATTATCAGCTCTGCTTTTCAGAAGTGGGAAACATTTTTCCTTTCTATTCCTGTTAACTTTTAAACGCTACCTTTCCCCCTCATTTCCTCAATACTTCTGAGAATTATTGGTAAAGGAAGGGAAAAGGGAAATATCATATTCGGCAAACGTCCAAGTGGTTAGATAGAGTATATATATATATATATAATCTTTGACAACCATGCCCCCACCCCAAAATGTAAACTTTTATAGTATGAGCCTTGGGACAAAGATGGAAACTTGTGTTAGCTTGTCAGTAAATGAAATAAATACAAATGGAAGCCTTGCTATTTGAATGGAAATCTGAGAATTTATTAGGCAGTTTTAAAGTATAATAATTAGACTAGTTCGCTTCCTTTTGCA